>JAVIWC010000643.1:0-1200000 GCA_031894815.1 Creontiades dilutus
TGCGGCCCAACAACCAAGCGCCCCCGGTCGGTCCGATTCCTATTCCCGTTTTTCCTTCTGCTTCCGAGTCTACCAAGGTAGCAGAAGCATTGTTTTCACTTTCGGAATGTGAAAATTTTTTTGTCTCCAAAATAAAAAATTCCACTCGCATTTTGCGTTTTAGACCTTTCTGAACAATTTTGGTTCCGTGTCTGTCTGTGTGTCTGTCTGTCTGTCAGCAAATCCTTGTTACGGGCAAAACTACACGAAGTTATAGTCCGATTTTGATAACATTTTCAGGGATTGTGCGGGTTGGGGTGTAGATGGTCCCCTATAGGTTTCATGACCCCCGAATCAATAGTATCCTCTGCGCATGCGCAAACGTGAAATCCTTATTACGCACATAACTCCGGGAGTTCTTGACCAATTTCGATGAAATTTTCAGGGATTGTTCGGTTTGATGTGTAGATGATCCCCTATAAGTTTCATGGTCCCCGGATCAATAGTAGCCTCTGCGCATCTGCAAACGTGAAATCCTTGTTACATGCATAACTCCGGGAGTTCATGACTGATTTTGATGAAATTTTCAGGGATTGTTCGGACTGATGTAAAGATGGTCCTCGTGAGTAATAGAGAGAAAATAAAGTTTTAGCCTCGAGCTTCGATCGAACCATAATGAACCATCATTGAACGATGTATACATTTTATGTCAATTTTTATTATTAGGTATATTTTATAGTTTGTTCAGTAGTTGAACATGCCTATCTTTATTTTCTCAAGTTATGCTCCTGCATAACAATAAATTTACCCTAATTCAATATTTACATCGCCTAATTGAACGAACTTCTTTAGTCAATAATAATTGTCAATGCTCTATACAGTCATGTTATGGATACGAGGAAGCTATGTGCCACACCCACTTGGCAGACGTTTTTTTTTTCATCTTAAGAGTATACCAATTTTCTTAATTCATTTTATTTTTCGGTTGAAGAATGTTTTTTGAAAAGAAAATGTAGGTATTGTAATGCAATGAGCTCACAAAGGACAATTTCATTCCTGTAGCTACCGATGAAATGATAATTGCAGCTATTGACAACTCTTATTTGACATGATCCAATTCGAAACAAAAGTAGCTGTGTTGTACAATTGCAGCTACAGCTGTAGCTGTCTACTTGTAACTGTTACCGCTAGATTTTTTCTTGGCTGTTATTTCATTTTAATCTGCAGCTATTTTAAGTACCATTGACTTAGTTCAGTGAACAACTCAAGCAAACTAGTATAGCCGTAGTTGGATCGCAAGTAAGTAGAGTAGATGTAGCTTTGTAGTTGTTGTTGGAGCTACATTTTGACCTCTATTGACCCATCATCAATCTGAGCGGATGAAATCGGGAGATTCTCAGATGGACCCATTCAGCCAAATATGTGGAAACGGCATAATGGAATGCCGCGGAGCGCAATCTAGAGTGTAACGTAAAAACTGGGAGATTGGTCAATATTTGAAGATCCTCGTAGAGGTTCCGAGGCATACAATCTTTTTTCATTGACCGTGATGAATATAGCGACGGAGTTCTGGATCCAGTATTTCGCCATTCGTTAGGTTTTCATTTATTTGTTTTTTTGTTGGAAAACTGGAGAACTTTTATTTAAAAAATTGGTCGGTTTAAGGAAAATACGCAATTAATTTTCGCAAGTAATGGTTCAGAGTGGCTATGGAAAAATAATAAACCGAACAAGACAAACTACAAAAATAAACAACTTGGGTTTTTTAAAGTAGTTTTTTCGAAAATCAGGCCTTGGAAATGGACTATATTCTGCCGTATGGGGATGCTTACAGAATCTTAAGACGATTGTTTCTTGTTACAAGCAAGCAACGATAATCGTTAGATCGTTCCATTTTGTCTGTTTGGATAATTGGTTCCTACTAAATGGGATCATAAATTTTATGACCATCGACTTATGTTTTTTGAGGTAAAGAATTCGAATCTGACCTCCTTTTTTAGGTTGCGTCAACATTTTCAAAATATTGTAAATTTTAATAATAATATTATTTTTCAGTTTGAAAAATTAGAAATAATCATATAGATTCTTGAAAATTTCACTAAAATTCTTTTCTTTTCGGTGAAAGATCGCTGATTCCAAATTTACGTGTATGACCTGGGGTTTAAAACTAGAAAAAATATGCGATTTTGCCAACAAAAAAACCGTTCAAATAAAGCAATTTTTGTCTAAACCAAAGTCAAGTATTTGTAAAAACCCTTTAAACATTTGATTCTAACAAAGTCATTGAATATATTATTTCTGCGTCGAAGACCAATTCCAAATCTGTTCCTTGCATAATGAGGGATTTTTCTAAGATTCCACCCATTTTGTGAATATTGTTGAAATGGAAATTAAACTTGGAACAAAAATCATGCCTGAGGTACTTTGTTGGGACGGTATTCTCAGTCAATCGCATCAGTATAGGCTAAAATATTTAAAAATCTAAATATCGAAATCATTCGAAATAACTCTTCTGTTTTTTGTGTTTGTTACTGATATTCGTCCCTTCAATGAATCGAATAAGCCCACCCGGACTGTTTTACATTCATCCGTTCACTTTGACAGCAAAAATAACGTCAGGATGTCAAATATGTACAGTGTGTGGACATAAGTCTTCAAGTATCATGTGATGATCGCGCCAACTGATAAAATTGTAATGGAATTTCGTTTTCATGAGTTGCTCTTGAAATCGAGCTTGTCAAGCTTATATTATACAATGGAGGACAAGTTAAGCCTGGGTAGGCTTTTTATTGTACCACGTTAAATTTCAGTTGTACTACTTATGGATTCCTACGTAGTGTCCATGTACAGTATGTTGATCCATTGTAGGTATCTTTATAGTAGGTTTTGTTTCCTACGTAGTGTCCATGTACAGTGTGTTGATCCATTGTAGTTATCTTTATAGTAGGTTTTGTTTCGTACATTCTGACTAGAAAAGACTTTTGTTCATAGAAGTAATCTTTGGGACACCTGAAAGTCCATTACGAGTACAAGATACAGAGACACGTGATCATCCGAGCCATATGGCCAATTTCGTTCCCAATCGATCTACATATCATGCTGAAATATAAATAGGATTCTTTGTTATACCTGCGTACAAAGTTATTCTAACAGGGAAATGATAACTTTGCAGTTTCTATTATGATTTTGCAGTTAGTTAACATTTATTATTTTATCGAATAAACAACTACTAAAACCCTCGTATCTCCTGAGTAGTTGGATACTATCAATGTTTAAACTAATATACGGTACATTAATACCCGTGGATTTCATCAATATTATTTGGAATTTCCTGAAAAGTTTCAAGTAAACAATAAGAATACACAGTGTCAGTTCGATGGAACTGTATAAGTTGTTCCCCAATTTTCTTCTCCCGATTTGTGACTAAACACTGTCGTTGAACAATCAATGCAGTAATATCGGCGAAAGTGAACAATTAATTAAATTCTCAAACGAAACGTATTCAATCTCCAAACCCGACAAATTCATTGTTTAGATTTGCTCAATGTTATTACTGAGTTCATCGTAGCGTTGCAGGGTGGGTTGGGGGTGAGCTGGAAGTGGACTTCCACGCCGCACAGCCAAAATAAACAAGCGACAGGGATGGAGCAGGAAAATTGAGATAGGAGACCAAACAGGAGAGTCTGAGAGACGCTCCCAGGTCGGGAATAAAGGCAATTTCTGTTGTTATTTTTTATGGAGCGCGATGGCACTGAGAGGGAAATCCGATTTGCGCGTTGACGCCTGCATGTCTAGCAGTCTGAATAAACGTTCCCGACGTGACGGGAATTTACCTCCTCCCTCGTCATCCTTTCAACCTCAATCAGCCTCGCGGTTTGCATCAAAAACCGAAAACGAGTGAGTTGAGGGAAATCGCCGTTCGCTCCAAAAAAGTGGTGCCCTCAAAAAATCAACCGTCCCAATAACAACAATTTGGTCCCTAAATTTAATGTGTTTTATTTTTTATGCAGATTTTTGGTTGGACTTGAAATATCAACATCTAAAGTCAAAATGGACACCCTAGAATTGGGCGCTTGAAACTTTTACGGTTGGATGTGCCAGTGCAGATGCTCGCTTCATCATTGGGATACGATACTGGAAACCGGGAGGAAGGAGAACAGGCACATGCTACTCCTCGAAGATTTCATCCCTCGGGGGACGTATTACCAGAGAAGAAGAAGCGAAAATGGGACCTCAAATTCTCAAAATTTCTAATCAAACACAATACTTAATATTTAGTTGATAGATGTAATGGCTAATGCGTGCGCCCTGTTGAAAGTTTTTTTCTGGTTCACTAAAGACAGTCTTCCAGTGAAAGGGAAACCTGCAAACTGCGAAGCAACGATTTCATGCCTGTTTCGTTTACAATCGTGCGAATGATGATCGTAGTAAGTCCAAATGACTGGACTAGATGGCTCGTTGCAGCAGTATCCCGATGATTCTGAAGAAGAAGTTTTATTGCAGGAATTTTAGCATTTGACATATTATTGACGAAAGCATGAAGACGGGAAATATGAGAGAATCATATTTCCGAGAAAAGAGACAAATTAGGCGAACTTTCTCACTTGTGATAATCACCACTTCTCCAATTTTCGAATGAAAAGGGAAACTCTGCAATCCATTCTTGACAGTCTTCTCAAAACCTGACCGTCAGTAATTTCCTTGCAAACCGAATCATCTTTTCATATTCCATGTTTTTAACCTCTGTTTTGCACCTGTTCTTCCAGAAAATCATAATATAATAGGATGACTACATGTTTGTACGGAAACTGACAAACGGTCCATTCACAATGGACCCCAAACTGAATCACAAGATTGGATCGTTACTACGTTTTCAGATGAATTCGAATGATCTGAGTTCGCAGTGTTCCACTCCCAGAGAGCAAGAGGCCTAAAGATGCTGATATTTCATATATATCCTGTAGGTATTTCATTGTTGCTATTTAATTGTTTGTAAGTTTTATGCAAATATTGAACAAAAAAATAGAAAATTAATTGTAGTGCTTCAGCTGGATTTTATGAGAGAATGATGAGTTTTTTGCCTCAACTCTGGAAACTTCGGGTAAATCAGCTAGTAATTATAGAAATGTATAGAAGGATACTAATGAAGTGAAATCAACATTTCGCTACTAATTATATACGTAACAAGAGCTTCAATGTGCAATCTAATTATGATTGCCCATCAGAATCTAAATATACCTATTCACACAGACGTTGGGTCCCACCGAATGGAAAATTACATGTTAAAATATAGGACTCTTACATACTCTACACAAATCCATCAATATTAAACAAAAGTCAATATAAATTCGATTCTTTGAAAAGAGAATTATATTTTAGTTAGAAAGCAGATTAGATCATCGTAGTTTATAAGACCCATTTTATCATCTTCGGAGCACTTGCCATTCACACTTATACCGATTCCCTGAAGAGACTCAATCTTTGGCATTAATATATACAGAAAACGCATGGCAATGTTTTGATGTAGTTTTAAACTCGCCTGTTTTTTCACAGTGTTTGCTTTTAAAGCTCCTCTACAAAGAACGTTCAAGTTGCATCATTATTTCCCCAGGCGCTTAATTCTGAAACAATCATAAAAGCGCTCAGTTCTAAACATAGAATACAAGGTATTATTTGAAGGTCTTAATGTCTTCCCTGAAACAGACTTTCAGATTTGTTCTACTGACGCACATAAATTAAACCGCAGGGCCGCCCTGTAATGTTCATTTGGACCAGAGCCCTTCGAAGATAAAGATAAAGTGGAGCGGGAAGAAAATCCGCGTTCAACACCAAGAAAAAGTAATGAAGACGAATCTCTCTTCTTATCCTTGGGCCAGAAGATGCTTTTTACGTTTTCATCCCTAATTATTATATCTCTTTTTGTCAACATAATTCGTCAGAACTTAGCACCATTTTTCTCCCCTAAGATAAAATGAAATGAAGAATATAATTTTATTAAGGCGGATTTCCCAAGAAGTGTTTCGTTTAAATCTTGTTTTTCTTCCGTCATTTTCTCAGTCTATCTTACTGATGAATTTTTCCATTAATTTCATAACTTTCTTCAAGTTTTGTTGTACTCGTGTTCCGGATTAAAAACGAAAACACTGCGACTAGGTCATTCGCACGAAGACGATTGCGACTACTGAGTAACATGATTTCCGTAAAACTCCAACATCTAGGAAATAGAATAATAATTTTAATTAACTAAAAATGAATTACTAAGGTGTTTATCAGGAAATTTTTTTTTCTATAAGGGCCCCTGGTCACTAAGACCACTAGGGTCTATTGTTACGCTGTCCCCATTTTAGCTCAAAACCTTTTTAATAACCTCTTCGTTCACAAAGTGTGAGAGGTTTTCAGGCGTTTCCAGAGGGATATCAGTGGGTCTTAGGGCACCCTTCTCGAAATGCAGGAATCTAGTTGATGCAACAGACGGACAGTTACAGAGGATGTGTTCTGCTGTTTCCGCCTCTTCGCAGCAGAGCCTGCTTCGCGCGAAGTTACTGCTGTAGTAGTCAGCTGCATCCAACCAAGTTCCCCATCTTATTACTACTGGTTGAGGAGGCAAATGTAACTCGGGATATATCTCCTTGAACTGCTGCACCCGGCTTGGGACTTTTAAAAAAATGTCCACATGCACACCAGAGGCGCTGTCCTAAGATGATTCTCGTACGTGTGGTAGACGAGATAGCGCTAGAGCAAGTTATGTACCTACTCTAGGATTGTTCTCCTTATAGTTCTGAGCTGCCTGAAAGCAAGTGACGATGACGAATCGCCTTCTTTTTTCATGTAGGTACCAACCAATTTTGGTTTATTATTTATGAAAAATAAGCCTTTTTTTCTTGTTGTTTCATTTTTGAAGGAGGTTGATTGATAATCGGTAAATATGTAACCAAATATGTACTTATGACTGAAATATGTAAAAATATGTAATTAAATCGAAATATGTAAAAATATGTAATTAAATCGAAATATGTAAAAATATGTAAAATAAAAATGGTCTAAATCGATCTGAAACCATGTAAAACGTAAAGTTCTTTGATCTGAATGGCGATATAAGGCTCCAGAAAAGATATGTAATTACATGCAAATCCTAGCGCTACTTATCACCATCTGCCACAGCCAATCAAGTATAACTACGTCATCGGTGGCGGACCTCTTCGGAGGGTGGCTGAAATCGTTGACGTGGGAATCCTATGTGATGAACGCTTAAATTCTTCTAATCCAATTGAGGGACTGGCTGCTAGGGCAATGCGATCCTTCGGTTTCATCAAGAGGAATAAAAGGGAATCTTCCAATGTGGTTGCCATAGTGTCTCTCTATAAAGCCTTGGTATTGCCCACGGTTGATTATGCAGCCTATCACTAGGTAACAAAGCATGATATTAATTTCGTTTGAAGACGGTCCTGAACGACCCGGCTATCTGTTGCCCTCTGATCCGTAATCGGATTAAGATAACGCATTGGCGTTTCGGGCGGCCACGGTCCACCTTCCCCCTTTCCCTTCTGCACCTGGTGATCCGCTCCGGACTGATTGAGTCGAAGTGAAGTCTCCTTGTAGATAATTGCGAGCCCACGCCTCTGTCTATCAGGATCTTTTTGCACGTGGAGCCCATGGTTTTGGTTTTTCATACAGCAAACTGTGCTGGATATCACTGAAAACACTGTTGTATGATACGCTATACGAATTTTAGTGCGTATACTGTATAATCTTATGTGGATCAATACATACACCCATATCTTTCTGCAACATAACCAGGTTATGGTATTTTTGTATGCTTCTCGAATGAGCTTATATTGCTTGGTTGGATGGAAAATTGATTATCCTTTGCTGTGGTGGATATTTGTGAAAGATCCCATTAATGGGATCTTTTCTTTATCTCTTCTTCCATTGCTATTACTATACCTTCTTCACATGGTGTGGCTATCCTTCTTCTTCTAACTACTTCTACCTGTTCAACTGCATTTATCTGGTGTCAGCATTCGGTCAACCTACTCTCCGGCCAATCATAATTAGGAGCCACCACATCCCTATTAAATTAATTAGACTACCTTTAGTCAACATAATTTTTCTCCATCCAATTTTACCTACGGCTCGTATGTTGCACATACTGTTATTTATTTTATATTAGTTAGTCGGTTCTCGAACCAAAAGACCTTAGGTTAGGGCCACAAGTTTAGGAACTGCAGGAAGAATCACCAGGGCTTTTCAATAGATTGACGATTGAGTTTTTTAAATAATATACAACTGAAAATTTATTTCAGTGTTTCTCTCAAAACACCCCCACCTCCCCAGTATCTCCTCCACTGGTTAGGTGACCCTGATAGGGTACATTTCATGAGGAGTGGCGCCCAAATTATTTCCAACTCAGCTATCGAACACCACAATCCCTGGTGTTAGAAGCTATGCTGGAAGCTCGCCACTGACCTAGCTAGGGTGGGTAATGTTTTAGGGTTTCCACCCGTAACAAGCCTCATTATGGTCTCCTTTATACGCTCTTCACAAATATCGTGTGGAGCGACTCCAAAGGAATTTCCTGCGATATGTTGCCTACAAGATGATAATCCCCTTGGAAAACGTTAATTATGAACAACTTTTAGAGAGATGTCATCTGGAAACCCTCGAGCGAAGACGAAGCTTCGCGGACCTCGCGCTCCCGTACAAAATCCTCAATAATATCCTGGACTGTCCCCAATTGCTCTCGAGGGTCCGTTTGGCCGCCTCCCGTTCTCAGCCACAAACTGTACGACCGTTATCGTCCCTTTCACCTAATACCCCGCAGTGCAAATCTATTCCTGGCCATGAACCCTCATTTCGATTTTTTTCCACCCCCTTATCAACTCTGAAGTCCCGCATTCCGTCTTCCCCCATATCTTTCAATTAGTTCTATTTCACCCCCCCCCCCCCGAGATATATATATTTTTTTTTATATTCTTCATATTCTTCATGTAATTATTGGGCTTGCCCATATAATTATAAATAAATAAACATTATTACATTAGCGGCGAGCTTAGGTAATGAACCGCAGACTGTGTCTAAAACACATAAACCAGTGATTTTCGTACAAAGGTAAATCTAATATAACAATGATAAACCTCAATAATTGAAACGAAACCCGTGCAACGAATTACAATTATTTTGTAGGTTTTTTCCTTCAATTATAAAATTCTTCATATCTTGAAACGTAAAGAATCAAAATTTTAAAATTTTGATGGAGGATTAACTTTTTCCTTATTTCATTAAGGAGATTCAGTATTAAAAATATTAAACCAATAGATGAAATCGCTATCGCATGAACCCATTAAGCACTTCTATTCCGAAGAGAAAAGTGATTTTTTCCTACATAGAGAACTTGGAGGAAACTATAAACGACATTCGTGTGAAGAAAAGAGCTAAAGTGCACGGTGGGGTCAAGGAAGCTACGGGCCAGTGGGCTGAAAAGACGTAGGTGCTTTTTGTAAAGAGGAACCTCTGAATACACCGGCTCCAGCTGTCACGTCGTCACTACTACTCGTACAATCGATCGCGACCGTTCTCAGAAACTCGCGACACGAACACCGTAATGGAACAGTGGAACGGGCAGGCAGGCGAATATTGGGGCGAGAGCTAAGAGAGGTAGAAAACAAGGTAAACATTTTATTCGCGATCCCCTGATGAGCGTCATGGGGCTTGGGGAGCATTAGCGCCGCCCTCTCAAACACAAGAGGTCCCGGGAATTTGTGATTACATTATTCAAATTACGTTTAAAAGCGAATGGCCTTATTCCGCCATTAGGAGAATTAACCCGAATTTCCGGCAAAATAGTGCGTGAAAGTTCGGCAATGAAGCTGCGAATGAATATAAGTGTTCTTACGATCAGAATGCATTGGATAGATAACGACGTTTCGATTATCATAACAATCATTATAATTATAACAGATATTGATTTCGGATTTAATGAATCGAATGAATTAACAATATAACCACCTCATTCTTATTAAAATCATTTCACACTCCTTAGTCAACATTATTTTCCTCCTCTCAGTTTTATCCACGTCTCGGTAGTTGCACATACTACTATTACTTATTATTGATCGATCCAAATGCATTGGATAGATATCGATGTTTTGATGATGATGCATCATTATAATTATAACAGGTATTGATCTCGGATCAAATGAAACAACAATACAACCACCACATCCCTATTAAATTAATTGGACTCCCTTTAGTCAACATAATTTTTCTCCAGTATGTTGCACATACTGTTATTTATGTCAAGTTTCTACTTGAGGCCAGTTCCGAACATATAAAAACTTTTTTCTTTTTTTCGTTAAGCAGGTGAGGAAATCTTTAAGATCCTAAGGTGGAAATCGGATCTCGTAAGATACCCAGAAGGGGCCACTAAAACCTCTCCTTCCTTTCGCACGTTGGGACTCGACCTGGAACTGTTCAACACATTACTTCAGGCCAAGTCCTCGGGATGTATTTAGTCCTTTCGGTTCATTGATAGCTTCTCTGTCTCTCCCGTTCTTGGGCGATCTTTCTCTGCAGGATGTCATCGACAAGGACAACTGCAGAGGGGATATCAAAAGTTTTCAAGCTAGGCTTGGCACTTCTTTGTATCGATAATAAATGTAAAGGACATTCAAATGTTGTAAATAACAACAAAATACCCATAATTTTCACAGATTTAATATAACCCTGTTAAATCGATCCAGGGGACGTGTTCCCGCAGACACAAACGGGTGCAAATGGGTGAATCGTCATGCACCGCCGGTTTGTCTTTTGATTCCAATTATGAATTGATTGAATAATGATAAGATCTGACATTTGAATTGTTATACGATGATTAAGCCGGCTTTCTCCAAAAATTCTACAAATTTGTTCAAATTAAAAGAAAACAAAGCAAATTGTGCTTTCAGGATTTCATGTTTGGGCATGCGCATTCTGATGTATTAATTTGTGAGCAATAAAACTCATAGGCGACAATCTACATCCTAAATAAAATATTCCCGTGAATTGTTATCAAAATTAGGTAGAAACTGTTGAACCTAGGCTTATTACAAGCCTTCAATGTTAGCGGATGCGCAGAAGCAACAAATGGTACATATTTGTTGAAATCAATATGAGATTATCAGTCCATCTTTCCCTTACTACTCTCCAAATTCAAGCTGGTTTGCACCACAAGAGCTTGGCAAAATTATGTTTGGTGAATTTTACGTTTGCAAATTCGCAGAGCGAAATCAAAGCCGCCCCTAGGTGGACTCCGATGCAATGGTAAATAACCTAGTCATTCCACTCAAATCAACCAGTTACAAGCAACTATCAGATTGTGGATTATATACCGACCTCAAATTTTTTTACACATAGTTTTTGTAATTTAGTTAGGAGAAATGAAGTGTTTTCAGAATCGGCAAAAATTCTTTTAAAAACACACCATAAAATGAAAATGGTGTGAATTATTCGCAGAATCAACTGTTTGTTTTTGTGTGGATTTTGTGTTTGTTAAATAGTATTGAAACAAAACTGTCACTTGGAAAGTGTAGGTATTGATTTACTTGAAGTATGTGCAATGAACTCTTTTCCAAAGACATCCATGAAATATGTATTTAACTTCAATCAATATCTTCGCTTCAAGCATTTTTAAAATTGAAATCGTAAATCGTGTCTAGATGGACATTGTTTTAAATATCAAGGACGACAAATGTTCTTCTCGAAAGTAAATGAGTATTTGCTGTCAGTAGAATTTAATTTTCCACACGCTTAACCTCATTATTCTGCCTTTAAACGAATAAAAATGCAGGCCAGTGTGATCTATATCAGCGCCTTGTCACTTAATGGATTGAACCCCTCATCAGTGGTATTTTATTTTATGAAAATGAGACCGCATTGCCAAGAAAACGTGCTTCAAATGCGAAACCCTTCAGAAAGTGAAACCGTTATCAGTTTTGAATTAATGATAGCTTACCTAAACTTGAATTTCTCTGCAACGATAAGGGAAATTAATATATAGCGTGAGCGGGTGGCAGGTCTGCTGATCGTTCAGTTCATACTTACTTGTGTGACGCACAAAAAGGGAAGCGTGAGAGAAATCCTAAATAACCTGCAATGAATTTTTTTTTTCAACATTAAACATTATAATCACTTTCTTCAAAAGCTTTGAAATCTTAAGATTGTGCTTGGGGCACTTAGATACTTTATTGTAGCCTAGATAAGTGTCACTAAATCATTTCAAAGCGTGCTGCAACAGAAATACCCAAGTCAAAATATAAGGAGGAGTCGGAAAAGAACACTTTGACCATCTCAGATCAATTCATAGGACCATCTGAACTTATACAATTGTCCAAAATATTTCAAAGATCAACTCAAACTGCATACTAATTTAGTTTTTTTTTTTTTTTTTTTTGTTCTCTCTCAGAATGAAAACAAATTTAGATCACGGTTCATTTCTAATATTGTCTTTGAGATGATGATTTTCACGTATTGTCTCTCTTTTTCTATTGTATTTTCTCATATAGGTACTATTTTTCACATTAAATTTACAATGAGTTTGGATAATAATCGAAAATAATTGTAGCAGCATTATTCGGGAATGCGCCATCTTTGTGACTGATTGGAGGTGAATTGTAAGGATGAGCAATGGCGAA
Source organism: Creontiades dilutus (assembly GCA_031894815.1). Classification (NCBI taxonomy): domain Eukaryota; kingdom Metazoa; phylum Arthropoda; class Insecta; order Hemiptera; family Miridae; genus Creontiades; species Creontiades dilutus. The sequence goes on from JAVIWC010000643.1 coordinate 12,648, forward strand.
GTGGAGTGAAGCCCAAATAAGCAGACTGGAGCCATCAAGCTCAAACTCGTACCATGCTTCTGAATGGTTGTAGTAGTCAAGCATCAAGACTATAAAATTATTGTTGATCGATAATTGATTCTGGAGCCCCTACCAAAGCACATTTTTTTTACAAACGTTTTAAAAAAGTTTTGTTTGTAATCAAAAGCAAGAGAGATCAAAGAATATGCTCAGGAAATACCATTCAACGTATATACAAAATTAGGGGAAGTGATAAATCAATACAGCTCCACTTCCAGCGACGATGATTCAAGGTCACATTCATCAGCAGCGGGAAATTACCGTTTAATCGACTCAATCATAATTTAATACGGTCAACCGCCCCAGGAGTACGTAATTATGAAACAGCAATAGGGTTTGGCGATAATGTTAATATTCGGCGATGAAATTTCCCAACGGCAACCATTCAGAATCCCGCTATGCCAGCTAAATCTCGCCAAGAGTCTATCCCAGCTTGAAGGATAACGTGGGCCGCGATCCGCGGTGGGGATTTCACAAATTAATTCGCCGCGCCTACAACAAGACGAATTAATTGCTTCCGTATTCCCTTGATCCATAACTCACTTCTGTAATACAGCAACTGGGTTTAAGAACAAGGGGGGTACAATTGCAGAATTTTCAATTTCCACAGACCTCTTGCCTAATCACGTGCCATCGAACCGATTTATTTTGTAATTTAATGTATGACCATCATGAACGTTATGAATTAATCACAACCAAAATAAAATTACTCACTCCACTCTTTTCCATCTATTTGGAAACTGGATCGGATACAATTCATTTCCACCCATTGCGGACTGCCTGCTGTTACATCGTCCGAGCGGTGAAGATGCCATGGCAACGATATCCAAGGATAGACGAGACTGATGATTAGACATTTATCCCGATTGAGGACACTATAGAAGGTGAGGGTTGGCTACGACTGAGCATTTTGATGGATTCTGATGGAGCTAGATTCATGTAGAACCAGTTGGATGTATCGGTGAATCCGAAGAACAAGGATTGAGGACATTCAAACAGCAGGTGCTTCATAGCCAAGAAACCCCATTTGAGAGGTGATTTCATCTAGTGGTGATTTGGGAAACCTTCTGGTGAAGCCTTCAGACCACACCGTTCGGAAACTGCGATAGATATTGAGATTCAGGGGTCTCCCCTTGCTCTCTCTATAATAAAAGGCCAACGAGGATGACGTTTACTTCCTACGCGTGAGTTTCGGGTGCGACTCTTCGACACCAATACGTTGGTATCTAATTGATACATTTAATTTGTAATGTGAATGGTATTATTCGCCCCCTATTTTCCTATTTCTCGACCTAGGCATTTTATTTTATTCTATCCTAGGTATTTTAGGGAGGGGTACATTTTTGGACTATTTTATACTCGTTGTGTGTCCGGTGGAATTTTGGACAAGTTGTTGATTTTCCTAGTCCAATTAAGTTGATAATAGTAGTAAGTAGTAAAGTAAAGTAAACAAGGAATTTCACCTTGGATTTTCGTCCGACTACCCGGAGGTGTCGCGGACGTCGCCAGCCGTCCTCCAGAGAGGATCGGAACTAGGTCTGACGATTTCGCTCGTGGCTTCCCAATGCCTCACACCCCTGGGTTGGGAGCGTTTTGGATTCACGTGATATCGAGATCACAGGTGAACTGTCTAACCAGGGCAATCAGTACTCCCACTGAAAGTAAACAGCCAGAGGACTGACGCCCCAGCTCGCTCGGACAACCTGTCCCCCCTGATAATAGGTCTTATAACTGAAAGGGTTGGATATCAAGTATTTAGTTGGGAGTATAAGAGGATGCATTTTGACTTTTTCAGCAGGTGAGTACGAGGGAATATTTGGTATTTTAGTGGGTTTGCATGGGTGTAGATTTTGAATGCTTCAACTGCTGAAAAAGATAAAATATTAGGAGCTTCTAAAACAGTCCAAATTCTACCCACCATAACATCTAAAATTCTCACACATCTATTCTCTCATGGAGAAAACAGGTGAATAAAATTAAATCATTTCAACATTGGCCGGTTTGTTGATGTTAACTGAAGCTCATAACTTCATGAAGCTAGACTATGATGTGCCACGCACAAAACCATTAGCGCCCCGGAACGCCGGACAGTTCGAATCCAATAGTGAATCTGAAATCAGATGAACGCGGACCCGCTCTCCACTGTTGCAAACAATCTAAACGGACCACCAAAATCAAGATCACAACCAGACAAAGGAGAAAAAAAATCAAAATATATGCGATTTGTTGCTCAATTAGAAAGTTTGGATCAAACTAACAAAATTCAGAAAATTGGGTGCTCGTTCTTACAATTAATCACTTTTAGTAGACTTATATTCTATTGAACAATCATTACAAGGGGCATCCTAAACATGGTTGGAATTGTCAAAAATGTAACATGCGATAAATGATCATTTTAGCAAATACAAAATTGTCACCTCTCGATAGTGAAAACAATGGGTTTGCTTCATAAAGTAATCTCGAAAGCAACATTATTTTGATGAATCGTAAAGAATATTGATCTCACTTTATCAGTTCCTGTATAAAATTATGGTAAGTTAAAATGGTATGGGTACATTATGGTATGGTGATAATGAAACTAAACGGATCGGTGCAATTTGATATAAAAAAATCTTGGAAAATCAATTTTTTACTCTTCTACCGATTCAGATTTATATTAGGTACATATTTTAATTTAATACAGGTGTAATCGAATACGGGTAAATATTTCACCATTTATTCATATTTCATAACAAATGTTTACACGTATCCAATTTACGTGGTTTCCATCGGTATTTTGTTTTCAACACCTGAATTCACACACATAACCCCTCCCAGACTCCCAGACTCCCTCCTCAGTTATAACGGTGTTTTATTGGAAAACCACGTTAGGACCGAGTTCCCTGGATTTGACATACCAATAACGGTATTACTTGTCGCCCGGGTCGACCACTTATTTCTCAACCGTATTTCACGCGCTGTGTGAATTTATCGGTTGAGAAGGTTTACAGAAAAGCTTGAGGAACATACCGTGACGCTTTGCAACCCCAGTTTCCCGGATCGATAAAGGGAAAGGTGGCAAAAACACTCGTCCAAATGTCACGGGTCTTCCACATTGAATGGAAACCCACTGGCTCAGTTTGCAGCGGCACCCTTTTCACTCGTGGAAAAGTTCTGCAAATTGGAATATGGAACGCCATAAAACATCATCTAAACGGATTTGTTTTACCGAGGGTTATCAATGGTGGCAGAGCGATATCAAACAAATCGTTAATCCCTACAGTTCCGCCTTTTATTCCCACTATACGAATAAACGCGTTTTATCCGGTTGCCCTATGCACAGGATAACGAGAGGGGTTTATTTGTCAGTTGTCAACTCTTACGCAAAGATATATTTATTATTATAACCGCAGATGACCACTATTTTCTAAGCTATCAAAACAAGCACTTATTCACCTATATCAGAATGACCGATCTCTCAAAATTTGACAGACACAAGAGGGCCCACTATGTCATAGATCGGTCATAGAAAATAGAAAATCGCCCCCGAACATTTCCAAAGAAACTCCGTTCGAAGGTATCCGAAACGATTAATGGATTTTACCGTTTTCAAATATTTATGCAGAAATGTCCTGCATTTTACGTTGGCAAAGCTGAGACAGCACTAAATTCAGGGTCAACAACCATAGGGCACCAGTTGTTGTAAGGAACGCCGATTTGCCTTTGAGCCGTCATGCCTCAGCGCATGGTGAAACATTCGATTGGTGTTTTGGCAAAAAAAATTCTGAAAAAATGAAACCTAAGATAACAAAATTATGCTGCTTCAGTCGGAGAAAACGCCCAGCAACATGTTGGGTGCGCACGATCTTCCAGGACTAAATATTAAACGGTAACTGAGTAACCACATTTCTCCACGGCAAACAATCTCTCCACATCAATGTTCATTTTCTCGTACTTTGTAGAAGGCTAAAAGCCGAAATATAAAAATAAGTATTGTTATTGGAATTATTGTTCCTAAAAGTGTGTACATTTATATATATGTATACAGGGTGTTAAGCTTTGGTGCCAGCCACAGGCCAGGTATCGATTTGCAACTAATTTGAAACAAAAGTTCCGATTGTGACCGATTATTTGCTTATTTTTGTTTGAATCTTGATGAATATTGAACTGTTGTAATGTAAACTTTCTTGTATTGCAATGTATACTTTTGGTATTGTAATGTAAGCTTTCTCGAATGCCCCGGAACCAAAACCAAAAAACGACATCCACTTAAATAACCACGCTGATAATCGATCAAATAACAATTGAATTTTAAAATTTTATCACGTTTGGATGATAGTTCAACGAAAATTAAGGGACGAGCTTCTTCAGTGATTCGGACAGCAGAAAAAACGGACAGTTCCAATAACCATTCTCCTACCTTCCATTGTTTCAAGAAAACGGAAACGAAATGCAACGGAAAGGTGAAAACGGTAAGTGGAACCGACTTTCAGCATGGGACGAGGGACGGAGGAACTAGACCTAAACACGGCGCGAAGGGTATACAGTACCCGCACGACTCAGCGGTCTTGAAGGGGGGGTAGACCTGCCCCTTCACAATTTCCTAGGGTGATTAGTTAGCCAGGTAGAATGACCAGTTGGCTTTCGGGTATTATTTTTAATAATTACCCTCTCCAATCGACCTCGGAAAAATTCTAACCAAACAGCACATCAATTTCTTGGCTTACATTTTTAAAGTCTTACTTTGGGTTAACAACAACCGTTTTCTGCCTTCCGTAACAGTGGGTTAGAAGTTCTCTTTATCTCACCAACGTCTTATTCCTCATTAGAGTGAGAGAATAGAACATTTTGCTGCTGTTTCCGTTATCCCTTCCTTGCAAGACAATTTCGTTTATCCATGGTGGTTAACGGTAACTAGCAACAACGGGATATGCTGGCAGATTGTCTCGAATCTACTGATGATAATAGTGGAGAGCAATAACTATCTTGACTCCTTTTCTCCACCAATTTACCTGTTACGATCATTGTTACTTGAATTCTGTTATTGTTACTACCAGCTGCTACAACTTTAATTTCTTGATTTAAATCTTGGTAAAGACTCAATATAGCAGTATCTCATACTAATGATATAGCAGTATGCGATGGATTGGACTAGCCGTTCTTCCAGGGGTTGAAGCGATAAGCCTGCAACACTGCAACTAGAGGGTGCGTTTGAAGCTAAAAAGCTCCAGGTTTACACTTGGACTTCGCAATTTCAAGAAATAAGAGGGGCATCCGAAATGCAGTCTCCATGGTCTGCAACACCTTCACAGGTATGTAAACGTTAGTTATTTTTATTTTTAATTTCAGACCAATTTAAGCATTTAAAATTCGTAAATACTTAGCCATTTATTGAAATGTGAGTTTCGTCTGTTTCATCATTTCCACCTCCATTCCAGTCAATTTAAACGTTTCTAAATACTCGCAACTTTGAATTTGACCCACTCCGCGGTTGTTTTGTCACAGAATGACCATATCACGTTGGTACAAAATCAAACAGCCTATATGGGTGGAGAAGGTTGAGAAGTCGGAGCACGGTTCAGACCAAGCAGCGTCCTCGTTTCATTTGGGAAGAGGCCAACTCTTTTGGCGCGTTGAACATTCCTTCAGAGAGGTAAAGTTTTTTGGCGATGTTTGTTCCTTTATCCGCCTACTTTTCTTGTTCAACAAATAAATCAAAAGCTCTCATGGTTAGATAAGTATTTACCCTAGTTTACGAGTAAATTTGAAGGACTTACTTCTACACACTTTCTTGTTTGGATTTTGCTCTGTAACAGGTGAAACGCAATTGCCTCTGACTTCAACTCCGTAATTTTCTTTGATTACAAACTACATTTTAAATCTCCAAAACCGAAATTTTCACCAACATTCTCACTCATCAGGAGCTGCCCAAAACAGTTTACCAATCAATTATGTGTATTCTAAAACCTCAATCCTGGAATATGTACTCAAACCAGCCCTCGCAGATCAATAGAACCCACTAAGCAAACACATACCTAAGTTGACACCTCAAAATTCAATTATTGCAATATTATGATGTATTTCCTCTAGAATTAGGAAAACGATTAAGAATTGAAAGTTAACAATCATATTATTTCGTAATATTTCAGGATGAATCGCTAGAATTTCAAAGGGTGGAATCAATTGTACAAGCTCTCTACCTTGAAATGTTTGACTCTCATATAAATTCTGAAATATCTATTCAATACCGATTAAACAATTAAAGGTTACATTCGCCAAGTCCTGTACAATTCCTTATAGATCAACAGTAACTGATGGTAATTTTGCGAAAAGATTGGTATGTTTGGAACGTTAGACTGTAAATGTATAAGCCTTTGTTACCGTTACAAACGTGAAACCTCCCAAGTTTCAAAATTTGTATTTAAAACGGGGAATCGCGCCAATAAAAAATGAGCGTATATAGGTTTGCAATCGCTAAAATATTTCTAGTAGGTATATAAATGGGTACTCACTACTATAATTATTCACTTTGACATGTTGTGTGTACCTAAACTTGTATTTATAGAAAAGTGGAACGTCCCGATCATTCATGCGTTATTTAGAAATACGTGAATTATTTCATGAAACCGAACCACTTGTTTGTTTCACATAACCGCTTCGAGCTTTCTTGAGATCAGAGGCGATTTGCACTACAAAGAAGGGGTTTTCGGGTGCTACTCTGAAACACGAGCTGGCAGAGAAAGGAGGAGGGCTTAGGGGTTAGAATACACTTGAAACCTCTTTCGAATACTGCTGAGCTGGTCCCCTCTCATTGTCACCCATTCGAACACTCGTGTCTATCGCCTGCGATTCACATCACCCCACCCTCCCATCGAAAAGATCCAACTTTTTTTCTACGTGCCTCAGCAGGTTGGTCTCTCTGACCTGATTCCAGGTTCGCTCTGTTACGGTGCACCGAGTTTTAGTTTAGCCTGTGAGCCGGGCCATCGATCTGTGAGACCGGCATATTCCATATTTTCATCGATGGGGAAGCATTGCGGAATTCCGCATGTACCGCTGACTCTCAACATCGCCTATCAGAACCTGTCAGAAAGACCACAATGGTCCATAATGGACCAGATTGCTAACGGGAGAGACAGAAAATATGGTCAGTCAGTTCCAAATAGTTAACTCTGATTTTTAGTTTTATCACCAAAAATACAAAAAATGATATTTCCAACATGTCAAAATTAAATTTTGTTTAACCGTGTTCCAAGGCTGCCTGAGGAAATTATCTGTTTGTTACCACGGTAGATTCTTTATCACACAGTTACGGATTAGGATGACATCTTCTTCAAAATTTGAAGAAGATATTTAATATTGGAGCTTGCCTGATGACTCAATCGAGATTTTATTTATTTATTTATGATGATACGGGCAAGCCCAATTTACAATACTCGATGTTTAGTAGTCCGCGACAAGAAAACGGAGTACAACTAATGTGACACAATACCTGTATTTATTTATAAAGGTATATATATATGAATGTTATTATCAATGTCTATATTAGGGTTGAGATGTTAGGAAGCTGATTGTGGATTCTTTGTTGGAGTTTAATGAGGAGTTGAAGAAGTCAAGAGTTGGAGAGTTATTGCAAGCCTTGGGATTCTCGTGAAGGGGGCATTCTGAAGGTAGCTCGTGTGGTGGAACGGGACATGAAAAAGTTCACGTGAACGGGACGACCGCCGTGGCACTTTGAAAACTAAGCGCACCAGTAAGCGGGGACAGTCAATTTTATAATTTAGGAGCTTATGGAGAAAGACTATGTCTGCCAATTCGCCGACGATGCTGGAGGAGCGGGTTGTTGTGGATGCTTTGGAGAGAGGTGTAATTCAACTCAGCCGCCGGGATACCAGACTTCAACGCAATATAGCGAACAAAGCTCCGCTGGACCCGTTCCAACTGTGCCCGATAAACCTCATGGAGAGGGGACCATAAAATCGAGTTGTATTCTAGTACCGGCAAGACTAGAGTCTTATACAGAAGCACTAGAACTGGTACGTTTGTGAATTACCGAGTACTCCTTTTTAGGAAACCCAGGGCCAGGATTTTGATCCTATTGCCAAAATTTGACTGATTGGAAAAGGAGGTTTTTGTTAGGTACTTCTATATGTATAACCTACATTTTGAATGTACTCATTACGGTGGGAAGGAAACCACGGAACTACAAGGAATCAGGGGAGATTGAAACTACCAGTTCGGAAATCATAAAGGTAAGATAAGGTTATGGCTGGAAACAATACCGCCCAAGTGCTGCTTCCTCGTCACGTGAAAGACATTCTATGAGGGGAGCGAATTCTTGGGTAGCCTGAAGACGTTGTTTGGTGCTGGGTCCCCACGACCTTCAATTTCACACTGTCTTTGATAGTCCTCCCAGCAACGAGAGTTGATGGGGATGTGCTAGACAGAAGGGGAAAATGGCTCAAATGGAGGACATGGTGGGAAAGGGGTATTAAAGGTAAGAGTTGAGGCCTCATGTGCCATTCAATTCGCTGAATGTATATACGTATGTAAATTATGTAGGTACATAATTTAAGTTATGTACCCAAATGTACTGCTTCTATCCTCTAACGCTAATGGCACTCATGCCGGAAAATATATGAAGAGTTCCCCAGTCCAGTAAATCTTTCGGCCTCGTTTTTCAGTGACAATCCACTTTTTCTCCCTGCTTGACTACTCTATATGAAACTCCTCCATATAAACTAAATAACTGCACCCATAACTCAGATTTTATAAAAATGTGACAAACCAGGTTCTTCCCCGTACCCTTCATATAAACTAACAAGTCCAGTACGGAAGGTTTTATGTAGAGAAGAAGGTTTGTTTGGTTTTATCAAGAGATAATATTGTTCTATAAATATTAATTGTATTACTATTGTGAATTTTCATATTCAGATGCTGATTATATTACTTCTGAAGACTGAGGATAAAGACTATTATCCAATTCTACTGTTTTAGGTAAGTTCAATATATAACTTCTCTTCAACGTTTCTACTGAACTATATGCAGATATTTATAAATTTTACATATAAAGAAGAAAGAGTACAGTTAATATTTAGGCGCATTGCCCATTTCTGATATAATCACAGGTAATATGATGTTTCGGCGTATTGTCTTTTTCACAAAGTAAGAGTTTATTATACTCTCACTTCTTTCTTCTTTCTCCGTCAAATTTATAAATATTTGTGTGTATATATTTATTGTTTATAATTACTTTACCTTTCCTCATGTTTATTCTACATTGAAACCTTCGAGTGATAATAAACCTGTTGTTTCAACAATCGTCTAGTTGTCTCCCTTCTTCGGAATTAAACGTATAGTTTAGACATAGTCCCAAGGGTGCCGTGACTGAAACTTTGTTGGACGAGGTACTTCAGTAAGGGGTGGTGTAGGCAGCCTTGGTTCCCATCCACATTGTGTGAAAGTACAGATTTTTATAGATATTCCACGATAATTCCCATAGTCATCACAATGGAATAATTCAATTTTTGTTAGTGTATTAACTTCATGGCAGTCAGCGAATCTTTCATTAAGCATTACGGATTGGTTACTCTCCGGGTTGTGACGTGAACTATTAAAATTTATATGTTTGGTTAATCATTCAAAATATGAAGAAAACAAACCTCAGTTGGGTAATGGCCCCGTGGGTGGTCCCCCCTCCCCCCACCCACGGCAACCCAACTCCAACGTTGTTGGCAAGATCACATTTTTGGACCGTTTCTATTTACTACTAAAAAAAACCGTTTCCTTCCATCCAATATTTTCATATACCAACTTCTCGCCGTTCGGTAAGGCCGTAGCTCACCTCGGCGTGAATATTTCCCCGAGCTCAGGTAACAAGGAGTTGTAGCTCGGAAACCCTTGAAAAAATACGGCGGTCTGGAGGGGAAATGTATTACGGAATTGACGGAGTAATTTGTTTTCCTCCCATCAATATTTTAAAAGGCCGAAGGTGCGAAAGGTTAGACGGCTCAGAAGAGGGGAAGCTCTCCTTCTTCTGTCGAATAACCTTTTACAGGAATCCGGCTCACCTGCTCTCGCCGCCCAAAAAGCAGTTAACCCTCTAAATTATTAATAAATTTATCCGAGCTCCCCAAAACCCATTCTCCTCTCTACTCTCACCGACAAAGAGCCTTGAAAGATTTATTTTTTCTCTCTTTCAAGTCTTCGAAAGCTTCTTTTTTCTGTACTTTTCAATTCGATAATAATTGCTTTTGAACAATTTCCCTTTTTTCTGGCCTTAAGTTAAAAAAAACTCTTATTGTAGAAGAGCTGGTATAGATTAAAATTTTATTATACAGGTACCGGAAAGCCATTAGTGAATATCAATGGATGCCTATTGTGGCAATATACGCGGTGAAGGTAATGTTTGAAGAGATTAATTAAAAACCAAGCAACGAGGAATTCACGAAACCAGTGGACCCACGTTGGAATTGTTATATCATTGGTAAAATCAGTAAGCAACTCGCTAGAATCGAAATATTATGTTGTCATAAGAATGATAACATGATCCCAAGAAAAATTTCAGTTGACGTGAGGAGATTTTATTGAAAATAAAACTGTTTCAAAAACTAAAAAGCCGAAGTATTTCACGTAACCAAAAAAGATAAAACTTAAATTTATTTACAACAACGTTTGATACAAAGAAAATGAACCATTGCGAGAAACCTTATCAACTTTTTATGGAACGAAAAAAAAGCCCTGTATGACAAGTGAAGGTTCAATTTTCTTCGCATTTTGTGTCATTGTCGAAAGTGTAGAAGTTATGGCTCCTCAATTAAAAGTAATCTTTAGTATGATACTACGATTCTGCAAGAATCTTACTGAATTAAAAGAAGTTCGCTTTGCTATTTACAGTAGTGTTAACTATTTTCTCTTGTTTAGACTTGGTTACTCCACTAACTATGTTCCGTTTTAAGAGGGGCCCACTATCTTTCGTGGATAGGTGTTTATTAGATATTGGTTTTTCGGATTTCACCCCTTAGATTTTGCCCCACATGGAACTGATAAAAAAAGGGCTTAAGTGGAGGGAAGAAACTGACAGTTCCAATAACCACTCTCCTACCTTCCATTGTTCAAAAAAACGTAAACGAAATGCAAGGGAGGAGTGAAACGGTAAGTGTAAACCCACTTTCATCAAGGACAAGAGGCGGAGGGTTATCCTCGAACTAGCCCTAAACACGGCGCGAAGGTTATACAGTACCCGCACGACTGAGCGGTCTTGAAGGGGGGGTAGACCCACCCCTTAACAATTTCCCAGGGTGATTAGTTGGCCAGGTAGAATGACTAGTGGGCTTTTGGTTAATTATAATGAAATAATTATTCTTAATAACTACCCTCTCTATTCGACCTCGAAATAATTCTAACCAAACACCACATCAATTTCATGGCTTACATTTTCAAAGTCTTACATTAGGTTTACAAAGACCGTGTTCTGCCTTCTTTTACAGTGTGTTGAGTTCTCTTACGGTTTTTCATCGACCAACATCCTATTTTTCATTAGAGTGAGAGAAAGAAAAATTTTGCTTCTGTTCCCGTTATTCATTCCTTGCAATAGGATGATTGGTACCTACTCATGGGTTCCTTCCGATCTCGCCAGTGTCCATTTTCATTGCTTCCATGAGCGCAGACAAGACAATTTCGTTTATCCATGGTGGTTAACGGGAACTACCAACCACGGGATATGCTGACAATACACATTGTCTCGAATTTACGTTCACCCCACCAATCCAGCTTCAAATCGTTGAAGACCGAAATATTTCCATCTATTTATAACGTTGTTATTCAATTTGTAACAGGGAAATCCATGATTATCCTTCATCCCAGCGTTGATTCTTTGAGGACTAAACTGTATACCTACTCTACTAAACTGTTTAGATAAACATACCTGTGTTCTCTGGAAGAGGTACTGTTCAGCCTGAAACAAAATAAAAGAATTCTTCTCAAAAATCGGAGAAATTATAATTTTTTTTACACGTTTATACAATGATATGAATTCACTGTAATCAGTGACTCATCAGTTATATTCTTAAGGGGAACAGAGTTTTAAAAACGCTCCTAATTCTTGCACTGGGGTTTATTATTAAATTGGCTTGCGTTCATGATTTGAATTTCTACTAAGCTTTGGAGTGTGCGTGTTCCAAGGTGATAGAGCGATTATTGAATTTCAGGAGATATGCATAGAGGACGTAAATCTGTTCTCAACCAAGACACCTATTTGGATTGATCAGTTGATCATATTTGTGTGCCTCCTGAAATTCATTAATCACTCTATCACCTGTGAAACACGCGCACTCCAAAGCTTAGTAGAAATTCAAATCATAAACGCAAGCCAATTGAATAATGAACCCCAGTGAAAGAATTTGAAGCGTTTCATGCATATCAGAATGCTTCAACCTGTGTATCGGCTACACAGCCTTTTAGGAGTTCACTCCAGTATCCAAATCACTACGTCACTAGGTTACTGATAGCAACACAAAAACAATAATAAACCGAAATAACGCGAATGTTGGCACTATAAATCGGGCCATAGATCGGGAATGGTTTGACCTACGGACCTGGGGAGGGGCTCATTCGATTCCTCGTGGAGTGTTCTTCAAAAAGAGTACAAATTTAGGCCGCCTTGACTTTTTTTGAGGTTTTTAGGGATTTTACAAAACTTTGACAACCCTTAAAGGGCACTTTAATTAAGTGAGAGAGCTGGCTCAAGAATTGGGGCGTCGCCTCACCAACATGGATTTTTCCTGAAAATTTCAGCTTTTTTGCTTCAGCCATTTGGGAGAAATCGTGCGTATGGCGTACGGCGTACGGCGGACTGACGGAAAATTTTTTATTGCAGATTCGGATTCTACACCCTTTGAAACGTAAACCATGAAATTTTCAAGGCGTTTTTTTTTTCTTCAAGAGCGATTACAATGGTTTATTATTGAATAATAAACCAATAACATAAGAGAGGGGACTTTTTAACGTTTCAAAAACTTCAGCTCTTCCATCTGAGTTTATTTCAGTCAATTTCGGTTTTCGGTATGTCACCTATTAAGAGAGAAATCTTACAAATATCACTCATTTCAGATTTGGTTAAAGTTTCTTTCAAGTTTATTGGTCAGTTACAGTAAAATGAACGGTAAAAATTATTCAACTTGCTAAAAATGTAAATGGCACATGTAAATACTCTATTTACGATTCTGTCTTGTCCTTGCGTTTTCACCGGTGGCCACTATTAGGTAGTAGAACACTATCCTGACCTCTACGTGGTTTTGGGTGCACTAGCCAGGAGTCAAACCTGTCTCGGATAAAGTAAATATTTGTTCCTTTGTATTCAGCTAATACTGTCTCTTCTTTGTTGCCAATTTGTCCATTGGCCAATGGGGAGACACATTTTCGTAATCTTCCCAGCAATAGCTGGGTGGTTCTTCGGAGGAAATGAAATAATATTATGTTCAAGATTGAACAGTACATAAATAAGTATCCATTGTGTCATCGTCGTGTCCACCGTTTTAGTCGTAAGTGCTTAGTGGCAACGCTTTAGATTATGATAATTAATTTTAAAAACAATAAACTTAATTACACTCATATCCAGTATAATATACTATACTATAATATATTATATTCACACTAGTTTGTGTAATTGTTCTTGTTTTTTCCGAGAACGTGGAGGCGCATAAAAACCCAACAGGTGGCGAAATCGATTGCCTTCAGCGGCTCTTCATTTGTGCTACCCTATCGATCGAATGAAGGTGAGGTCGCAACCTCTTCCCCTCAGGTCGTAATCGGCTTTCCCACCCTGCGCTTTTACAATATCAAAGACTATTCGCCATGAGGGTTGTTTTTTCCCAAGGACAGCAGGAGAATTCCCATATTTTCATTTAGGCGGAGCAGTTTCCTTTTACAAATGGACAAAAGGGTGAAGGGTTGGTTGTAAGATGCCCGTAAAGGGTGATGTTTTTCCTCTCGATTTATCGAACCGAGTAATTATCTGAGGGTGTCGTTTTCTTTGACGGCCGGGAAACATTTTAAGGAAGGGAACAAATTAATTATTCGTTTTAAAACGTGGAAATTTCTATTCGCACGCTATTGTAACGTTCAGTCAACAAGTGTTCTCCTCTCTAGAAATTGAAGACATTTTATCAAGTTTAACAACTAAAATAAAATAATTGTGTGTACATTCGTACGTGAATCAAAGGTATAACAAGGAAGATATTTAATTTTTATTGTCGATAAAGTTCTTCTACCAGATCCCTACAAAACCTTGTAAGACCAGTAGGTTTTCTACTTGCCAAAAATAGAAAGTATTTTATAAAGTTTGTTCCTAAAATATTCATGTATCCATGAATGAATCAAATGTTCAAGACCGAATACGTCGAATTTTCAGGGGTGAAAAAGTCATTCTTCTGTCACATTTTGAGAAATGATGGTTGGTAGATTTTGCGTTTGCTCACGAGCAGAGTGGTGTATTTTGTGATAAATCAAACTTACAGGGTACCATCTAAATTTCACATTTCCTGAAAATTTCCTCAAAATTGGATGCAAACTTCGGGAATTACGCTTTTTACCGGATCTGTGGACATGGGGACAGTAACACAACCTTACCCATTGGGTGTGACACGAAACTACTGTTTTGCAGAATGGTCTGAACAAAATATGAGTACAAATTGATTTTGGGGAAGAAAAATTGTTCATTTTCCGATAGTGAAAACAAGACTTGGTTAGCAAGAGTAATATAACTCAACAGGTCCAGAAATGGGACAAGACTCGAACAGCAAATTGGCAAGACACTCCTAAGCAGAGACAAGCCAAGCGGTTTCTTAAAATCTCAAAGAAACGAGTGCACTCCCTATTGTCTCTGAGGCGTACAGACCTTCGCAAACTTGTGGGACTCCTCACTGGCCACTATCCTCTAAGGTACCTTAACAAAATCGGTAAGGTCATGACAATAGAATGCCAGCTCTGTTGCGAAGAAGCGGAGATAGCTGAAAGCGTACTCTGCGACTGATCCTGCTGTTGCATCAATAAGATTCCGGCCTTTTGAAAAGGGTGCCCCAACACCAGCCGATATTGCCAAGGAAACACCTGAAAACCTCCTTCACTTCGTGAATGAAGAGGTATTTAAAAAGATTCTGAAGTAAAACTGGGAAAGTGTCACAATAGATCAAAGTGGTCTCAGTGACCAGGGGTTCCTCCCATACCATTTCGGGATAAAACTTGGAAGCAGAATTTCTCAAATATAAAGATGAAAGAGATGGTTCTGATATTTAAATGAATCTATATCCAACTTAGAAGAACTGAGATTTTGAAAATTGATTGAGCTAGTATCAAGTTGTTTTTGAAACGAGTAATAACCCAACATTATGAGAAATTTCTGTATATATGGATTTTACGTCAATAGCGACGAGGATCGCTCCCGTTGGGATTCTGGTCTCACCTAATACGCTCAAGAAATACCGTGAGTCCTTAATGAACGATGACTGCCTCTACACAATAGGTTGGAAGTTAGATTCCATATAAGCTGATATACGCCCTGTAACACGCTCCAAGCTTGCTACAATGGGACCGCCTGGGTGAAGTTGATCAGAGAATTTTACGATAAAAATTTTTGGGTCTTGTGAAGAATACAGAAATTAAGGTACGAATTTCATTTTATCCGGGACTAATCTTTGAGCATGACCCTTATCCCCTCCTCAGCTTTTACGAGCCTTTTGAGGTCCTTCACTAGGAGGAGATAGTTTGTAATCATGGATCATTAAAACTTGTTCGTATGATCTCGACACTCAAATCGTCTATTTACTTTTCATTCATGGCTGGTTTTGTTCATTAGAACCACTGTTTATCCTTCAACCACTGGCATGAGCTTTATTGATGGGTCCAACTTCAGAGGTTTGAGGGTTTGACTTCATCTGGGAAGATGTTATCAAGTGAATTGACTGAGTCCAAGAATGTAGCAGAATGAGTGTTTGAAACGACTATGGTGGAGACTCTGAGAATCCGATGAATCAAATGTTATTGGTAAGTCGCTTCATCTCATTTCCTCTAATGCTCTTCAAGGTTGCCGTATCATATTAAATCAGATTATATAGAAGCTTAGGGATTTCAACAAAAAAAGCTCCTCAAGAGAACCATTAGATCTGTTATCCAATTTCAAACATCTATAGAAGTTAGTTATGTTGTTATAGTAGTTTGTGACATGAATTATAATGGTTCTGACACACCCCAACGCTTTCCATTTTTATAACGCCTGACAAAGTTGTCTAGCGAACCAGTTATGCGAGTGAGTGAAGTCGAAAGTGCTGAGCAGATACTCAAAGCCCAAGTCCTCCGTCTTGGAAAACTGGAGCAACAAAGGAATAAAATTAAAAAGAAAAAACCTGACACTTCCTTGAGAAAGAGAAAGATTAATAATGCGAAACGACCGCCATTCCCTTGTTAGGAGAATCTGATGATGAGGGGTGTTGGGGCTTTCAATAATGTATTAGCTTCCCCGGAGAAAACGGTATTTTTTCTTGTTACGGAACGTTTTCGAGAACGACAGCATTTTCCTCTTTGAGCTTTGGAAGAATGATTTACGTTATAACCGCCGCAACCGTAACATTTTCCATATAGGTGATGTACTGATGGAGAACCGAAGCGGAAGTCGCGCAACTATTGGAATCAATGTTAGATGCAATCAGCCAAATTGGCTCATCTAGAGTGAAATGTCTCCCATTTGGTTGGCCATTATAACTTTCCTAATGTTTTTTCCAATTTCGTTTAAAGTCGATTAGTCAACAGATGAGGAAAACCAAATAAATGTAATATACGAGAGTACTATGTGTCAAATTTGCATGTTCTTTTTTATTCGCATTAATAGCTTTTTACCGAACTGCAGCGTCAAAGTTGGTCAGATCCCGAACCCATGTTAATTGAAGATGTTCTGCTTGATTTGGATAGTTGACAGCTATGAGTCGAATGAAACTAGTGCATTGAGCACAATCAATCATTTGGATGCCGTGAAGATTCGTTATTTGAGAGAAAAGAATCTCAACATGAGCGTGAATGAGTGCTGACGATATCGTTCGTTGATTGTATCAAGTTAAGCCGAACTACTGAAGAATATATAGACGTTGAACTTTATATATTCAATTTTTTATCGAGAAGTAATTAGTACATTTACGGATACTTAGGATTTACTTGGTTATACTTCGAAAATCATGTAGGTACTACTACATGAGTTTCATGGATCCACAGTACAACGCGCTTAGCGATGCCACCAGAGCATCCCCAAACATGAAATTGTATTTAATGGTTTATACGTTTATCCGTCTACAGTAGTTTAATTTGGATGTAACTGTCTTATTTTTTCAGTGGATGTATCTAATTAGATAAATTCTAACTAGAATAGAAACCTAGGCTTCCAAACGATTAGAGTAGAATCGTTCTGTCAACCATTACCCAATCATTTCTTACCAGATTTTTTGGTTATTTTGTAGGGAAAAATATGGCAAATTCGAGCTAATTAATCGGACTCGACCACCGATTCGCTCAGGAGGACAACCAATACTGAAATAATAAACCTTTGGTAGTTGAATGTTTTTTTTTTTTAGTCAATCTTCCAGCACATGTACATGGTTTATACGTCATTTCTTGAAGATGCTGAATTATCTCTTAGAATCAGAACCTTGGACACATACAAAAAGATAGAGAATGATTTAAGGATTTTCAAGTGACTAGCTGTTCTTCAATCTTGCGTTCAGGCCCCGATCTATCAGATGTGACACTGAGAGCAGTTAACAAATACCTTACAGCAGACCAGCCACTCCAGCTGACAAGGTTGTGTGTTCCGTTGAGGTGACGGATAGACATATGTCCACGATTTGCTTTCAGAGTCACGTTGTGAGGCTTGACCCACTAAACAAGTGTCCACTGAGCAGCTGGGACCACTACGGATGACCTAACCCATTTAATTATAAGGTGCCCTATGCTGATCTCTGCCAGGCTGAAATTGGTTCAAGCAATACTAACAACTCGATTCTCCCCATACATGCAGTTGAAGATGATTTTAACCACCAACGAAAAAAAGGTTTACACTTAGGTTGGGTTGGTTCCCATTAGAGAGTCTCGAAATAATGCAATTCCTTCTGTATAACATCGAGCATACGTACCTATCTAGGACAATAGTTGAATCAATTAATTTCATTCGTGGTGCTAAGTTATCTATTTCATGTTTTATGAGCACATATTATATCATCTCCCGAATTGTAATTTCTTTTGTGTCTTTGGTACGTGTGCTCGTGGTGCCTGTATTGACGCACATATACCCTCATGCGCTGTCATGTTCACCTTCTTTTGCATGATGTACGTATATTGGTTCTTGCTAATCCTCAACATTATGATTTTTTTTTTTTTCATTTTTTCAACAAACTTGAATATTTCTAACAACCTCAAAACCGAGATTGTCGTCTGCCATTACCTAGCTGATACTTTAATCAGTATAATTTTTTAAACAGCGACTAATTCCAAAGAGGTAAAAATTAATTAAATAGCGACAGGCAGGAAGTTAGTGCAATTTTGTTTCTCATTCTTACCACTTGTAATCAAGCTACTTTGCAACGATTTTATTCGTTCCAAGTAGACATTTTATGTTTAAGTAGTTCCAATTCCTTAACTTTTGCATTACTGTATCGAAAAAAGTAAATAAATGTGTCTGTATCTACATTTACCATTTCTTGAAGCTAATTCGTAGATGAAAGCTCAATTCTTATCACAGTGCTACGATTATGGCATAATCTACAAGTGCGATGGTTGATCGTTACAAGTATGATATTTCATAATCTACAAACAAAATAATGGGAAACGTGATATTGGCGTACATTGCCTGGTTTGACCTGCAAGGTGTTACTTGTTGATCCAGAGGTGAGACGAGGAATTATAGTAAATCCTTCGGGAATAATTCATTCCACGAAGCCATCTGAAGGCTGGAGGGTCCCGGAGCCTTCCGGTCCCTTCGCCACGTTTCCTCTACCACGATAAACAATTCATCTAGACACCTACCCACCCTCGACTGCCAATTCAACCATCAATACAGCCCCTCCGCTTTCTCCCCCATTGCCGTAATATTATTGGTTCGACGCTGTCTGTCAATTTCACGGGCGAATAGAGTTTAGGAAAATAGTCATTTGTATTATCGTCCTACCATCTTTTCCGTGGGAAGCTCGATAGCTCGCTGATGAAAAACCGGAAACAAGAGACAGGTCCAATGATTTGCAAGTGCAATTTACGTCCTAGCAACATCCGATTTATCTTGCCACGAAGATGCATGGACTCGTGTTCATCACTTACTAGTGAAGGGTAATTCAATGAATAAAAGCACAGTAAATTGATCAACGGCAAGTCATTCTACTTAATCGCCGTGCAATTTACGTGTTTAGCATTGGTTATAAATGATATTTTATGGATCTGCGTGGCGACGGGGGTAAAACGATTCAAAGCGAGAGGAATGTGCATCTATAATTAAATTCATAGGAATTTCACAAACAGAAAGATGAGAGAATTATTTTGAGATTTCAATACCCCTTCAACGCATGCAGCCTTTAGAGGCGCAGCAGCCTGGACTACATCGATGTGAGCGTAAGAGGTGCAAATGTGTGAAATTGTTGTTGAAGACTCACTTTATCTCACCGATACCACCCACTCCTACAAATGGCAGGGACATGCAGAATGTTAGTCTCGGATGTGTGTCTACCAGGTGATCTGTTGGCAGTGTGACGAGGATCGGCTGTTGGAAAAGCTTCTCAATTCAATTTGAAAACAAACAATCATGGAGCATCGTTGAACCAAGATCGCTCGCTACTTTAAAAACTGCACGCAAGATCACACAACCCAATAATCGCATTTAACGACTGCCTCTGAGTGTAGGTTGTAGTCCCCTACCAACGACAGACTTTTTGCAGCAGTCCGAGGAGAGAGAGAGAGAGAGAGAGAGAGAGAGAGAGAGAGAGAGAGAGAGAGAGAGAGAGAGAGAGAGAGAGAGAGAGAGAGAGAGAGAGAGAGAGAGAGAGAGAGAGAGAGAGAGAGAGATTGATCAGTTATTTTGGAAACAAATGGACAACAGAAACTATTCGTTCAAAATTTCAGTTTTTGCCTTTTTCAAATTAAAGAGAAAATTAATTTTGGTTTTGTGATATATGTATATACGTTAATTCCTGCCCGTGGTAGGATGTTAGCTCCTGCCTGTATTCACACCATACCTGTTTTTATTTTTTGTTATTAGTATTTTTATATGCCCTTGGAATTGAACCGTCTTCAATCTATTGATCGTATTCTGTAACGGTACCAATGCTGATCATTTTTTAATTAAGCAATGATAAACTTTACAAAATATGTTTGATTCCTCGTCGGTTTAACCCTTTTATCCCAAATCTGGATCTCAAATAATTGTTTTCTACATTGATCGAAATTTAGCTTAGTGATTATTTTCTTTAGAGGTATGATGAATTTAGTTTACTTTCAATAATTTGAAACAGAAGAACACAATCTTCCTAGGTGAAAAACAGTTAGTTTTATAATTTTATAACGAACCTGTGTAATCTACCAAGAAAACAAAGTAACCCCCTGTAATTTGCTCTTTTACGTTTCAGGATGGTTAAAATCCGGAAATCGAATTAAAAATTTTTCCGTCCCCTGTACGAGTACGCCACCCTGAGCTTTTCTCGGAAACGACCGACCGAAAGTTGATGAAACTAGAGTCAAAAATCACATTCGGTATCTGGTTGGGACCGGGTCCTCGGAAAAGGAATTGTGATCTAGCCGTTGTTCGAAAAACTCAACACCGATGTCCAAACAAAATTTAGTATGGAAACCGAATCGAATTTCAAATTTTCTTCTGAACGGGTTCTTTTGGACCACTATTATTTAGAAAGCAAAAAGCTCAGAATTCAACCACGATTATCGACGCTCAGTCTAGTTCTCGATGTGTCTAACGATTCGTATGTCATTCTATCCTCGTGTGCTACAGAAATGAGAATTTCGCTTCCCTCGTGTTAAAATTTTTAACTCCGAATTCAGTCAATTAACTAAAGGAGAGGGAGTAATAAGTCAACATTTTGCTACATTTGAGAGTGTACATATAATTCTGTCTGGTTGATGCTGTTATAAGTATTGTCAAGTCGCCACATCCCAATTAAATCATTTTGTCTGCTTACAACTTACATGATATGACATGCATTGACAATAGTTATTACTCCAACATTTTGAGATTTCTTGCAAGTCGTCAGTAAAATACCGAATCAACAAGTCCACAACTATTCACCAATTCATCAGTTACCAATAACGAATCCAGATCACAATCATTAGTAGGAGTGCACTTGCATCTACGCCAAATGATAAGATCTTGGCAGTTATCCGATGATCATAGCTTTAGCTTGTACCAATATATTTTAAACCCAACATTCCCTCAACCAGGCTTCCCTGCCAAAGAAATCAAGTAGAGTTTTCACCTCGTGTGTCTGATATCATTAGAAACCGATTCCGTTCTTCAGTATGAGTATTGGACAATCTACACAATATAACGTGTGCACTTGAAATGAGGCTTGCCGAAGTCGGTTAGTTTAATTCGGAACACCTCAACAAAGGGAGGGTGTTCTTCGTCTTAATAGATGAGGGGGGCCTTCTGAGTGAATCCTGTAGCAACTTCATCCGCTCCTTTCACCACCCAAGATGGCTCTGCACTCTAATCTGGGTATTCATCAAGGGGATCACCTGCATTATTTATGATACCGACCTTTTTACCGCGCCCCACTAAATATTCATAAGACGGTTCGCACCGCGCCAAGGAAACAGGAGGGCTAAGGAAGTTCAAAGGGTATGGGGGTTTGGGGGGTAGGGGAATCGAAAAATTGAGTTACAACTTCCGACCTACATCCCAATTTCACAAAGCATGTTTTTCTTTTAATGAGCGGCATTGATTAATATTTTTGTTTTATAGCTTCTTAAGATATCCAACAACTTCCCTAACTATTGGGAAAAGCTAATTGCTGTAGGTGCTGTCTCTCCTTCAATATTGAATGATTTGATTTTGAAGAGGAAATGGGCTAATTCAAACAAAATTTGAAACTTTGAACTATTTACCATAACAGTTTAGACCTGCTCCTAAAACTCCGTCCGCAAAAACCAAGGGACCATCACCAATGGTTCGTTAGACGATTCAACTCTCCGGCTTCTGATGAGGGCCCTCTTAGCAGCTAACTTTTAGAAAAAGAAGAAGAAGAAGAAGAAATACATTTATTAGTAAACAAATGTACAATAAAAAACTAATTTTGAACCCAATAAACAATTACCAGGTTGGTTTATTGAACCGTCTGCTAGGAAGTGCGAGTACGAATCGATTGTCCTTGAAAGTACCACAACCGATTTGGAATACGCCATGGAGACTGGATACGCTATGGCAGCATCCAACCTCGTCCCATGTGAATGTCTTGGGAACATGAGAATGTCTCCAATTGTCAACAGGTAATAGGATGTGACCCTATTCCAAGTTTAACTTTCATCCCGCCCCGACAACAGCGAATTACGGCTGAGCCCGAACTTTAACCCCATTCTTCTCAAAGTAAATAAGAGAAATATGTATTCTCCCGTTAGACCTTTCCCCACCACATCCAATTCAAGATCATGAAACTTTGACATGAACAAGAAGAAATTTTGTTCTCATGTACCGAGTTGTAGGTTCTACGTTATATACCGGACAGAGCATTTATCAACACAATAGTCAAATCAGCATACTGCCTCAAACTATACACCACTGCTTACGTAGCTGCAATTGAAATTTTTGACGCAACAACCATAAAAACTTTGAAATACCTCACCACTATTTCGCATTGTTACACTACACGACCGAAAGATCGACGGCAAATATTGCAACCGATTAAAACACTTCTAGATCTCAACAAAACACTCAACTCATTCATATTTGCAAACTTCGTACAAATGTATGGAAATCTGTAGGGATAGGTTAAGATTTGTCTTTTAATTTGTTGGTACGTTTCAAATCATAACTAACTTTCAGACATTCAAAAGTGAACACAAGCTGATGACTTTATCACTTCAGAGACCGTTAGTTTAGTCAAACCCCTTTCCATCCAGTACCCTTACAAATATATCCAGATCAAAAACAGATTTATGTTAGCTACGCTCAGTTTTATCAATTTTTGTTATTGCTCTCTAGTCTCCATAAAGCATTGAGAGCATAGTTATCAGATCCGTGGTAGCTGAAGTTGCATTCTTTCAAACATTTACGAATGTTCAGGTTTGAATGGTTTTACATGCAGGTTAACAATTCACATCCTCGTTTCGAAAATGTGAGTGTTTTGGAGTTGCTAACGATGTTCGAAACAGGTTCAAATTAAACGATAGCTTTATGTATATTCTCTAATTAGGTTTTAACTTATTGTGGTTCTCTCTATATTCTTCAGAAACGGCAACAATTATGATGAGCTTGAAACAGGGAGGGTATGACATGTAATTAAAACTACGAGCCCAACATGTGCATTCTCCGAACAAAATAGGATTTGCTACCTCCCACCAACTTCCTGGTAATACAAAACACCCAGTAACAGTTTGAACTTCATTAATCAGCTTCAAGTTACCATCCAACTTCATATCATTGACGCCGCCCCGAGAGAGCGATCATTTGCAGATACCCTAATCCTGACAATCATGAGCGTCTCAAGGGCCCGTAAACCTTCCCTCAACTTTATCTATAAATACGGGAGATAGCGCCACCAGCGGGGCCGGGAAGTCTTTGAATATTCAGCAGACGTTCAACTGCTCGGCTCTGAAAGGTCAGGTCCTATCCCCTAACATCGATGTTCTTCCCTCAGACACCGGCACGTTGGTTATCTCGAACAGGGATCCTTGGATCGAAGCCTATGTTTCGTTTCTCCTATTCAGCATTGAATGTTTTAAACATCTCGAAACTTTATATACTCGTATGAACCTCGTGTTCCAGCTATTAGGACCGCATCCCCTAATACCTCCAAGACTTTTATTTACAATCGTACCTTTACTACATTCTTTTGATGACAACCCTAAAAGCCTCGATGACCGGAACAGTTGATCTAACGATGTTTCATTCAACTCATTGAAATAAAATCAAGCAGAAACATGCAACTATGCACATATATACTCTAAATGCACCAAATAGCATTACAACCTAAGGTAAATTAATAAAATCGAAAGTTTTCATTTACATAGATAGAAATAATCCGTTCTCTATTATCGATATGACCTCAACCACGACATCAATAAATGTAATAAGAAGAATGGGCTGGAGAAACTTGTTGACAGACAAGAGAGTAAAAGGGTTTTTCTAAGTTAGAACATCAAAGGACTTGGAAAATATTTGTGTTTCTAAACACGACAAGGAGGTAGTGAGAAAATGCTGACGTTGTAAACGCAGTGTTAGTACTGATATCGGCGAGTTACCGTTTCATCTAATATGGACGACATTATTATAAGGTGTTAACGTACCGAAATCATACGACCACTAGAGATGACGTCGGCTTTTTAAAGCTGTTCACGACCTATAGTTACCATTAGGCCAATGTGGACGGTTATATAATATGATTCTGAGATATCTTTCTATCTAGCGTATGACAAAAAGACACATTTTAATAGTTAAAAGAACAGAAAAACATATATGCTCTATGTACGAGGGTATACACCATATTCCTACGTACATAAATATATGAACGACGGATGGATTCGTCTCAGTCATAGATTTTAAAACTATAGGCAAACATATAACACATTTAAATAAGCTATTGAATCGAGTGTTACTACCAAGAAATTACCAGGTCTACCCTTACAAGCTGTTCTAGGGCACTCTTCCACGATGTGCCTCACTGTCTTAACAGCACCACACTCGCAAAAAGGTGTGATCCCCTTCCCTCATTTACGCAAAGTATAAGTGCATCTACCATGTCGGGTACGACAAACGATGTTCTTCTGACCATATAAGACACAACTTCTTCATTCTGAAATAAAATATGAAGCTAGAGTCGCTTCAGAAGTGCATTCCACTTTTTCGTTTTAAAATTAGGATTTTATTATTGGAATTTTCTCTAGACAAATACGAAATTCAAGCGCTATAATTGAATATTTAGAACTTTTTCTAAAATTTTAAATTTAAGCTCCTCATTCCAATTATAAATTCTTTTTTTTTTGTAGGCTATAAAAAACAGGCTCAAGCCGTGTATGGAATCTGTTTGAGGACATGATGAGACCATCATGAGACAAAGGTCCCCTCTACCGCACCAGGTCCACATTTTGCCTTGCTACTCTACATGAACTATAAATTTATAGAAGTAGAACTTTCTATTTTGGGGGAAAACAACTTTAAATCGGAAAGCGTATTTTTTCTGATCTGATTCCTGCTTCATATATATGTTGTTCACGAACATTGGTAACAATTATGAATCATAGTCCTAAATACATTTTTTTAAAAGCAAGAAATATGATCATAGGTACAAGGAGTCTATATCCTGGGCTGATTTGTAATTATAAAATTGCACTATTTATTTGCAGTCAAATAAATTTGAAAATAATGCTTATTTTTATTGAATAGTGCGATGTAACTATTTTTTGATATCAATACGATTTCGTACGAAGCCTAATTAACGTTAACTATATGGGTAGGTAATGACGATAACGGGCTACTACTGAGATTTGCTTACGGAAAACGCGACAATATCGTCTCATAGGACAAACCGCCTCCCCAATCCCTAAGTTATTTATTTTCAATGAGCAAACTAATTTTGCTGTGTTGATTGCAAGTAGTAGGGATGTTGCAATTCGGAAATGAAATTCAGAATTTCCTATAAGTGGAGGCTTACGTTTAAAACAAAATTTGAATTGTTCAATTCTAATTTACTTCATTTAATTTTTTAATATTATTATTTTCGTTATCTGGCTATCCCTAAGGCGATTTCCTAATCCGAAATCCAGGAGAGAGAAGCAACTATGGAGGCGCGTAAACTTTGAGCCTTATACATCATGCTAACTAAGAAGTATTCCGCCCTTCACCACCAATCCATGTTTCCAAGTTTCATTAGCTTGGTAGTTTTTCGGTTTTTTGTTATTTGTATTGCTTCAGCTTCTACTTGATTGTGGACTTCAGAAGATCTAACTAAAACATCTAACTTCAACATTGCCACTCTCCATTTAGGGGAGGTCGTAGTAGTCAAAATGCCCCGTGAGGGCAATATTGAACCTCAGCAGTTAAAGGGCCAAGAAAAGAAGGCGAAGGTTTGAATTTCCAACCCTGTTCTCTGTATCTGTTCTCATCTCTGGCATCCGTTAGATAACAAGAAATTAAAGAAAATACCGAATGGCTTCGAATATAAACAAGAGAAACAATAGATACTATGAAACAAAACGCTGTGAATAAACTTTGTTTTCTTAAAAAACTTATTTTGTATTCATTTACTCTGTTTTTCAATTAGACGGTGAGTACCCATTCTTTTCTATTAGTAGCCGATCGTTCCTGCGGGGTTACGATCGAGGTGAGGGTCAACTAGAAAGCAGACGGTTTTCATTGGGCCCTTAAGGAGAGGTAATTTCCACTCTGCAACTCCAAGTTTCTTCCATCTTTCCAACTTTCCTTCTCCTGATTTAATTTTCTGTGACAGATTAAATTACTTTCTTGTTCGAGCAAAAGACAGGGCAGAAAGCGGTCAGGAAAACTCCCCTGATTAATAATTCTAATAGCCAAGTTGAAATTGGATCGAAACCCCGTATTTCCGGGGTGTAGTAGACACCCAATAGCGAAAGACAGGCGGAACCATCAAACGAATATCAAAGATATCAACCGAACTCAAAAGAGTGAGTGACTTGTCAGGATTAGATTCGGCCAAGGAGGAAGGTAGCTTCGTCAACCGATTCAAACAAAACGTCATACGTACAGCGAAACGCAAATGATGGTATTTGAAATGAAGGTTGATTTGCCACTCTAAACCGTAAAAAAGTGTTTCTTCCAATTCGGTAGCCCAACAACTGGAGATGAAAGCGAAATCACACCCTTTCCCAAGGTAATGTCAAACAAATGAAACCTTATAATTTGTAGAACCAGAATTCAATTCTAGATTACTTCTTGTACCAGATTTATCTAGGTACAATCTGAAAACGACTTCAGAGATTCGGTATAACAGTCATGAGACAAAGCCAGTCATGAGACATGAGCAAATCATACAATATATTGTCTTATCCTGTTAGTAATTGTTAGGAATTTATCATAACCGATAAAAAATGACTCGTTCCATTTTATTGTTGGAATAAACAAGGAATCAGAAGCTCGTAACTCCTTAACGAACAAATAACATTGAGACAGAAAAATCCACTCACCATCTAATTAAGAGACTACATCTATAAAAAACTCACTAACAAGCTGCGATAATATTCATTTTCCTGATCTCCTAGACCTGGTTCTCTTCACACAAAACTGCACGCAAGTTTATTTTCAAATTTTCCCAATTGAAACTAGTAAGTCCAATTCGTTTTGAAGAAAAGTTTAACGTCGTTTGAACAAATTTATCAGATTCGTAACAGGAAAACGTTTTACTAGAATAAGTTATCTTATCATATCTAAGCCAGGAAACCAGGAACAGCTTACGACATAAATACGCAACAACTATGCTAAGTAAAATGCCGTGCTGTATTGGGGTTTTTCCAATGGTTCCAACATGGTTCCAAACTACGGCTTCCTTTCTGTCCTAAATATTCAAATATCCAAATATCAGCAACGTAGATCAATGTCACACTGAGTTTTCTTGACATTCGTAAATCGTGAAGGATTTTTATGCACTAGATTGAATAACTTCTACAAATGAGCAACTTTCGTTTTTCTAATCTGAGAGGTGAATGAATGGTATCGTTGCCCCTTCCATTGACCTGAATGCGGTAATGCCCGCCACGCTCAGAGGATGGACCACACTCTTGTAGGCGTCTGATTCATCTCCCAAAACGACGGATTCAATAATCGGTAAAGTCCAACTAACCTTATCCATCACACTCCCAAGGCTCTGAGAAAAGCTTGGGGAGGGGGGCCTAAACGGAGGAATGTCACTCGTTCACGGGGGGCTGGGGGCTCACAATAAGTAGGGCGGGGGTGTTACAATTAATAAAATTGGTCATAATTAATGGCATTTTGCCTAAGGGGAAATGCGAGTGAATGGGGGTGACAGGACTGACAATGATAAAATTGATCGAAACCATGCTCCGCTACCATGTGAGGTGATGGAATGGTAAAGTTGCCCCTCACATTGAGCTGAATGCGGTAATGCACGCCACGTTCAGAGGACGCTTGAGGGCGTCTGATTCATCTCCCGATGCGACGGTTTCAAGAATCGAGAAAGGCAAACTAACCATATTACCATTTAACCATCACAAATTTCTATCTAGGATTCAAATCGTCCACGTTTGAGGTAATGGAAATCTCCAGCTTGAAACTCCAAATGGTTCACACCAAAAACCGATAGACAAAAATAAATTGACGTCATAAATAGCGGTAAGTCCCTGAGTTGGTTTCCCTAACGCCATTCAGCTTTCCTTATTCAATAGTTTGATACCCTTCATACTGGACCTCTATATTACCTTTCCACAGACGAAACAAAATAGTTGAAACGGTCAATTACTTTGATGTAAACAACGAAAATTTCACGCAGTAGTTGTTAATTGATTCTCTTAAATCCTTGGGAAAACGTAAACGTCCCTTTCCTTTCCTAATTCATCATTATTAATTAAGGAGTAAATTTGCTGTTTGGTTTACACCAGCATTGAAATTATGAGTTACCATAACGGTGGTGAACACTGCAGCATCTGAGTGATTTCAAATACTTAATAACTCGAAAACTCCATTTAGTTTCATATTGGTTTTGAGGATGCGTGGGAGAACGTAACGACCCCATTACCCAAATAATTAATGATTAATTACATTAAATAATTTAAAAGGCAGCTCGGCCGATAATAACGTTCCGGCGAACCACATTAAAACCATTCACTGATTGAACAAGGTTGGAAACATCGGCCCTTCGATTTATACAGCACTTTGTCGGAGGCTTTGTCGGTCCTGTTGGTTTTCTCTTCCCGTCTTCTTAATTACGGCTGCGCTCGGAGGCTCATAAATTTTTCAAAAGGCCATAAATTTCCCGAACCCGGTAATAGGGAAACGCGGTTGGGTTCTGCGATGTTCTTGGGTTGTCGGAGGAAAAAAAGCTAATGAACGGGAAGAAATTTCCTCCAGATTTTCTTCTTTGTCTCAAGTGAATGATGCGGTTATGGCGGGAGGTTTTGACGGCGGAAAAGGATTCTTCCTTCCCTTCCTGTCGGGAGATACTCACAAAACGACCCAATAAGGAAACGTCAATGTGATATATAAACTACTGACTCGGGGTTTCACACTGCTTTCGCATCAAGCATTATTACCGTATAACAACCTTCAACTAGTTACTGCAAGCTTTTTTTTAAAGACTATTTGGGCAAAAAATATGTGCAAGATGTTTTCTCAATCAACATCCCCGCTGAGAGCTAATTTTCCTCCTGGAGTAATTGAGACCAGTTGTACTTTTGCAGTAGCACAATGCGTTCTCTACCAGTTTCCCGTGTTTCTGTCTTAAGATGTTTTCCAGTTCCGTTTTAGTTTCCACCGCACCTGCTCCCAAAAAACAGTTTTACCTCACGTCTCGCCACGCCTGGGATGAGTTCCCTTCTAATATAGTGCTTTGCGTTACACCTTTTTGCCAGAAGGTGTGCTCGGTTTGATAAGTACGGATAGTTCCCCCTTCCTGCCTCATGAAGCTTTCTGAGAATAAGCCTGAAGCTTTTCAGTTTCAAGGGTACCCTCTGATTGTCGCAGGGTAATCGTCTACTCCATTGGAAGAGGTAACTGTGCATTCCATATTCTCTTCATTACGTCTTAGGAGACACTGGTTTCAAAAAACAGCGGAGGCTCCCAACCGGCTGCTTTTTGATAGCACTGTGAACGTATGAAGTTTTCCCCTCCACCTTCTTGAAACTGCAACCCTTAAACATTACCCTGAAGCTTTTTCTTGACAAGGGTGTATTCTGGGCCTTGAAGCCATTGGAAAGCTTAACTGCACCATTTCATCGCCTCCTTGTTCATTGCCTCACACTCCTGCATGTCCCGGTATTGACTCCACTCCCGAGGGTGGGTAATTTTTGGGATGCTTATTTCCCCCATTGTATTCAGTCTTCCTAGTATCTCCCCAAACCATTCTTCACCTGTTATAGGCCCCAGCACTGCTTTTAGAACTGTCAGGCTATCCGATGAGATAAGGATATTCCTCCCTGCTATTCTTTGTCTTGGATTCTTCGATACACATTCCTTCATTACAAGTTACGCCTAACACATTCACACTTGCTACTAGAATTTTTCGGGTGTGGTATCACATCATATGCCGGCCAATGAGCTCAGTTCCATTCCGGAACCGGATGTTTCCAAGTCCACCTATTTCAATGCGGCTCCGAACTAACAAGGTTCACCGCTGAGAGCTTTAGGGGGCATTAATATAAAGAAGATGGTCGTCGTGATATGATTTTCCCCTTGTTGGTACCTTGTGCGTTCCCTATTCATTCTACCTACAATTCTTTCCTGGCACCACCAATTTCATCAATCATTTTCAGAAATGAAAATTATGTTATAAATGTTATAATTACACTAAAAAACACATACATACAATAAATAAACGAAAAATGACCGAAAGGTACCACTGCACATGAAAACTGTCATCCACAGTTGTTAGATGATTGTTTACATACAGTACTGCGTTCAACCTCAAGCTTATCACGCGCTCGGAGCCCCATTGCTTTCCATTCGTGCTCGTACCTGGCAGGTAAACTGTGAGCTGCTACATCAGCCCTGAATTGCGCCATTTCCCAATAAGATTTTGAATTGTAGGAAGGAAACCGTTTCTAAAAGTTGAAGTTTGAAGTGATAGCATTGAACAGAACTAAGATTATTACGTTAGGCTTTTACTTCAAATATTACGAAGAGTTTCATACGTTCCAGCCCGTCATGTTCGGAGAAACGACTAGGATCGTTGACGGACGACTTTTTCAAATTCATTTCAAGTAATTATTTCTAAAAATGAATTTACAATGCTGTAAGTTGAAAAAGTAATGAACCAAAACAGGCCATCTTAAGAGCGCATTATAAATTATAATTGATCTACTTGAAGCTAGAGAAATTATAATAGTTTCAAGAAGATCTTTAATCAAAAAGATCATATGTAGGTAGTGGGTGGTTCTCAAACTACGGGCAAATTCGTGTAAATGGCACTCTGTGCCGTTCAAAATCGTCTGACTTTCAACTTTTTCCCCTTATCTGCATACATTCATTGAGTTCTGCATTTACCATTGAAAACCCCTCGGAAGCTAAATTAACTATATATTAAATATACATTGCATATTTCCCACGTTTTTTACGGTTAGGGAACCCTGATTTGTCATTATCATGACCTGCAACTGTATCGAGGTTCCCAATTTCGAATTAGTTTTTCGAATATGCTACCTGAGATTTAAAATTACATGAAAATTCTCTCGTCTTTAGTTACATCTGAAGAACAGCTGTCAATGGTTTTTCAACTTCTCTTCACGTTTTTAATGTCCTAACGCTGCACTTTATTCAGGTCACTTTAGTTTAGGGTCATTGTCATGGCCCAAAAAGAATGTATTCCTGAGGAAACAAAATGGGGATTGACGAGGAACTTATTGTTTTAGTGGTAGCAGTGACCTATGAGTCACCCTGAACGGTAGGTTTTCTGCTTTCTGATCGAGCGAGAACATCTGACAGTATGTGTATCCAATGTCATGTTAATGGCCTTAGCTGTTCACTTTGTATGTTAGATTCAAAAATATTCTTTCTACCCACTTATTCCCTTGGAAGGCCGCATCACGTTGCATTTTTAACACCCACAAAAATTCCAATAGTTTTGGAAGAATCTCCGTTGAAAGTCCGAAAAAGTCATTGTCATGTAGGTGAAAACATACCAAAATTGTCTTTGTTATGACTTCTACCAAATTTGGATTTCGCGGAGAATATTGGGATGTCTTGAATGACTGGTCATCAGAAAGACATCCAGGGATACCATTTAATGATAAACATCCAAAAACCTAGCAAAAGAAACACTTGCATTTTAAAAATCTATTCACCTCTGTAAACAGCAACATCGTTTCCTCCCAACTACAGCTGATCCCTCCTGATTTACCGCTTATGACGTTCGATCGATCACCGCCGGTAAAATATTAAGCGTAAATTTAATTAAATGTCGGGGAAATCGTTTTTCCGAAGAAACGCTGGGGTCAAGTGAGAGCTACATTATGAATAATCCAAGGAAATGGAGGAATCTCATTTGGTCCAAACAGGACTGTTAATGCGAGTTGTGCCAACCTCAATTCCTTCTTATAAATATTCATAAACTTTGCAAATCGCTATGTTCCTGTCACTTTCACGTCCGATATTTGAGAACATCATCTTCCCGGTTATTACGACGGAGTTCAACTTATTATTGCCATCTTTATGGCGGAATGCTAATGTTTTTCTTCTGAGAACGGAAGGACTGCTCCAACTCGCTTGTCGAAAGAAACGAAAAGTTTCCCTGAAATGATTAGCATTTCATCGCTGATTTTATTTCCACTTTTTTTTCCCTCACATTACAAGAGCAGAGAATGAATCGATATTCCAGTTAATTATCCTGTTTTCCCACTAGCTTCGCGGATCTGTCTCTTTTCATAAACCGAATTTCCTAGATTATATTTTGACACCTTACCCATTTGTTCACTATCTCCTCAAAAATCGACTCAACAATAAATTAATACAAAAAATATATATTTATTGCATTAAAGTCATAAATTAGAACTACACCGTGGATAATTGAAAGCGGCATTGTTTTTAGATGTAGAACTACACTGTATTTGAATCGTTGGGTTTTCTTCGTATTGAGGTGTGTTTGTATTGTCCAAGGGGATCCTGTAATACCGAACTGTTAAAGCTACATGTACGATGATTCTGCCTGATAAAATTTATCAGGCACATTTAATGTGCTCTCGTTGCAATCTGGGTGAGCTAGATTCCTTCCTTGAGACTTCCTAAGCGTTTTTAGAGAGATCAGAAAGACTTTTAATATTAAAGTCATTAACACCTCAAGTACCGAAAATTGGCTGGCTTGTTCGAGATAACCTGAGGCAATTTTCAAGGTTGTGTAAATATTTGCATTTATTAGTCCTCCGAAAAGCAAATTTACTCGTTTTTACTAAGGTTTGGTAGGATTTTTATCGGCCGTTGATACGTTGAAAGGTCGGAATCCGAAAAACGAAAAATAATTGTGCTACAAGATGGTAGTAATAAATTCGATTGCCTGACGTTACGGTCCACTGCTGTGACTCACCCGAGTACTGTTTTTTGTTTTAGATCGAATTCTTAGGGTGAAGATCACGGCATCCGACCGAAACGTCGAGCAATTAAAACTTTCTACTGACGTTTTAATTGAATTAGTTTTCCTTTTAGGGGGCGACCTAATCAATTCAGCATATTGACTTTTTATCAAGTGCTAAACAGTACAACTAGAAACGTAGAAATTAGCTCTTTTTGGAGGAGATAGTTCCGATCCTGCCGGATTTGTGGTGTACGAACGACGAGGCGCTCTAGGTGCACCTGTCCTTCAATACCGATCTGTCGTGCGGGTTAGCATGGAGACGACCTCACAATTCTCTTCCTTCAACTAATGACGCGATTTTTTAATTAATGTGAGCCGTTGTACAACAAGTAACTGAGTATCAAATATCGGGTATAAAGTTGAGCTAATTATTTATCCCTAACACACATTGACGGTTGATTGCCGAATGATATCAAATTGAAATAACTTGAAGGGTATAAGTATATTTACATATTATATTTAGTTAATCGTTATAATATTAATTTCTAATTAACATTGACAACAAGATTTGTTGGTTCCCAACAACAACAAAAGGCAATGGAACTATGAAACTATGAAATGCTTCAATAAAAACTATGAAAACTCAGTTTCTTCAGCTTCCTTTGTACCGTTTGTCTTCCATGTTCTAAACTGTTGATTAATGTTTTAATCAATTGTTCATTGGAAATAGTTGAGTTACAAACATTTGGATATAATTATTATCGTACTATACGTTAGTAATATCTGATGTGTAAATGATCAATGGATGTCCATTGAATCGAGTGTAATTCATAAACGGTTTCACGATGGATTTCACCTTCTCCCCTTGTCGACACCTCAATCTCACTGCAGAGTTCACATCAGAGGCTCCCAATTGTTCCGTAATGTGGATTGATTGATTTTCCTTGAATACCTCTCCGCTCAATTGTGTAACAACCCCGTATCCTGTTACATCAACCTTGAGGCGAGGTAGGAGCAGCCATCAGTTATGAATTAAATTGATTATGAGTTATGTCCATCGGAAACAAGCGTTTAAACTATATTAACCACTAATTTCAAGGCACCGAAGAATGAATAACTTTGTGTTTCATGTTTCACTTCATATTTCAACAATAAACCCTTGTAATCGTCCCTAAGGTTATAAAGGGGTTTTGTATTTAATTTAGGTTGACTTTCTTTTTTTAAATACTGAAGCACTTCGTGTACAAAGACTTTGTTAATTATCCATATAACAACAAAACGTGATACAACAAGCTTAAACACAATTTGTAATTCTCGTTGAGTTCAATAATCTTATCTGGAAAACAAATAGGTATTCCAATCATTTATCATGATTGTTTGAGTAAAATTTCATTTTAAAATGATGTAAAATTATACGGTGACTGTAGCTCCAGTATCTACAACCATTTGACATGGTTTTCCCTCCCCAGCACCATGGACCACAATGGAGGATTCAACTGGTCTACAGAAGATCAGATTCTGTTTTCCTAATTTCCAAAAGCTGATAAGGAACTGGTCAACCAACTAACTTCCGGGCCTCAAAGTTGGTGGTTAATCGTTTCAGCTAGTCTAGTTTCCCGCATTGGTAAAACTTGGTGCTTTGTCATCTCTTTTGAAGCTCATCTCGAACTACCCGACGCACAATTCTATCTGAAGACCTACATTGCTCCTCCAACCTGATACGGTCTGACATGCTATTCATTTTCAAAAAACAACGTTGAACGAACTGACAGTCAACCTGAACAAAGACCAGCTTCCAATCTAGCTACCCGGCTCACAGCTTCTGTCAATGTTGATTGGTCCCCCCTCATAACCAAACCCCAAAACCCTTTGGTTCCGCAACACATTCAACAATTGTTTAACTGCGACAGTTTCCCGAGCATCTTCATTCCGCGGGTTCTGTAAACTTTTCACATCCACAGCACAAGCAATTACATCTTCTGAGGCTTCTTGAACCCCTTGTCGTAGACGTGTCAGGAAAAGACGGGCCTGGCCCTGAGCTTCCCGTCTCCGGAGCAAGACATCCTCTATTGCACATAGGTGGCGCTGCCGTATATTACAGAAAGCAGTGAAAGCTGGACCTCGCATAGCTGTCATGGGGTGAACTGAAGCAACACTAGTTTTCCAGCCATTAGCAACCATAATGGCACGAAATTGAGCCCAATACTCGTCCCAGGAGGGCAGTATTGGGCAGGTGGCCCAATCACATCACGCTTCTCCTGTTCATTATCCCTATTATGTCTATCTCTCATGAGCTGCGATTCTCTGGTTAATTCGACGATCTGCCTCACCCTGTCAGCTACTTAGTTAGGCGGGTATTGTGGTAAATCAGACGGAGGTTCGTATCGAAGTTTTCCTCCATATTTTCACCAGAAATATGCCCACTAACCCTATCCCCATTTCGAGAGGCACACCTTCGCCCAATCAAATGGAGTATCCACTCCACAACAGCATTTAATGAGTACTTACTGATAATTATGACTATGGAGGCAGTGCGAGAAAGAGGAGTGAGTTCAGAATATTTGAAGGCGAATGAGAACGTGATCTGCCAACATATAACAAGAAAGTGATGGAATTCACTAGTTATCGATTCGCTGAAGATATGCCTACGACACGCAGAGGATACCGCCAAAGCTAAAAGCCGTATGGCTTATGGTCGGACACGGCAGTTCCAGGAAATGGGAAGGGAGAACTATCGACATCCATCTCAGACTCATGAAACGTATTTGAGTATAAAAAAGAGTTAGTCCAGCTTTGCTGTTGATAAAGAGGAGGGTTACAGCTATCAAATAATTACTTCTTGTAGAAACTTGTGAATAGCAAGAAGGCTATAATATCCATTTGGGCCTTGGTCCAGCTGAGCCCCGAAAACCCCGTGGTACAACAAAAACCTAAACAAAGAACCGATGAAAACGGACAATCGAACACCAATTTCCAAGATCCCTGATGCTTCTACTCTTCAAGAAACCTACCTTCGACAAAATCGTTTTTATTTATTTTTTATTTTTAGTATTCCAGTTCAATAAACAAAACAGGGTGATATTTCAAGAGCATTACCGCAAACGGGATACCGGATGAGAAAAGGAGCGGAAAAAGAGAAAATGCTAGTTATCCCTTTTCCAGACAAACTGCGGGAAGAATGATAAAAATATGTGAACGGGAATAAGGGTATCTGATGTCGTTTATCACGCAGTCCCCGGCCCGGTGGTTACATTAATAACGTGCAGTGATGTTGCGAAGGAAAACTACTACTACGAGAGGGAAACACAGTGAATTTATTTTTCGTGTTCTCGAACTCAAGAAGAAAGAAAAACCCAAGATAGATCCGTTCGTCGTCTGAATATAAACATTCTATACCATCCTTCAATTTGCTTATTCCCTTTCAATCCGGCTGATTCGACCCTGGAGGTCAAAGAACGGAGCCTTTCCCGTGTTTGGATGAAAAATGTTTCCGGAGAAAATACTTCGAGAGTTTTCTCGAAGAGAAAGAGAAAAAAAAATTAATCTTGGACAGTACCAGCTCAATCGTATTAGGGAGCTCTTTTGTCTTCAATCTTGGTTTAAAACTAAGTTAACCTATAGATTAGATTGGAGTTGGTTTTCGTGCTTATCAGATTCAATGATTTAATTGGGTTAATGTTTTGGTGCCCTCAAGATGGAAGAAATCGATTCTTTCTCCTAAGCCCATAGATATGGATGGACACCCTAGCTGCTCCGTTCCTTTACAAAACGTTGCAAATTAATACACAATGGTTTCTTTTTTCTTAATTACACAACACCCATAGGGGGATCAACGGACTATCAGAATGGGCTGTACATTGCACAGTGTACAACCAGAGATAATGCTTCCTAGCTACAATCGGGAACACACGTAGAAATAAAACTAAAATTTAAGTAGATCGAATAAAAATGCAGGAAAAAAAAGAAAAAGAATCGTTAGTTATAATGATGAAACCGTTAAAGGTGGAGTTTTTCAATTAACAAGAGTTCAGCCCAGTTCTGCTTGGTAAATTTGGTAAGTGATTCACATTCTTGTTGACAAACGTTTCCTTTCCAACAAGTATACTCTCCAATAACACGAAGATTAGTTGAACAATCCATTACAAGTGATTCCAAGAGGGCTAAAGTAATTCGAATAACTGTGGAAGATATTGTATTTCATATTATTACACCAGTATAAAAGTATAATAATGCAATATTATATAATATTATATTATTTATTATTATTATTGCATTCAATACTTGTTCAAATCTCGAATACTGAATGAATTTTTCTTCTGAATGCCAATCGTTGATTAGATTGATAACATGTGTGAAGAATATTACCACAATCGAGTGGAAAATCTTTAAATATTACAGAAGTATGAAACTTCATTTTTACCTATAAGGACGTGCACCATTCTGTAAAATGTTGAATCCAATTTCGGAACATACAATCTGTCTCATTTCCGTCGCATTGTACAAATTCCTTGCCCTTTTATAGCTATACATTGTTCCCTACACCAATTGTGGAACAAAATATTTTTTTTATGGCCATAAGAACGAATCCATATTTTGCGGAGAAGCAATTCCCAGGGTGGGCGGGTTGTTAGCTGTTACGGTGGGAAACGCGTAAATCTCGCGGCATACACGAGTTTCATGAGGCATTGACTCCATAGATATCAGGGGGTCGTTTAGACATTTACAGCCCACGTATAAGCGAAACGGCTTTCCCACCTATATCCCTCGTTCGATGGAGTATTTCCAGCTCGGGAAACCCATAAGGCTGAGCTCCCCTCTGCAGGGCATCACCCAATAGGATGGACATCAATATTTCGAACGCCGTTCGTATTGAATCACCACCAGAAAAAAATGGCTTTTACATACTCTCTACAGGGAAGTTCAATGTCACTAACATCGTAAGTTCTCTCGCGTTTGCCTGGTGATGGTGGTGTTCTTCCATCAAAAGTTCGGTTTTCGTTGTAGATGGGGATCAAGACTATGTATGGGCAAATAATAACAAACTTCATCTAATCTAACATAACTGTACTAGTAATAATTCTATTTTTATTTTAGAATAATCATCATTTTTCCTACAGAGAACACTATACATACATCGTTTTCTAACTGAACAACGTTTAGGGTTAGCACAAATTTGGGTTTCCTACTTGTATTTAATTGCAATTCATTTTCATTCTACGATTGTAAGTTTTGTTTAATAGGTAAATAACATTCCTTTAAATAGCTCTCTCTCTCTCTCTCTCTCTCTCTCTCTCTCTCTCTCTCTCTCTCTCTCTCTCTCTCTCTCTCTCTGTCTCTCTCTCTCTCTCTCTCTCTCTCTTTCTTTCTTTCTTTATCTTCTACTTCTTATCTCTCTCGTTTTATATCTACTTGTACTGCCTGAAAAATCCCATGGTATGTTGAATAACTCCAATTGAACCTTCATCGATGCTTCTGCCGCTTTTCCGAGATAAACTATGAAACTGTATTGTAGATTCTGAATATTATTTAGAGGCTCAACAATGAGAGTTATGATGAGAAGGATTTTGAAATGTCTTTACGGTTGAAAAATTCTTCCAACACACGTATGATCTTATTCCCCATGAGCGCTAAAAATTCTAACACGTGTTTGTTTTATTATTATTTATTTTATTTTTTGTTTTTGTTATAGTACCTAAGTAGTTGTTTGTGTCATTGTGAAGTTTTTAGGGTCACTTTTAGGTTCAGAAATTGCGATTGTTTGCTATGGATGAATTTCTACCGAACTGAACCCTATCCCAGTCTACTCTGCGTCCAAATTTACTACGATAATGACACCCTAAATAGCCCACAAAAAAAAAACATTTTTGTAGAGAGTGTGAGGCTATTGGGCTGTCGAGGTGTTACGGACAACCAAATCTCTAATGAAGTTCACGTGAAAAAGAGCGAATTTTTCACATCAATTCTAAAACCTTGTATGGCTTGGAAGGTGTATTGACATTGCAGATTTTGAATCTACTTCCTTCGAAACGTGGGAAAAGCGGGAAAGTTTGAGGGGGAGGGGTGTAAAAAAATATTGGTTTAAGATTACGAAGGCTCATTAGTGAAAATAATCAACCAAAATGATTATGTAAAACGTAAATGTGATTTACGGGGCCCAACAATGACGGTTATAAAGAGAATGATCATAATATGTCATTACCGTTGAAAAACTCTTCCAACCTCTTATTCTGAATGGATCCCTATAAATACCTCAGTGCATGTGTAAACCTCAAATTTTACTAGGTATGTGAACTTAATTATGTTCAACTAATTAAATCGCCTGCAAATCAAACCATACCTTCAATTTTACTTGGGCATCTCATATCCTTTGTGACATAGTATAACAGGCCGGTGGAAAATACCTTTTCGAATTCAATCGGATAGCTCTGTCCTAATACTAGGTTAATAATTAACCCAAATACTACCAAGTTATCTGGACATAGGTAGTAAGTTTTCATGATCCAAGAAAAAATACTGCTCAATGCAAAGCATTGGCTGAAGAAGCTGAATATTTCCCTGGAGTAAAGAGGAAAGAATAGTACAAATTTACCAATCAATGAAATCAACAACTAATCTTAATCAACAATAGCTGCTCCCACTAATGACCGAAATTGATAGTTTTTTCCATCTTGATCATCAGCAGATCAACTCAGCTTGATCAAAGTCAGTCAAAAAACTCCCATATAAGGAGTTTCATCGAATGTTCAGCATGAAAAAATTCTTGCCTAATTTCCTTACTCGTGCCGATCAACGATGTTGTTTTAGCAATCGACAACTCGCAAAAGGGCTGACCGCTGGAGAAAATCCAACTACCGTCGGCGGTCGCGCCTATTATATATCCGTTATCGTTGGAAACTGTCCGAACCCTACAAGTGATTGATCGACGAATCGATGATAACGAGGGACATTCCCATTGATGACGTAGGCACCTGCCGAGTCCATGCGTTGATAAACGTTTCTATTTTCGTAGTTTGACCGGTAAAACAGAGTTCCACCCACCACATAGATGACTCTTTCTCATCCGATATGAATCACAATAGCGAAGCGCTCGATAGATCAACAATCTTGGTGGAGGTGGCCAAACGTAAGAAGATTAAGCAGTACTATTAGTACCTACACTGCCACATCACTAGGCCTTTCAATTTTTGAATAATTAAAATTATTTTTATGATAAAATGCTCTCTTAGAATATGATTTTTTGGAAGGAGTTAGAGGATGACGTTGCAAGATGCAAGGGTTCATTTATTATAATAATTGAGCAAAACCAATACATACAGAAAGGATTAATACAGACACGGTAATTAAGTGGGAACAATAGAATTGCCTAATCTTGATTTACAAGATTGAGAAAAAAAGAGAACCTCGTAGAAAGAAAAATGCCTCGTCTAGGTTACATGATAGCGTAGATCTTTTGATGTTTTAAATAACCTCAAAAAATATAGGACATAAGAAGTATTGATTTCATAGTGATAAAACTCATAGGGGGGCATCTACAGTCTAACCTACAAATTTCCTGATGATTTTTCCAAAATTGAATGCAAACTGTAGGAACTAGGCTACTTACAAAGATCTGCGGACAAATGTACAGTCGGAAAGACAGGCAGACACGAAACGAACGTTGTTCCTGAACTGACAAGTGGGAATTTTAAGTTTTAAGAAAACTAATTTTTCATCTCCTTAAGGTAAAAACTTCCACTGCCTATAGGTAGACTCGGAAGCAAAAAGGAAGTTTACTTGCCAAAGTTGGGGGTAGTTCCACACAAGTTTTCCACTTTTAAACGAAGCGAGGCCAATGAGGTGTTGAAAAGGTTTATTTCATGGGATTCATTTATTATGTAGTTGACTGCACGTGGGAGTCCAGACAGGGGGCGGTGGTTCATGTAGTTTGTGGGCGAGAAGATTGTCAAAAACAAACTGGTGGATCTTGAGGCGGAACGGGGCTCCAAGAAGTTTGCAAAGGGAGCGAGCGGATTGGCAGAGTCTGGTTATTAAGGCCATTTACCAGAAAAGTACTATCAAATCCTTTCCACCATGTTCCAGGGAAAAGAATCCATTGCCCTTCATCGCCACCATATAACTTAAATCCTCCCCCCTACCTTCCTTCTTTAACGAAACAGAGCGTAAAAGCCTGTATGATCTTTCCCCCAATAAAATGTTGATGGCCTCGTTCAAAACCGCGAGAACATGAAATGCGATGAGCTGGCCCTTCAGTACTGAATAAAGTTCAGTACTGAAAATGCATACCCAATTATGATTAAGTTCTATTCCCTGATAAGGCTATTCAAGCACTCTTCGGTTTTTAATGCTACCAACATTATTAATTTATTGAATAAACCACCATCCTGTCTCCAAATCGAGAGATGTGAAATATTGGTGTGAGGGGGGAGGCAATTCGATCTCTTCCTCTTTTGGTTTATTATTCAATAGTAAACCATTGCAATCGCTCTGGAAAAAAAATTCTAACCCCACCTGAAAATTTCATGGTTTACGTTTCAAAGGGTGTAGAATCCAAATCTGCAATAAAAAATTTTCGGTCCGTCCACCGTACGCCGTACGTCGTACGCACAATATCTCCGAAACGGCTGGAGCAAAAAATCTGAAATTTTCAGGAAAAATCCATCTTGGTCCGACGACGCCCAATTCTTGAGCCAGCTCCCTCACTCAATTTGAAGTGCCCTTTAAGGGCTGTCAAAGTTTTGTAAAATCCCTAAAAACCTCAAAACAAGTCGAATCGGCCTAAATATTTCCCTATTTGAAGAACATACCATGAGGAATCGAATGAGCCCTTCCCCACGTCCGTAGGTCAAACCATTCCCGATGTATGGCCCGATTTATGGTGCCAACATTTGCGTTTTTTGGTTTATTATTTTTTGTTTGTAACCTAGTGATGCCGATAGCGTCGAGTTGTAGTGCATGTGGTTACTGGAGTGATAGCCGATGTGAATACTTGTAGTTTGAAGCATTCTGATATGTATGAAACGCTGATAATATATAGGTAAATATTATTACTGGGGATTATTATTCAATATTATTACTGGGGTAAATAAGTATTCCTCCTCTCGGGTTTATTATTCAATTGGCTTGCGTTCATGATTTCGGAGTGTGTGTGTTTTACAGGTGATAGAGCGATTATTGAATTTCAGGAGATATGCACAGACCACGTAAATCGGTTCTCAACCAAAACACCTATCTGGATTGATCAGTTGATGAAATTTGTGTGCCTCCTCTACATCAGTCTACCTTTGGCTACATCGTTTACATTTGGGTTTGGGAAAGTTTTAACGCAATACGAGCGCTAAAGGACTTGATAAATTATGGATGTCTTCATTGTGGGGGGCGGGGTGTGGCGGGGGGGGGGGGGGGTATTGAGGCTCAATAAAAAAACACTACAAATTCTTTCACTGGGGTTTATTATTCAATTGGCTTGCGTTCATGATTTGAATTTCTACTAAGTTTTGGAGTGTGTGTGTTTCACAGGATAGAGAGATTATTGAATTTCAGGAGGCACACAAATATGATCAACTGATCAATCCAAATAGGTATTTTGGTTGAGAACAGATCTACGTGCTCCGTGCATATCTCCTGAAATTCAATAATCATGAACGCAAGCCAATTGAATAATAAACCCCATCCTGTGAAACACACACACGAAAGCTTAGTAGAAATTCAAATCATGAACGCAAGCCAATTGAATAATAAACCCCAGTGAAGGAATTTGCAGCGTTTTTCCATGGTGTATTTTATATAGTTGGTTTATGTGAACATGTTTCGCCCTCTACTGGGTTCGCCAGATGCATCTTCATAATATTATTTTGTTATTTTCCATCCATTTTTTGCCTAGCGTGAGTCTGAAAACTGAAATTATCTTGAGTTGTCAATCGTTGCGACTCGTATATAAGAATAAAAGACTCTACTTAGATGTAAAATTCTCAAGAATGCAAGGATTGGAGAGAGTTAAATTGGAATTATGTTGTTACCAAGCTAGGTGAAACTTCTGTCATAATCACCAAACCCATTTGTATAACATTTTAAATAAACATGGAACATTACAAAATAATATTGTGAAGACGCACGTGACTAAAGCAGTAAAAGGTGAAGACTGTCGTGCAGTTAAACCAACAATATCACATACACCGTGGTGAAAGCGAAATAGGCCGAATTGCTTCCTCTCTCACATCATAATTTAGCATGAAATTAAACCAACCGTGCATATTCTCAGTCTCAGGTTGGTTACT
This sequence comes from Creontiades dilutus, assembly GCA_031894815.1. NCBI lineage: Eukaryota > Metazoa > Arthropoda > Insecta > Hemiptera > Miridae > Creontiades > Creontiades dilutus. Next base: position 56,413 of record JAVIWC010000643.1, read on the forward strand.
CATTCATGCAGACAAAACGGTACCAGATTTTGAACGAAAACAAATCCTCTTTTGAAACTTTGCACCCTACGCCTAAGCTTATCGTTCGGTAATTAGGTCGGCATTTTCGTACTACAGTTGGCGAGTTGTTCTTCTAAAGGTAGGTCACCCGCTAAGTGCGTACAACATACACCGTCTGTCGACCCAGTAAATTTTTCTGGTCCAACTCTCACACCAGTTCAAATCCCAAGACTGTTCTTGACATTTACGAAATTCCCTTTGGAGTCGATAATGACTTCGGCCATGTTTAATTTTTCCCACCCGACTTCTTTTCAATTAAGTTCAAATTATGGAGACATTTCCTCTTTTAGGGGTGGAGACGAAAGAGCTCTTTTGATGACGAGGGGTCTGTTTTGACGTCGTTCGGGGTACCCAAGTGTGAAGTGTTGTGAGGGGAGACGGTGACCCACTATATTTAAGGTCACCCACGTTTTTCAACCTTCCGAATCCATAAGCTTGGAATGATATTTTTACATCCATTGCTGTGTGCCATTTGTAGGTCACGAAAGTAATAATTTGTTTTTGTAGAGAACAGCCCACGTAAAATGAGACCCTTTCATCTTTCAAACCTTTACTTTATTTCAATAGTGCACCTTTGTAACAGATTTTTATTATTATTATTATTTTTTTTTTTTTTTACAGAGCGTTTAATTCTCCTCTAATATTGGTAATTACCTTTTTTTACTTCTAGCAACTCATTAACTGTTGAGTAACTGTTTCTCACAATCTAGGTACCATACTTAGACGGTTGTTGAACAATGATTTAGCTGATCACGTATGAAACTATTGAAACTAGAATATGCATTTTCGTCAATCTTTCAGATTTGATTTTAGAATGTATCGTATAATTTATACTGTCGTCGGTCCATCAGTGGCCTCTGCGTATAATTTAAGATGAATTTCATGAAATTCAACATTAAGATGGATCATCTTGATGTGAATGCTTATTGTAAAATCAAAATTAACTACAACTTTGATATTTATTAGGCTTTTCGTCATGGAAGACGTGACACCACCCTCGTCTACTTCTTCCCATCCAACGATTCAGACGGTCTGATCTCTCTTAATCAGTCAGGGCTTCTAAACTGCTTGAAAAGTTCCGCTGGGATCACCAGGACATGGAGCTGGACAACCACAAGGAATATTGTGTGTTCCTTACTGATAGCAAGTGGTCATGGCTATAATGGTTGACTCCACAAATCACGAACACTACAAACAAGCTGGTAATAACATTACTAGTTTTTGCGGTAACCAGTTATTCGAAAGAACGGTATTTAGAATAACGCCATAACCCAGCCATCCAGGAAGAATTTTATTTTGACACCTGTATGTATTAGAATAGCCATTGCCTACCAGCTATCACTACGGATGGATTTATACATTTTCCAAATCAAATTCAAAATTTCCCAAACAAGTTCAGCAATAAACCAGATTTCAGAGTTCTCCATATCAAATTCATTTTAGTGGATTTCAAAGAAATTAGGAAATTAAATTGATCCAACTTTTCAGGAAGCTGATAAGCCCTCTCAAAGTCCCGTTCAGCTCTCGGATAATAAAATCCTGAATTGTGATGTTGTTTGAGTGTCAATTTTACATGTTTTTTAAACAAATTTCTACTTCTTTGTACCATCAATAAAAATAGTCTATAGTTTTATTAATTCATTCTCTCTTACTCGATACCTTCTTCATATGACAATACAAGCGTACAAATAGGTAGATACTACAAGTAAGGTAAGAAAATTAGGTAGGTGATGCGAGTGAGTGTCGGGTTACTCTCTTGGGTTGCAATAAGTAGATAACTGATTGTTGGAAAATAACCTTTTAGTCCATCCCTAATGGACCAGGGGATATGAAATGTTTCGTGTTGCCAAACAGGCGGCATCTGTAGTTGGTAAGCACGAACCGTATGTCAAAATGTTTTAAAGTTTCCAGAACGGCGCGAGCTTGGGGTGAACGGACGATCTGGAAGCGGATACGGCAAGCTTCTCCGATTGGAAACCTCATCTATTGTGGATCAAAGGAGAATATTATTCCCATTATTCTGGCCACTGACGATACTTCATTCGGAAAATATATCTCTACCGGTTCCACTTGGATGATACAGATTTTCACATGAGCTGGTAGAAAGATCCGGGAAATGAAAATGCTTTAATGTCTCTTGAGAGTTTGTTTAGTACGTGGGGTAATTCATCAGCAGATGTGAAAGCACTATCTCGAACTAATTATTCATTAAATTTTAATTTGTTATAACTTATTTTCAATAAGTACCTTTTACGTTATTGTTGAAAAAATACATTTATGTATTGTGCCAAACGTCTGCCAAGGGTAGCATATAGCTTCCTCCTTTAGGTCACATTAACTTACAGATCTTCAAGAAATGTTTTAGATAATCTCGGAAAATGTATAACATAAGCTTGTAACAACGATTCACGACACAGAAATGCTGGGGGAATGTTCCTTTCACACATAAACGCCATCAAAGGGGTAGTGGCATGCCTGGCGGGTATTCCACAGCGAGTAGAATGATGCCATTGATGATCGTGTTGACATTGATATAACATTATATTTATTATAAGAAGACCGTTCTTCCCCGATTACGTTGAACATTTCAGGGCCACTAGAACCTGCCAAAATGATGCTTGAAGGGTTTTTACGTTTCTGCACGCAATGAGTTATGTATTGATTTGTGATCACAGAATTTCATTGAGGAGGATTGAGGAGGCTTATTCTAAGGATTTCACGTTTTCGCACGGGACGTTGATACGAATGATAGATTCAAATCGATTATTCATATGAAATTATTATACAGTCTTCACGTTTGAAATTTGTGAACGATCGGGCTATGAACAGGCTATGACGTGAACGATAGGGGGGTGTGGGAGAGGGAGAGAGAGAGAGAGAGAGAGTAAGAGAGACCTATTCGTTCATTGATTTGGTCATATGACGGTCTGAAACGGATTCGTAAGCAATTATTGTTTTTCTCATGTTTCGTGTGCCACACACTCCCAGACTCATTGCAATAGGCGCCCCTGTAATGACGAAGCCCGTTTTCAGAGGGGCCTCCTAAAAAACAAAAGAAATGCCCAACAAAATCAGTATGGTGCTGTACTATAGTAAAATTTGGTAATTTAGTTTCGCCCTTTGATGAAGTACCTCCTCAAGTATATTAGTCTCGACGTTTCCCGCGGAGTTCGCCCAAACACATACGTGAAGCCAATAAAACCGACGGAGGCCATCCCGAGAGTTAATTGAGCCGGTTTCAGTTTTAATTGAATTCTATTCAAAGGCCACTGGCTCTGGATCGAGGGATCCCGTGAGATAGGACGTCCCTTTTCCTCTTCGGGAGGGTGCTCGGAGCATTCCGAGGAATCCGCTCACTTCTCTTTATGTTCCTTGAATGGGGTCGAACTTTTCCTTTAATTCGATGAAATTAGAAAGGAGCGAAGACGTGAGTGGCATCCTTTCTTAGCAGTCCTCCTTGGTCCTCTTTTTGGGTCATTTTTGCAGGAGACTCTGGTCGGACTAACCTGACTAGGAAATATCGAGAGAGGAACGGACATGATCTATAACATGGCAATTATGGACACGACGTAGAAATCAAAACACCTACCGACGCCTCACTTGTCCACACAAGACTTGAAAAACTAATTTCAAAAGGGACCCATGAAACAAAATTCCACTGCTATGTTCTGATGCAATTCTCTCATTGTTTTTCAATTTTTTATTTATAGGCTTTAGGATTTAACCTCTACAGCCGCATCCATTACAATTTGTGATCAATTAATAAATAGGTGCATATACATTATGATATGTGTGAATATGTCTTAGAGGAAATAGAGCACTGCACTCTCAACTTGATTCGACAGTACAAAACGAATTTCCCCACTGCGTCGTTGACTTCAATTAGCTCAGTCACAGGTACGAACTTTAGGTTGAAAGGGCGATGTATGGCTTCTTCGATTTTCTCAAAAAGAAGCATACGTTGGTTTCTAAACAGCCGACACGCCATTATTACGTGCTCGGCATCCTCATTTTCTAAGCAGACGTGGCAGCTCCCTGAATCTAATCTCCCAATACGAAAAAGGTAACTTTTAGTTGTGCAACGGCTACTTCTGAGCCTCGAAATGATAGTGCAGACATTTTTTCAGCTGTAGAAATCCGCGAAAACCATGGTTTAATATAAAGTTGGAGAAACATCCTTTTATACAGGGGTTATGCACAATCCCACTCCTACGTGTTCCACAACTCATTTCCGACCAAGAATGCCCATTAGCAATTTTTAGCCAGAAGCCTTGTTTCCGAGCTATTCGCGATTTAAGATCTTTTTCGTGTTTTCGATCTTATGTCATTAAAACTTTTATTACTCCCTCAATCTTTCAGATAGCTCGAATTTGATGACACCGTAGGAAAGAGCGTTGAATTTTCTATCTATTTGATGTCAAAAAACTTTCTTTTAAATTGCATTGAAGATATGCGATTGCTGCGCTAAATGGCAGTTTTGTCAAAGTCTTGAAAACATTATCTCGCCTAGAAACCCCATGAATGCTTGACACCCAATGCTACGGCCAAATCAGATTGGAGTTGATAATACACGGCGCACAAAGCAACCCCTCCTTCAAGACCGGGGGACAAGACATCTCCTTAACTAAAAATATTTTTAAAAACCAAAACGACTACACCGTTGGAAAGCTGACATTTTGGCGCACGTTTTACCAGGTCTGCACAGTTCTGCGTCACGCATTCATGGGGTTTCTAGGCGAGATGAAAAACAGGAGATTTCAAGATTTTGACAAATGGCGGATTTTTACAATATCGACGAACGTTCACATTCCCATTTGTATCCACGTCATTTTTCCTGTCAAAGTTCTAGCCTTTGGGGAGAGCGGAAGGATGAGTATTATGTGGTTCGGGTGAGCTCACTCAATTGTTTGAAGGCACGTCTAATCGATAACGAACTTAGAAACAATAGTGTTATATCAAAAGTTATAATATCTGTTTCATATTCAGATTTTTGAAATGTCACCCATTCGGTCTTTAGGCTTGATTGAGATCGATGCCGAGAATTCAGTCCCGACTAGACCCCAAATGTGATTTTTTATTAAAGTTTCATTAACCTTCGCCCAGCACTTTCGGGAGAAGCGGAGTGCCAATTTTGAGAAAAATCTCCATTCACGAGAAAATGGTCATTAAATCATCCCTTACCCTAAATTCGATTTCTACGAGTGACAGTGTTTGTATTGTATTGTAGACTTTTTGTGGAACTATCTCCTCATATTCAAATTGTTAAAAAAATCAATAAATTCAAAACTAGAATTAATTTTTTATTGGTTAGGGTGATGATTTTTCATAAATAAACCTCCTTCATTAATGAATGTATGATCGATCTAGTACTGTTTAAAATATTATTTGTCTTTAACTGTAGGAATCTTGGTTTTTTTATTTTGTTTCATTCCCTAGCGATGATTTAACATACCATGTTTCTTTTTTAAACATGGTAAGTTTAATTCAAGTACCGGATTACTTCATTGTTTTGTGTAATTTACAAATTATTCTTCCTGTCGGTAAACGGCATTTGAAAATCTCGGCGCCAGGCGCCTTGCCAGTGGGCAAGCCCCCTGTACCCCCCCGGATGCTAATTGCCTGAGCTGAAATTCAAAAAACATACTTTAACCATGCTATTTTTGCGGTCTTCCTTTCGCTAATTTCTTATCATTCTGCTGGTTTCAATTTGCTATTTTACTGTCTGCTATTTCGACTTTACTTATGTGACGGATGTGCCCTAATATTACGGATCCCCGTGGTCTACTGACTAAAACATATCTATCGTAATAATGCCGTTAGTCTGATTATGTAAATGTGGGTCTCGCAGCTCAGGTTCTTGCAGAACTATAAAGTAATATAGTGCTTATGATGACTCACTACCAACTTCCATAAAAGGTACATTATTATCATTTTATAATGTGAATATATTATATTATAATTATAAAATCTCTCGTCACTAATCCAGCGTCAACCTCCCGCGTTCCAACAATTTTCGGCTAGTTAATCCAGGTCTATAAAGCATGTTCCATGTTGAAAACTACGATTTTTGCTCATAACGTCCAAGCGTATGAGCAAACGTTAGAACCAACTAGATATAATGAAGTCCAAGTGGCAAAGAACCAATTTTTTTGGTCCTCTTACGGTGGATACACATGGCAGATGAATCGAGGTACTTTAAAACGTAAAATGACGATATACGAAGGAGAGTTATAAGAAAATGTTGCTATTCGGTTACAAAGGCTTATAATCGGAAATAAGAAACCAAAAGATAAGGACCCTAACTACTAAAAACTTAATACAGTACTAGACCCATCACAATAGTAGTTGAACTTGGGTGGAAGCTGGGAAAATATTCTTATCGGGCTGTCCAAATTTCTTTACCTCCCAAACATTCGCCCACCTAGCTATGCCGGATTACGAGTGAGAAAAAACTCCAATCGGCAGATATTGTGTTTGCTTGTGTAGAATAGTGGGCCCTTGAATGTTGATTTTTGCTCGGGTAATCGATCGAGTCGGACCGCGGGCAGGAGGGCTTGAGGGAAAAATAATATTTGAAACCGATAAAGTCCTGACCACTAAAACCCCACTACGTTAGCGGTAAGAAATATGAATATTGAGCGTTGACTGACTCGAGTGATGATTTTCATCGGACTAACCGAGATCCTGTTTCGAGATAATTTAGTAGGAAGGCATTTTGTGTTCATGTTTCCGAATCAGTTCATTCTTTAACTTGTGATTATTTCCACATATGACTTCCACTAACTATCTAGTGACTTTGCCACAAGATCAGTTATTTTGGAAATGTAGCACTGTTAATGGATATTGAAAATGATGCTATTAAACAGCAAGTTGTGATAACTATAACTACATTTGCGATATAACTGAATTTTATTACTCAGATCTGTTTACAGAAGCATTGCAGAAGGATTTCACGTTTGTCGTTACGCTGAAGCTCCCATTGTTCTGAATGGCATTGAATCAGCTAATCGAACATACCAATATTCAGTTGAGGATGAGTTTAAATTCTCGTAAGCATCTGCAACCTGAGGAAAAGCATGCACGCATAAAATACCACCCTACCTTACGAGGGCGGATGATGACTGAAGTGTCAGAGATGAAATTCACGGATACTACACTCCTGAGCTTTTGGGGCTAGTCAAGTCACAGATTTGTTGTATAAGAATCTTGTGAAATTAAAGGATTACATTTCTCCTGGTAATTTCCTTAAGTTTTAAAATATGATTTGACCGTTTTGGTAAAAACAACGAATTTCCTGATCCTGTAAGAGCAGTAATTACCGTTGGTCCGAAAGCAACGGAATCCATGAGTCACCCGTTTCAACTGCTGAACAACATTGAGCGAATTCGGGCAGTTAGCTAGTAAAAAATCGGTGTTTCCGAAAATTAAAAATGGTCCTGTTGGTTATAGAACCTTCAGGCTAATGAGCACAGTCCCGAAAAATGTTACCAGATTCGTACGAAAGGTCATTCAGCGTAGCTATAGGCAGACAACGGAGCATGAAACCTAAATTGTTCAAATAGCTTCACGATACCAAAAATTGATTGATCTTTTTGATTTGGGAATACCTAATTTTGAACACTGAACAAATAGCACATTTCAAAACCGCTGGTCTATATTAACATGACAATCGTCAACAAATTAGATCGATTTAGAGACTCTATATAAACATGTATTAATTAAATCCTGTGCTACAGTGCAGTAGGCCAGATAATGATTAGATTTGTGTTACACCTACGAAATACAACAATCATACCTTGTCCACAACAGAATTTGTCTTAACATTGGTTCTTGATAATGCGGGAAAAAACCGGTTCATTAATTTCTTTAAATTTATTTAATCGTGTAATTCATGTAGGGATCAATGCATAATGTTAATTTATGTATTGAACATTATTATGAATTAATAACCAAAATGAAAACCTATCTACGTTTCCTTTTATTAAATTATGCTTTAATTTTTGGAATCCTGAACAATAGTGTTTGTTTTGTTCCTGTAATCCTGATCAAGGCATTGGAAGTCTAATTAGTAATTCTTCTTTATCTTCGACCCTGTTGTTAAATTAGACACTATGTCCTATCTTCTTTAACAAGGGGATAAAACCGACCAAATTTGTATCAATTGGACTAGGAGAGAGAGCTTAGAGCGGAAACCGTGTCCTGCATTTGTAACGGTGAGGCACTAAAATTAAGAGATTAGAAGTAGGGAGCACCCGAGAGTTCGAGGATGACCGATTTTCAAGAAAAACCTTCTTCGCAAGACTAAATGTATGAGGAAAACTTATCTCGATCTCCGTTCTTTATTGGTGAACTGTAAAGTTCGATTGAACGAAACGATTAAAATCCGCCATAAGGAGAATAAGTAATACTTAGCTGATAAATTCAAATTTTTGTTCAATTTAATCCAATTTTTGCCGAGTAGAAACCACGCCTCAATAACTGGAGTTCTCAAAAATTACAAAGGCACTGTTATTATTTCTGAAATACAGTAATGTGAAACTTATTCTCGAAATAATGATCGTATAACTTTTTATTCAGTATTTTCAATTATGATTCCTTGTAATAGACCGAGGCAAAATCCTTTGAATTCTCTTCAAAATCTTTGTTTTACTTATTGAGATGAGTAGACTCTATCAAGAAAAAGTTCGTTCGTCGGTGCTGCAGCATTTAGAAGAAACTACAGGACCGAACATACCGAATAAAACTTGGGTAAAACATCACATTTGGTTTTTAGTTGGGACTGAGTTCCTAAAGGTTGAAATTAAAGGGGTGCAAGATTAAAAATTCAGAACGTAAACGAATTTCGATGTAACAGTAGTGTTTCAAGTTCGTTTAAGTTTAATTAATGGAACGAATCCACTCGGATCGGATTACACAGATAATAAACATTTGTGCAAAAATGTGTAGTTTTTGGGCTGCTTCCAACAATGGCTCACAGTTGAAGCAACAACAATTTTCCTCGAAACGATGATTAAATGAGCATTTTTGAGGTCAAATTGCACATTTCAAGTGTATATAGCTTTTCCAAGTCAGATTCGGAAATTTCCCAACCAATTTCAGAATTTTCCATTTCAATTTCAGAATGTGATCAATATCCGGGTTGGAGCGGTTTCTGAAATTGAAATGGAAAATTCTGAAATTGAAATAGAAAATTCTGAAATTGAAATGGAAAATTCTGAAATTGGTTTGAAAATTTACGAATCTGACTTGGAAAAGCTATAATACCCGTTTGGAAGATTGATGAAGCACTTAACAGAGAAGTCGCAGCTAAGCACGAAACACTTGTAAGCTTGGAATCGCGATGTCTGTCTCAAAAAGCACTAGATGATGGTTTAAATTTCCATTCTAAACCCAAAGAAAAATGGGAATAATTCATTTAAAAATCATTTTTCTTGACACTCATTAACATTTTAATAGGTACTCCCGTGTTTGGTTATTCAAGGGATTGATATGAATTGTATTGAGCAACGAGAATTGATATGGAGATGTTCTTTAACCAAAAAAGAAGAGGCTCCCAGTTTCACATTGAAAGAAGTGAATTGTTTCAACCTATATTCTTCCTCTATTTATGCCAGATTAAAAATAATAATATTGTACAATCAATAAGGCAATTAGAAGTTGTTCTGAGATTCGTGGAATTCTATGGACGGTAGAAACTATAACAAGTAATTGGGGAACATCACAACTAGGTCAGTGCGCGTGGTTATTCAAAATATGTGTATTGATTTCTTTCCTCCAGACTTATGTTCCGGGTTATTCCTTCTCTTCATAGACGTTTCGAATCGTGAATAGAATTCAACCAGAAGACGATTTGGTGGTACGTCGAGAATACCAATAACTATTAAAGTCATTTTTGATTTGAGAAATTATTCATTCAATGTGTCAATGATAAGTTATTGAGGTATTTTATTTTTCATATCTTACTGTATTAGCGCAGATTTTGTCATGGATCGGATTTCCCGTTGTCGACAACGTCACGAAATACACAAGTATTTTGCTGTAAAATAAGAATTCTACAGGGAAGAACTTTATTCGAACATTTTTTTGAACCCTTTTAAACAGATAACAATTGGAATAGGTAGACATACCACAATACTGCATGTCTACATTTTTAATAGACGGGTGCCAATAAATTCCATCTTACTTCCTGTTTTCTCGTGTCACATTTTTTGGTGGTTAGTGCTGGTTCTATTAATGACAGGTGTTTTTCTACACTTTTTGGTGCCTGTTGTGAATTACGTGCGACTATCCTACGCTAAGTGGAGCGTAGAATAGATTTTTTATTTTTATTTTGTATCTGGTTTGGGTGAGTAATGGGGTTAGGACTTACGAAGGAAATCGTGGCTCAGTAGGGGTTTTAACGGTACGGCTGTGCACTTGACACTCGGGAGCCGACTGATGGGAAGGCGGCGTGGTTGCCAAGCCGGTGGAGGTGTTGGAGGCGGCAGCTGGTTGAGGGGGCGGGAGGGAGTAGTCGAGCCTTCGCTCGCTTGGGGCACCACCTGTCGGGAACACTGATTCATCATCTGAAACAACCGCTACGCACAAACGTGTCCGATCAACTAAACTGGAATGTGAGTACAACTTGCTGTTTATTATCGCTTACACTAAGTTTGTTCCAACAACGACCTCCCGCAGTGCACAAAAAACTTCAAAAACACCAACTTATCGGTAGACATTACGAAGCCTGTTTGAAAATACTTGTCATGGCGGGATTAACAGATCCTACGTCCTACCCGCAAAAAAATATGCACTTCATGCGAAATGAGTGATTGCCCCCTGCAAAAATGGGTTTAAAAATCATGTTTTTTTCCAAAATGTAGTGTGACACATGTTTTTCCACGGTAAATTTAATTTTGAACATCGTTTTGTGTTTTAAAGTCTCTGTGGTGTTTCAAGGGGAGGAGGGGGGGTCAAATGCCTTTAAAAATCCTCGATTTCACAAAGAACGCTGCAAATTCTTTCACTGGGGTTTATTATTAATTGGCTTGCGTTCATGATTTGAATTTCTACTAAGCTTTGGAGTGTGCGTGTTTCACAGGATAGGGCGATTATTGAATTTCAGGAGATATACACGGAGCACGTGAATCTGTTCTCGTCCAAAATACCTATTTGGATTGATCAGTTGATCATATTTGTGTGCCTCCTGAAATTCAATAATCGCCCTATCCTGTGAAACACGCGCACTCCAAAGCTTAGTAGAAATTCAAATCATGAACGCAAGCCGATCGAATAATAAACCCCAGTGAAAGAATTTGCAGCGTTTTGGTTTATTGTTCTTTTTTTGTGACCTAATGATGCCGATAGCGTCGAATTGTAGTGAATGTGGATACTGGAGTGATAGCCGATGTTGATACTTGTAGTTTATAGCCGATACAGGGGTTGAAGCATTCTGATATGCATGAAACGCTGATGATATATAGATAAATATTATTCAATATTATCAGTGGGGATAAATAAGTATTCTTTCTCTGGGGTTTATTATTCACTGGGCTTGCGTTCATGATTTGAATTTGTACTAAGCTTCGGAGTGTGCGTGTTTCACAGGTGATAGAGCGATTATTAAATTTCAGGAGATATGCATAGAGCACGTAAATCGGTTCTCAACCAAAATACCTTGCCTCGTTGAGTTCAATATTGGTTGGATTGAAATTCAATAATCGCTCTATCACCTGTGAAACACGCACACTGCAAATTCTATCAGTGGGGTTTATTATTCAATTTTATTCATTTGAGTTGCATTCATGATTTGAATTTCTACTAAGCTTTGGAGTGCGCGTGCTTTACAGGTGATAGAGCGATTATTGAATTTCAGGAGATATGCATAGAGCAAGTAGTAGTTTGAAACACGCACACTCCAAAGCTTAGTAGAAATTCAAATCATGAACGCAAGCCAATTGAATAATAAACTTCAGTGAAAGAATTTGCAGCTTTCTAGTTCTTCAGTTTTTTTCGAATTCTAATTTTGGGTTGCTCTTTTGCTAGGATTATTAAAATGAACTGATAATATGGCAATGGCTTGATCGTTACTAATGGAATTTTATCCAAAAACTGAATTTATATCTACAGTTTCTAAACCAAACCACCCGATGGTTCCGGTTGAAGGTACGGTAGGTACTAGAGTTGAAAAAGTATAAACCTCTGCTTGGTGGAGATATAGGTTCATTTCGCTTAAGACAAGAAAAATTAAAAACGATGCAAATAATTTTATTCAAAGATTCATTATTTCTGTTTTAGGCAACCCTTCTACGTCAAACGTTTATCTACGTTTACTAGACGTGGTCCGTCGCACACTGTCTAAAGTAGGCGCTTTCAAAGCTTGTTATTGCATTCTAGATTCTTCCATTCATATTCCAGATTCGTGGGTCGATTGCTAAAGAAAGTAGCCACAATCATCCTTCAGCTGATGAGTCTGTTTCCCTACCTTGACTTCAGACCTCTTCATAAATAACTCCGTAAACACCAAAACTTTACTAGTACCCATGGTGGTTTTCTGTACCCATAAAAACCTGATATCTAAACACCAAAAATGGCGCAATGCTGTATATAGACAAAAACTTGGAAGCCCCCCTATGAATGATCAATGGAAAAACAGAAATTTAAAGAAAAGAAAAGATTTGCACGTAGGCAAATACATTTTAGCGCGGTGGATCGATTAAGAACGAAATTAACCAGAAGGGTCATTCAGTTGATAGTTTGTAATGAACAACATATTCCATTGAAATCGAATAACTAGTTGCTCCTTCAAAGTTTTTGGCAGTAACGCCAGAGGGTATATCTAAAGCTAGACGGCGGGCGGTTTATGCCCTAAGAGTAGTACTTTTAAAAATTAGGAAGTGGGAACTATACACAACAATCGCAAATTATATCAGCTGATCCGATCATCTATCAATTACGAACTTGAAAGATTTCGATGTTCTGATTTTTTAATATTTCTACCCTTCAACATAAACTCTTGGGGTTGATTGTTCGAAACGCCGAGATTACAGCCACATTCGGGTTCGCTGTATAATTTTTAAGCCAAACTTTGGTTTAAAGCATAATATTTCAAAGTACTTTTTATGAGGCAGTGAACAGAGTGCTCTTGATTGATTCATTATTGAAATATTATACCAACAGTATTCTAGTAGTTCTCAAAAATGGTGAGTCAAGTTTTCAGAAAACTCTTATCAACCGCCCGTTTCGTTCGATGTTTGTCATTCGGATCCAATCATTAACTGGATTCCTTTCATTATGTGTTTGTTATCAAACACGATAAGGGAAATTATTGACAGAATTGGAAGGGATTTCGTTTGGAATGACAAGAAGAAAGCACATTCCAATTTTCAAGTTACTGCAGACAGCCAGCTGGTTATTCAGTAAGTTGTAAAATTTTGCTTTTTCCCCTTTGTTTGGGTGTATGTGTTTGTGTACATGTGTGTGTAGAATGACAATTTTATAATGTATCAATGAATTTATTTGAGGAGTTTCCTGAAAATAATAGTACCTGATATTATGAAAATGCCTGCACGGCCTTCTCTTTGGATATGATGAGATAGATCATCAGGAGACAGAGATCGGGTTTTCACAACTCCTTAACTTTCTTAAGACTTTCCTTAAGCTCATTTAATTATTCTAACACCGTTATATTTTATTTCGTAGTCCTCACTGTCATGGGAAAGTATGACAGATGGTTTGAACAAGAAACATCGAAACTCATCCTTATGAACCATCATCATTTAATCTAATTTCTGAGGTACTTAAGTCCTACCCACAACCGTTTGAAAATGAATGACTACACGTTTCATAAAGATTTGTGCAACTAAATGTACGTGAATTCATACACACTTGGCATTTACAAGAATTGGTGTTCTTTCAATGGAGTGAACAAAGTTGTATTTTACCTTTCTTTTCTTACTCTTTCCTCAAAGAATGGACACGAGTACAAAATCTAGACTGAGGTCCGAAAAAACATACTGGTTTCCGAAAAAGTAAAATGCTTAGATGAAATCGGTGTTACAGTTACTACCCCCAATAATTCGTAACAGTTGGTGAACAAAATTTCTACCATCCTCTGCATGAAGCTTTTTTCCTCATGATTGTCGATGAAATTTTCGTCATAAATCGAATGAGAATCTTCTAAAATCTCAAAATCGTCCAATCCCCACCGAAGGATTATGGAATTGTATGTTTCTCATTGTTGATATTTCAGTGTCAAATAATCATCATAATTATAATCATAATCATTTTCGCTCCGTTAGTTTTGAATAGGTCTACTACAGGGGAAAATGAAGTCATTATGAGCGTGGATAATAACTTTTTTAATCAACATAAATCCGAATCTGGAATTTTGGTGAAATGTTTCGTTGAACCGTTTTTAGATGACGGACATAAGGATAAATTAAATTGAACGTCTAAATTTAACAAGAAACGATGCATTAAAAGTATATTGCGTAACATACAATTAGAGTAGTGAGCGATTGATGAATATATCGTTTCCTTTACGCAAATTCATAAAGATCCCTGAATCCCTGAATCCCGGAAGGTGAAGAGGTGAGGGGTCCCTAACTTAGCCTTAAGATATGAATGAACAAATCGCTACTATAGATTCGATTTATTGAATAGAATTTATAGACATTTCAAGGAAAGTACTGACTACTCACCTTCCTTTGAAGGACTATTAAACTACAGTTATTTGAAAGCTAGAACCCGTGAAGGAATAGTGAAACCGGGAACTCAGCCCACAGCTAGCCGGTGTGTGATTTTTTTAGCTAAATTTCAAAAACCTGATCCAGGGGTCGGGGGTAAAAGCAATTCAACTAACTATAGCCCGATGTCCAACGAAACTTTCGGAATTTTATTGTACGGATCCTGCAGGGTGGCATCGTTGAGTTTGAATGCCACCGGTGCTTTTACAACACTCTTTTATCAATTAAAACTGATAGCTTTTCCATCTGATTTTGATTAAATCTCGTGGAGTTTCCCTGGAGTTTTCTCGTGGAGTTTAAGCCCTTACAAAAATGACTTCTGTGCTTCCGAAATCGCAAAATCATAGTAGCAATCATAACGTATACGGTATTCATCCGATTTTGATGAAATCCCCCAAGATTTCTCATTGATCACTTGTTGGTTGTTGGTCACTAATGGCTTACAATCTTCTAGGATTGAAGAGATTATCTGCTCTTGCAAAAACGTGATATTCAGGTAATAAATGTGAGCCAGTAAGTGATGTATGACCATAATATACCTGGCCAGAGTAGTTCTCTCCTAAGAGGAGTACCGATGAAGTACGTGCATTCTACCAATCGTCAAATACCATCACATAAAATATTTACAGAAAATTGTGAAAAAATGTGAAACGGAATTCTCCATTAGCCAGAAGTAACAGGGTATTCAAATACGCTGATATATTTACAGGGAAACTCTCATGTCAAGAAACTCAGTTTTATAGCATATGTTTAATATTGTGCATTTGTTACTGTTTCAGTTTGAAGAAAGTATTGGAAGCTTCTTGCAAGTAAACGCTGCTTCGGTGGAAATTACAGAAGTGTCCTGAAGTTGATGTCTGGATTTCGGAATACATACAGTTTGAACTGGAGAGTTTAGAGGAAGACTGAGGGAAGTTAATGACACCGTATCAGTATCAGCCATGATGGTTCGTGTGGTGATTTACAGTGCGATTGCGGTGTTGGGGCTGTTGGGGGTAATAGGCAACATAGTTTCTATAGTGGTTTGGACTCGACCGCAGCTGAAATCTTCATCCTCAGTTTTCCTCACTGCTTTGGCGGTATGCGACATAATCATTCTGATAACTACTAACACGATGGGCTTCCTCAACATGTTATACTACAATAAGTATTTCTGCGACTCACCTTCCGTCGCTTACGTGGTCAACTTCATCAACCCGCACATTACAGTTTGGTGTCTCCCATTGAGCGTCACAGTCCAAACTGCCTCGATATATCTAACGCTCGCAATCACGTTAGAGCGCTTCATCGCAGTTTGTCACCCGTTCAAAGCTCGATCGACCTGCACACCCGAAAGGGCCTGCAAGTGCGTTATGGTCATAATTGCAGTTTCCTTTCTCTACAACCTTGTTGGGTTTTTTAGGTACAGCGCTGTGCCTATCGTTAAAAACGGTTACACCATATCTTACAACATTAGTTTTTCACATCTAAGCAGTTCACCATCGTACCAGAGTATATTCAAGATGTATAGCACTTGGCTCCGCCTCATCTTGATTTTCCTTGTACCACTGACATGCATCGCAGTCCTTAATACACGCATTTACCTCGAGGTAACCCATATAATTTTATTATGTTGACTTATGTACCATAGTGCTTTATTTTAATTAGTTAAATGTCTACGTCGTGTCCTATACAGTACATTGCACCACTGTTAGAAATGATGTTCGTGGCTATACGATGAAAAACTGTAATTGTTATTTTCTGTCCTAAGCAACCTAACTTGCTCAAAAGTTATTGGGGCTCGTTTTATGTTAACTAGCGGTGCCGAGTTGAGATAATGTATTACGTCCTTTCTCTAATTTACCTAAAGCTGTGATTTACGTAGGAGGGACCTTCTTGTACAGAAATAATGAACCTCTGTGAAAAATTTGTAGCGTTCAGGGGTAAATTCCCGTTTTGTTATTGGTGAACATTGGAAAGCAGGTGTAACTTCAAAACTTCTTGGTCATTAGTGGCTCACTATTTAAAGTTGGCGACGTATTGCTGAAAATTGTTAGTTGTTTATTTACTTTTCAAAAGTAATGATGCACATCACCTATAATAAATAGTAAAACACATTTTATATCACGAATTGATGCCTCATCACCAATAATTAATTATTATTCAGTTGTTAATTTCAATTGATACCATGCAAAATTCAATAAAATAAGAGA
The DNA here is from genome assembly GCA_031894815.1 of Creontiades dilutus. Lineage (NCBI taxonomy): Eukaryota > Metazoa > Arthropoda > Insecta > Hemiptera > Miridae > Creontiades > Creontiades dilutus. The sequence continues at coordinate 73,391 of JAVIWC010000643.1, forward strand.
CACGGAAACTGGAAATGAGATAGGAAATGTAAACCTGATTTTATATCAACTGAGCGATGGTTGGGTTATTGTTTTAGAGAGTTCAAGGTCCGGGGGCTGTTCAATCTCCGTTAGCTGTGTTCTTGTGAATCGTGCCTCTTGAAGCCGATTAAAAATTATTCAAAGTCAATTGTTTTAAAATTGATATTTCATACATGTTGTATTTCGATTGTGATCCAATGATTTCTCACATTGAAACTAACTTGAAAATTACTTAAACAAAAGCGTTGAATGTAAATAAATGATGACCCCTAACATTAATTTATCAAGAAGGGAATGTTTGACAACATCTATGTAAAGTTTGAATTTATGGGCTTATCTGGCGGACACAAATACCTAACAGTGTAGATTTTCTTCAAGCTGTAGGAGTAATTAAAAATCCAAACAAGAACTGAAGCTAAGTAAATCATGTAGTTTTTTTATGAGTAGATCCGTTAACTTAAACAGACAGCTTCCAAAAAGTTTACTTCGTGAAGCCCATCTTGGAAGGTGCGAGATTTCATTCAAATTACCTTACGAACAATCGGACGAACTTGAATTAAGCCCGTTTCTGGTACCGCGGAAAATACGCTTCTTATCATTGCATTGTTGATCACTGTTCTCATGGCTACGATGCCGATCTCCAAGTCTAGTCCGGAATGTGTCTTCAGTGTTTGCATTCTTCTTATCGCATCGTTCCCCCATGCGTCTGAATCATATTCCTTGATGGGGGGGGGGGGGTCAATATTAGTTCAGTTAAGGAAGATAAATAAAAGCTGGATGTATCATCAATTAACGTAATAACTCATCTCTACGAAGATTCGATTTTGTAAGCAATCACTATCATGTCAAAAGAACTTTCCAGCATTGCTCAGAACCGCTCGAAGCAGTTTGGTCTAGCACTTTTTCTGAAAAGCCATTTGTTCCAACCAGTAATTGTGTTATTCTTAGCGACTGGCTTGGTTTTGAACCAACTAATTAACCAACTCGTGAGTTTTTTCTGAGGGACTCTCCACTCCCCTTGTAAATTACAATAAGCCTATTTTTCGCCTACGCGTTTTGTCGGTTATGTTTGATTCTACTGAATCATTGGTATTTTCCACGTAGATATTAGCTTATTGAGCTTATAAATAATTGAACCTTGTTGACTCTGCTACAATAGAGAATACTCTAGAGTTTTAACTGGGCTTGTATATGAGACAATCAAACCTTCGGGTTTTGAAGCAAAATACCTGACATTTAATGGCTATTCTACTGGTATTGCTTTCGACCTCATTATCAGAGTTTGAAGTTGGCAGTTCACGCAGGGGAGAGTCTACTTCGCCTTCAGGCGAGATTTTGGAAAAAAACGTCTGCCAAGTGGGTGTGGCACATAGCTTCCTCGTATCCATAACGTGACTGTATAGATCATTGAAAATTATTATTTACTAAAGAACTTCGTTCAATTAGGCGAAGTAAATACTGAATTAGGGTAATTTTATTGTTATGAAGGATCATAACTTGAGAAAATAAAGGTAATCATGTTCAACTATTGAACAAACTATAAAATATACCTAATAAGTCCGAACAATCCCTGAAAATTTCATCGAAATCGGTCATGAACTCCCGGAGTTATGCTTGTGGAAAGGATTTCACATTTGCGCATGCGCAGAGACTACTATTGATCCGGGGGTCATGAAACTCATAGGGGGCCATCTACACCCCAACCCGCACAATCCCTGAAAATTTCTTCAAAATCGGACTATAACTTCGTGTAGTTTTGCCCGTAACAAGGATTTGCTGACAGACAGACAGACACGCAGACAGACACATAGACACACAGAAATGCGAGTGGAATTTTTGATTTTGTAGACAAAAAAATTTTCACATTCCGAAAGTGAAAACAATGCTTCCGCTACCTTGGTAGATTCGGAAGCATTAAGGTCACCAGTTATAGGTGCCTGACTTATCAAATACCTATGATTAGGTTTGAATATTATTTATTATTTAAAAAAGTTTACTCCACGAAGTTTCCAGAACGAATGAATCAATCATTTATTCTGTTATTAAACAATTATGACACCAGTCAAGATATCCACAACTACGACAGGGGTGGGAGAGAAAAAGTAAATTAATCTGCGGAATCAATCAAAATCGATGTAGGGAGTCCCAACATTTACCATTCATGGTTATTTCGATGACAGTAATAGAGTAACACCGGGTTTATGGTTGTTAACCAGCTAGTCACTTTCAGCATACTTGACTAATCTATGTCTAACAAGTGATATTTGAGCTAATTAATAATAAAATCCATTGCATCACTCAAGTTTCATCCTTAACTATAAGTAACTTAAGTATGACTCTGAAACCAAATGTTGTATTTATAGTTAAGGATGAAACTTAAGTGGTACAATGGATTTTATTAATGCACGATAAAGAAAGATGAGAAAATTGCGTTCATTCCCAGAACCCCTACACTCTGAGGCATTGTATAGGAACCTGAAATTTAAGCGGATGTTAGTTCACAGGGAAAGCGAGACTTTGACGGTGATCAGTATTTCCTTTGTCCGCGTATTGGTTATGAATGAAGTGATACTATGGAGCTAGTGAGCATGAATGGCATACAGTGGGCAAAGTTACCAATCTAGACGGATAGAAAGGAAGGTATTCAAAACACCATCCTGAGTGAATACTATTGCAATGTACTACTAGGTGAGTCCAGAGTCACTTCCTTGCTTCTTTGTCCACGTTCTCGATTTTTCGGTCGTTCACAGCTATAAGCTGCAGCTTGTACCGTTCAGTTAACGAATTGCAATGACCTCTGTGAACATGGATAGTGTTCAGAAACTACTGATTACATACATACATTGGTGAGTACCAATCGCCTTAGATTATACATCAATGTGTGGCATCGTATATGTATAGGGATTCAGGCTGCGTTACGATTTAAGAGTAATTCAAAAGTAAGACTCCCCCGTCTTCCCCCGCGGGTTTCTCAACAGGAGTTTTATGTAGTTTTTGAAAATCAGAAAGGTTTTTGCTTTTAGGCGATATTATTTTAAATTAACTCATTTCAGTCTCGAGGATCTAAATTCCAGGAAGAACATTTTTTGTGAAGTGGAGGCGTCTCCCCACCATACATTCTAGAAGAGCTCATTAACGTCGTTCTGTTACAGCGTGCAAATGAGCCAGATGAGAGAGCCATTGCATCCTTAAAACGCTACCAATTATTTCATGAGGTTTATAATTTTTTACCCCTTATACTTCCCCACCACAACTTATCTTAAACATAAAAGGATTCACATGCCCACAAATACATTACATAAGTTTTTACATAACGTTCTTCCGAAATTTTTCGATATTCTGATTTTTTATTATTGCAGCAGTTCGATCGAATCGATTTGAATTGGGGGTCGATTTCACCCTTTAAGATTGGCAGAAACCGATAGCTACAACACAATGCCAACAACATCCATTTTCTGATTTTCGACCCAAGTTTCATTATTCCATTGGATTTGAAGAAAAGCTCTGAATGGCAGGAGGACGTTTTTTTCTTGTTGTTTTCAATAATGAGCCTTTCAAATTGATCAATAAAAAAAAGTTGAACATCCCTCCGAATTTGTTGCTATGTATGGAATGATTTGCACTTTTTAGAAGAATTGATATTATATCATCAATAATATTTTAACAGCTAAAGATCCCTTTTCGGGGCATTTCAATATCAGCCGAACATTCTCCTTCTTATTATGATTCATTTGTTGCTCATATCTCATAATTATTCGAGTATTTCATACCTTTGTTTTGCAGGTCAAAAGAATGGGTTCACGGCTACAAACCCTGTCGCATACGCAGAGGAAAGAGAGATGGGTTTCAAAGATGTTGGTGTTCGTCGTGGCGGAATTTTCGATTTGCTCATCAGTTGATGTGTTCTTCACCGCCCACAGATTTCTCAATCCCGCCCACAAACATTGGTTCCACAAGATCTCTTTACTCCCCTTGAACTTGTTTTTCGTCACATTCAACTCCTCTTCAAACATATTGACGTACGTGGTGCTGGGAAGCGGCTTTCGAAAAGTCTTGCTCAAAACGTTCAGCGGCTGTTGGGGCTCAGGCGAGTCCACCACCAACGAAGGACTGACACCCGAGAGATGAACGTCAAGGCATCAATGGTCACCACCAGTGCTCCTTTCTGCTGTATTTCAAGTGTAAATTTGTTTCTGGAAACTGATTATTTAGTATCCAAACAAGTTACAAGTGTCTGACCACTCCTTTAGTGACCGCGCGACACTAGCGCAATTAGCGCCTTCTTTTAACTCAATGACTGTTATCAGTTCTTTCGTCGTTGCGTTTATAATTTGTTAAACATCACGTTTATTCAGTGGTCAACAACATTTCTGTTACATGACGGCATATTTGGTTGAATCTCGTTCGTGACGCCCAAAGAGCAAAAGACACACTTGAATTCGAGGGTTGCTGAAGAAATTGTTTTGATCGGTAGTCTCGAGTACGAATGTGAACTGTTCCCAAAAACATTTTGTGAACGTAGTTCAATAAATTATTTCACTATTCAGAATGTACCATTTCCCCTTGAAATCCTCTTGATACTTGTCGATCTTACGTTCTTAAATCAAATGAAATTCAAACAAATTCTCTCTTCAATGCTTACAAACATGAGAATAAAAGAACTGGTGTTATCAATAAAGTATAAGACTTGATGAGAAAAAAATTAATCAAAAAATTATAAGCATTTCTGGCATCAACGAAATTTAAATGTTGTACTTTTCGTTTCTTTACAAATTCGCAAGTATGGAAAAGTATTAGATTCCTGAATAGTTTAAAATGTCTCGAAACAGAAATCCAAGAAGAAAAATTAGGTTTTTTTTCCTTTTTCTTTTTAATATGGAACGGGGTTTTCAATGACTTCTTCACTAGCAAAGTGAATCGGGTGGAGTTAAGACTCCCTTTCTAAAATGCCGGAATTTCGTTGATGCAGTGGCGGGACAGACCAGAACGTGAGTATTGTGCCAAACAACAAAGAGTATTGTGCCTGTATTTTTATGTGTGGCAACCTTATAACCGACTGTAAATCTTTTAAATCTAAACCATAGTAATCGCTCTCGAAAAAAAAATTTCTAACCCCCCTGAAAATCTTACCCATTTTGTTAGGGTGATAAGTTATGCAATTTAGTCAGTGAAGAGGCCCACTGATTCAAGTAGGAGTTTGTTCTTCAATGACAATATAGCGTTCCCTTGAGATGGTTAAGAACCGTTTGGCTTGTCTCTGCTGAAGAGTATTGTGCCGGTATTTTTCATGTGTGGTTCCATAATTTTTTTACTAAATCTTATGAAAATCTAAATCTTGTACCTAATGTAAATCTTTTGTAAATTATTGAAACCTCAAGTTGAGGTATAGATCCAATTAGGTTATACTCTGATCCCTTTTTAGCCAGGAGATCGGCCTCCTCGCGCCCGTCTATTCTCGCACAACCCTTTACACGGAGCCACTTAAGTTTGCTGGCCTTGGTCACAGCCTTGAGTGAACTGAGGCAACTCCAGGTAAGCTTTGAGGTTATTGACAAAGCAGAAATAGTCTTCAGTGCAGCTTGGTTGTCCGACACTACGTAGATTCTTGCACCTTTGAGTTGTTTCCCGACAACCTTTAGAGCACACAATTCAATTGAATGGTTTTCGCCTGGTAAATAATGGCCACATGCCCAGAGGTTTGGATAGGGTAAACTGATCCCCAGTCCGGCTGCACCACTTATTAACTTCCGTTTTCTACGAAATATTTGTTAACACGGGTATACTATTCTTGCTTAAAACACTTCAATTTATCATTACTCAAAAGTGTTTTCAATAATCTGGCTGTTTTCTGTTTTTGGAGAGTTGAAAAAGTAGGAAAATAACACAAGAAACAGAAATTTTGTTATGAACATACTAAGTCTAATGACAATACATAAATGAACGTCATCCACCCCATCGATAAGCGACAATACCATTGTGTATTCTATGCAATATATTATTCCATAGCTTCAGTTTATTTTATTCCTAAACCGAATTCCAAATAAATGATGGATTTATTTTTTTCAAAATCAAATTCAGTCGAAATCGCTGATGCTACGGTTATTTTCTATTCAAGTTTGTAAAGTCCTGACCGACCAACTAGCAGCAGCGCCTGCTTCTGCTGAATAGGCTGACCTGCAACGCACTAAAGAGTTGCAATACGGCATCAGCTGCTTTGAAGGTACAATCCTTACAAACCTGAAAGAAAACAATAATCAAACAGCTAGAAATGCAGTTTTATACATTTTGTTTGTTTTATGTTATCCTTAAAATAAAACATCTTATTGATGTCCACCTTCCATAGTGCAATGGCTAGTGAATAACACGATTAATTATGGTTTGGATATTTGAGTTTCAACCTACTGAATTTATTACTAAAATTTAAATCAGTAAGTACCGAATTTCCAATACGTTGGTTGAAGGGGGTTAAATTCCCAGTCTGGCATTACATACAAAGGAGTTTTCTCCCTGGAATTTTACCACATTGTGCTCATAGAAGTTATTAAAGCTCAATTTTATTTTAAACAAAAATTTAAATTGATAATAATAAACTGTAATGATCCATTTCAGGATTCCTGATCTTTTTTATATACCATCATCTTGTTTGTCATTTTTACAACAAAACTTTCACACAAATTGGCAAACGTGTTCTTTTATAATTGACTTAAATTCGCAAGTCTTAAGAAAGTATTTTACCGTTAAAAACCTTGATTCTACGTTTTTTCAATATTCAAACTCAATTTTTCCCCCGAATTAAAATTTTAAACATTAAATTGAGTATACCATTGTAAAGGTGAGGTTCGGGTCAGGTTGTTCCTGTAACGTGCTTGGAAATTCAGCGGGATGATCACGCCATCTAATCTAATCTATCTAACCATCTAATCTATCACACATAAGATTTTTATGTTTCGACAATTTTTTCACTTTGGTAAGGATTTATGACTTCTAAATCTGCATATTTTCACACGTTGGGTAGAATATTCAACACGAATTTCAACTCTTTACAACGGTATAATCACATATGGGCTTAATTGGTTTGATAAGGGAATCACCATTTTTGTGACTTAAGAACGAAATCTTAAATTGAAATAACTCGGAAATGAGACCTCTAAAATAAGTTCTAAGAGGCTTTTCAATTTGTATTTAAACTCTTGCGCGGATGCTAAAAAAATTACTGGCAACAGACCCAGTATAACATGGATACTACACGATTAAAGTAGTCATATCGTCCGAGTTTTCTATGACTTATTTTTTCGACAGGTGTTGCGGAAATTGGTGTTTTATTTTATCTACTTGAATTGCAGTTATTTTATACGTGGATTTTTACGTTTAGTACTGTTTATTAGACCATTGTATTTTGATACCAGCTTTTGTTCCTCACAAAAGGACTAGTGAAGTTTGGTGTTCAAAGAGTTATATTTAAGACGCATTCATTCTAGAAGTCCATTAAAAGGTATCGGCACACACTGACCAACTGAAGAACCCTCGAGATTAACTTCTCCCATACTCGATATACCGTGTTGAAAAACAAATGGGACTCTTTCTATGCCTTGTAGAATACAGAAAATGTACAGCAGACAGCGTCTAATAAACATTGACGAGTGATTCAGATAGAAAAGTTACCTGAGACACAAAAATAATAAACCTTTGTGTAACAATTCGCAGCGTGTATTTGCTTAATAATCTCCTTCGAAGTTTGCAAAAGTTTATACCTAAAATGTCTTCATGCTGCTCAAATCAAATGTTTCAATGCACAAGCAAGCCGTTCATCTCTCCTCTTCTATTTCTTACTGCTACCTAGTTACGAGACAATGCCCTCATCTAGAGGTCTCTTGATGGGACTGGGAAAAAATTCTGTCAATGACAAGAGGGACATCAACTGGGTTATGGAAACTCTCTTTAGAAAGAGGAGTCCAGGAACTCTTCTTCTTTTAGAAATTCTTATTTCTCTTACATTTTTCTTTCGTTCAATCCCAATTTCAGTCTAACAGTGCAACAAACCTCGGAAATTTCCTTTTCCCTGACGAGAGAGAGAACGGAGGGGGTAGTAGCCAATGCATTCAATCGCTGCTCTAACAGTAATCACAACCAATTTTTGTCATTCATTTTTTGTTCAATTAGGATTTTGGTTTAGTATTCAAAAATATTTTAGCGCATTCAATATTTATTGTAATAGATGGTGAATGGAGGAAATAAAATGATAAATCATTGTTTCTACACTATTTTCATGTTTTTCTTCGATCAAGTGCTCCTTACCTCCTGGAATTCTCAGCCGAGCTTTTTTTGTTCGATTAAGAATTTGACCTAGTCTTTCGAAATATTCGTAAGTGTTTACCTGTATGATAATATAAAAACCTGGCATAACGACATCCCTATAAGTACGCGCAGCACTCACCAATATCTTGAAGACTTTGATTTCTCTGAGAATCTCCCACTTGTGTATCGAGAGCCGAGAGAGAGTAAGCTTACAGTAATTCAAATTATTGTTACAGGGCTTAATTACCTAATAGGGTAATGATGGCTTGGCCTTGAAATGTTATCTAAGTTTTCAGTTTTTGTTAATAGTTCTATGAATAAGGCAAGGACATAGTGAGTCCTGAAGTACAAGAGTATTGCTCAACTTTTTTGTCTCAACTGCTTACGTACGCTTCCAGCTTCTTATGTTTCACTTAAATACGAAGAACGTTGGGGCACTTGACGTTCAGCTAATGATGTGACGTCACGGGTCCATGCCGTTTACATCTTCAGAGGGAAAAGATCTTCATTGAAGCGCAAGTATTCTTCGCAAGTGACTTTCCTCAACGCAACTGTTTACGCTTTCCACTGACATTGTGGTAGTTGAAATTTATTTTGAGTTGCTTCAGATACTTAAGGACTTAACTAACCTAAAGAAACACAGCTACTCAAAGGTTCACAGTAGTCAGTGGAAACGATAGTAATTCGTAGGGTGCTTTGCATAGTAACAGTTCCATTATCCAAAAGTAAGGGAAGGAGGTATACTGTAGTTTGAAAAGTATCGGAGAACTGTTCTAACATCACTATTTGATCATTAACTGAACGGAAGAACTTTGACTTCGAACGTTCAGAAGAAGGCCAAGAAGACACCACAGCGGAGCCTTCTCATAACCTGAAACTCGCCTCCAAGTTTAGAACAAGTCACACATTATCAACTGTGCGCTAAATTTTTGACATCTCCATGAACTGATAGAGGTATCTACTTACCGCGAATGCGTAAAACTGAAATTGGTTGACAAATATTGAATCTGACCAATAAATTAAACGTGAAAACTCAGACCTTCCAGCATAGCACGGTAGGAGAAGTAAATTTTCATCCGAATCCACTCACTCCAAATGTGACGAGGTGGAGTGATTGTGAATGGGGAACACAGGATTGCAGCAATGTACTGTCTTTTCAGAAAGTTTTGTCTCTAAAAACCGCGAAAAAACAGGTTTTTGGACAGTTTTTTGCCCCATAGCATTCATCGCGTGTCAGGCGATCGGGCAGGAAAGGCTTAGGACCAACCAGACCTAAAATGTAGTCTATGTGCGAAAGAACGGGTCTTTTACCTGACTTTTAATATAATACACTGAAGATTTTTGATTCACTCAACTTGAAACTTAAAAGTTTGAGGGGGTTATAGAAAATGTTTGCATTACGATTCTAAAGACTTATGATTGATAATAAGAAACCAATTTGTTATTTTTATTGACCTAGTTCTCCTCCCCCCAGTTCCTCTCGATTCCGTTTCATTCCTTTTCAGAAGAGATTGGAGTTTCGGATATTGTAGAAGACAGACAACACAGCGTTAATTTATTTCAATTAATTTAACAACGAAACAGCTTCACTTTCCAGCACCACTGGAGAAATCATAGGGGGCAGGCCATTACTAATGTACTGCATGTTAGCGGGACTAGAAGATCCGAAGAAGATCTCAAACTGTGAACACTAGTACGTGAGCAGTAAACTAAAAATTCTGAACTCGTTCTATCGCTGTGCATACAGCCAAAAAAGGGAGTGGCCTTGACTAACATACAAACTTGATTTTCAAATTAGTAGCAAACAATCAATAACTTTGGCATTAGCTTGTTACCAGCTCTGAGTACTATTTACTCTATAATGCTTCATGCTATTATGTCAAATGCGAAAATATGAAAATTTATAGGAACAACTCGAATTTGGGACAGGCAGATGGATCCCAAACGGTTCGGTGTGGAGGGATCTGTGGATAGATGGATTTGGTAGATGGATGAATGAACTGAGAGGGGAGCTACTCAACCTGAATTACAGGCCATGCATGTCGCTGCGATTTGTGCTCCCTCTGTAACCAGAGAGCAAGAGAAACTGCTCACCGTTTCGTAGGGATGTCTCTTGCTGAATCAATTTGGATTTAGGACCCTTAGCAAGTTCTAGTTGGAAATAACTGACTCAGTGTATGTTAAATGACCCGAAATCATCGGCCAAGGTCTTTAATTTTCTAAACAGTACGCGGCGGTAGAGAAAGATGGTAGTAGATGAATACAATTACTGAATACCTAAGTATTTCAACTACTGTTCCCTTGAATTTACTGTGCCCAGCTCCAAAGGTAACTGACTGATACCTAACTGCTTTTTGTCGATAAGAAAAGGTTATATCAGATTGTCTTTATCTTAGATAGAAGTGGTTGTATGGTCACAATGAGGTTGTATTGTTTGACGAGAGCTATTATGATTTAAAGAAGCGTATTTAAGTAAATTTAACTTACGTTGAAGTTTAGTTACAATTAAATTGAAGTTTAATCACAATTAATGTACATGAAATGGGTTGTTCCATAAAAGCATTTTCTTCTTCATCTTCAATTAACAACTGTTATTGATTGATTGATCAAATAATTCATTCCCGAGCTTTTTGCGAAAATAGGGCTTCAATTTCCTCTCTTACTTTTTGGCAAGAGACAATTTGCAAAATTAATGTAAAATTAGCATGATAATGGAAAGATTTTACAGAAGATTCAATAAACCCGCTCTATATTAATCGATATCAATCTCATGCATTCACGTTCCCAATACGAGGAAGCCAAGAGGTCCACTACAAAGACGTTTTTAGGACGTCCCCCTGATACAAGACTTCTTCAGTAGATAGACGCCTATTAGAATAATTCTATCAATTATTTATAGTATGAAAATAGAATAAATTTATACAAATTCATTTCAGACGGAAGAGACGAAGAAAGAGGGTAAGGGTAGGGGGTTAATAGTGATACATAGTTATAACATCACTATTTTCATCTGATTTTATGCATTTATCATATTATTATGTAGTTCGTTTCCAAATTTTAGTCTAGATGTGCAACAAATCGCGAAAGTTCTGAATTTTCTATCGGAAGGAGTAACGGGTGGGAGGGGGAAATAATAAAAAACCCATTCAATCGCTTCTCATATGCAGATTTTCTTGCTCCTTTTTAGTTCGATCAGTAATTTCTATCTAGCTTTAAAACTTATTTCAGAACCTTTGAAATACTTACGGAAAAGGGTAAATGGAAGGGGTTATAGAGAAAAATCGTTATACCCTCCAGGGTGCACCTATTTTTTGGGCTTGCGAAAAATTTACTAACCTTCATCTTAAGGTTATGGAGCTTTCTGCTGTCACTGTACGAACCGGGGAAACTGTGAAAACAATTTAGAACAGGTTAATTGAAATCCATGCTCTTTACAACCATTTAATCAATTGTAATCTTTTGTGTCTGGCTGTCGCTGGAGATGTTGCTGAAATATCGTTCAGTAGGTCAATAAAATGGTAAATCATTTCTTTTTCTTCCAATTTCTAGTTTTCCAGATGATTTGTGTACCAGTTTATGTCAAAATGTTTGAATAAATCACAATACTTACGTCTCTTGGACTACTTGGAAGTAGAGTGCACTAGGTTGTGGATCAACTCATGGTGCATTCACCTGTTTGTGTACTTATTTCATGTCAGAGAGCGGCTACCTTTTGATCTTTTACGTAGAACGTCACTCATATTATATGTGTATTTGTGTCATTATACATTTTTGTATCTTTTGAATACAGCATAAACAAATTTTGAGTTTGGTTTCTCGTCGTTTGGTAAACACGGAACGTAACAACATAAGAAGCGGGAAACCAAGAAAATCAGGATGTATAATACAGTCAATGGCTATTCGAAATGGATGATTTTTTTCTTCGAGCTTTACCAAGGGTCTCAGAGATCCGCTCTTCCATGCATTAGTCGTATTTGAATTATCATCAGAAGCTTCCTCCTTCAATTGGCACATATAACTTTGACATTGACAATTTCTTCACAAGAATCCATTCAGTTCTATTGATGACACAAAAAGGTCTACGGTGCACCGGTAGAATAAGGGACAACAGAATTAAAAGATGTCCGTTCCCTACATAAAACGATCTACGAAAATTACTGAAAGGGTCCGACTCCATCAGAAATACTCATATGTATTTGTCCTGTTCGTTGGACTGTCCTACCATGCTGACCGTTGCATCCAACTGCCATGGAAAAACGCCAATGATGTTCTGATTTCTGAAATTGGATACTAACATGAGAAACCATGTTCGATTTTACACGAAGTGATACAATACGATGTCATTTCTGATACATGACAATATCATGTTTTTATTGATCCACCATCGTTTTATTGCCTGTACTGTAACTTTGAGAAAAAATGTAAAATTGTCGGAATATTTGAATACTTATTTCAGGCAGGTCCCATAGACTTGGAAAACCGTGGTTAAAATTGACTTCGTGTTTCCCTCGCGTTTTAGGAACTGAAGGATTAATAACTTGGTCTAGTTGTGGATCTCATTTCAGTACGAATTTCATTATGAAAAAAGGTAGATAGAAGGGGTAAGTCGGTTTTTTTCCCCTTATAACAAAAATATGTTTGTTTTAAAAACAGATTTTATATAAGTGAGCTCTTTTAAAAACCTGAATGGATGCATTACTTACCAATAAGTTTCTTACTGAGTGTAAACTCGTCGAAAGTATTGTCGACGACCTGCCTAGGACGCGTCGACCCCCCGAAACAGGGGAGCCCTAGTGGGAGGCCGCCTCTCGGCGAAACGGAACGCCGCCAGTCCACACCGCAGCTCACGACCGTACGGTGAAACGCCGCGCACCGCCTCGCGTTCTCCCGCCCGCCTCCGTCTGTGATCGCGATCCGCGTGAGTTTTCCCCACCTGAAAAGTGCCCGTGATACATCACCGACGATCTTGTGATTTTTGAAAGTTTCGTTCGATAATGGATTACGCCCTGACGGCTGGAAAGCTGTAAACCCTGAGCAGGTTAGTACAATTATCATTAATTACCTGCATTAATAATTCAATATGCGTAAAAATGTCACGTATTACATCTCAGTGGACCCCAGCGTTTGGAAATAGTTTCAAAACAAGTTTTTCCTCTCTGTCGATACCAGATTCACATATCCTGTTGACGTATCACAGGATCTTTTCACGTATCTTGATTAATTTGTGAAAAGTAAGTTTTAAGTTGAAAGAAGTTCAAGAGAAATATCATTCATCATTTTAACGAAATACTGAATCGAGCTCTAAACATGTTGCCCCACTTGTTTTTAAAATCATGATACAAAAACAAGGCTCTAATCCATGCCATACTCCACGATTTTTTTCAAAGCATTAACAAATGAGAGAATTGTGCATTGAGGCTTGACATTTAATTCGTTATCAAAAAGTATTGTTTCTATTCTAAAACAAAAGTTATTCCTTTGTGGCAGATCCCAAAAACTATACTAAAACAGACAAAATCTGTCCGCTCATTCACGAAATCCATCCCCCCCCCCCCCCACAAAAATCGCAATTTTTTATCTCATTTGACGTTTAACACCGTTCTGCCCAACTATTGTTTCGTATCTTTTGTGTGTTTGTGTGTGTATTAGTATGTTTATATAATATATAAACATATTATGTTCATCTATGTAACAGCAAATTGTTGTAAAAAGTTCAATAACAACAGTTTTCATCTGTCCTATCAGAGTCTGGGTTGGTTCATGGTCACCTACGAATATTCAGTATTGTATTTAAAACGAATCAATACTCCACTATACTCATCAATGATCACGTACTACTCACTCTTTATATTGATCATGTCATATCAATTCTTATAACATACCCAATTTGCTATTTTCACAGATTCGGGAGAAATTTTCAGGAAATGTGTGGATTACGATCTATTACAGAAAAAATTACTAATTCCCACTAGGCATGAGTGAATTCCGATGAGCTTAGTTTTCTCATGATAAATCCGATTGCGCTCAAATGCTAAGGTTAGTTGGGTAGTGGTTACTGATTACCCCATAAGAGTTTGAAACATTACTCATTTCCCCATTTGCACTCGGTTCGGGTTTATTATTGTCTCTAATCAACCTTTACTATCGAACAAAAGCAATCGTTTAACCCCTCCAATTTTTTTTATTTTCCGTTTCATGATTTTTATAATACGATAATCGAGTTTTAAAAAATTCTTCCGTCCGACGTTCATTGTATACAGCTTTTCTCCGAATGTGCAGAACAAAATTCAATCTGACTGATGTTTAAAATCACATTTGGGCTTTTGTTGGGACTGAATTCTTTCAAAACTCTCAGTCAACCTCAAAGGGTGAAGTCAATGATCTGATGTATTGATAAATTTAAATATAAAACTTGAACTTTCGAAATAACATTAGGTTTTTGTGTTCTTTAGTGATAGACGTTTCTTCAGTGATTCGAATGAGCCAAACCTTACGTTAATCCTTTCATTCTTCCTAGGGAGTTGAATTTTTACAGAAATAAGAACATCTATCAGAAAATGTGAATGTGAACGTGTAGCATCACATGAGGATCGAATCAGCTAATATAATAGCGATGGCATTTTGTTTCCATCATTTTCCTCTAAAACCGTTTTTAGAAGTTAATTAAAGAGTTTTTCCATGAATATAGTACGAAATTATAAAATAAGAATTATAATTTTGTTGAGAAGTGAGGTGTATAAGTTGGTGTTTTATTTTTACAATTGCTCTATTCATGGATTCCTAGGATCGTGTTCATGTACATTATCTTGCACCACCGAAGGTATTTCGAAATCAGCTTATATATCGTATAAAGGGACAAGTGAAAGAGTTAACGGAGTCTTTTGGATATCTAGAAGTCAATTACAAGGTATGGGGAGTCAGTGATCAGCTGAACGGCCCTTGAGGCTAATTTAGCTCCTAATTGATCCACCTTGCTGAAATATAAATGGGGCTATTTTTATGGCACCTAGCAAGCAATCACAAGACATGGAGAAGCGAGACGCCCAGCGTAAAAACGTACCCGGTGTGCCGGTTTTGCTTCCGAGTCTACTAAAGTAGCGGAAGCATTGTTTTCACTTTCGGAATGTGAAAAAATTTTTGTCTCCAAAATCAAAAATTCCACTCGCATTTTGCGTTTTAGACCTTTCTGAACGATTTTGGTTCCGTGTCTGTATGTGTGTCTGTGTGTCTGTGTGTCTGGCTGTCTGTCTGGCAGCAAATCCTTGTTACGGGCAAAACTACACGAAGTTATAGTCCGATTTTGATGAAATTTTCAGGGATTGTGCGGGTTGGGGTGCAGATGGTCCCCTATAGGTTTCATGACCCCCGGATCAATAGTAGCCTCTGCGCATGCGCAAACGTGAAATCCTTGTTACGCGCATAACTTTTCGATGAAATTTTCAGGGATTGTTTGGTTTGATGTGTAGATGGTCCCCTATGAGTTTCATGACCCCCGGATCAATAGTAGCCTCTGCGCATGCGTGAACGTTAAATCCTTGTTACGCGCATAACTCCGAGAGTTCTTGACCAATTTTGATGAGATTTTCAGGGATTGTTCGGGTTGGGGTGTAGATAGTCAGCTATGAGTTTCATGACCCCCGGATCAATAGTAGCCTCTGCGCATGCGCAAACGTGAAATTCTTGCCACAAGCATAACACCGGGAGTTCTTGACTAATTTCGATGAAATTTTCAGGGATTGTTCGGGTTGGGGTGTAGATGGTCCCCTATAGGTTTCATGACCCCCGGATCAATGGTAGCCTCTGCGCATGCGCGAACGTGAAATCTTTGTTACGCGCATAATTCTGGGAGTTCTCGACCAATTTCGATGACATTTTCAGGGACTGTTCGGTTTGATGTGCAGATGGTCCCCTATGAGTTTCATGACCCCCGGATCAATAGCACCTCTGCGCATGCGCAAACGAAATCCTTGTTACGCGCATAACTCCGGGAGTTGTTGACCAATTTTGATGAAATTCTCAGGGATTGTTCGGTTTGTTGTGTAGATGGTCAGCTATGAGTTTCATGACCCCCGGATCAATAGTAGCCTCTGCGCATGCGCAAACGTGAAATTCTTGCCACAAGCATAACACCGGGAGTTTTTGACCGATTTCGATGAAATTTTCAGGGATTGTTCGGACTTATTAGGTATATTTTATAGTTTGTTCAATAGTTGAACATGCCTACCTTTATTTTCTCAAGTTATGCTCCTGCATAACAATAAATTTACCCTAATTCAACATTTACTTCGCCTAATTGAACGAAGTTGTTTAGTCAATAATAATTTTCAATGATCTATACGGTCATGTTATGGGTACGAGGAAGCTATGTGCCACACCCACTTGGCAGAGGTTTTTTGTCTGTCACATAAACTGCATACTTCGATGAGGGTAAACTCTTTTTCAATCTTATCAACAAGTAAACAAAATAGTATAACGTCCATAAATATTGTTTGATTTAAACTTTTAGCAGAATCAACCATGTTTCAAAAAATCACTACACAAAGTTACGAAATACTACAAGCCCTAAAATTATTATTGGGAGCAGTTACCACAAGTAGTTTGACATGTATAAAATGTGAAACAAATGGAAAATTTAACCAGTTTTCTCTGCACTATTGAACTAAAAATATTTCCCGAATTCGGTCTAGAAAGCTAAATTCTCTATAAGAGTTTATATTTGGAAGAGAGAAGTCTTTGTCTTATTAGATTCTTTTAAAGTACCTAGCGATGGGAAGTGGGATTGTGGTAATTGACACTATTTGCAGAATGCTTCAAGCTGTTCTAGTGATACTGAACTTCCCAATCTTTAGCAGAATGTTATTTACCAAGTGTTTTTTCGCCTTAAGTGTGATGGTTTCTAGTTTTATCAGCAAAAAGGTTTAATTTAAGGAAATACGAAACAAGTGATTATTCAAGAAGTAAAAAATTGCTGATTTTGCTCTGCACTGTTGGAACTCAGCAAATAATATTGGCCAAGTTCGCTGTGGTGTGCTAGGTCCAACCAACTAAGAGAATCAATTTAATTAAAATAATAGCTGGAAAAAATATAAATTAAAGTAGAATCATTAATAATTAAGTTTTACGAATTAATCTGGCAAATACTTACTTCAAAGTACCAATGCTAATTAGGAATTTGGCAAATCTTTGTGGAAAATGACACCGTTCTTGTAATTCTTCGAAGGGATTGGTTGAAACGAAAGCCTTGATCAAGGCCTGTCCATGTGATACAGAAGTTCCCAATCAGGAGAGGAGGCCGTGTGCATTAGGGTGTCATTTGGCTCCGACCTGACGGTTCGACCCTCGTTGTTGTCGTAGAAACCGGAGCCAGGCCGATGGCAATTAGCTCTACTTAACAGCTTTTGCTTCTGTCCATCAACGTCCCAACTTCAATACCACACTCCATCGGCTCCCTTTAGCATTAACATCTCTGCTCTTAACATTGGCTCATGAGCAACCTTGATCAATAATCGGCCCTGGAGAAGATTAACCGATAATAAACAGGTTCACATATGGATGATATCTAGATAATATTTGAGAAGTAGGAAGGCGAATCCGTTGGATAACGGCCAAATGAGTATTGCAAGAGCCCGAAAAAAACCTTAATTTCCGGAAGGAAGTCAGTTTCATAAGTGCGAAATCCAAAAAGAAATATAGGCTTTATAAGCTAATGCTAAATCTACCAAAATTGGATATGGAGCCGTTATTTTACTTAGATTGATAATATTGCTCTTATTTTTACCAACTAATTTACTAATGCCTATATTGACCAACCTAAATGTACCCTCAACCGTGAGATCGAGGGGAATTGCACCTACCGATCTACACTGCTGATCAAAATTAATGGATCACCGCCGGATGAACTGTGTATCGGATTCGCGGTTGGCAGTTCGTAAAATACTCGTCTACCGAGACAAGTTCTTACTAATAATTAGTGACAGACATCCATATAAAATCCCAGCTCAATAAAATAGTCCATTGGCCTCTTTCAAGGGCTCCTTAACGTCTTATAAGCCATTGGAAAACTGAGTTCGCGCGCTGACCCATTCGAAGCAAATCTGCAAAAATGGTCCATTATCAAGCAGTTTAAAGCCAAAAACTCTACTAAAAAACGTGAGAATAAAAGGACGATGACAGACCTCCAAAAATTCGGTAATCGCATGTTTTAGAGTTCTCGAAATCGTTCTTGATTTTTCGCGCACTCCGAGGTGCTTAAAAATCAAGTGGTAGTGTATCTTCTTCTTCTTCATAAACACGAGGGAAAACTGAGCAGTGAGAAGCATTTCACTTTAAGATGAACGGCTTGTTTGAACCCATGTTACTGAGTCAAACTAGATGCGCAATACTGGTTTTTTCTAGTCAACCATCTATGAAAACTAGGTAATGATCTTCATTTGATCCGTTGATTTACATTTGGTTCCAATGTCAATCTAGATTCTCCGCCTTTCCCAGTACGTGCCATCTGACCGACAATATCACATGATATAACCAAAAACCAAGGTATACCCTAGTGGAAAAAAACACGTTCCAACCTTTGGTAGACTCAGAATTAGAATAATCCTAAAGATGAGAGTTCTTGGATTGAGTCTGGCTGGCGATTTAGTTAAATTCCTAAGTTAGTAATTTTGGTGGCTTCCTTGGATTTGAACTAGTATAAATTTAGTAGTGAGAGGAAATCCCACCTCCATCAAACAAGTCGTTAAACTCTGATCAGCCTTGATGACCGCAACCACAGTTGTCGAAACCTCTGCATGAGACCGGCTTGGGAACGTCAATTCACATCAATAAAAATATCATCTCACGAGAAGATGAGAAAAGGATACGACCAATTAGACAGTCCCAGACCACCCTCCTTCCCGTTTGGTTGCTAAGAGATCTTGTAGCTCTCGAATCACATCTTGTGATATCCCATTACGAGTCTGACCTATTACGGAGAGTTGTAGGTGCCACTATTTCATTTCATGCGAGCACAACAGAAACTAAGTACGGAAACTGAGGTAGTCTCGCAACTTATTAAGATTCAAGGACTTGTCGATGGGTAGGTGCCTACAGAGAATGCAGTCCTCTACATTAGTTCAACAAGACGATACACTCTATATTATTTATGTTGTACTTACTGCTGGTAATAGGTTTATTGCCTTGTAATAGATCGTTCAGACAGTTTTTGAAGTGAGTTGAACCACTCCCTCATGCATTCTAATGTTAGGTATTCATGATTCCTTGCACAAGTAACTATTTCTCCACGAACATAATATTCAGAGTCACGGAAGTAATAATGAAGTACCGAAGTTTTTCTTTTATTAATGAATAAGCAATTCATTTGTAATTATTTAAGGAGCGCTTGAGTACATGTTCAAGGCGGCTTCTTTGATACGATAATGAGGTAGTTGTAATTGGTTTACACTCCCATTATTACCATCCATGTTTCTTCAATTGGGAATCACCAGAGATTTGCATAACATTCAGACGCCGCTGATAACAACTGCGTGCTACACCCACATTTAGTGATTGATGCGTACTTTGCTTTATTATTCAATCGCTCTTGAAAAACAAAATGTTAACCCCCATGAAAATTTCATGGTTTACGTTTCAAAGGGTGTAGAATCCAAATCTGCAATAAAAAATTTTCCGTCCGTCCGCCGTACGCCGTGTGCCGATTTCTCCCAAACGGCTGTTGAAATTTTCAGGAAAAATCAATATTGGTCCGCCCCAATTCTTTAGCCAGCACTCTCACTTTATTTTAAGTGCCCTTTAAGGGTTGTCAAAGTTTTGTAAAATCCCTAAAAACCTCAAAAAAAAGTCAAGGTGGCCTAAATTTGGACTTTTTTTAAAGAACTTTCCATGAGGAATCGAATGAGCCCCTCCCCAGGTCCGTGGCTCAAACCATTCCCGGTGTATGGCCCGATTTATGGTGCCAACATTTGCATCCACATTCACTACATCACTAGGTTACTGCAACCAAAACAAACACAAGTTTTTTTTTTTTTTTTCGTTTTGATCGCAGTAACCTAGTGATGTAGTGAATGAGGATACTGGAGTGAACTCCCAAAAGGGTTTATAGCCGATACACGGGTTGAAGCATTCTGATATGCATGCTCTGTCTTACGAAATTAAAATTTTCAAATATAATATTTTTCCATTGTAATCGCTCTTGAAAAAAATGCTGCAAATTCTTTCACTGGGGTTTATTATTCAATGTTTCATGATTCGAATTTCTACTAAGCTTTGGAGTGTGCGTGTTTCATAGGTGATAGAGCGATTATTGAATTTCAGGAGGCACACAAATATGATCAACTGACCAATCCAAATAGGTATTTTAGTTGAGAACCGATTTAAGTGCTCTATGCATATCTCTTGAAATTCAATAATCGCTCTATCACTTGTGACACACACACACTTAGAAATTCAAATCATGAATCATTGAATATTAAACATCAGTGAAAGAATTTGCAGCGTTTTTTCTCAATTCTCTGACTTGTAGAGGTATTTGAAGACACTACCTATTTGTTATAATTTGTTGAGAAAGAAAAAAGTTTTTAACATGAAAGTTAATGCAATTACACCAATTATGTTAAAAAATGAAGCAAGTTATTACACATGGGTTTATTATTTATGCATTCCCTTCTACGTAAATCACCGATCTATTCATTAGACTCCCCGGGCGCACAATCTACATTACGCAACATACCCTGTAATCGTAAATCAGATGCCTTAGACACCAATTTACGATGACCTCCGAAGATCAATTATGAAACAAATTAGCTACAAGGATCCTTCATCTGATCAGTTTATCCTTACCTTGTAATTGAATTCTATATATACCAAGGATGAAAGCATGACTTCGCCATGAAAATGACTACCAAAGCTTTACTAGTCCCTTAGTACGTAACGCAACCTGATCTCTAAAAACCTGCATGGTGCAATATACTATAGGTACATTGACCCACGAATTGAACAACTTTAAATTAACGAGATAAAATAAAACACTACCCTCCACTTGCCTGGAAATATAAGATCCTGATTCCATTGCTTTTAACACAACTTAGTAGGCGATCTTCACTATAGGGAACTACGATCAGACTTACGAGTACATTCGTGTTGACCCCCCCACCGTCAATCAAAGTTCCTTCCTTAGAATGAGCGAATTTGAATGTAAAGCGGTCCGAGTGGACTCATTCGATTCTTTGAAGAGATGATGCCAATCAACAACAAACATAAAAACATCAATTTCATTTCAAAACTTCATGTTCTGATCTTTTAATATTTCAGCCCTTTGATATCACCCTTCAGTCTCTCAACTTTTCTTCTGTTCCAGACAATAACCCTTTACGGCAGACGGACGAATTTTATTAACCATCTTCGGATTCCACTCACCTTGAAACGTCAAAAACAAAGCGCATTTAAGGGGGGGGACCTTACGATTGACTTTTTCTTGGTCGACCAACTACAGGGCCCGAAATGTATTAGACCAGATGAAACACACAGTGGCAGATAATCTCCCAACGATATCTGGTTTACATAGCACGTTACCAAATTATCCATCGTCGATTGAAAAGGTTCATTATTGAAAATAATGAGACAAAATCACTCGTGACCCCTAGTTGAGACCGAATCATAGGCATCACGTTTCAAAACGCCTACAACTAAAAGAAAGGAAAACACCTTGGGGACCGTTTTTAATCATCTGTTCGCTCTTCTTAAAACCACGCTTATTGCAGGAAAAACAAACTTCAACATGAGTGTAGCCACAGATGGACTGTAGAAGCCTAGTGGAAGCGTATAAGCTCAACGATTGTTTTATAAAAATGAAATGCCGTGAGTTTCATGTACGTAGTCAATTATGTACCTACTATAGATTCCATTTAATTATTACTCGCGGCATTTCAATTTTATTAACAACTGAAACAGAAGCAATGAGACCTACTGTTGAATTTGTATTGATTCTTCCATCAGACGACGGTTGATAAATGCCATCTTTTTTTTTTTCTTATACGTTCAAAAGCTTTCAAAATGTTGATCACCTCTTCAAGTTGAAGAGCCCTGATATAAAGGAAGATAATACAAACACAAAAACCCCGACCAGCCTGTATCACCTACCATTTATGAGTAGAATTTGGGATACCCTTTCAAAAAATGTAACGGGGAATTCTTCTTTAGCCCGGAATGTCACAAGTTAACTGTTTTCTAATCAACCCACTATGCTAAACTATAAATGGAGCTCCTTAGATATATTTAGAATACAGTCACAAGGTATTGAACAAGTTTAGTAGACGTAGACCGGATGGATTACTTTTATTAACCATAGCTACGGAAACGGTTTTATCTTCACGGAAGTAATAAATTTTTGCATGATAATATGCGTTTTGTTTACTTTAAGTTACTTTCTAGGTACAGTGATTTGCTCTATAATTTGATATCCTACTTGTTTTTCTCAATCATGTGTTATTAATAATACCTATGTACAACATTTTATAACAACGATAGAATGAGATTAAGCTATGATATTAATTTGAAAGTTGTGATAAATGTGGATTGTTCCTCCTTCCCGTATCTTGGAATTGCTACGCCTAAACATAAATCTTAAAATTCGTGGTACCCTCCAGATGGATGGATTTGGAGAGCTCCCCGAAGAACTTCATCCTTACTGAGTGGAGACGAGGACTTGATGCTGTTCATCTTCAACAAAGTGTGTTGTTCGACCTATGGATTTTGACAAGATACTTTTGATTTGATATCATGAAATAAATCGAAGTCTTTTTCGGCATGTCATCGAACCGTGCGTGTTGACGGTACCTGCACGGTAGTTTTCGTGCTGTATATTCAACAGTTGGGTAATTTCGGTAGCTGCAACCTTTTCCAAATCGGTAGGAGGGAACCAAGAAGTAGCCCCAGGAATTTTCGCATTGCCGTCAGCGAAATCATGTTCCACTGTCCATTTGTGGCTTCTGACCCATATGAATTGGATATCTTTATTCATTAAGATAGAAGATCTAGATTCTTAAGAGAGAAGTTTATTCTTAAAACATCAGTGGCAGTAAGTAAATGAAATTACAATCTTGAATAATATTACCCAATTATAGGCGGTGTGTGTGGCGTTGGGCAAGAGCTGCTTATTTAAAGAACCCTAAATTTAAATGGCACATGTAAATTTTAAATGTCATGAGAGCCATATAGGATGGAGGATAACAAAGGAAGAGTGGGAAATCAACAATAAATGCTCCTAATGTACACATCAAACGAAACGTTTTCCTTAGAAATCATCCGTGAGAAAATTAACTTTTCATATTTACTTCTACTAACATCAGGAGGGAATCGAAGTTCAAGGCTAAGATGCCTGTGAAGCATGAATAAAAGGGATTGAGGGCTTCTGGTGTTAAGACAAATCTGGTGTTAAGTTCAGGGCGTTAATCTCTCGAAGCATGAATGTGGGATTGACATGGCGATGCTTAGAATTAACATTTCCTTCTAAGACAAATCTGGTGTTAAGTACAGGGCGTTAATCTCTCGAATCGCGGCATTGTGGGGTGCTTATGGAAAAACAGCAGAACACTTTTTGCTGGTAGTTAATTGTTTAGGGGTGAGATAATGGATAGCGAATTTCATTTCCATCATCTCTAAGTTGGTGCATCGCTATTTTTATTTCCATCTCCAATTTCCTCATTTTTTTGGATCTCCCCCTGAAGGAAGGTTCATTATTCTTTCTTTTTTCGATCTCAATTACAACGTACCTAGTTGCAGTAAAAACCTCGGAAAATTCAACTTTGAATTTCATGACGGGAGTGCGGAATTGTTGTTTTTCCAACAAATTTGGTCGACGGTATTCAAGCTGTAATTCCCAATCGATTAACATTATTCTTATTTTGTTCGACCTCCAATTTAATCTAGTTTAGCAACAAACCTCAATAATTCTGCCATTACCCATCTGGACATTCCCTGGTCTACTGAGTCCATTGATCAGCATATATATTTTCATGCAGATTCTGATGCAGCTTGGGAATATAGTTATCAACTTCAATTCACATCACTTTACAATGCCAATTAGGGTGATATTTAGAGTTCGGAAAATAATTTCATTCCGTTCCACCTTTCCAAACAGGGGTTCCAAAGGGGGTCACATATTTTAAATCAATTTTATTTAAAAGCAAATGAACATTAATGCAATTGTTCTAGTCATGAACTCGTAGTTACCTAAGCGCTGACGTTCGAATACGGCGTTTCATCTGCTGTGGGCTGTGAATGTTTGCGGCTTGGCGAACCGGATAAATTCCGGTGACGTCGGGTTCGTAAATATTCCCCCCGCCCGTCCACTCGTTTATTCCCATTCAGTCCGTCAATTGAAGGACAAGCAGGTAGCTGTAGATGACAAACTGCGCTCGGCGATATGTGGGCAGCGGGTTGAGTTGCTCTAGCGTCGGAGCCCGATCGACGGACGCGTCTTGTCGCCTACTCGAACGTTCGTTAAGTGGGACGACGAGCTCGCTTCAACTGAGAAATATTCTCAACTTCCACAACACTTGGCGGAGTAGCGCGCATTAGCGAGATGACAGAGCAACCGTACAAGCGAGCTCCACCCGGGCGCCGACCTACAAAGTACAATTCCGGTTAATGTATGCAATAATGTGAACCTTCAAGAAACCCACGTCGATCCCCAATTTCATAATGTCCGTATGTCCTAAATGATCCAACCATTCACTAGAAATAGAATCTTAAAATGTGTTAATTCTTTGATAAACGTATTCTGGTTGTTCTATTCGAGTTAAAATAGGTAAATTAATAATTTGATACGAAAAACACAGTAAGCGTTACTTGGGGGTTATTGAATAAAAAATGGGTTTAGTGAATTTTAAAACTTTGAGAAGTAACGTTTCTGCAATTTTCATAAGTTTCCATTTTTCAAGATCGTTCAGTTTTTTGAAATGCATTTTGTAAGTTCTTCTTGGAAATTTAAAGCTCTTTAAAATTGGACCAAAGTTAAATACCAAAGAGAAATATAAATACTGATCCAATTCCTTCCTCTTCTTCAATCTTCACTTCGTTTTCAATTTAGCTTCTGAGTCTATCTAGAGATAGCAGAAGCTTTGTTTCACTCTCGGGATATGCACATGCATTTCAAATTTTAGACCATTCTGAACAACTTGCCTTGTCAGTCTCCAACCCCTTTCTCTTTCAAAATGTTCCCCGATTTGAACAAAAATGATTTGAAAAATTGATTTTTCAAAATTATTCATTTTTGGGCTAATAATACTTCAGATGATTCCAAGGCTATCAAAAGACCAGACAATTTAACTCCCATTTTTAAAGTGTGGGATTTTGAGTGAGTTCAAGTGGAGAATCGTGTTAAAGGAAAAATTAATTACTATCTCAGGAGGAACTAAAATAGAAAATCGTCCTGGGCAGATTTTAATCCTTTGTTGGTCGATTTACTCCACTATTTACACTATTACTCCTGATTTTCACTCAAACGTTCTTCTTCCCACTCATTTGAATCCACCACGTATAATTGCTTCCTTTCTTTCTCTCTTTACAGATACGATGTATCTACCGTTTGTATGAATGTTAGGAAGCAAAATTACAATACATTATTGTGATTTAGAAGAGATATTATTAAGTACTGCAAGGGTTCGAAAAATATTGGTCGTTCGATTTTTCAAGCCCTATTACTAATGTTCCTATACTTACCAGAAACCGTAAATGATGACTTCACGTGCTTTGAATCAATAATTAATTTATGAGGTTCATTTCTGGTAGATAAGTATGGAGAATTCAACTCCAAGATCACTGCGATGGCGCTTAACATATTCGATTCAAAGCTGGAAGTTGTTAAACGTCATTTTTTACTGGTGACATGTGTGCCCTAGCCCTGCTCAGACGGTTCAAGTAAGTAGGTACACATGGGAGAACGAGGGCAGAGTGCGGCCCATGAATCAACCTGCAGGCGAAAGGGAGATGAGAAAGGGTTTCCGAAGCGAGCTCTGCATTCAGCGTATTGATACAGCTGAGGCAACACCATCTACGAATAGGCCGTAGGTGAGTGATGACATTGAAGGCTAAGTAGCGTGATGTCATTTGTAAGGGGGAAATGTCACAGAACATTCCTGAAACATGGAGAATGGGATCCAGTAGGTGATTCTATGATAGAAAAGACCGTATGCTTTAAGCCCGCCATCTAAAATTAGGAGACTTATCTCGTAATTGAGCTCCAATCAATTCTACTGTATTGCATAAAACATCATATATTGAGAAGATTGAAGATGAACGTACCTGAGAGGAGCGCTAATTATTGGTTAACTGAATGCCCATTGTAGAAAAAAAGAACCCATCGTACATATACCGGGAACATTGTTTTAATGTATTGTTCCAAAAATGTAAAATATAAAAGAAATCGTCGGGCAGCTTATAATTCATACTAAATGACCATACGATTCAATTAAAGCTATTAAGGTATCAAAAAATTGTGTAATCATAAAACATACAGTTGGAAGCCCTATTGAATTTCTCAATGGGCAAAATCTGTACTAAAAAAATCGACTGGCTGCACTTGAGTTCTCCCTAAGGCGTGCCAGGTAAATCTAACACCAAGAATTTGACCATAAGATACAAAATTGGTCTGTTTTCATTTTGTAGTTGTGTCAATTTTACATCTAATATGGCAATTTCGACAGTCCAAGTAGAAAAAAAACCACACCAACCTGTACCAGACGCGATAATATTTCAGAAAATATCACAAACCAGAAAGGCTAGAAAACACCAGCAACTTCCATAACAATGACGAATTAATTTTTTTTTTTTTTTTTTTTTTTTCAATAACGAACTTTTGCAACCGACCAGAAAATAAAAGAATGATTGATCTCGACCACGTAAAACATTCAAAAAGATGTTGGCGAAATCCAGTTAGATATAAAATGGTTCTTTGGCCGTATTGATCGTGATTTGGAGTGGGATTTCCTTTTCGATGAAACAATTTGTAAAACATGCAAACAAGAAACCACTGATTTTTTAACAAACTCTTCAAACATGGAAGACAGGATGGACATTTATGCAGGATGCTTAGAAGGCCAAAAGAGATTTGGAAATGCACAACAATAAATCACTCAATTCCTTCGGACTACCGTTAATCCCAACACTTCTTCTTCGACAGGAAAAGTTTCTAGGGTTTGAAAAATTTACATCCACAGTTTAAATTTTTCCATTAACTCCAGACCCCGCCATTACATTTCATTTTGATTGCTCAACTTAAAAGCAAGCAGGGGTCCCGCAGGGGAGTCTTAGGGCCAGTACTCTACCTCCTGTACTCACGGGACTTACCCCAACAAGAAGACACAACTGTTGCCACCTTTGCAGATGATACGGCTATCTTCTCTGTTGGAGATGATATAGAAGCTGCAACACGCAAACTACAGACGGCTGCTACTGAGGTTTCTAAGTGGACCAAGATGTGGAGAATGAAGCAGAACGAATCAAAATCAGCTCATATCAACTTCACTAACCGAAAAGTCCCAATCTTGTATGTTGAGATCAATTCGAATAAAATACCGCATACTGAAGAAGTTAAATACTTAGTTTGACACTTGACTCCAAATTAAACTGGAATAAATACATAGAAAAGAAGAAAGAAGAACTTAAAATCAAGTACAGAAGGATTTATTGGCTGATGGGAAGGAATTCCCATCTCTCTCTTCACAACAAACTGCTTATATATAAGCAGATCCTTCGCCCTATTTGGGCCTATGGGATACAGATCTAGGGCTGTGCCAAGAAATCAAATATTAAGATAATCCAAACCTTTCGGAATAAAATACCGAGAAGTATAGTTGGAGCCCATTGGTACATGCGAAACGATGATATTCATCGAGATTTGAGGATGGATTCATTCTATGAAACTATCGCAAAATACGCAAGGATGCATGAACATCGCCTCCACAAACATGAGAACCCGGAGATGCTCTACGTTTTGGACAACGAAGGTGAAATCCGACGTCTCAAGCGAAACAAACCACTGGATTTAGTTGTGCTGCGTGAATAGAAGTGCAATCGAACTCAGTGCTATTTAATTGAGCTATATAATAAAGGGCTAGGTTTTGCAGTAAAAATGCTTAGAAGGTCAAAAGAGATTTGGAAATGCACAACAATAAATCACTCAATTCCTTCGGACACCGTTAATCCCAACACTTCTTCTTCGACAGGAAAAGTTTCAACAGTTTGAAAAATTTATATCCACAGTTTAAATTTTTCCATTAACTCCAAACCCCGCTATTACATTTCATTTTGATTGCTCAAGAGGAGAGAAACATACATCCATAGTTTTAGGTTTTGTGTTATCCTGAGGCCCGAGATCGAGCCGTTTGCTTTTTAGTAAGCGATCGGTTTTCCAAAATATCTCCAATGCCAATGAACGTTATTCGTCGTAGAAAGTACGGTCAGTCGCGATGTGTTCCATGTTCCCAAACAGCAGTCAGTACAAAGTTGATCCGTAAGTTGATCTTGAGGTACGGGGTTCCCATATATTTCCCTGTCCTTTCCCTAATCTGTTGAGTAGTTGAGGAGCATCCTTGCAAATTTCCATTTAGCGAATCAAGCTAATTTTGGGCTCGATATTGTGCTGGTTTGCCAGTTTCCTGGAAGTTTATATTTAAAGAAAAATACGTCCGATTGTTGTCCAGGGAGCATCTCAGAACTGTACAGTACAGTACAATAGCTGCTATATCTGCCTGCTCAATGCTGTTCAGACCATAATGGCAATGAACCTGTTTTGTCAATTTCGATTCAGGTGGGGAACATTTTTCCGACTTCGAATGCAAAAAAGTGGTTGCAATTAATCGTCGATAATGGACCATCAAAAAAGTGAGTAACCGAAAGTTATTGAAAGGAGGGCATGTGCATCTTGCATATGATCGGTGAGTGATTTTAATCATTAACGTTCCAATTTGATACTATTAACCCCTTAAATAACCATCCCCTTAAATCTCTTGGTTTTCGGTTGATTTGCTTTTCATTTCGCGTTACATTTTGCCACTTCAGTCTGTCCTAACTTTTCTGCCCTCCGGCCTTCATAGACGAGGTAACGCTCAACGGAGCCACGGGGACGTAGGGGAGAGTGGAACCAAACGGACAATGGATGGAAAACTGACCTCCCGCCTGACTGGCCTCTGGCATACCTTAGTCACTACCTATCTACATGAATATCCCGGTTCCGGCTTCACTTCGGATCTGTTCAAGCTTTAGACACTAATTCTACAAAATATGAAGTTACAATCTAATTTACCAACTTAGATACCAATTAATTTATCATTTTATTGAACAATGCAGTATATAGCTCATTATTATTATTTATTTCTATCATCAGATGTAACCCTACTAGTTTTGATGGAGGGTTAAACAAGAACGTAATGTGAAAAAGTTTTTCGTCGTCAATTACGACAGATTTACTCTTGAGCAAGTCATTAAATCAGTTCAGTATTGTTGTACTGATGCGGCCAATACATAATACGAAACAAACCCTAGGCACCAATGGAATGGGAAAATTTGGACATGACCAGGAACATTGGACCGCAGTTACAGAGATGACCTTTCTCCTGAGTTGGATATTCGTTCTGACTCTTTCTACTCGTTCTTCAAGGGTTTACAGTAGTGGTTTTCAACCATTCTTCTAGTGTAGTGTGAGCAATGTTACTTGAAACAGCAGTTTAGTGTGCCTGGAACCATACTGGAAGCTACCTTTCAGCGTCTCATTCGGTGCAAGCTTTTGGGAAGGATTTTAAGCTTTTGAGGGATGGTTCTAATAAATATGCTTCGTTGAACTTGGGTAAACAAAAACCATTCTTTGCAATTTCGCCCATGACGCAATTTTATGGAGTTCTTGGAAGTCCTCGCTTATGTACATTGGCATGCACAACAACCAACATCTCGTACCTATTACAGACACTGGCACGGGAGTGAATAATGACGACGAAAACACGGTCCACACGCAGAAATTGCTGAGAAGATCACTGTTTCTGTGTGTTAGCAAATATTTGTAAATACTATGTCTACATTAGATACACAAGCCCTCATTACAATTATTCCTTGTTTCAAGGATCATCTCGACCAAAATGTAATTTTTATACCGAATAATCGTCTTTTGGGAGTAGAAAACGTGTGAAGACAGCGACACCGAAACCTGCGGTTGTCTTCAAACCCACAAGGTCTCCCAGATGGTCCGCGTGCTAGAAAAGATAAGATGACACATTTTTGTGGTTGCGGCAAAAGGAGCATCCTACAAAGGAACTACGAACTCAAACGATTTTTATCAACTGCGAGATGCTAACAATTTTTCTAATCGTCAGATCAACTTATCCTCAAGCTACAACACTGTAAACGCAAAACAATCTCATAAAATTATTAATGTTCGTTTCCGACAAATGTCGGACAAGAAATTCAGAGAAATGTACTGTTTTACAATTTAGGGCAAATTGTTAGTTGCTCATTGAAGAATGTTGAACCCAATGCTCCCTATCCCTTCTTTTGATTTAATCAGAATGTTATAATCATGATTATAAATTAGTAGTCAACAAATCAAACAACCAGCTGAAAAAGTATGCACCATCCCTGAAAAAAAAATAAATAATCTTGTGAAAACCAAGTGAGTGCTGCGAGTGCGATGCCTAGACAGGAATAAAGCGGAACGGATGTGCCAAGGACTGTCTGAATGTGTTTATCAAAAGTGTACAACTATTGTAAAATAGTTACTCTGGTTGGAGATGAAAGAATGGAATTGGTGGGTTGAATTTCAGGATGTCTACGAAAAGCAGCAGAGGTTCAAAAGTTATCAAGTCAAAACTTGAGTTCTAACTTTCAACACATTAAAAAAACTTATCAAAATTGATATCAAACGCGTATTTCTGAGTTTTTCTGTGTGAGGTCATCAAGATGACCATCAGATCGTGTCATATCGGCATCAAAGACCGCCGGACTTTACTTCATCTTTAGAGTTTCTCAGGAATCTTCCTGATATCAAGCTCTTAGCTTCAAATTTTCGACCTAAAAGACAGGCAAAAAAGTGATGACCTAATCAAAGTAGAGACTCACTTCGTTCGTCAAAACATTTAGACAACGTTGAGTTTGGATTTGTGTGCAACTCTCAAACATCTATGGAAAATGAAAGAAATAGGAGAATAAATCACAAAATCATGTTCATATTCACTTAAGATGGTGGTACTAAAATGAGACGTGACCTAACAGTTGTTGAGCAATCCTGTGGGATCTCTAATAGTATACGCGGTAGGGTCATAATAGCCTTGTGTGATGCTGTTCTGCTTCATAATAACCTTGTGTGAAGCGGTGAGAGGAGCAAATGATGAGGTAGGCGTTAGGTAGGAACGTCCGAGTCGTGGGTTACCAGAAACTTGCTCATCACGTGCTTCTAACGACCCGCTTTGAATTCAGACGCAATGTTCCCCGTTCGACGTTTTGTGAAACGCACTTCGAGTTGAATAGTCAAATCAAAAACTCTCTCCCTCGCCAAGTCCCTTCTGTGAAAAAAAAAAAAAAAAAAAAAAAACTTGACTCCAGAACTACAAAAATGTTGTAATTTTTACGAAGAACTATAACTGCTGCGAATGGTGGTGGGAGTTTAGGTTGATTAATTGATTAAAAAACGTTATTTCTATTAGAGTCTCGGCTCATCAACCACATTGTTGACCTACTGAAGTTCTGTTATACATTTTGTCCTGCAATATTTCAATAATATATTATTACCCTGTATATACGCCTGCATAAATGCGGACAATAAAATATGGAACATCTATAGGCTCTGAATGCACTGCCAGCATCTTTTGTGAACTGGAAAGAAATCAGCCACAAGGCTCCATACCATGTAGGATACTAAGTAGCTCATGATTATCAAACAAAAGTTACTGCTGAAAGATTGATTTAAAACTATTATTTAATCTAAAGATGAAAATGATTACTTCTTAACAAACTAAAGCTTGTAAGGAAGTTTGCTCAAATCGTGACATTTTCCTACTTTAAGAATTTGCGTACCTAGC
Organism: Creontiades dilutus; assembly: GCA_031894815.1. Classification (NCBI taxonomy): domain Eukaryota; kingdom Metazoa; phylum Arthropoda; class Insecta; order Hemiptera; family Miridae; genus Creontiades; species Creontiades dilutus. The sequence continues at coordinate 105,766 of JAVIWC010000643.1, forward strand.
ATATCATCTAAATAAAAAGCCCAAACAGAGCAGCACTGTCGTTGATGAGCTGAGATTCTAATTTAAAGAAAGTTGATAATCAATTAATTAACAGAAATTCCAGTTATCATTCGAAGCAAGTATACTTAATTTTTCATCAAAATACAGCTGCTTTTTGCAAAATCCAGTTCTGATGTTGAGTTATTTTTCCAATCACAAAGATCTATGCTAATGCTGATAATATTAAGTATAAATAATTATTATAATCTATACCTAAACAGCATATCTCTAGATACCTATAGAATATCTATACCTAAATATAGATTATAATCTATACCTAGACAGTGTGATCTGGTGAAGGGCCACATTCCGTTTCATTTCCACACGTGTCCACATAATCCGGACCAACAGTATTCTTCATGCATTTCTGTGAAGTGGAGTTAAAAGGATCCACGTTCGCGCTTGAGCAGTAGCTACTAATGATTTTAATGTGTTGAAAGTAATATGAGATTATCAGATTTTTCCCCTTGGTACTGTGATCTGCGGACCCACGCACACACTGACAGACACAGAATAAAATTTGTTCAGAATGGTCAAAAATACACAATTCCATTGGAAATTATGATTTATGTGAAGAAATAGCTTTTTCTGTAAACTCCCAATAGTCAACAGATCTTCCGCTGGCTTTAGGTTGACTCGGAAGCAAAGGTTAACCTTCCAACCCCTTATTCGATACTACATCTCATACATGAAATAATAGAATAAGCAAAGGGGATATTTCTTTTCTAATGGATTCGTCCTAAATATACTTGTACCGAAGGAATTGTGAACGTAAAAAACTCAGGTCTCAGAGTGAACGTAGATAACTGCAAAGGCGAGCAATATCGGATCGCGGTATCTTATCAAATGTTGTCTCATTCCTTGTGAAACGCAAATAACGGCGCCTTTTTACCGTAACGTTGTTTACGGGACGAGCAGACACCTCATTACTGGAGAATGGTACTCTTCCAAAATGGGCTAGCTGACAGCTACTGTTGGATAAAGCAATGGCTACAACGACTAATAGGTAGGTACCAATGTAACCCACACTCTACTCATGAATATGTATGTTTGAATTCGAAACGGAGCAGCAAATACTAATTTAATAATAACAATTCTGGATTGTTGGGCGATCCAGACAAGAAAAACTGTCAGCTTATCAGATATGGCGATCGCTTCACTGACAGATTTTATGACGGTTTATTCGTCCCAAAACTGTTATGGATTCTTGTCTACAAATCGTTACAGCTATTCGGGAAGACTATTGATTCAAATCGCCCACTTTGCGGTCGATTCTAACGTCTTAGGAAGTGAAGGGAATATATATCGACATTATTCGGATTGAATTCCTAGAATCGAAGAGATTGGCTATAAATTTTAGTGTGACCGCTATTCCCATTGCTCGTGATCGGATTGACCTAATTCACTACTTCCGACAATTTCTCGGACGTTCAGGTGAACACTTATCATAACTTGTTCCAACACTTACGACAAACAATAAGTCAATCAATAAACTTCATTCCCGAGAAAAACGATGTTCGACAAATTACTTTCCCAAATTACAACATCGTTTTCAATAATAATTTTCATTGGTACAGGTGGAGACAGGAACTCTGATCCAGTGAGAGGCATGGAACATAATGGAGACAACCATTTATCACTATTACCTCCTCCACTCACCGCCTTCCAAAATTAAATTAGAGAGATCAGAAACATATTTAAAAATAAGATACATGTTCTTAATCGAACAAAAAAGAAAATTGGCAGTACAAGCTATTAGTGCAGCGCTTGAACAGATTCCTACTTGTCTATTACCCCCTTGTTGCATACCTAGACTAAAATTTGAGTTGAACGAAAAACAGTTTTTAAATCAATAAAATCATATGAAACTGTGAAAAAATGACGATTTATTACCATAACCCCTTTAATAATGACTTTAATTGACTATGCTGAAATGTATTTAAATACCAAACCAAAAAAAAAAATGATAGGCTATTACCCCCTCCATCCTCCGAACAATTAGAAGTGTCCATTGTTTCTTGAACAATTAGAGTGAAATTCGGATCGGAAAAAAGAATCATGAAAATCGGTTGATAATTGTTGGATGGGCGGCGTTGGCAAAATTTATCACACACACATATATAGCATTCGCACTTTGAGTTAAACCCCCCGTGAATTGAATTGGACTGCATACAAAATAAATTAGGATTTTTCGCAAAAAAAGGCAAATCTGTACTAAAAACAAATGTTTCAACTTCAACAAAATGTATAATTGTAGGTACAAATCTTGCACTGAAAATACAAAACGGTAAAGGAAATACAAAATCAATACAAAAGTCAAACTACAAATCAGTACGAAGTTTGGACTATCAATGGGGACCGTGGTGGTTTGGTATTTTTTACGTATGCAAGTCTAATCCAATTTACGAAAGTTTTAATTCAAAGTGCGAATTCTGTTAAATCCGACATACACATAACGTTTTTTTCGCGGATACTTCTAACAATTATCCTGGAATGGCGGAGTTAGAATGTTAACAATGACTGTTTCAAGCTCAAATCTGTGAAACACGCTTTTGAAGGAAAGCTAATCGCTTTCAAAGTGGTTTTTTAAATCCTTCAATAATGACTATTGATCATTACACAATAATCTCAAACTCTAAATTCGTTAACCCCTATTATTATTTGATGATGATCGCGCTTTTATTCCTTCCATGAATTGCAATTTCACAAGTAGTATGGGGGAATAGGTTCCCATTTGCGTTAGAAATTTAGAAGGGCGAACGAAAACGGTAATTGTTCCTCCCATTAACCGTTGATGTAGATTTGAATCTTCAAAGGGTAGCTTTAATATACGATCAATACATTGCGTTTACAAAACAGAGAAATTCTTCACATCAACTATAAATAACCAAGAAATATATTCGGTACACAGAATAAGAAAATAATGAAAGGTTGAGAACAAATCTTACCAAATCTTACAAGAACGAATATGCTGCAATCTTGGTGGGATCATTCAATTCACTAAAGTGATGTCTCTGAAAAAAAAAATGATAATAAATAATGATAGTTGAGGATATTTCCAGAGCAATTTCGATCTTAAATTTCCAAATGCCCTAGTTCATATTTGAATAACTTTTTCTGAATATCATTTTGCGAAAAAACCAACATCCCATTCATCCATCAATTTTGTTTGCTATGGCCTCTGCTTTGTTTACACCTTGCGTTTCTGAGCAACTTTCATGACAAGATCCTTGTAAAAAGCTCAATTCCCACGGTTTTCATCCGGTTTTGATGACATTTTTATTGAAAATGCGGGTTAGGCGGTAGATGGTCTCCAATTAAAAACTAATACATCAGACGATCAAACGAGAAATCAAGCAACCATAATTTTCTTAGCTTCTGCTGCTCTAGACAACGCTTAAATTTTCAGGGTAGTCAAGGAAAAACGGTCTGATAATCTGAATTCCATTTCATCATGATAGTATCAGCGGTTGCTAGAAAGGCTGCCCAAACGTGAAATCCAAACAAAACCTAATTCCTAAAATTTTCATCTGATATTGGTGCAACTTCCAGGGACTGTGCAGGTTAGGGTGTAAATACGCCTCTATGAGTTTCATGGCCTCCAAATCAATCCACATCAGTATACATCATTTCCTCAGCCCCTAGAGGTTAGATCGCGCTTAGATTTATAAGATTCTGAGTAGGTAAAGACGGTCCAATACTTTCAAGTCAACTTCGTACCATCAATATATCATATCTACAATACCAACTAACCTTTTGAAGGCGTTAATGCTATCCCGGAACATGTCCCACGGCTTTTCTGTCCGGTAAATCGGTGTATTAAGTATATATTCTACATCATACGAGATTATCTGGAATATTTAAAAAGATCTGTGAGTCAATATGACCGAACCAGGAAGCAATTTCCAGAATTATGGAGTTAATCAAACCCAGTTTCACTCTCTTCTTAAGTTTTTCTCTCAAATTTCATTTTTCCTCACTTCAACGGAATAGAGGAATGAGAAGAGGCACCTATTGCCGAAAAAAACGTGTTTTCGACCGTTTTTATCAACTCTACGTATACCATAACTCACTACCGATTTTTGCGATTCTATTTTGATCGAATCCAATTATAAACTGGTTGTGCACCAATCCTCGGGAATTGTGCTTTAGCCGTCAGGCGGGGGAGTGGAATGGGAAATGCAGACATAATGAACAGCAAGGCTGCTATAGAAGCTAAATTGTGAGAAAAAAAAATTATACATAATTATGAAAATAGTCCCATTAGCAAAAGTAACGATAATTATTGTCAACTTCAACTCAAGGGAACATGCATTACATTCCAATACGTTTTCATATTTCAGCCCATTAATGAGAACGTTGCCTGCATCAGACAACCACTGAGCCACTCAATCTTGTATCTAGCACCTCAGTAAAAAATGTTTCCGTACACCCACTTTGTTTTTCACGAATATTGTAGTTGCTTCTCACAAATCTTGAGAAACGGGATACTAATTGTATGAATGTATTCACAGACATCTTAAATAATGAATTTCAAGTCTACCAACTTTTCCAACTGAGCAAACCAAGCGAAATTGACAACAGACGTTAACGTATTCATTTTTATCTGGGCAAAAAAGTGTTCGTACAGCCCAGAGAACAGCAGCTCGTGGGCCCTCCTTTTTGCTTGACAACTTCCAAAAAAACGGAACTTCATCGGATCGACGAGATTTTGAACCAAGCTGGAACGTACCTGAGGGTACTAGTTCAGAACGTCTTACTGTACCATAACAATAACAATAAACTACACATACAGTAATAACAAATCATGGAAATCGTTAAAGAATTGTCAACTTGTTAGCGTCTATAACATTTGTAACAGGCACACCCAGAGAGACATACAGCTATAGTTTTTTCTTCACTTCCTTGGTCTTAGATTTGTCTAGAATGGATTCGTATTCGGCTACTTTTTTTTATTTCTATTTTCATTTATTATAATTATTACTATTACTTTTTTTATGTTTGGGTTGTGACCCACCCTCCAGGATCAATTCTAATAGTCGTCCCTGTACTGGGAGACCTGCGTGATCGTCTCCGGAAAAATGCTGATACCACAATATTCATGATTCTAGACCTTTGATGGTAGTTTTCGCGGGTGGAAAGAGTCTAGATTGATCCTCTACCGATTCAGATGAACTCCAGTTTGCTTATGGAGACTTCGTTCCGTGTATTCTTGTGTAAACATCCGAATTAGTTTCCCTGGATAAATACAAAAAAGTACACAGTTTTGGGGTGAACGGAGACATTTTTTACTGAGTCTATTTGAGTGTGTAACAGATACATTAAAATATTCCTCTCTTGCTGGATACTGATGGAGAGGATATCCCTCGTCGATGGGAATAAGCCTCCGGGGAGCCGCAACGTCTGTCTCAGCTCGGTGTCGCTTGCCCGCTAATTGACCCAACACTCGAGAGCCGGAGCGTCGCATCGCAAGACGGCCCTCTTGTTAGCCTGATCAGATGTCGGAAGGTTGATGGGGCAGAGCGAAACGGATTCTCACGGAGAGCTTAGAAGGAATTGTTAGACAGCGGTCAATGAAATGAGGCTTCACCGCACTCAATTGCCCTATAATGATTTCCTAAGAGAACCATGCTCCGGCCGCTTCTCATGGACCATCAAATTACGATCTCATTCTAGTAACGGCACACCAAATAATGGTAAGGTTTTATTATGAAATCTTTTTGGTATTTTATTTCAATAATAATTGACTAAGAAAATGATTTCGTTGGTTTAGATTTCAAAAGACTTAAAGCCCGATTGTTCAACGTTCTCTTCTGTTCACACTTATGTACACCCAATTGACATTTTATTTCTGCTGGTCTAGATCCGCCTTCGATAGACTGATAGAACTCATGTACTACAATACAAGTAGTTCCATTCGATTCCGTTCACATTTATACCTGATTCTGAATCTATCAGGTATTAAGAATCTGACTTTTCAATATTTCAACCCATCAATTATTCCGTTTTGGGTTGATCGAAAGTGATGCTAAGATAACCAAAGCTGACAGAACCCATTTATAAACCGGATCCAATTTTCTTTCAAAATATTCATTTTGTTAAGATATCCCACTTATCCATACACTATGAGCGCCTAAAAATTGATAAATGGATGTCTACGATGGATACGAGTTAAATACAATCTCGTTTCAAAGAAATAATAGTATTTGTGCAATGTATTACACGGTGTAATGACGATGTTCCGTGAAATTTGATTTTGGGCTGGGATGAGCAGCCGACTGATGTCATCCAAATAGTGTCAACTACTTAAATTCTTTGAGTTATAGCGGAGGCCGGAATAAATCTTGATTAGCTCCTGGCAACTAGCCAGCAGTTTTGGATGTTGGATGGAGGTGTCGGCAAGTCAATGCCAATGGAATTCTTTAGTTTCATTGCCTTTACCTTCGTTGCTGGCTTGAGACTGTTGTTATAACTCGAAAATAGTTCCAAAATTTCTGAATCTATTTTTTTTTCTATTGCAGTATGCAATATCTAGGTGGGAAGCTTCTCTCCAAAAGAGCGGTAACTAGTCTGTAAGCCTTTACTAAGTGAAATTGTGATGCCAAAAAGGAGGTATCAGTCAGTTATATAATTGTTTTCTTTTAGTATGTTTGTTCGTTAAGATCTTTTATGATTGTATAGGGTGCTTTCTATTAAATGCTCAAATTTTCCTGCGTTGGTGCCGATTGATTCAAGAACCCAGTGCTACACTTTTTCCCATATTCAGATAAGGAATTTATCTCTCAAACACTTTAGGTTCAAACCAGAACAAAACCGTACTAGATTATCTGAACATTGTCGGTTCTATGTCTTCTGTAAATTTTCTTTGAATACATAATACACAATTATACTCTCTACGAAATGATGATAAAATTATCAGTTATTTTATGAGCGAAAGTTTGAAAGGTAGGTGAAAGATCCCAAATTAGTTCAACCAATACATAAGTGTGATTAAACTACTGTAACGTAAATATAAAAGCTGCCTATAGCCTGTCTAGTAAAATTTTGTCATAATCGATGTAAAAAATTCCTTACTCAGTTTTTTTTTCTTTGAAGATTGGAGACTGAAGATAGTTGAATATGCTACTGCCAATATTATTCGCGCTTATATTAAGAATTAAAGCTTACAGCCATCCTGGATTCATTTACGCAATCCTATAACCCAAGTCTCACTGTCAAGACTTTTTTTTGTTCCTTATATTATATAAATATCACGACAAGTTCTTGGTGTAATTCTCTATTATCCTATGTTTTCTTTTACTGTAAAAATTTCTATTCCATAGTTTTACTAGCATTATTCTTATATATGAAAGTCAAAGTTTGTTTTTATTATTTTGCATGCATAAACTGATGGAAGGCTTAACTGCCGGACCGATTCTCAAAATGAAGGTCGTAAAATGATCAGCGAGCTCCGGAGCACAACCTAGGCAAAGTCAGAACTTCCAAAACACCCTTCTACTTCACAATTGACGTTTTTCTTCGCAAATAACCTATTCGGTTCCCGAACTTTTGTTATTACGTTTGCTAACATGCAGTTTGTTAGCGGCGAAAAATCGTGACATGAATACGATATCGTGGGAACCTTGGGTATTTTAAAGTCATAAATAAGGTAGTAACGTACTTACAAAGGGACATCAAGGTGAATCCATTTTTTATTTATTTATATTTCTTTCAAGTTTGCCTTTGTGTGAGTTTGTAATGGTTTTTGCTTATGCTTCAACTTTTTCATGCATTTGCTCTTCGAAGTTTGAATGAGATTGGAAGTGTTTGAATGAATTATTAGGTTGTCTATCCCTAGATTCACGAGAAAGAGGTCGTTTCTGCCAAATTCTTATACGCCTGCCAAACATATGGAAATATTCTCAGTCAGCCCAATGGCTCTCCGAGCCCAATAGTGCGTGAAATAATATTAGTGTAACTTGGGTAACAATAGTCGTCTAGGTCACGTGGAAAGGTTTCAACGGAGCTCTAAATAAGACCTGAAACACAAAATAAGAAAGCCTCTTCATGAGTCACCGTTCTCGACATGAGGCTTAGAGCTGGAAGGGGGCTAGACGAACGGAGGTGAGAAGTTATTCTAAACCTGAGGACATGTACAGGAAAAACCTTCCAACAAAGAGTCATCGAAGTGTTTAGTAGTAAAAATAGAGTGAGAAGTCACCCCTCGTCACCTAAGCACATAATGAAGAGTTTTGTCTCAACTAGTACTCGTGTTAGTGGAATAGGTCCTTCATTTTGTTTTATTAATTTTTTTCATTGATAAACCTTTGAATTCAAACTGAAAAAAACAATGCACTTTATTACACGAAGGACTATACTTTCGTTATAAACACATAAATGTTTAACAAGCAAGATCTGATGCTTGTCTCCAAACGCATATAATTCAAAAGACGTTGGCACTTCCAACTCATGAGTTTACTAATTTCTAAATAATTCCTGATGGCTTTGTGTCAATGTGAGGCTTTTGAGGTCACTTTTATGTTCACCTATTGCGATTGTTTGCTGTGGGTGAATTTCTCCCCATCTGAAACCGATCCCAGTCTATTCTGTGCCCTAATTACTAGAGAAATTGCACCCCAGTTCACATAAAATTCACAAGCCCACATTTTTTTCAAAGTTTTTGGCATACAGCATCTGTGGAGCGATCGGGTTGTCTGGACGTTAGTACCAACTAAACTCCTACTGGAGCCTATGTGCGATAGAACGGATCTTTTTCTTCATTCCTAACGGTCTATTATGGAAGGGGGTTTTTTAAATCATTTTTGGTATACATTAACAAAGTATTGTCATCGGACATAGTAAACCAAAAAACCGCCAGCAGAAAGCTTGGACTGGTTTATAATCCTTGGCCAAAAGTCACATATGGAGTGTATACAGCTCGTTTTGAATCAACTCTAAGTGGTAGGATTGAGATATTCAATACATCGAGATAACAAAACTTCTAAAATAATCTTGTTTTTTCTGGCAACACTCAAATGTGTTTATAGAGCTCATTCGGTGATAGTTGAAAGTCATACGATCGCATTTTTCAAGAGCTATAATATAGCAATATTATTGCAGCAGGAAAAGAGAACATCTAGTGTGTGAATAGAATCACAGATGAAAGCATAGAAGAAATCGCCCTATAAACCACCACGACCGAATCAGCTGATATTATTTCAAAGAATTACCGTTTCCTATTGAAGAAAAATCGTTTATTGAATTGACGAAATAATGAAGCAGTAGTAGGTTTTCCTTTATCTAATTGATTTTTAGTTTTGAGGACTTCATATATTTCATCCATATATGGAAACTGTAATTGTAGGTGAGTTATTGAATTTCCTAGATAGGTACATAGATGTATTTGTACTTTGGGGATGCACTAGAGATTACTTTCAACAGTCTAGTAAGAAACATTCTATCTGCATTGTAGTTGTCTAATCATGGATTCCTACCACAAGGGTCTACCTACTTATTTTATCGACATTGAGTTTTCGATGGTGGGAGGTAGTTTGAAACCTTCCGTTCCAGGTGTTGACAGAGTTATTCCCATTTTGTAAGTTAATACCACTTCATAAGCCCCCAAACACTGCACTTACTAACAGCGTTGAACATGTTGCGAGGTAACAACTATGACTGGAACATAATCCATCTAATCGTGAAAAAAACATTCGCAAACAATGCCGGAACGGAACCTTACAAAACTTGAAGAAATATCTTGTTCGCTGGAAACACTGGATTCGTTACAGAAAGTTTTTTCGGCAATTCGCATCATTCCCCGAGTTCGAGTTGCTTCGAGTCGTATGATATCTTTATCAACGATTCCTCAATAAAGAAAGTGTTTATTAAGTATCGTCAATAAGGACAACCAATTCCAAGATGAAGCAAGAAGTTGTGCGACATCTAATATAAACAGGAACATTTTCTGGAACTTACTGATCATAACGGAGTAATCTTCATCAAAATCGGTTCAGCGGTTTACCCGTCTACGGAAGACAAACAAAATAACTCAGAGATTTATATATACGATCATTTTGTTCTCAGTTGATAAATTTGTGTTTTGAAAAAAAGGCCTCAACAGGCCAAGTTGATGTTTGTCTTTTTGTCCAAGTTCGTGGAATGATTTCCAACAGATTTAGCTGTTTCTCCAAAATCACCTCAGATATTTATGGGAAGTTTTGGTTAGGGTTAACTGTCCCAGATAGTGTTTTTCACTATCAACTCAATACAGAATGTCTCCGTACACCTCAGAAATGTGTCAATTTTTTTTAATTACCCAGGCAGGTTAATTCGGACATCTAGGACACAAGAGCCGTTTGTTTAAGAAAAGGGGAAGAACAAAGTTTCCACAAACAAACTGGAGTTCATTTGAATTAGTACAGACTCAATCAAGACTCCCCCCTCCCGACAGTAGCAACTGCCAGAGATCTAGAATCATAAAAGTTACCGGATCAATATTTTATCCGGTCACTGTCAGGGACGTCTCACAATACAGTGAAGTCTAATAGAATTGATCCAGGTTAGGGTCAATACAAACATGAGAAAAAACAATACCTGAATACAAATCCGTTCCAAATCATTCTATGACCGAAGATGGAAAACACTACAAGTGTTTTTAAACAACTTTCAAAAACATAATTCTTAAACAATGTTATGAATTGTTTTGGTTATTGTTCGTGTATCGTATTGTCATGATACCGTCCAGTATCACTCAGAAACTCGTCGATTAGATGAAGTTCTATTTGTTGGAAGTTATCTAGCGAAAAGAAGCCCCCACTAGCTATTAATACATTTTCTGAGCTCGGGTTTCTGGTGTCTTTGGACTGTACGAAAAAAACGAATTCGTGTACGTTTGATGACAATTTGGCCTGGTTTGTTTAGTTGGAAAATTGTTTGACTCGAAATACGTTATTTAAGACCTCTGTAAACCCATTCTTAAAATTAGTATCCGATTATTTTTGGGTCGTGAGGTGCAGCTGCAATATTCGTGAAAAGCCAAGTGGGTGTATGGATACATTTTTTACTGAATGTAGTTCCTTTTTGAAGTAGGGAAAAAACCAATATTTGTAGGTGATCAACAATAATTATAGTGTTGCATTACAGGTATTATTTTACTGTATTGTAATGTAAGTAGCATAACTGACAGCTTTCACGTTTTTGTTGCTTTGAAATTGCGGCAATTCATGCTTATAATTAACTTGAAGTAATTTTTTGGTGTAGAAGCTCATCCCCAAATTTCTTCAACGGGTGGTGGTGAGAAGCATAGCTGGCAACTGACCATATTGCACTGTCGATGGTGTACAATTAAACTATCCATAATGCCATCTCCCAGGCTTCAATTCAGTTGAGGAGAAAAAACGAAGACTATATTTTAATTTTGTCTCGTTTAACTTCAGTTGCTATTTCCGCGGGTACCTGCGGACCATTGCCTCCGGTTCAGTTCTGGTAGTCTGGTGATCCGCGTAGGAGGAATATTAATATAGAAATAAGAAACCAATGTGTAATGATTTGCATAGTTTTATTTAGTGATTTAGACCTACTGACGTTACCGTTTTAGCGCTATGTTACAATTAATATTCTATATACATATACCCACAATTGTAGAAAGAAGAAGTTAGTACGAACAATAAAGAACAATAGTAGGTTAACGTACCTCCCCGGTGAAAAGGTGAATCATTGCAGATTAAGGCCAAAGCTATAAAACCTGATAAAGGACGTGACGGTGGTAGGTAGTAGCTACACGTAACTGCAACACATCGTAACGTTCCAGGTTAAACATTCAGATTGATATGAAAGGCTTCCGCTAAATGATGCAGATGTTTACCCACTTCATTGAAAATTTTCAACTAAATTTGACAATTCTCATTAACTGTGCTAATTATGGCAGAACCATTTTTGGTTTATTATTCAATAATAAACCATTGTAATCGCTCTTGAAAAAAAAATTCTAACTCCCCCTGAAAACTTTATGGTTTACTTTTCAAAGGGAGTAGGCTCCGAATCTGCAATAAAAATTTTTCCGTCCGTCCGCCGTTCGCACGATTTCTCCCAAACGGCTGAAGCAAAAAAGCTGAAATTTTCAGGAAAAATCCATGTTGGTCCGGCGACGCCCCAATTCTTGACCCAGCTCTCTCACTTAATTTAAAGTGCCCTTTAAGGGTTGTCAAAGTTTTCTAAAATCCCTAAAAATCTCTAAAAAAAAGTCAAGGCGGCCTAAATTTATACTCTTTTTGAAGAACACTCCACGAGGAATCGAATGAGCCCCTCCCCAGGTCCGTAGGTCAAACCATTCTCGATCTATGGCCCGATTTATGGTGCCAACATTCGCGTTATTTTGGTTTATTATTGTTTTTGTGTTGATATCAGTAACCCAGTGACGTAGTGATGTAGTAATGTGGATACTGGAGTGAACTCCTAAAGGGCTTTGTAGCCGATCTACGGGTTGAAACATTCTGATAACCATTTAAAAAAAAAAATTGAAAAAAAAAAACGCTGCAAATTCTTCCACTGGGGTTTATTATTCAATTGGCTTGCGTTCATGATTTGAATTTATACTAAGCTTTGGAGTGTGCGTGTTTTACAGGTTATAGAGCGATTATTGAATTTCAGAAGATATGCATAGAGCACGTAAATCTGTTCTCGACCAAAATACCTGTTTGGATTGATCAGTTGATCACATTGGTGTGCCTCCTGAAATTCAATAACCGCTCTATCACCTGTGAAACACGCACACTCCAAAGCTTAGTATAAATTCAAATCATGAACGAAAGTCAATTGAATAACAAACCCCAGTGAAGGAATTTGCAGCGTTTTTTGTAAAATATCGATCGATACCGTTATGAAAATTACGAAACTCTTCACTTGAAAATATAAGTACCTAGTCAGAAAAATGTCCTTCCGAACAAAACAAACTTACAAAAGTTATAGCTTTTAATAATATTCTACAGTTAATTAATATTATTATTATTAATTTTATTATAATTGGCAGCCTTGAAATGAATGTTGCATCCGAGAATATCTACACGGATAGCGTAAAGGTAACACACGTTTTATGCCTCCACTTTTCACGTTTTGTTCCTTGGTCCACCTTCAGTACTTTCATTCTTGGGAGACGAAAAATGTGTTTTTTCGTCCAATTCCAAATGTTTACTCCTCGAATTTGGCAGTTAGAGGATTCTGGATAACATTCGTTTCGTAGCTGTGTATATGTGACTCTCCCCCAAGCAATACCTGATTGTAATGCAGTGGAAGCTAAATAACATCAATATCATCTGTTATGGCGACGGAAAAGGTCATCGGAGGTGCTAGAATCGGACGACACTTCAAGAGTGCTTTGTCGTATCACCACTCCCATCCTTCGGGCTCTCAATTTGTGGTTATTTTATAGGTGTATTTCTAAACATCTCTCTCTCTCGCCCTCCACCATTTTCCTTAACATCCCAAATCCTTATTGCCGGCTTCGGGTAAACTGAGCATCTTCTATTGCTTAGTTTTCTCATTCTTATTTGGTAGATTGCCACCTCCGCCTCGGAAAGGAATTTTACTTTTAAAAATAATCTTGTAACAAGCGTTATTCGCATTCCATGAGATTTTTAGAGAATGTGTGGGGCCGGATGTGGATGGTCCTCTACGGGTTTCATTACTCACAAAACAATAGGTACCTGACTAAGCGATTCAAACATAATTTTCTAACGTCTTAGGTGTCCGGCCTAAATACGAATTCCGTCAACTATACTCATCCCCCCGGAATCATAAAATTATTCAAAACTTTTCATTGATCTGCGCAATTGTACTTGGGATTTAAGGTAGCTACGTGTAACAGCAAACCTGGCAGACTTTTTTTTTGTCTGTTCAAATGGATATTATTTTCAATATTTGACCTGACCGATAGAAGCAGAGGCTATGAAGGAATTCTGATTTGATGAGGTAAGTACATATAACGGAATCTCTTGTGAAGAATCAGTGTATGTCATCAATCATCTCAGGACCAACGAGGTGTGAGAACCAGTTTTGGAATAGCTGATATAAATCACCATGACCACCCCCAAAAGTTTTCATAGATGGGCGCCAGGTGTCAGATTCGGGAGGCGGGTGGTCAAGTGAATGATATTCTCGTTTTCTATACCGAACTCCCTAATTTTGACGTCAACCTAATTATTACATCGGTCTCCATTTGTCTTTACTTTTCTTAAACTTCGTAAAACAACTTATCGGTTGTTGCCATTCAGCCTAGATGCTGTTATTTCTGAAAAGCGTGCTAATTCGAGTCGAGTTTTGCGAATTTATTCATCTTTGGACTCATTTGTCTGTATGATGACATATTGTAAAATGAACATTTTGGCTTCGTATGGCTGACTATAATTCACATTAAACGTGAATCATGTCAGTCGTAAACTCAATGATACTACAAGCGACCCCTAAAGTATATTCTTTGGTGGCCTGAATCTTGTTATTGCTCAGTACGAATAATACGAACATATCGGTAAGGGTCAACAACTTGCTCGAGTTTTTTAGATCACCTATCATTGGATTTCAACAATACCGATGCATTAGCATCGACAATAAGTGTGCAATTCAGTACTCAGTTGAGTAAGTCTGTTAGATGTTTGCACCGCTGACAGAACCATTGATTCAATAGCAATGTTTACGCCGCTATTTTAGGTTGGTGAATCTTGTTATCAATCGGATTAATTGCCATACCTCAAACATTTACCATAGCGCTAGTATCAGTTGATTATTCCCCAGACAGAAATAATTCTTCTGGCCGACAGCATCACGTAACTTAGTAGAATAATAGAATCTCCATGGGTGTCACATCCGTACTAATTATGGATATTTACCTTCTTTTCTTACCCACTATTAGGCCATTGTGGTATTTAGTATTATACAATTTACGTATTCATTGTCCACATTTTGTTGTTGCTACTACTATCATGCAAATTAATGAAATGGGTAAGGGAATTGTCCGCGTCCAGTTATACTTCACACCGTCCAGTCAGCTATCAGATGTTCCCTTGGGATTGATGCTCCGTACCTGCGAACCTCTATTCATTGCCAACCTGTTGCTAGCCATCTTGTCGCCTTTACTTCTCTTCGTTGAGAGCCTTTAGAACAGAGTTATAGTTTGTTATTGAAGTGTCGCTTTTCAACTAGTAATGCTCCCAGTAAGTGACGTTGAGGACGAGTTTTCGCCGAGCGCTTTCTGGAAGAAATCCCTGCGCCCGGAAGCAACCGTTGAGTCCGGGCACGACACCCCGAGCTACTGGTACTTCGGAAGAAGCACCATCTGAATTCCCTTTCCACTGGTATTTATGGTAACTTGACTGATCGGCATAGTCTTAGGTAATTTTCAAACAATACGCCTCTTTTCACCCCATTTGTTGCAGCCTTATATGCCCTAGGAGCCACCAACTTCTTATCTACCACCACATATTCAGCTGTATTATTCCAAAAGGGACTGATTACATGGACAAATCGCCTATATTTTATAAAGACGTCTTATGTAATGGGTGGCCACTCAGTGAATACTTGTACAGAGCTACAAGTAATGTCAACACATTTTTCTTAATAAACTACTATAATTATGAGGGAAGTTGATACATTGCTTATTGGCTCATTTACATCACCCATGTTATGGTTCCATGTGATATAAAACCTCCAATGGGGGTTATAATCGCCGTGATCAAATAGTTTGAAAAAGAAAAACGTGTGCGATATCGATTTATTGATTCTTCCCCAAATTAAAAACCATTTTCGTTATCAAATTCTAACACGAACAGTAAATGTATAAAAAGCAATAGGAAATTGAATAGATTTTACAACAGGACACCAACTTCTGCCAGCTTCCTAGTGCCGATTCATGTATATTTGGCGATGTTATCAACTAGTCAGATTAGTTCAACAGCTCATAGTCGCAAATCCGATTACCTTTTTTTTTAAAATAAGAAGCCAGTTTCATAACATCAGGTCATCTAGGGCCCTTATAAATGTCCTACAAAACCTCGTAAAGAACATAATAATTCTAAATATGGTAATAGCAACTTCAACTCGTAAGTAAATTAAAACTCACGGTTTTGGTACTAGTACAGAGTTCTCATGTCATTCACCAACTAATATTTAAAATTTACAACCTATCTCAGAGGAAATCTCAATGTATTAATTCTTAGTGTTTGCTACGGCGTAGCTTTCGCCTAGCAAACCAGCACATTCACCCATATTATTTTCTTGTCTCTCTGAACCAATATTCCCGCTCCGTCCATTAGTACGGATAAATGGTAATTAGGAGCGGCAGTGTATATTCAGCTGTTAGGGGTCAGTATGGTCCCTTGATGTTGGGATTGGCAAATTACAATCCGGGGAAATTCAGCAGGTGCTCTTCCCAATGCAGTCAACACTTCGGATTATCATGTACCTGCTGCTACTTTTGCCTGCTGTTTACTCACATACGTAGGGACTTACTTTTTTTTGTTAAGTTAGCACATGCTATTTTGTAGTTAGAAGGAATACGGAACTAACAACCTGCGACAAGACTGATAAAGAAATGGTGATTTACTAAATAATAAAAAAAAATTACCTCTATATTGTATCTATTTGTACTATTATTTGAAAACAACGCAATAACACATCACTCGCTATCGTCACTCTCACTATTGCTGGTTTTAACAAAATTATAATTAATACCTGACAGTTATGAAATTGTGAATTTTAATCAACTTAATTCTTAAAAAACCTATAACCCAACTGGTAATCATTTGGTCGGCGAGCAACAAAATTTAGTAAAATCACATCATTGTCATTTATGGAAAGTCGGTAATCTGCTATAACTGGTGCCGTATTTCTTCCTCGCTCAAAACTTGTTTTGCAGACCGTTTGCATTTTGTTTCTTTAATGTAAAAGTATAAAACATCGGTATATTGTTCGGAGAGATTAAGGGGTTTTGTGAATAAAATCAATTCAGTAGGAAAAAAATCATTGGAGGGAAGGGCTGGTCAATGGAAGTGGTGTGTCAAATGTACACCTTCAACAGATGTGCCATTGGAAACGGTGTGAAAATCACACCATTCCACCTACTGCATTGGAATCGGTGTGAAATACACATATAGGATTTGATTACTTAGATTCTGTCAAGCTCCTGCATGAACCAGCGAGAGGCTCACTCAAAACTGAGGAAACATGTTAGGGATGGCACAACTGGAGTAACGCTGCCCCCTCATCAACGGCCTCTACTCCACTTCACTTTGAATCACCACGCGGTGTAAAATTCACTACGATTCCACTCCAGGGTTAAGAACACCCGGGACACACGCGGCCTTTCAGAAACAACTGAGGCAATTCCCTGTGGCAAAAACAGTTTTTTCTGAGGACGTTAACACATTCAACAGTTTTTCAGTCATTGAACTTCTGGTGAATCAACACCTTTGATTCATGTGTTTCCAATATTTCGTGTTGCCCTTTTTTCTATTCCTCTTAAGTAACACTGCTTGAAGCAAACAATCAGAAGAAGAAGAAGGAGAAGGTATGCATGTATACATATAGATAGGTACTGCATCAAAGTCATTTTATAGCACATGGGTGGAAATTAAATCCCGTCACCCACTGTCAAAATTAGTGAATTAATATTTTTTCCAATCGTCTGACGGTTCTGACAATTTCTTTCTGTTATAGAATATATTGAAGAATATGTAGATTGAGAGAACTTATTAACCAGATATTGCCACTCAAAACATTACACTTTATGACGTCACGTTGCGTGGGAATGAGGTCGAGATGCGCACGAATCTAGAGCCTGAATTATACTCCTCTGTCCTCACCAATTTCTTTTTTTCCCCTTCGATTTTTGTTCTTACGAACGAGTAGCTCATAGTGAAGCCACATGCCGCGTTTTTACGTTATTTGAAGGATGTGGTGTAAGACACATGGGCTTTCCGCTCCCCACTGAACGCGGCGTTGGTTGAAATTTCCGAGAAACTCGAATACATCACCGTACTCAGCATGTCGCTATAATAAATTACTGAGATCGGAGAACCTGACCGTTCTTTCCTGAACAAAGTTTTCAACATCGTTTTGAAAGGTTTCTGTATTATTTCACGAGCTCTTTTTTGAAAGGTACTAAATATATATTTATGAGCATTGTGTTTTATTCACCTCCCACTAGTACATTTCCATTTTGCAGGGAGTCCGTCGAAGAAGAGAAAGTATTGTGTTCACCTTTCAGAGGTGGAAACTTTGTTTACTCCAATATTGTTGTTTCCAATTAAAATTATCCGTTCCTCAGTAATTATTTAGTTATTGACGGGCAAGAGGGTCCAATATATAATACGACATATTTCAGTAGAACATTATATTAAGCATTTACTACAAAATTGAATTGCAAGCGTACAATACACAAAATTGAGAATAGTAAAAGGACAACTTAAGAAAATATTATTTATTATTCATTGGATGTAGTATCCAGGAACATTATAAAGTCTGGCTTAATGTTGATTTTGCAAGTCTGCTCACTGAAACACCTCATGTATTAGTCCTAACATGTCAACAGATTTCATTGAAGTTGTGAGAGATTACGTGTATCAAACCCTGGTATCAACGTCAAATTATTTCAACTGTTGTTTGTTGAGCTAGTGGCCTCATCTTGAGTTTTCAGAAAACCATTTTTCTACGGAGCAAAGAAACACTTGTTGGGAAGTAATGCATGTATTACAGGGATAACTCGGTGACCGGTTTGTATGAGCTCTCGATGAGAATAGCTAATAAAATGTTATGAAATTTACCCCCATCATTACATCCCAACACGAATGAGGCACATGTGCCTCATGTATGTCCGTCTCTCTCGCAAACATCATGAAACATGAAATAGATTTCTACTGAAAAATGGAAAACAGGTCGAAAAAATTGTCTTTCCTCCACCCTCCCAACACTATAAAATTTAATTTTGGGTACTGACTGACCAAATGCATAAAGACAGAACCCTTTAAAAAAAATAGAAGATTAATCGAAAAAAAGGAAATTTGAGAAATGTGATCAAAATTAGACTTGTTACAAGGATTCCACTCACGTCATTCTTACCTACTACTTATTGATGAGATCTGGGAAGTGATGCTTAACAAATTGTATGTTTGCGTATCCGCAAACAAAAACATTTTTTCTACTGTGTTTTCTCACCGGTTTGGTTTTAGAGTAACCTGAAAATGATTTGTATTCTGGTATTTATTTCTCTCACGTTTGCGTTGCCCCTCTCCTCCTTGATCAATTCCAATTTTGCTTTAGAAAATCTAAAAAAAATGTTCGAAATCTACAATGACTCTACTATGAACACTCTTCACTATCCGACCTAAAAACATTAGTTTTACCTTCTTCCGTGTGTGGGAGTATTCATTTCCATTCCGTTAAAATATTTTGGTGTAATTATGTTTCTCACAGGGTAAAATAAAATGGGAGATATTGATGACTCGAGCATGTGGTACATACTAATCCGAAGTGTTGACTGCATTGGGAAGAGCACCTGCTGGATTTAACTAACTAAACTGGTAACTTAACAAAAAAAAGTAAGTCCCTACGTATGTGAGTAAACAGTAGGCAAAAGTAGCGGCAGGTACATACATCTATTTTTATTTTCTTATAGATTCTTTTGTGTGGAATGGGTGAAAAAATTATCGTCATAATGCTCGTTTATAATTATTAGTAAGTACGCGGGTACCCTTCTCAGTTCATTGATAAAATTTATAAATAATTTAATCTACATCCTAGACGAGTAGGATGTTGTGGGTTCCAATATTTGTGAGAATGACAGTAATCTTCAAATGGGCTCTTCAGCTGACAAATGTACCATCCTGCTTGAAATTTCTTTGCCACCTTGTTTTTGAAACTTCACTTCAAATCAAGGAATGGCAGGTACCTCCAGTAATGTTATCGATTTTCATATTTACATAGGTATGTCACCAAGGTTTCACGAAAACCGAAGCTCGCGTTGTTTTGTTTTGTTGAACAATACTATTCCCTATTCTCCAGTATTCATTCGATTATTTCTATCTGTTATCAAATCAACTCCTCTTTGTTCTTAATAATTACAATGATACTCGTAATATCATTGCGTTGACTTTGTAATGATACAACACTTTCTCGGTTTATTCGCGTGCGGAGGAAAACTGAGAGAATCATAAGTTCATACGGTGGAAATCGAGATTTATAGGAGAAGACACATTCCTCACTAACTACATCAGATTTACCTAACTTTTTAAGTTGTACCTAACAAGTGATAAAATCGTAAAGTTATATTACAACATAATGTCACTAAACATGAAGCCGTCCAAATCAACATCCGGTCTCATAAGGGAAAACAAACAATTTGAGTTCAAGCTTGCAGTCTTCCAAGTAAGTTCATAATCCCGTATATGATTGTAGCAAGTGGAATCAAAATTCTGCCCAAGTTTCTTTAGAACAAGAACAAGCTGCGACTAAACCGCTTATGAAGGTGAATTAGAATAAAAAAAACTTGGAAACAGATTTAAGTGGAGTAAATGTTGACTGAAAGTGGAGAAGTTAGGACCCTTGCCTCCTCTTTCTGCGATAAATTCACAATGAAGTTCCAAGACGCGTAGCACCCAAAACCGCTTCATATTATTACACGAAAGTTTATTATCACTATAACACATAATCTACTGTACAGTATTTAAACTCGGCCCCTCTATAACTTGTAATGGTAGGTATTCAATATTGATTAAAAAGAGCGCATTAATGTCCGAGATAAACAGCCGACATATGAATCAGTCATATATATTATCAGACACATGAATCAGTCATATATATTATCAGACATATGAATCAGTCATAATATGCTACTCTATATAATATATACTAGTATATAATATAATACTATATATTATATAGTAGTATATACAATGCTATACTATAATATAATAGATGGATGGAAAAAATTGGGCTACCGGCAGAACGTGTTGACTTCAAGGTAATCAACAGTTTTGCTAGATAAATGATAAATTTTTGAACAAACCTTTTCAAAAATCCATGTCAAATCAAATATCGAGCAATGCTGTAAGAAGAACGCTTACAAAATTTGCTTACGATTCGAACAACAAACTATGATCCTTAAGCAAAAAACAATTGCACACATTAGATTGGTTTTTCTAAAATATTTTTTTTGAATGTAGGTGCTTGAATCTTGTTGCTCTAAAAATAACTTGTTTCTCAATATTGATAAATGCACCATAATCACGTTCAACGTAATCGATGGTCATCAATGGGATATTTTTCAAGTCATCGAATTTAATTTAATAATTTTTCTGTGTTTTAATTTATATTTCTATATAATCTATATTTAGTACCAATTTAATTTAATAATTTTTATTTAATTTGATTTTTCTAATTTGACCTTAATCACAACGTTTTACTCACTTTTTCTAATTTTCAATAGAACATTTTTCACTGTGAATTTCAATTAAAAACGTTTTACTGAATAGTAATAAGTGAATTTATGAAGTACAGGGGCAGTTTATGAAGTAGACTTATGTTTTGGAGGTTCTGTCCTGGAGATTGTGTCGTCTGCCGGAATCGCTGATCACTCAACGACCGCTCTAGACTGTAGCCTATTAGGGACAGAGATACATACATCAACGGATACATACAAGCAAACTTTGAGTTTTATATATAGGATAGGTACGTCAGAAGCTTTCTGGCCTCGTTGTCGTAAAAACCGTTGAGTTGCGGTAAGTACGAGTGATAAAGAAAAAAAAAAGTGTGCACCACAATCGGCGTCGTTCTCGGTCGTCGCCGAACCCCACAAAAGACGTGGGACGTGAAGAACATCACGTTAGAGGTGGCCGGTGGAGTGAGCGGAGAGAGATGGGAAAATCGGAGCGGAGGCATTCACTCGTGATAAAAGTGGTCAATAGACAGAAAGGAGGAGCGTTGTGTTGCCGGAGCGCACGATAGCCCGTCCCTCGCTTTTCCGACGGAGGCGCTTCCCTCTTCCCTGGTGCGTTTGAGCTCTAGTTCAATCGATGATTTGGAAACAGCTTGAACGCCGTTTGTCGATTTTCATGAAAGAAAGAAATCCCTTTTAATGGTTTTAACAAATTATATGATAAATCCAGGATGATGCCAGTGTGTGCAGGACAGACATGGCACGCACATACTAAGTGTTTTGAAAATATACTCAACACTTTAGGAATAATATAAAAACTACGAATGAACGCGACCAAAAGCATACCTCACGCTTACCCCGGACCGTCGGAAAAACCCCGATCCTTGCCCGATCTAGGGCAGGGGGAGAGGCAACTCCCCTATATATACTCACCGCATTTTGCCCAAATGCCCATTTCTTCTCTTAACCTCTCACCTACCAGAGCTGGCTTACGCTTTGTCTTTATTATCTCTAAACTCTGCCCTTTTCATTTCACTACCCTCTCGCAAGTACGCCAGGTTCACCTGGACGAAAATCTATGCCTGCCAAACTTCCTATTCCATAGCAAGTCCGTCAGGTCCGCCTCGACGAAAAGCTATACATTCAACCTTCTTCGCAATAGTGAGTACGTGAAAAGCTACTTCCCCCCCCCCCCCTTCTGCTCCCTGCACCTTAGTGAGTACGGGTTCGCCCAGACGAAAAACTACCATTCCTTCCAAAACGTCGTTGGTTTGGTAAAAAGTTTGTAACTTCTCAAATATCCTCAGAACACTAAGCTCATCCACTGGTAGGACAAGGCAGAAAATCGTTTCTGTCAGAACATCCTGAACAGAGCATTCGTACCCTTCCTCACCTTAGTGAATACGTCAGGTCCGCATAACGAAAAACTACCATTCCTTCCAAAACCTCGTTGGTTTGGTAAAAAGTTTGTAACTTCTCAAATTTCCTTAGAACACTAATCTCATCCACTGGTAGGACAAGGCAGAAAATCGCTTTGACGCTGGTATGAGTTAATTAACGTCCAAGTCACTTTCCGCAATGATTACTAAGTTTGAACCCAGCACAAGTTATCCAACACAGTTGACCATACTGGTTGCACGCAGGCCAATTTATGAACAATTTTAACACTTGTGTCAATCCGCCTACCTTTGTAGGTGTCCAACTCAAGAGATATGCTCTTATCAATCATTGTGCTTGAAGCTCATGAAATAAAGTTGAGTGTACAAATTCAAACCATTTACATAAATTTTCCTGCATAAGCCAGTTTGGATAACTGAATTAGATATCTATTTATAAGTCCCAGTAAAGTTATTTGCATAAGGGGTAACTGCTGTATGAAAATGCAAATTGACAAATTAAACGAACCTATTTGATCAAGATGAAGGGCATCATCAGAATTTGCGTGTCCAGTAGTTATTGTCTACTTGGTCATAAGCGTCCGCTACATGTCCTATTTGCTTACAGAGCTTCCATCGCTATTTCTCGTTCTTACATAATGATAAATCATGGAAAGATTGTTAAATGAAAACAAAAAGCTTGCTTTAGGGCACCTTTCTCTGAAGTCGTACGTGAATTCTCAGAACTATGGGAACCCTCGCTGGGTGTCTGGCGTTCCGTCTTTCGACCTTGTGCAACCTTTTTCTGTTAGTTCTCCTTGTCTCCTGGGAAGACGATTTTTTCATGATCGCAGTGCCGCCCACTTCCTTGAAAGTTTAAATTGAGTGTTCTTCGCTGATTCGTTCTAATATAGGACCCTTCCAGCGGCTGGTCACAAACCTTTGCTTCCCGAAACCACCAGGTTGTGATCCGAATTGGAAATATATCGAATTATTGGTTAAACCTTCATCTTATGGTTATAATTAAAGAACATTCTGTTTCTCCTGACCAAAGCTTTAGATAGATATTGATTTGACAGTAACTCTGTGGGCTGGTCAAATTCTTCCGTCTTAGGTAAAGCTAGGTGGCAGTACTCTCCCAAAACTTTACACTGATGCGCTGATATTTGTCGTCCTCCCTGAACATAATTCCCCATGTCCACTCATTTTCACGAAGAGATCATTGAACACCCACATGCCAAAGACCATTCGTCATGCGAGCGCACAACCTCAAGTCCTATTTTTTTACTGGCCTAAGCAAGTCAAGTGTAAATGGTGTGCACTTGTAGATCCAGCTTATGAAACGGATATTCACACTTTCATTTTCAAGGATAGATTTAAAAAAAAAATTAATTCGTATACGAATGTAAATCCTAGCGGTAGGGCTTCCACAATCTTTGTTGACTCCAAATCATTATTACAGGTTGATGACGAACCGAATCCATGAAATCAACGTCTCAATTATATTATGAATGAGCAACGCTTCTTGTTGGATAACCGCTGTATTGTGATGGAGCGAAGTTCGAAACTGAAAGGGAGACATTCCGCCTTATTAACTTGGGGACTGTTAATAATTGTCCCTATATTTAGATGAAAACTTGGCTCAGGACCTTATCGAATATAAATATAATCGGGAACCTGAGGTCGGCCAACCTCTGCGACGTGACGAAGGAGCGGGCGGGACTATGCGCCTGGCGGCAAAGATAATGGAAGTTGAAAGGATGTGGGCGTGCAAATTGTTGAAAGGTAGAGCTACCTTACTCTCTATGTAACTTAAGCAGAGAATATACCGAATTCTCAGACAAATCTTCTTTAAGATGAATTGTTTTAAGGGTCAGGAAGTTTTTGTATATTGAAGCGATCACTACTAAAAGTTATCCCGGTCTGTATTTGTGGTAAATAAGTAACTGAGCACTATTATTGTACCTGCTTGAATATCTATGTCATGTTCAATTCTTCTTTTGTGATAGTTTGAAAGAGACCACTTTTCACATTTCAAGTTTGAATAATTGAAATTGGGTTCAGAATTTGGTGCATTTGTGTTTGCTCAACTCTGTCGTCAACTCTAATTTTTCTATAATGATTTTTTTTTTTTTTTTTTTTTAACTTTCCATCAGTTGGTGGTCTTTATTATTTGTTCACAATTACTCGTAATTAAAGTATAATACATACTAAATCTTGATTTCTACTGTTTAATGGATGAACAAATTGCTTCATCGAGTGAATACATTCATTCTAGACAAACAGTTTGTAGAGTGAAGTGGATTGTCTAAATTAGTCACTGATTGGCTTTGCGTAGGCAAATACTCTATCTTCGTTCAGTTCATTGCAGATCATCTTATGAATTCCAGTTATTTCCGTCTAAACAATGCATTGGCTACAGTTACCACGGTTATTAAGCTGAATTGGAACTTAAAAAGTCAATCGCAGTAGCATCCTTATTTCTTGGCTGCTGGATTCCGACAGGGCAAACAATCGGGCTAGTTCATCATCGTTTTACAACGTCCAAAACTCTTGTTTTAGCCGTCCGGAAACGGAAAAATGGGTCTATTGCACGATATGTGTTTTAAAACTTCTGATGTGCCGCATCAGTGATCACGTCCACTACTCCATTTCCACCATACTATCAGTATAATCAGCCACGAGAAAAGCAGCAAACACAATCTATGAAAGATCCTTAATCGCAAAAAAGGATGAGCCGTACATAGTACTTTCAAGCCGCACAGAAAATGCTCAGGAAATGCACAGATGAAATAGCCGGTATCCTAGAGCAAAACCGTTGGAACGAGTTCCAACTCCTCGTTAGGTCAACAGCAAAAGCAGCTGTTGGACAACAAATTTAATCTTCATAAAAACGATAAAATTAAAACTATATGGGAGGAAGAGGGGGTATTCAACCAGTGGGGCACATTCAACTAGTAATGAGCGTAGACGATCGTAGTGGCAGTTAAAAAGTTTTTCAAGAAACATGATCCGATGGTTGAATCTTCTAAATGATGTTTGAATTTGGTCTGCCGTTCGTCGTTCACGGAAAGCACTTTTTCATATACAAATCTTTCCTAGTCATAAGTTTTGCTTCAAATCTATAATGTTCCCCCTCTATTATTACCATAGTAGATTTTTGCCTCCTGATTGGAAGATCCAGGACAGGTGGGTCAGTTTCTATCTCTGGTCTGGGAGGCGAATTCGCTCTAGTAGCAGAAGAAGTTGGGATAGATCACTGTTCTTGAGTATCCAATGAGAAATTCCTAATAATTTTTTTCCCTCATGTTGAATATGTTGGGATTGTTCAGCATGAGAATGTTTTGGGTGAGCTGGCTGATTAAAAAAAAAGAGAGCCCTTGATTTTTGTGTGAAATGTTGGACACTTTAACGTGCTCTGAATTGATGAAGAATTTTACCGAACTGTGAGGTTGATTGGACAGGTTATTGAAGCAGAATGATGCAATTTTCCTTTAAAATTTGAATTTTGTCGAATCGTTTCCTTTTTCTGTTGCACTACTATTCAAAACAATGTGTTAAGGGTTTAGACGAATTTGTTTTGAATTTTGATTTACCATTCATAGTTTAATTAATTTTGCAATTCAGTTACCAGTCATAGTCTGATTCATTTTCATTGATTGAGCGTGATAAAACGCCAACTTAAGATTTCGTATTTAATGGCTTCGTATTTAATTGTTCAGTTTTAGCTAATTAATATTTTAAAAACGTTATTTGCCTAGTTTTGATTCGTTCCCTTCTGGGTATAATACTATACTATGGGTATAGTGGCGTATAATATGCTACATTTGATTGATTCAACCAATGGTCGAATCCACCTCAGCCCATTTGAGACAGAATTTTGAAATTTCAAAAAAGTTGTTTTTTATGCTGTTTAACTAATTTTTGGACTGATGAAATGTATCAAGTTAAATTAACGACGATCTGCCAAATTCCACGATTTGAGTAATAAGAGTAATATCATTCAAAAATTGATGAATGCACCTCACCTTCCTCTATACATGATAGGAGAAACCAATGATGATTAGAAAATATTCAAGGACAGGACACCTAAGGCATAATGGGTCAGAGTAACTGTATTAATTGTGAATGTTCGGCATTGAGAATAGAAGCCATTAGATAGAGAGGTTTAAAACTAATCTAACGTTAACCTCGAATAAAAATCCTCAACCTTCAAATGATTCGGCAGTGAAAGGCCAAAAACATACTTCACGTAGAACTGAGATCGCCATGCCGTAAAGTAAACAGTCCTCGGGCAGCTCTTACTCATTTACGAAAGGGGAAATACCATAACACTTGGAATGCACGTTCCCAATAAAACTGGCACCGCACGACCTTAATTCACCCTCTCGTTCGTTCAGTTGTTGCCATGTACGATTGTAAATCTTGTTGAAGACCA
Source organism: Creontiades dilutus (assembly GCA_031894815.1). Taxonomy (NCBI): domain Eukaryota; kingdom Metazoa; phylum Arthropoda; class Insecta; order Hemiptera; family Miridae; genus Creontiades; species Creontiades dilutus. The sequence goes on from JAVIWC010000643.1 coordinate 133,016, forward strand.
CGTCTCACCAGTAATAACGACAAACCGTACGGAATTAGCGTTAGTCTTTTAATCAATTGGCAACTGTAGCGAATCCAGCGTTGAAAGAAGAAATCACGTTCCCTAATGAAGTCGGGCGGCTGGCAGAATCGGTAGTGTTGGAATGAACCAAATCGAAGCGTAAGCTCGTTAATAGCCCGTATTTATAGACTCCCTCTTCTCCCTTAAGTGATTTGATTTTCTAATTAGATCTTGTTTTCCGTAGGCTCTCGAACTAAATCAGCATTAGTTGAGTTCAACTAATGAGTAGATATCCCGATAGGGTAGCTTTAGGTAGATACCCAACTCACTTCTGAACCATTTAAAGTTGAAGATCCCGGAAAGAGTTTTAAGTTACCAAACAGTCGGTCACTGATGCGGAGAAGTGGGTTGAATGGATTTTATCGAATCAGATAGATCACTCAAATAAAAGACACGTCACTCCTTGGTTTTTAGTCATCGAGAGTCTTTTCGGTAGGTTGTCAACTTTCATTCTTTAATTTGAATAGTTTATCTTGGATATTTTTCATGCAATATTCCCCTTAAATTAAAAAAAAAAACGTATTCTCTGCTGCTTATCAAGAAAGCTTGCTGATTGAGACTACAAAACGATATCATTTTGTTGTATTTCTTGCTATTTCTCAACTTGTTTCATGTTGGTTACTTCCCTATTGCCTTTGGTAACGAAAATAAATCATACAAAGCGATTTATTTCATTCAATTGGAATTGACGAGTTTGCAGACATTTTTCTTAACAAATCGCTTGTTTGGATCGTCGTACACATTGCCTTTTCAATCGAAATAGTTTGTATTCTTTACCTATGTTCGTATTCCGTAACCTTCCAGTTGTAATCGTTCCATGTTTTGAGTTAAGTGTAAAAATCTCGGTATCTCAAAATACCTAAATTTCACCGTAAATAATTGTAAATTAGGAAAGAAATATTGTAAGTTAATTTATTCGAAATTGAGATAGAATTGTGCATTTTTAACTTTCAATCAACTTTAGTAAGCATAATGAATTGCTTCTTGGTTCCATAGATTAAGTTTATTCGTCACATGCCTTCGGTGGGAGCCCTTTACAAGATTACATGCACGCTGTAGCTGTCCTGGATGTTAGCTATCCTTTTAGCCCCGTTCTGTAGACGATTGCTACTATAAATGGTTGTAACTTTGTTGATCGAGTTAAACGTATTAATGATCCTAGTCCCAACAGCGTTTCATTCGCGTTGAAGTTGGGTCCTCCTTAAGTGGCACTCGAACAGATTGTGGAGTTAGCGGAGGAAAATATGAGCTCCACTACTTACTTGTTCGAGTTTCAGTTGAAAAGGGGAAACTTCGTTAGCTGTGTAATCAAGTTAACGCACCCAGCCCCATTATGAAGGTGAAGTTACGACGAGAAGAGCGAGAGATGTTGGGCAGGTCTTTACATCTTTGTCGATGCTTGCCTAGCAATGAAGCTAGAATTCTCCCAATAAAATGCTTTGTACACGGTCAAAGTAGAACACCCATGAGAAACACTGCAGATCTCTACTCCTCAACAGAATCGTGTACTTCCTTTATAATCATAAACACTCTTTGATACCAAAGCTTGCAGCTTAGTGTCTAACATTTCTGAAAATCAAAATTCAAGTGAAATCATCATGCATCTATCATCTGTCATCTGTAGGATATGTTATCTACATCCTAGAAGCATTCTGTTCGGTGCGCGCAGAAAGATGGCAAGAATACCTAGGTACTAAAGAGTTTGAGTCTTCACACCCTTCTGTTTTGTACTACCTGATAAATTAAACCATGTCAAATTTCGTGAAAATTACTCAAAATTACACGCCTCTGGGACCTTCAATTTTAAAAAATCCAAATTTGAAAAGATTCCGTAAATATACTGACGTAATCTCATTTGACATAAACCTTTATTTTTGCCGGACAAGAAAAAATTATTCCAGAATTTATTGACCAACGTTTATTCGCTACGGTACTGAGTCACTCGCGACAAAGTTCTCGGTAGGACCCATTTACAAATAAAACAACTGGAGCTTCTTTTCATTTTTTATGAGGTCGTTGTTATAGTCCCCTTTTTAACCACAACTTTCAGCGCCCGCGATGATTAGCTACTTAGTTTCTTCATTTAATGTCATTTTCATCATTACTTCAAGTTGACGGAGTTTCGTGTAAGCAGAGGTGCCCAGGGGGAGGGGGGGTCCATGACGTAGACTGCGTCATTAAAATTCTGGTGGGAGGGGGGGGGGGTGCAAAAAAATGTTTTGGAGGTAAAGTTGATTGAAACAGTGTTTAATGTGACGACATTCAAAAATATATTACATCACTAGATAGAACGTAAATAATAATGAACCTAGTAGTTTATTAAATAAATTACTTTAAATTTAAATTTTAAATAAGGTTTGTTTTTCTACCTGAAAATGTATAAATGACAATAACAGTGCTCGAATATTGTCCGTGATTAGTTTTTTCAAGTACTTCTTATCGGTGGAAAAACGGATAAGTTTTCTCGATTCAGGAAGTAATATCGAAGCAATGCAAAAAAATTTGGTTGATGCTGTGAAGTTGTTGTTAAGTCTTCATATTAGTCTTCGTCTTCTACATATTTGTTAGAAACAGCCATCTCCTTTTTTCCTCATCAGAAACATCCTTGTCCTATTCTGTCATACTACTTATAGTCTGGTATTATAAGACTAAATTAGTGAATTCAAAGTTATCAAAAAACAATAAATGAAAGTCCAGCCATGGAGCATGATCGTGTGATGGAATGTTTTCTGAACAATGCTTCATTTAAGTTAAAGTGCGATAAAAATTTGAGCATTTTGGGGGTAATTATAATGCCAATATTAAATTTAATAGCAAGTTTAACTTTTTCCATGTAATTTTCCGTTGAACAAATAAATTTGCCCCATCTATTTTTTACTCATTCTGATGAAATTTGCGTACTTTCTTCAGTACAATTCGTGCATAAATTTTTGAATCTCTCAATCCATGTTTTTGTTCGGTAGTATTCTACTATTTTCCAATTTAGTGTGCTCAAAAAATGATGTCCAACGAACTCATTCTTCTACTGGAACGATTGATTCCTTTTTTGAATTCTTCTTAGCGAAAGAACAAACATCCGTTCTCGCCCAAGGCGCACACCCCACTAAAAATAACTAGGATTTTGGTTTCTTACTGGGAGATATTTACTCAGTGCAGACTATCCGACATGGAACCAACTTCCGTCTAAAACCAAAAAGCAATTTATACGAAACAATACATCTATAGTAGACTGGGATGATATCTGGCTGGAGCTTAATTCTTCTATCGAATATACTGGATTATCAATGAATTTCCCGTTTATGGAAAAACGGAAGGCTGGAAGAGGAAATTACATACGTATTACGTCAACAACATTTCCATTTTCTACTCATTTTGTAAATAAGAACTCTACTTTTATATATTCCAGCATCGTAGATCGATTAGGATAGAAAATAGTCACAACGGTCTCTATACATTTTAATGACTTTTAGATTCTCATTGACTTGTATGACTTCATCATAAATATAACTAAATACTTCACTATTCGCTGAGTAAGCAACTTAAGATTATTTATAAATACCTATAATATTAGAATATAATGTATATGGTCACGACGTAGAAATCCACGAATGCAACATCTGAAAGTAAACCAGATCAAAAAATACGCCTATCTACACTTCAACTCGATTTCAAAAACTGTTGAAAACAAAATGTCATTTTGAATATTTCAATCCTTTGTTTTTACCCTTTTGGAATAGTAGCATGAGATGCCGATAAGTCGCACATAACAAGGTACCCCAGTTTGGTTCGGTAGTTGGTAGAGAAGAGCACCAAACGGCTCTTATATATTTTTCTTAAACAAAACAACAAATTTTGAGGTGGAGGGGGGGGGGGGGGTTTGAGCAGTTTTTTCTTGGTTGATTCACAGTTTCATTATTGAAAACAATCCTAAACTGAATAAATGAATCGTCAGACAGTAAAAAATAACAACTTAGACTGACCATTTAGACTCATTAGTACTATGCCGAAAATGTTGGATTTTGTCCAGTCACACATAGATCGCCGTCTTGATTCATAACAGCTCTTCAGAAGAAATCGTTCTCAAAGTGCCGCTTTTGCTTTTTTCCTGCCCAGCTATAAATTCCCGATGCGATTATCATCATTATGAAAAATGATGACGCGGCTAGAAAATAACCCGTCCACGTCTATTCATAGTCTACATATATCAGGGAAGCGGGCGGGACAATGCGAGTCACGGGTGGTGGACGACTGAAGTCATTCATATAAACAGATTCCCCCGCTATGAGGAACTTTCCATAATAATACAAATCGTTCTCGGATGAAATTTGTTCTACTCCTGGAACTAGATGGGTAGATGTAATAAAGGATTTTATAGATATTTCAAAAATTCAAATAACATGAGACATTTCGTTTTTCAGGGGATTTGAACAATCATGCTTACGCCATATGTGCACAATCAACAACAACTTCAATATTTCGTACGGAAAACACTATTTTTATTTCAGATTCTTTGTAGCTCCAAAAATAAATAATTAATTAAATTTCAGGTGTCTTACAGGAAAAGTTATTTTTTTTTTTTTTTTACGTTCCAATATGATTAGTATCACTAAAAACTGTCAGCGCGTTCATCAATCCCTAGTTGAAAGCCCATTAGGTGATTGGAATGTAGAGGGAAAACAGAGGTACCACCGCAACCAAGTGAACTCTATGTAGCCTCTCTATTCGTTCAAGTCCATGCTAATTGTGCAGTGGTGATCCGACACAGATGGATTACCCGTGCTTGATGCTACGTGCAAATATTAGGACAGTCTGTTTTTGGAAATTACGAAAATTTTGTGGGTGAAAAAACTTTGATTATAGGTACGAACGGGAGCTAACCACATCCTACGAATGAATATCATAGAAAGGGAAGTTTTTACTTTGATCTAAACGGGAAAAATCATCTTATGTAATTTACCTACTTGACCATTCTTATAGGTGTTATGATTCAGACAAATGCACCATTACATGGACGTCCGATTTTCACTTTTTTATTTGTATAGTGGTGTAGGAAAAAAACTCCGGACGGTCTGATTTTTTAAATTCAAATTGGATTCAAATTGGATTCAACACAGTATGAAACGCAAACCAAAAATTGAGGGGAGGTTACAAAATTGTATTTTTTCTCGGTCGATTAAGAAGGCTCATTTATTGAAAATATTAAACCAAAAATATAATAAAACTCACGTGAGGAATTTTTGTTGAGTTACAAATGCAAGTCGTTAGAAAGTTCAATAGAAATACGGTAACTACAGTAAATACTCAGTATTTAACCACAAAATTCCGTAATTTGATTTGTTTATTGCTTTTATTTTATGATCAACCCTATGATATTCCAGCCAAAGCATCCTAGTGCATCCGTTAACTAATTCTGAGATATTGCTGTTTGACCAGGCAATGCTACTTGGAAGGCGAGTAACGTGGAGAGTAGAAGAAGACGATGAAGCAGAGCCCCTCCAGCCCGTTGAAACTCAAATCCACGCTTCGAAGTGTAAGTCACCTGTATATCACTCGCTATGAAATTGTGGAAACCCATTTCAAAAAATTAAAACAGAATTTACAAAAAATTGTCATTTCCACCAAATACTGAGTTAAAAATTTCTCGACTGTTAGGTCATCATCAGTAACAAAATATAGGGGTCTCCAAAATTTAAAATCATTTGTTCTGTGAAAGATAAGCCGATATCTATAAATTGAAATATGTGGGTTTGGTGTTGGGTAGGTGGAAAGAATCAAGGAACATGAGAAAGATTCTAAAGATAGCAAAGGTGATTCTGCGTTTGCCAGTCACCTCTAGCCATATTTTCAATTTTTTGATAAAGTTTGTAGATTCTTCATTTTTGAAAAGCATGTTGGATGTTTTGAAAAATTTGACTCTTTGACGAGTATGTGTTTTGACAAAGCGTTTCAAAATTAGGCATTTCTAATATATGCACTTCAAAAAAATTAGTTCTGTTTAGTCCCTTTTTTGTTTTGGTTTATTTCAAACTTTTCTTTCCAATAGGCGCCTGGACTATATAAGGAGCTCTCTCAACTGGGTTATATTTTGTTACTGATGGACCTAACAGCTTTAAGTTTGACAAACTGGGTGGAAATAGACAATTTTTTCTTTAAATTCTGTTTTAATTTTTTCACCTGTATATCGTAGATCGTTCGCTTTACACTCTAAAATTCGCTTACACCCATTTCTCTAGGGCGGGGGTCTCCAAACGTTTTGCCCCTACGCCGTATCATTGCACTGAAGTGATGAACATCAGCCGGTTACCGATTCTAGAGCCCATGTCTGATCCTAACTTTCTTTTCATCTCTTATCTTCAGTAAAATAATATTAAGTTTCGACTTTAAAGCATTTATAGTCCCATAATTGAAGGGGTAATTTCATACTTGATTTTACCGTTTTAAAGAGAGTTAAACTTCCTATCTCCCTGATAGAATACCGCAGTTTTTTGAGTGACAAAACAAATGAAAAAGAAACTTGAAGAGGAAAGATTGTCAAATTTTGGAAATCTCCACACTTTTCAACCGCTCGTAGGTCCGGGTGAGGTGAGAGGTGAATTTTTGTGTGTAAGCCAAAACGTTGCGCCAAAGTGTCGACTTTCCAATGGTACAATCAATAAATATTTACACTCATTTCGCAGGAAGTTAGTGGGGGAAATTGACGTTTGAATGAGAGAAAACGTGGGTTTTTACTAAGACGTTTTTTCTCAGCTTTCACCTAAAAAGGACTTACATAAAAAAAGAAGCTTGCCATCGGATTTTATGTAAGTACCTTTTTCGTTGGACCGAAAAAGGAGGAAGGAAGGAGGAAGTTTCAGGTTATTTCTTTTAATAACATCCATAACAATCATTCGAAAAACTCATATCTCACAATTTGAGGCTTTGCGGCTAAACTGCGCCCAGTTTTGAGCTCTCAAAAACTCAAGTGATGGATAATACCTTGTACTATGTACCAAGAAGGAGATGGAAAGGACAAGTTGTCTCTTCCAAGAGATCAGGCGATGTGCCTGCAACACGCTATGGATACACCTGTAGCTGAAGAGTTTATGTTGAGGAGTAGCAGATTCGAGGAAGCTAAATGATGGAAAAAAGCTCGCAATGGGTAGTATTTTTACGATGTAATACTTACAGGGTGAGTGGTTCGTAACCAGGCTTTTAATATAACTAGAAGGTGATAGAATGGACTAGTGGCCTCTTCAATGGGGTGATAGGGAAATCTCCGCCTGCACCACCAAAAGATATCCCTGAAGATAATAGCGTCATGTTCATGCTCAGGGTTAGCAGTTTCAAAAAACGCGAAGCGGATTCATGTCGATCACAACCGTCAATATGGTGTACGATAGCCTTAAGTATCTGAATGAACACTGTTCATGACTTAATATAGCCTTCTCGGGTCAACCGACTGCCCGAACGCAAAATAAACATTATTATTATTAAATTAAATGGCTAAGTCCAGTATTAAATGGGAGGCACTAGAACATCAATTTAGGAGCCGCAGTTACTTAGAACGAACGAATAATAATAATAATAATAATAAAGGGGATGTCGAATGGAAGCAACGAGAAGAAAAAACAGAATTGACAGCTTAACAACGACAGGCCATAAAAACGAAAGGCAACTGCCATATGGATGGGTCATGCAACTGAAGCCTGCAAAAAACAAAGACTAAATCGATCATGGAAAAAAATATGTAAATTTTATCGTTTCAAATGAATTGATCAATTTCTCCTCCCATTTGAATTTAAAAAATGCGGATCAGGCGAGGAAAAACCCATTTACATTCTGCAAATTAATACGCAAAGGGATATCATTTATGTGCTCCCTTCTACATCAGTAATCACTGATCTGTACACTAGACGTAGTCAGTATTACATTAGCTAAACTTGGCAGTCTCCCTTGTAATTGCATTCTAGATGCCTTGAAGACTGCTCCATTCGTACATCACCTCCATAGATCGATTAGGAAATAAATTAGCAACAGTGTTTCAGCTGATCAGTGAGTATCCACAAGTCACAATCGACTTCTCCACATACCACAGACGATAGGATGACATCAACATAGATATAACTCACTAAATTCTAAAACTTTACTTGTCCTGTGCAGCGTAACACAAGCTATTGTCTAAATACCTACAATTATTGTGCTATGAATATGCTAAATATTGACGCGTACGTTGAGCAACTTGAAGGAACAACTGAAATTTAACTGTTTGAATAAAACTAACCCACTCTTCGCTTGTTCGAAAATACAAAACAAAAGTTATGAGGAACCCGATTTCAAAAAGAACGATGGAAAGAAAATTCCATTGCAATTATATCACCTAATTCGATCGTTAAAATTTGTTAGGCATTCACGTTTACGTTCGAGTTGACGTTATTTTTCCCTGTCAAAGTTCGAGCCTTTGGGGAGAGAGAACGGATGGAAGTTGAGCGGTCTGAGTGAGCTAATTTGATTCATTGATTGGATCTGTTCAGTAACGAACGTAAAAACATCAGTATTATTTCGAAAGTTTTTGGTATTCTGATTCTTGAATATTTCAGCCCTTTGATTCCACCCTTTATGATTGACTGAGGGTCATGCCGAGAACTCAATCCCAACTAGAAGCTAATTGTGATTTTTGACCTAAGTTCATTAGATTTGGTCAAGTAGTAGAGTAGAGATTGGATTTTTTTTTTTTTTTTTTTTTTTTTTTAATACAAAATTTTATTATTAAAAAATGATGAACGAAAATGTATAAATTATAAAAGGAAATTTCGCATTGGTCCTGAGAATAGAATTGGCGATTAAGATGTCACTTTTTGATATTGTTATATTTTTGCTCGATAACCTGTCATTGCGATATGATAGGTGAATATGATATCGGAACTCCTTACATAATATATACATATTATGGTATTTATTTGTACCTAGTGGAGAGTACAATAATAATGAAAATAAACAAAAAGCCCCATCGAACTCTCACTACAGTGAGGGACGTTGTTGGCTCGAAACGAGACAACCTATCTCGCTCTGATTAACTAGACACATTCACTTGCCGTCACAATCATATTCACGGACGTAAATCATCACAGGAATCTAGTGCATAAATATTTATAACCTTAGCGATCCAAGGGATGCAAAGTAGGCAAACGAGTCTGATAGGTCTATGTGTTCAACGCTACAACCGTTGCTAATATAATTATTCTGTTTTTCAAGGGTATATCAAATACTAAGGCAACGTTCCTCTCATTTAATTAAACTATTTCGTTTGAAAATCAACGATCAGCTAATTAACCTAAACGTTTTGCATATTGGAATCGGACAAGTAATGATAATTTCTATGCTCCATGGGTTAAAACACTATTCTCTCACATATACTTCAAATAAATACATGACTAAAATTTCTTCTGCAATATTAGTAGAAATGTCTAATGAAAAAGTACTTGCGAACTTGAAACAAACTTCTTTGTTATATTTGCTTTATAAAATTCAATTTGGGTAAATGCAAAGGAATATTGTTCGAATGAAGAGTTATTAAGATATTTCGGAAAATGGGTAGGTACAATAGTTTCAAATAATATTAGATGCATATCTTATACGCACACGTGTACGTTGTTTGTAAAATACATGTACATGCGTGTTCTAAATGTTATTCTTAGATTGTCAAAGAATTATGCGATCTTTGAAGTTCGAACTTTCTCTTTACTCGAAACTAGTTTGAAATTCGATATTTTCATGCCACATCACTGGATTGTTTCAGATTGACGTAAGTTCTATTAGTGCTAAAAGCAATTCAACAGAATCTGATGAAAACTGTATCAACAGTGCTTGTTACGATGATTCGTTCCTTTGGGTTTTGTTTCTGTGTTACACGAAATGGAAGTTGTTAAGAATAGTCGAACACTCAAAATGAGTAGGGAAGTTTGGTTTTGGGGAAGAATGAAAATTTTCATCTCTGGAAAGTGAAAAAAAAAGTTCCCGCTATCTATGGATAGACTCGGAAGCAATATACCTGCTCTCTTGTGTTAAGTGCAATCCGTTCACTCATGCAATGTTGCAATCTTGCCGGCACTATCTTCCAGACGGATACGGTCGTAGAGCTGCAACCCAGATAGGAGCTCGGATTGTCTCTAAGAACACCATTCGATTGATGGGAGTGACCTGCGTTGAAGGTACTCCAAGCTCGCGAAGAGGCAATATAGAGGGGTGTAGCGACAGGAGGCTCTTTTACTCGATATATATGGAAGTTAATTCCGCATCTCCGCCCCTTCCTTTCCTGCGACAAGCCCTGGATTCGTGTCGGCGATTGTTCCCATTCATCCTCAGCGCCGGATGTAGTTTCGACTGGAAAGTTTTTGCCCCGAGACGACAAGTAGGTAGGTAGATTTGCATTTGAATTTCTGCTCGAGTGCGTGGGAAGGTATAGTTAGCTCTTGAACCTTTACATTACGGCCTATGTAATAAAACGTCATCTATTCACAGTTGGCATCTCAAGAACAAAACCTCTTGACGTTAGTAACAGTTTGTATAGTATTCTATTAGAGCCGAGAGAACAAAGGTTATAACAGCATGCGCCCATTACGCACGAAAAGGGTACTGAACTTCAAGAAGAAGTTATAATTTAGATATTAAAGAGTTAGAACTTGAATTTATATATTAAAGAGTTAGAATTAGATTTAGATTAGAACTGATTCAGAAAACCGAAATTCATCGATCAGAACGGAGTTCATCTCCACTCTAGAGTAATGGAATCACATTCACTTCTAAGCCGCGAACTTGAGCAGAAACTATTGGAAAACTGAATAATTTCCAGTCTAGTAGGTAATTAAAGGTAGGTAGGTACTTTATAGCCTTACGAGGTACTCCGATATACCAAAATCTGACATCGATAGCCTCAAATGCGGATTCATCTTTATTTAAAATCCCTTTTAAACTTTTCAATTCAAATTCAAATTTAAAATACTAGTGACATTTTATGATGTTAACAAGTTCCTCTGTAGAACGGGAAGGAATTCTTACATACATGAACTACATGCTCCCCAGTCTAGAATGCCCAGAATTTTATCAAGACACGTTTAGTGTTTACTATTTTCATTGAACCCATGTAATCGACCAAGAAAAAAAATTGTTCAACCTCCCTCAAAATTTGCAATTTTACGTCTCAAGATGCGTAAAATCCGAAAATCGAAAAAAAAGGTGAACATTTTTATACAAAGTTTTTTTTATTTCTGTATTATGTAGATAACCCTCCAACGTGAATCACAAGACGACCAGAACTGGATTGTACTTCTGGAGATAATGCTTAGTAGGTACACTAGGAAACATGTAGAAATCCAATTTAAATTTAACAAGATAAATTAAACGTAGCCTCTGAGACATTATTAAAACTCGACGATTCCATGAATTATAATTGGGATAAAAAGAGCCAAATGTATATTTCAGGGCGGTAGATGGATTAGATAAGAATTCAGGCTCAACTGCCTTCAGCTAATCAATGTGTCTTGCTTTGTGATTGACTTACAGAATGACGTCCTAAATGTAACTCCGTGAACACCAAACTGAATGAGTCCCTTTGTACGAAGCAAAAGCTTACATCTGAATACCTACAATTGTGTAATATGCTGTAAATCGGCACATCGTAGTACAAGTGATATTTAACTAGATAAAATAAAACACCTATCCACGCTACACTTGTCCACAAATGTACAAATAGGTTATGAAACACTTGATCAGAGATAGATATGATTACCATGTTCGTATAGCATTCATCTTGCAACACGTTCAGTTTGTGAGATAAGGATGATCTTACAGACAAAATCGAAATTTCGAGGCACTTTTTTCGAGTTGTGAAACATATGGATAGTTCTCCTTTACCGTTTCTTGAAACTGCTAAGCCTGAGATTAAACCAGAAGCTTTTTTTAACTTCAGGGATATCCTCTGGGTGTGCTAGACATATCGCCTCAACTCCTGGAAGGAACAACTGGTCCAGTCCATCATCTTCCCCCTTAAGGTGTTTATTAGTGTATTGATGCATAGGGTTTGCTATTCAATAGGTAGCTACAATGAGGATCATGAATAATATTCAATAATAAAGATCACAAATATAAACTGTCTAAACTCAGTAGATCATTTTGCCAAAATAGTTGTTAATAGACAGACGAAACTCGCAAGATTTTTATTTCATGAAAGTCCGACTCTCGCTCCGTCTCATTCATCAACTTAAGAACGATTTAGACTCGAAATTGCTCACTTAACCCTCTTTCATGAGGTCAACAAAATATAACGAACCTCCTCGTCTTACGAGTCTTCCCGGAATGAAAAAAAGCTTCTAAAACTAAGTCGGAAAGGAAGCCCCGGAGACGTTTGGGTGCCAATTAGTGCACACATCGCAGCTACTACCTAATAGGTGCTGCACACTACCTGCTCCAGCTGGGTGGGAAATTGAACCTGTCACACCACATTACGACGCGGTAAATCGCGGGTGTACCTGGCCCGTGCTGAGGATGACCGCACTGTGCTAGCTTCGTAATTTGACCATCTGTACAAAAAATAATAACCTCTACAAATGATAGTATTCAATAACTCGAAGGACAACCTCAATAGTACGGTTGATCAGTAAAAAAGTTGAATAATTCGATAAGTAGGTGCCCGAAGATAATAAAGTAATTCTCAGAAAAAGCAGCCAAGTTTCCGATATTAAGTTGAATGTAATTAAAAGAAATGTATTTTCTTTTTAAAGGAAGGCTAATTTACGAGTATATTGATGAAGCAACAACTGAAAATTTAACTTTATTAGCATTGGATCTTGAGTGGTCCCTGCGATTCCTTGTGTATGTATACCTGGCCGCACTAAGGGCCACTTGAAAGGAACAGAACGAACCAAAACTGTTCAGATCGCATAAAATTATTTGAATAATATCCATCTTATCAACTTGGAGAGATGACTTACAGGACATTTTACGTTAAGTAGATATTTAAGTACCTTGCCTTCAAGTGGCCAATCGACAATTTCAATCGTGAGCTAAGTAATTCATTAATGCCCCTCCAGAAAGCTCAACCAGCCAATAGAAACATTTTCAAGACCAGGAAAGGATTTTCCTAGGCAAGAAAGTGATGTATTATCCTCAAGTCATAATTGCAAGAAAAAGTATGCTGCTCGATAACGGCATCATTGCCCTATTCTGAAGTATGTGAAGAATCACTGGTGATCATTTAGATGGATGAGCGAAATGTGTACTTAATGATAGTAACAAACTATCGAAAGGAACCAAACTGTCATGTGTAAAGCTGTTATTCAATTGCTCAAGTGCATCTGATTTAAAGTGTACGTTCCAAATCGTAGTTTCAGGTTGCTTCATTAAATTAGTGGGTGTGGGTTATTTTATCCAATAACGGATCACAATTGATTCCGTCTTCCGTATTATACATTTGTTACTTATAGGAAGAGCTTAAGTGGAAATCACAGTGTGACCCAGATAAAATATATACGCCGTGCCCTCTCTCACCTAATGCGAATGGAAGATGATTGTAGGGCTTCTCCCTTACAACTGAAACTGTAACATTCGGTTCATTCTTATGGCTGCTCCAACACTGAGCACCAACTTTTCCGCTGTTGGGGATAATCTGAATATTATTTCCGTTTATATATTCCTCAAACGTCGCACGAAGGGTTGGACTATTTATATTGCCGAACCCACATCTTTTACAATGAGTGTTTTCGAAGTTGACTCCACTATTTGTCCCACGACATTTAAGATATCGGAGTAACACTCTAAGAAAGCTTTAAGGGAGACAGAACGATGAAGTATCTAAAACTTGTTGGACAATTCAAGGGATATTTCTGGTGTTTAATAACACCAATGAGAAGGAAGAAATCGAAAAAATGTAGAACCCAACAAAACAGAAGAAGTAGAATTAGAAAGTTCCCCTTGCTTCAGTTAAAAAAACTCTCATTGTTTAATTTTGATATCTTCAAAATTGTGGGAATGTGCCTGATTTGCAGATGATTAGAATGAGAATGTAAGAATAGCCAATAGATTATAATTGTACTGAATTTATAACTTTTCCATTATAATTTGGTCTTAATGAGCTTAAAATTTGTATTCAAGTCAGTTTTGAAGTTATGTGAACTTCATATGCTCTATAGATGTGTATATAAACGGAGTTGTGCGGGAACTAGTATATTTCACTTCATTAGCTGTGCCGTGGGATTTTCTAAGAGCTGATATAATTGGAGTATCTGTTAAGCTGAATTTAGTTCACTGGATTCGGGGTTTATTAGTTCCGAAATCAACCCCGCTGGTACCAGTTGTAGGAGGGTGTGATGGAGGAGACATCCCTTCATAGAAGTCAATTGCAAAATATAAAGACAAACAGCTGATTCAGAGGACATTTTGTCCGACTTACCGTTCGCATCTCCAAGCTTAACTCCATCTGGTGTTATACTGAATGACAGATTCACTATGCTGGTGTTATCACTTTTCAGCGGATAGATAACGAACAGCAGTCAGTTTCAATCAAATTTGAGTTGCAGAATCGTCGTAAAGTTACATCGGCATTTAGCTCAAAGTAGGACAGACCCGGAAAGGAGTAATAATTCCGAGGGACAGACCTCCTGCCCGAGAAGACTGGTTGATTGATGGAGCATATCGCCGTTAGCCCACCACTAGGACCACCTTCCATCGCTCTGCCAGTCCACCCCACCGATCAAACTCCTGTGTCATTCCGGATGAATGACGATGGGTACCAGCTTATCACAGAATCCTCTTTACTAAGAATTCTCTCCTTATTTGTGAGTGGGATTTTTCTTAATTCATTATTTTCTTAATCAGTCAACGCTAATGAACCAACTCAACTCGATTTCATTCAGCAAGTAGTCAAAAAAATAAATGCTCATGTGACATTTCTGTCTCGCAGTTCCGTAGCGCACGATTGAGTCGTTTAACGAACATTTCGTGATTCAATGTTCCCCTATGCTAGAGCGATGGCAGGAAAATGTCGAAACTTTTAGAAAGTTGACATTGTACGAATGGAAGGAACTTGACTTTCTGGTTGAGTACGGGAGTTAAGTCAGTAGACTGTAAGGACACCCTCTGTACAGAAGAATATTGCATATAATATATCATGTCTGTTGGTTCGTATCAGTTTCGGTTCATACCCATGCAGGTGCTAGGACACAGTTTGCTCGTTCATATGATTAAAATAAGAGATGTGT
This sequence comes from Creontiades dilutus, assembly GCA_031894815.1. Taxonomy (NCBI): domain Eukaryota; kingdom Metazoa; phylum Arthropoda; class Insecta; order Hemiptera; family Miridae; genus Creontiades; species Creontiades dilutus. The sequence goes on from JAVIWC010000643.1 coordinate 148,306, forward strand.
AAATGATACTTTAACCTCCTAATACAAAACAAATCGTACCGATCTACAACGATGCATATCAGTGGTCTAGTGATAGTTAGCCGGGTACTGGTACCTACTTGTGATTATTCTCAAGGTTAAATCAAACCAGTTCTTGCTCACAAATAATGGCCTAACAGCGAATAATTTTCTTATTAAATATATGTAACACTTTTTTGAATAAAAATTAATTTCCTTATAAACTAAATTTTGTTTTCAGGCTGCGGAAAACACCAATGCACCATGTGAGTAGTGTGCGTACGTGGTTTTGCTTTGTATTCTACCATTCATGGATTGCCGAATGAAATCGGAATTCATTCTGCTCCAATATGCTACTTCGCTGAGCTATCTGAAATACTTGTACAGATTCACAGCTTTAATATTTAGATTCGGGTGTTTTATGATTGTGTTTTATTTTTTTCTAGAAATGCACGAGCTATGCCAGTTGTTTTGCAAATTTGGTTTGAGTTGGTAACATGAGTGAATTATATAAAGTGCTTTTTACGACAAAAATGGAACAATTAATTCCATTTCTATTCAGATCTACAAACAAAAGTACTCGTATAAAGACCTGTCGAAATTTCCGCTTCTTCAAGCATGTAACATGCTTCAGCTATGTCCATCTAAAACTGGTATACAAATTATACACGAGATTTCTAGTGATTTTTACGTACTTACAATTGCTGAAAAGATTTCAGTTTCTCTTGACTTTCATGCTGTTTAGAAAAGCAGCGGACCATCCCCAGGTGTCCGTTTAGTGCTCCCTACTGAAGGCTTCTGTATTTATAATTGCTGGTTATGTGGGAAACGTTTATTGTATTTTCATACTTGAAATAAGGCATCACGTTGTATCCCCAAAGATATGTGACACGACACATGCACAGAAAGATGCAGGAATCAGTGCCGCTAGATGTTTCAAAATGGCCTTCATGATGAACCCCTCTGGTCCTTGCAACCTCCAAAAATACTGAATCACCATTCATTCCACCAAATGGTCTGGTCCACTTACCTATTTATTTCCTTCTGCATCTTCGCTCTACCTGGCGCGTGTCTTTTGTAATCCTATCGTCAATCTTTCAAGACACAGTTGTCCATAATACCAGACGTTGTTTCTTGAATATCTTGAAGTCTTCGTCCTGTAACCAAAGATTAGTTAATCGTTGGTTTCAACTTTCCTGCTCCAGATCTGTGTACTACATTCTAGGTAGAAGATATACTCGTAGCATAATAGTATGCTTTACAAGCGTTGCTTTGGCTTCGTTAATTGTGTGAGCCAAATCTATCTGTGCCTTTAGGAACATTTGTTGTCTTTCTCCTCGGTTAGTCGTATTTCTTGCCCACAGTTATCGCTTGCGCAGACATCGAACTCGCTTATACTCAATATTTAGTCATCTTAATCCACCATAGTACGTTTCTTTAAATAACAGTTATAATTCCAAGATCAGAACCCTGCCGTCATCTCGATTATAAGAATTAGCAACCGAAAGCACCATAACAGTAGGTACATGAGGAAATGAAATCGATGTTGCTTGGCCCTACAGACGCTGACTATGCTGTTTCCCAACAAGTTGATTTGAAGACTTTCTACGCATTCAAACCATCTCGAAAAGTATGGTTAGGGAAGGTGAGGATTCCTTCTTGCCTGACTACACCCTGCCAATGGAACCACTTAACTGGGAGTCAAGACGCATCGGTGCAGAGATTGTTCCAACCTATTCATTTATCATTGATTGTATTGCTTCCAAGGTAGAAACGAATCTGTTCTGTTTTCGATGGCGTGAGACAGCGAAAAAGGGGAGTAAAGTAAGTGGAAGGTCAATCGTCGAGAAAATCGCGGGGAAGACCGACCGGAAGTAATTTGAAGGGAGGAAAGCCCAGCACTCTCCGCTGCCCGTGGAAGAAACAGGGGTGAAGTTCGAGAGGGTAGGGGATGAAGAAAAATTGTGAATATGCTCGAAGGGGTTGCGTTCGAAAGAGGGTGAGCAGAACCTTGCTGTAAATGAAATCTATGGAAAGGCCTAATGTTCGTTTCCACTCCCCTAAATGGAGAAATATCCTTTGCTCTTTTGACTACCACCATTTCTCTATAGATACCTTTCCATCCGGTTTAAACAGAGCTGATTGAATGATGAATTTCTAGTGCATTTCTAACAGTGCTATTTTAATGACTACTAAATTTATAAAAATCGATTTGCAAATACTTACACTATACATACAGGTATATTTATATATCCAGACAAACGAGAGAAATCCGTACACTCCCCCTCTAAAAAAATACCTCTATTAAAAGATGAGTTCATTGTGCAACACAACGTGATGAGCAAAAAAAACGTAAAAAAACCGACTTTACTTTACAGTTTTGATTGCGATAAATAGATCAAAATTTTCCTTCTTTTGGTTTATTATTCAATAATAAGCCATCGTTATCGCTCTTAAAAAAAAAAAAAAAAAATTTAACCCCCCTGAAAATTTCATGGTTTACGTTTCAAAGGGTGTAGAATCCAAATCTGCAATAAAAATTTTCCGTCCGTCCGTCGTACGCACGATTTCTCCCAAACGGCTGGAGCAAAAAATTTGAAATTTTCAGGAAAAATCAATATTGGTCCGAAAACGCCCCAATTATTTAGCCAGCACCCTCACTTAATTTAAAGTGCCCTTTAGGGGTTGTCAAAGTTTTGTAAAATCCCTAAAAACCTCAAAAAAAGTCAAGGAGGCCTAAATTTGGACTTTTTTTGAAGAACGTTCCATGAGGAATCGAATGAGCCCTTCCCCAGGTCCATAGCTCAAACCATTCCCGATGTATGGCCCGATTTATGATGCCAACATTTGCATCCACATTCACTACATCACCAGGTTACTTATTTTAGTGATGTAGTGAATGTGGATACTGGAGTGAACTCCTAAAAGGGTTTATAGCCGATACACGGGTTGAAGCATCCTGATTTGCATGCTCCGTCTCACGAAATTTAAAATTTTCAAATAGGATTTTTTCCATTGTAATCGCTCTTGAAAAAAAAGCTGCAAATTCTTTCACTGGGGTTTATTATTCAATTATTCATTTGATTCATTTGAATTTCTGCTAAGCTTTGGAGTGTGCGTGTTTCACAGGTGATAGAGCGATTATTGAGTTTCAGGTGGCACACAAATTTGATCAACTGATCAATCCAAATAGGTATTTTGTTTGAGAACCGATTTAAGTGCTCTATGACTATCTCCTGAAATTCAATAATCGCTCTATCACCTGTGAAACACGCTCACTCCAAAGCTTAGCAGAAATTCAAATCATGAATAATTGAATGATGAACCCCAGTGAAAGAATTTGGGGGTTTTTTTTTTTTTTTTAGTTTTCTGCGACCAAAGGGTAATTTTAACAAACAATTTGATATCAACTCGAGCAAAATCGATTCGGAATTTGAGGAATTAAGTGGGAACAAACATACACAATGAAAAACATACAACCCAAATTCAGTACCTTCCTCCTTTTCGAAGTCAGTAAAATTATGCGTAACACAGAGAGAATGTTCCAGAAAAAAAATCAATAAAAATGGAAGAAAAGACAGACATTCTAAGAATCGTCTTTTATTGCAAGAAATTATTATTAAAAAGTTGAGAAATATGGAACTTCACCTTTTATTAATCATTATAACCCCCACCAAACGTTCATCAACAGCTCCCTCTATCTGTAGGAAATGAGACTTGATTTCATTGCGTTCTCACAATCTCGCCATTAAAACTGAAATTGCCGCCAACACTCCTAAACTCCTTTCTTAATGACTAAACACTCTATAAAATGATACACTGCGAAGCTAAAAGCGTTTTCATTAGGAAATGAGCTGAAGACGATCGATCAAGTGGGGTTAGAGGCACACGAGGAACGAACCATCACTGTGTTTTCTCTCTGACGTTCATGAATTGGCTGGATAAACACTTCGCTTCCCAAAATGCTTTCTTCGCCTTCTCTTGATAACAGCCGAGCAATATAATTGGATGGCCTATTTCTGAATGGAGCTTCAATCATTGTGACTTGGATTGTTATGAAATCATCTTACAAAAGGCCCGACTCATCCGACTCTGGATTGGTTTATTCGCTTTACGGTCTAGCGGCCCAATGAAATAAAATTATGCAATTGAAGATTAAATCAAGCAATCTCAAAAATTGACAACATAATATCCGATGTTGTCTTCATCAATTCTGGAGTAGCTGCATTATCATGGAAGAATGGTTTGTTTTCCCTTCATTGTTCACGCGAATAAAGTACCTAAGTGTGGCAAAAAATCAAATTTTTCCAGTGGAATCCTTTTTAGAAGCATGAAATACCAGCGCCAGCTAAAACAACTTTAGAAAAAAGCGGCTTAAGAAAAATTAAAGTTTGAAAATTCAAATCCCTCAAATAGTTGTACAATCACCAAGTTCGCTAGTGTCGAACCTAGTGATTTTTGTCGTCAAGATGCCCGATTTGTTTAATTTTCAGAACTATTATCTTCAGATGATTATATCTTGTTCGGGGTTTTTTTTTTTTTTTAGAGACAACAAAATGGTAACTTTAAATCCTTTCTGTAAGTTCTTTGTGGTGATCTACCTTGGGTGCCCTAGAGCTTTTCGAAGTTTGTAGACAGAGTTGCCATTGCGGCCTAAAACGTCATATATGACGTTCTGGCATATTTGCCACAGGCGCCGATTCAAATCTCCAAATTTCGTCAGCTCCTGACGGTTAAAACGGGACTTTTTCCGCGAAATGATGACGTCAATAGTCTTAATGACTTAATGGCGACGACGTTAATCGCCTCTAGCTTGCAATAAAAATAGGTATTGAGAAAAATTCCGAAAACATTTTGTTCCGTGTCTGACTATTAGGTTTCAGTCCTTAGGAGCCCCGTTTGGAGTTCAAAATTATCTATTTTACAACTAGTTTTAATGTAATTATTGCACACACACCAACGTGACAAATAAATGCCAACATGGACTGCAGTACTGAATGGTCCCTTCGAAAATCCTTGCCACCCAGTTGTGCCACTCCTTAAAAAAATTATCATCTGACTTCAATGATATTAACAGAGAGTGGGGACATAGGAAGAAAATGAGGTGTTCAGATGCAATTAACTATAATTTTGGTTTGTGTAAAAATTATAACAAATCGTTTCATGGACTTTTTAATGCTTAACGTTGGGTAACATTTACCAACCTTGGAACTTCACAATTGACTATAACTTTTCCTCTTATCAACTAAAATCAACAGCCTTATGAATGATTTTGAACACGTTTTGTCAGTTTTAGCTGTACAATGAAGTAAAATAGGTTGTGTAGGTAGACAGAAAATTCCATGCAACATCTCATTCAATGCTTAGTATTTTTTGTTTTTCATTTCTTCGTATGTTGACACATGTGTCAAAAACAATTTTTGCATTTAAGGGCTCACAATCACTCATGAAATCCTACAACTTATCCATGTGTCGGAAGTTAGGTGTGATTCATTTCATGAAGCCCCCGCTACTTAAACTTCCCAATGAACTCAAAACACATTTCCCCATCCATTTCAAATTTCCAACTCTTTATCTAGAAAAGTTCTTCGGAAATGAACATTCAAAAGTACATTATATCGGAGGAAATTATATTTACCCGGAGGGTGGAGGCATCCTGTGAAATGAGAGAGGGGAAACGAGTTGGTTCTTAGAAGGGCCGTAGACGTCAGCACGATGTAAATGTCATTCGCGGTCCACCCCAACCTCCTGTTTCATCTGATCCATGGATACTAATAACTACAGTATCCACGATCTCAACCCTCATCCCGCCCTCCGAGATGATTTGTTCTGTTGAAGCTTCCCTCGCGGCTTCCTGATGCTCCCTCAGTTGTTTGTCGCGTGTCGATGTGAATGGTGTCGATGTGAATTCTCTTTCATTTGCGTCGCCTCGAATTAGAAATGACCGACGATCTATGTGAGTAATGAATGGAATAACGTAATATCTCAATATATATTGTTGTCATACATTTACATCCATATTCCTACAAAGCAATTCCATTCGTAATTACCTATTTGGTTGAATTTTATATGTGTAAAGTTTCTAGATATTTTCATCATGTCATCACATAAAATATAATATAATTAACAATAGTTCTCAGGAAAGTCATCCCCCATGTGACTTTGTATCTACTGGTGTGCCTTCGCTATGGTCAGGTTACAATAATAAACCCCATTGAAGACAAATTTTCAGTTTTGTCTTCGTGGTGTTTCTGTTTCATTAGCCTCCGGGTTCCTCATTAGTTTATTAAGAAGTTAACCTTACACTTCACTCTTTGCTTTATCAAAAAAGATGAATTACTCTGATTAATTGGAAACTTGAATACATTTAAAAAGGTTTGGATATCTGAGGAATCCATAGTTGATAATAGTAAGGGTGTACTACTTGTTCGTGCTGTAACGTTACAAGAACAATCTGTTGAAAAAGACTACAATTTAATGTTTTACTGAAACTGCGCTCCCGCTTTTAAAACTACGAATTTAATATACGTGAAAACAGATGATTGAAGTATGAATAGAAGAATTAGCAGAGGAGAAACGAAACAATGTTTCACAAACAAAAACCACCTGTTAACTCTTGGGTAGGTGTTTATTATTAAACGTCCACTATAGAACTATGAATAATTCCACAGTCCTACGAATGTACTTTACCATCAATGCCTCTCACATCAATCAGCCTCTCATATCAACTATATTTCCTATTGCAGAAAGTTGCTACTATTAGGCCTATACTCGTTGACTCGGTTTTTATTTTAAGAAGTTTTTAGCCTTTTCATCATCTAACTATATAGGTAGGAAGTAAAATTACTATCGAATTACCAGTATGCAAGAATTATTGCGTCGCTGAAGTCAACTAGACCTGTTTGTTTATGATCTTTTCTTATGTTTTCTTTGTAGATTATCAATCTAGATTTAAGTGTAGAAAGTAATACACCTAAGAATACATACTATGCGTATGTTATCGTACAGTTAAGTATGGTACGGGAACTATAATTGTTTCTCGTTGAATATATACCTACTATTCTAGATATTATGTAGGTAAATATAGTGCAAATCTAATTACCTTTGTGGATATTACACATCTTCCGTCAAACTTTAGAACAAGCCACCTTACTAGGTTGCCCTTATCTATCAATGCATTTGCGATCTTGCATTGCATTCCCCATGTAACTCTATTCGTTTTGAAAAAGGATAACATAAAACGTTTAAAATTTGACAAATATTGTCACTATCTCAAAACTTTAATCAATTGAGCTTTTTACTTCCATTATTATTTGCAATGAGAGAAAAGTTGGGCGATTTCGTTTCTAACCTTCAACACCAGCTCTAACAAAGATGGAAAGAACAAAGCAAGCCTAACTAATCATAGTTCACATCACCCTATTGTTCACGCCGAGGTGCATAAAATCAACTTCCGTAAAATAAAAATAGTTCGGGCATCGGATTTGACGATCTTTTGTCGTTGAATCGACAGTTAAAAATCGTCTTTAATAAGGTACTATTCTATCAAAACTCGAACTTGAATTATACGGGTCAAAACACCGGGTTTAATTGTTGTGGTTTATTATTTTTAGTAATAAGTCTTTGTGATCGAAACTCAAACATTTTTAACAACCCCTCTCTCGAATTTTGTCACTTTACTCTCGAAGGTTAATCCACTTTAATCTGCAAGGTTCATCAGTACGGTGCATAAAAGGCCTCAGAACTGATGTGAAATTCCCTCCTTTCATATTTGGATTCCACTCGGCATAAATTTGGTCTTAACCCCGATCTCCACACTAGATGCTTTTGCCCAAAAACATGTTTTTTTTTTCAGGGTTTTTACTAAAGTAGACTAGTGGATGTCATTTTGAAGTAATTAGAACAAAAAATCGAGAAGGACAAGTTTCGGATCCGTAAAAATTGATCCACAACAAATAACTGCAATTTTTGAGCCTTACAATAATATGGACAATCAAGCATAATTTAAAAAAATAACAAACCCTTGTGCCAGCGTGGCAAACTGATTGGCAGCGTTTTGTTAAGCCCAAGGTTGATACAAGTGGATTCCCGGCTCTCGGTACTGATGGCTAAGTGTGAGATATTTAACACTCACAATGTCCCATCTTTCTTGCTCAGAGACTTACTATTTTTGAAGTTGGTTGACATCCCGCCATTAATGTTATTTTCAAAATTACCGCATAGAATAAAAAATGTCTACAGTCATGATTTTAGACAACAAAACTGGTCCTGACTCAACCTCAACTGTACAACTGCCTTGTTTCCAGTTCATCAGCTGTGAAATGGTAGCTTCGGGAGCGTAGTACCTGATTTTATTCTTATTTGAAGGTTTAGATATAACTCCGGCAATAGAGATGCACATGGGAGAATTTGCTGTTTTTGTGTTGGATCTCCGGATTAACTGACTCTCGTCTTCAGCCCGGAGGCCCCAAAACACAACTTGTGCGAGAAAGGGGACAAAAATCTGCCAACTAGCCAGTTCACTTCCACCAGGAATCCAACCTCTGGCAGTGGGCAGTACAATGATGCTTTGACTTTCGGCAGTATCGGGGGCCGGGTTCCCTTAGTACCATTATGGGTAGCACGATGTTATCCTACGTACAGTGTACCCTAGGCCACAGGCCCGTCAAAGTCTGCCGCGTTGGATGGACTTATCATAACCCTTACACAGCCGTGAGGGGTTCGGTCACCAAGAGACGCCACCAGGGCCAACACTCTACCCGTAGGATAGACTACACGATGTTCATCTGCCCTGTCTTCCCTACCTAACCATTTAGTCTCTAAATTACGAGCATTCCGTAAATCACATTCATGCAAGCACACCTACCATGAAAATAAATTGAAGAATGTAAATAACACAGATGGTGAAATATCCGTCTATTGTCGTTCACTCACAACACAAATATAAAACACATTTCTGCCGAGATAACGCAAGTTTTGAGTTAAGTACAGGTAATGGTATAAACTGCGGCTTGAAGTTTCGTGGCCGGTAATCACCTCCTTCCAGTATTTTATCCGCCGGCCCTAACAACTTCAGTCTTTCCGGGTCGCCCGTTTTTCCCGATAAATCTCCGTAGATTTGAAACATTCATGAGCCGCGGTGATTTTCTCCCCTGATTTTGACCAGCTGGTTGAATTTGTTGAAGAAACGCCTCCTCGGCTGAGGAGAAAAAAAAACCACTCTTTAAAATTCCGTTCCTAGCGGCTCAGTTGACCCGAACGAGCGAATCGAGCTACAGCGGTTGAACAATAACATGCCACAAGCTGGGTTTATTTGTCCGTTTTATTCCGCTACTCCTACCGCTGTTTCTTTTTAGATGAATCCTCGATCCACATCGTTTACACCTGCGGTTTATTTTCTAGGGTGTGCGTTGTTTGACTCAGCGTTGCTTTGAGATTCATATCCAGTGAGGCTATGTGATTCGGTTCAAGACCTCACTCGCGGTTCTTTCTTGCAGAAAATAATCATGAGCTCCTGGATGGGACGAAAGTTGAGAGGTTGGTACATGTTCATCTTCAACCAGTAACAATACTTCTATAATATTTGAACATCATCAACATAGAAATTATCGTTCGCACAAACTGTCCTATTCCAAGTCCAACGTCAGAGAATTCTCTCATAAATATGCAGAGAGAAGTAAGCAGTATTGTATATTACACATTTATTTTTCATTGTTCCCAGATTTTTTTTTTTTTTTTAAGGTAATATCCCAGGCAATCCTGGGCAGCCTTGACCCAAGATAGACCACACACTTTAGAAAGTTGTGGTGTTTCCAATCCTTCAGTTGGGTTGAAATGCCAGATGCGTTTCATCTTTAGTGTTTTTCGTCAAGAAAACTTCAGTCGCAATTGATATTTCACCCACAGTAACCACATTTCAAGTTTCAACCAAATAAAGATCCATAACATCTTTTTTAATATCATCTAAAGTTAAGAAAACTGCAGCGAGTAGTTAGTTGACAGAAAATGATTCATTAGTAAACCCAAACGCTTTTAACTTCATTATTAAAATATGGCAAGTTGACCTGAGGTTTAAGGTTTCAACCTCCGAGTTTCATTTTTCGGGTCTCATTAAAAGGCTATCGAAACATTTGAGCCATTTTCGATTTAAACCGATTTTTCGTGAAAATTAATTTATGTTGGCTCTGCATAGACTTCAACAATATGAGCCTCTACTGTAAAGTATTACAGTAATTTTAAAAATACAGCTAAGAATGTATAAATTTATATTTTTTGGCAAAATTTTAATCAACAAAAAATTTACTAACCATAGACTGGCTCATTCGAAAGTTTAAGCTCAAATTTGAGGTGGAAATTGTAGTTGAATTTCATTAAAACGTGCAAAAAATCGGTAAAAACTCAAACAATTTAAAAAATCAAACATTTTGTCCGAACGGAAGGACATTATTTAGAAAAAAATGTTCTGCGATAAAATTAATAGTTGAAAACAAAGTGCGCAAATTTCAACTTAATTTTACATAAATGTAACTTTTTCTTTCATCTTCAATTGCCCCTAATTGATAGTTAATATGTTATAAATGTTTAATTATTCTAATAATATAATTCATTCATAATTCATTTTAGTTAAGATAATACTGGTGTGTTTATTTAGTGCGATCGGCTATGTTGAAACCGTTAGGCTCGTTATAAGAGGGATTTTACCAACAATTTGAGGAGATTGTCATTCTACGTCTTCAAAAAATAGAGTGATTAAAAAAATTAATGATGCCTATTAGTGTTATAAATGCAGTATAAGTACAGTATAATAAAACGATTTTAATCCCAATTTGTCACCCCTAAGACGAGCAAGGTTGTAAGGTCGCAAGGCAGTGAATTCTACATCGAGCAATATTTTTTTAATTAACTTCAACTCTCTAAGCACATACCTAAGCGCTTAACAAACTTTATTCCTTAGGGCCAGGGGTACAAATTGCGGTTTAAACGGAGAATAGCTGAGAATCGTTCAATTTTGAAATTTGGTGCTACTGTTTGCGATCACCTGCTCACACGGTGAGCCTTATCACAAAGGTTTACGAAACTGTAGTTTAAATCTTGAAAGAGTAGACGAAGAAGACAATTAAGCAGAATAATTTCATGGAACCAAAAAGTTAGTTGCAGTTCTATGTGAGCAACTGCTGTTTTCGGGCATTGTTTATTCAAAGGGAATATGAACCTGATGGTTTCTTACTTTGAAATCAGTCGCAATCGGTTGCATGTTTCTGTTTTATATTGAGCAGAACTATTTTCTCAAAGTAACAGTCTATGAAACCAAATCTTGAATAAAATCCTGCTGTAACCTGGTCTACCTCCATTCCATCTGTCATGTAAATGCAACGAAGATTAATCCTCGCAATCCCAAAAAAACTAGTAGTACTTATTGTCCGGCATGCTCAATGCTTATTGTCTCTCTGTTGACTCAATAAAGAATACCGACTACTCTGGTCACACACTCTGTAGTAGAATATATTGATGTCAGCAGCAACTTTACTTTAGGAGCTACAGCTTGTTGATGAGCTTATTTTTCCTTCAATTTGTACTATGGAACCATCTGCACGGTCACCTTGGAAATGTGAAACCTTGGAATCACTTTTGTGAATGAGTTAGGCGTTCTCGGAATACACTTGAACTCCTAGTAAACACTTCTGTCAGCAACGCCGGAAATTTGGTGTGGTCTTGATGCCATTTTAGCGCTGTTCAAATGGAGATATATGGTAGCACAACGGAGTAGCACACAAACAGCACAGTTGAGACCCAATTTCACTTCTAAAAACCCATTAAACAGAGTTAAGCAGAGCTCAGCTCTTATCACAAATTAGAACCGTGGTTTATGAACTTTTACACCAGGCATAAACCACATTCGCCATTCGAAGAGTAGTACAATCGTTGAATGAGGTTACGTACCCAACCCTTAGGGGTCAATGTCTCACACAACATACTATACAATTCTGCGAGGACTTTGAGACGCTGGAAATCCTCTTCGTAAAGGCGGGTGTTGATGAAAGACTCCCAGTGCGTGGGTGCACCAGACAGTAGACGTGCGGCTGTGGGGTGCGGGTTGGGGGAGATGAATCAGAGATCAGCTGTGCGGGCGGGCGCCTCCCCATCAACAAGGGTCCTTTTGTAGCAAGCCGTCCCCCATCCCGACCACGAATGCTTACCCTCGTCTTATTTCTAACTGCGTTTTCCTGAATATTTTCACGGTGACGCCCTGTTGTAGGTTCCACTAGTTTCTCGTTTCTGCACCTGTCCGACAAACCTAAAATGCAAATCAATAGGTTCACAAATCACAAAACTAAGGTCTGTTTAGCTGAGCGCGAGTCAATCATTCTTGGTGTATTGTAATGGAAGTTTTGTAGGATTTTCATTAAGAAGCATGATAGAAATTGAACTTTCTTAACCGTCTTGACTATGGGGGGTATGCATTTTCATTAACTTCCGTTTCCATTGTTACCAGTTGATTGTAGTTTTAATGAAAAGAGCATTCCGTGATCATTCAAATCAGGATTTTAAAGAAATTTTGGTTGAAATGGAGACACGAAATCAAATCGAGGGGCCGACTTACGTTTTAGATGCACTTGAACCTCAACAAAAGGCTCTTACCCTGCGAAACGCCCAATACGAATCAATAAACCATGAACAATTACTATGCCCCAGATTAAGATTACCATGTGTGTGGCACAAATTTTACAAAACTACACTTTTGTTCGTATTTTCTTCCACATGCGATGCGTACTACTTTTCACGAGACGTCTGTGAAAAGCTACTCTGCTTTTCTTTGCATTGAGCAGGTTTCATGAACTATTGTTCTCAAACCGTGATGAACCTTGAATGTATCTGAAAAGACCCTGCTATAAATATCTCAACGTTGTTCCATTCCGGCGTGTAGTTCTGAATGATAAAGGGGTATTTCAAGGAATCCACATTACTGTTTATCTTGTCAACTGGTGCATTGTCTATGTGAGAACACTGGTACTTGGAGCTTCAGTTTCACGTACCGTCAACATCAACATTTAATTGCCCCTTCAAAGAGCAGAGGTTGTTAGTCTGCAACACCAGGGGAGACCAGGGAGGTATAAGCTAAGAGTTAACAGTTTAGGAAACAGGAGGGTGGGTATATCTCAAGGAGTCCAGAAGCAGGATTAAAGAATCATGGTGGAGGAAAAGGCTTCCAATTGGTTGGAAATTTGTAAATAATCAATTATTTTGGGAGGTAATATTCATAATGTATTGCCCATTTTCCGTCATCAGGACAGTTAATATTAGAGGGAGAGGATGTTGACCAAGCTCTGCCGATCCATTTCCTACACAAATCTGCACCTTTGATGTAATTTTTTCTTGGTTTCACCCTCACTTTAGTGTCCGCATATTTCATCATGAATCGACCCCGTTGACCATCGTTACCATTGTTTTGTTTCTATTACAGTTACCTTTGTTTTAATTTCCAATAATTATTTGTCTAATTTATCGTTATTACAGCGGATGTTCCCCTCAATTCGTTTTAAAAATTGATCAAATAAAAAATTAAATGGGGCTACTGTCACCCCACATAAGATCGGACTAAACCAACGAAGATGTGTTGCTCATTAATTCGGAGGCGAACTAGGTCAACATGCAATCTCAACAAGTTTGGGAGCCCATCGAGAGCCACTAGACCTCCTTTGGTGCAATGCAGTTCTATTACAAGCCTCAGTAACTACTGTCAAATTACTCTGCAGTGGTGAAGCACTGGCACTGCACAAATCTCACCCAGTAAAACGTTACAAATTATTTCACTAACGTGTATGTTTGAGCACACTCATTTGTAACTTTCCCTCGCACACCATAACTTTTCATGACTGCCTAGTCGTCAAAACGAAAAGAATGAGATTATTTTCTAAATGAGATGAGCTCGGACTGGCCAGGGATCTCTCTCAATCGTCCAAACATACTAGGTCCAAAAATTATTGCTCATGACGTTGAAAGATTTGGTTGAGTCGATTTTAGGTTCAGAAATTGCAATTATTTGCTCCTAGTGAATTTCTACGAATCTGAAAGCTATTCCAGTCGAATTTGCTTCCAAAATTGCTTGGGAATGCCACCACAGTTTCTGATGTCGGTGAAAACCTCATGTGACCAGTTTTTGGGCCATAGCATCTATGCAAGAGAGGGTCGGGTTGGTTAAAAGTTAGGACCCCAAATAGAGTCCATGAGTGAAAGAACGGATTTTTTACATCAATTCTATGCCCTCTTATTCCGCGCAGCGGACGGACAAATTGACAAAGTTTGGAAATTGGAAAACAATCCCCACTAACTGTTGACACCAAAGGCCACATCTGCCTTGCACTCATACGGCCAATTGGGAATACGAAAGCCAAATATAGCGAGGAGCATCAAACTCGCAAGTAAAGAGGGAGCAGACCTTACACAATCCGGTCTTGAGAGTGAGCACTGAAGCTGACTGGTACATCAGAAACCAAAATCTGCACAGAGGTACCGAAAAACCCACGGTCACGGAAGTTTTACAGAGCTCATACTCTCGATTCCATCTGCGACTCCAGCATCACATGCACCCCGTCGTCTCGGCAGAAGGGATGGGAAATCCCACACAGGGTTCAGAACACCCGTATAATAAGCCCGGACCAGCCCAAAGGGATTCATTCAGATCAGAGGTTGAAATATCGTTCCTAAGAAACGTTTCCGATTGTTACTAATCGTTCCTGGTCCGGATAGGATCGATATTACAAGTCGAGAAACGTTCTGGTCCGAACTGGCACAAAATCCAAACGGGCCAAAACGTGGAACGGATCTTGAGCGGACCGACTCTTTCGGCTCCCGCAAAGAACGAAAAAATATTGTGCCTCGGATTTCGTTCTCATCCATTTGCGAAGAAAGACCACCAGACCGATCGAACAGGCTTAAGCGAAAAAGACTCACCGATCTACTTGTTCAACAAGAATGATTATTAACAGACATTCAAATTAGCAAATTTATTTACTTATGAGTACTTGCCTACTGCATATTTTAGAGGAGAAAGTCATTGGTCTTTAGCTCTCTTACATGCTTCACTTGATTATAATTTATACAGTAACAAAATGTTACCAAAACTTTAATGCTTTTGTGCAATAAAGTTATCTGTCGTTAAAAAAGACAAAAAAGGCTGAGGGTAATAAAAAATGTTAGTTGTACAACTACAAAGAATTATTATTGAAAATAATTAACCAAAAGCAGGGAGTCATGGTTTTTCGATCTCTAATCATCTGAAACACAAATCCTTGTCAGTTTGGGATGACTTTGTCTTTAGAATTTCTGATGATGAACTAGCTGTTGATACTGTCAGTGGAATAAATATTATACCTTATCATTGGAAGCTAGATGAAGTGACAGAAAAACTTATCTTTAAAATCAAAATGTTCAAAATTCTAGAACATCCGGTCCATTGTCTGTTTATCCTTTGCAGTACAAGTTCAGATCCTTGGATTTATTTTCATAAGTGTTTGTTTTGAAAAATATTTGGGTTTTGAGTAATTCGGATAAGTGAGTTGTAATCAATTTAATTACACTTAGATTGTTAGTTACCACGTTTCCTACAAACGTGATATCGTTACTACTTTACCCGCGATAATAATTTATTTAACAAATAATTCCTTTTTCCCAGACAATAACTACCAATCCGGATTCATACAGAGGTATGGTAAATGGTCCGCATGCACGAACTTGAAATTCTTGTACCGTGCATTCGTCTGTATAATACTTGTTCAACTTATGTACTGCAACATAGATTGAAGTTTACTACTCCTCTTAATCCAATTGAACCTCCACTTTTACAATCCATTACCCGCGTTGTTTTCCCGCAGATAGATTTATCCGATGACCGGTGTATTGCTGGGCTGTTGAGCCACAACTGCTTGATGAAAGATGTTGAGATTTCTCATGAGTTTTCTGGAATGTTGATATTTCCGTGAAAGTAATTCGGGAAGCTACCGAGGATGTGACGTTCTCATCTGGAAGAGTGATCCTGGAAGGGTTGTCGGTTGAAGGAGGCAATAAATGCTCAGAGTGATGGACGGTCTCGAGCATCAGTTTTATATCCTTATGACAAACACCTTGCTTTATAAGGGAACCACCCACGTTCCCTAGCAGCATTTCCTTTAGTATTTACCCTTCTCTCTATTCCAGTTCCCGTGTTGCTCAAGCATCAAACATTAACGATCACGAGAAACTTATACAAACTTCCCCATGTCGCACGGTGTTTCTAAAAATTTAGTTCAAGTGGATAAAAGTCAAAATAAAACTTTTCCTCCAGCATCCAGAGACACAAGTGAAGGTATTACATAATTAATACTTACAAGGATTTAATCCCCATGGGTTAGCTATTTGACCAAATACGAGAGCAATAAACAGAAAAATATTATAGGCAATCCAAAAGAAATGAAACCTATGTCATATGCTATTTGTTTTCCCCCTCTTCTTCATACCACCTTGACTTGTAGCGGAATGTTTTTTCCAAAGTGTTTAACAATTAATGTGGTGGTTCTGCCTTTTAATTATCAATTAATTTATCTCTTCTCTTCTGAAAATAAGTATTGAAAAGTTCTCATTCAAAGTTGATAATAGAAAAAATAGAGCACCGGTTTGTCAAGTTGTTGTCAAAACAAAACTGTATACAAAATTTGAATGTTCGTCTCGTTCATTTCGCAAACCTCTTGCGGCAAAGGTTGTTCTTCAATTTCCCAACTTGATTTGCATAATTTAATCAAGAGGGTTGTTTTTTAATTAGCTGAGAAACTCAAAAACCGAATAAGATATAATTTAATTTAAACCTTCTTAATTAGGTACTTTATACACATGTACATAGTAATGTCCATTTTGATTAATAAAACTTTGTTCGCGATATTTCAGGGATTTTAATGAGAAAAATTCAACAGTTTTAATTAGGTTGGTACTATTGTGAGCTAAGTAATTTTTTCAGTAATGTCCATTAAGCTTCTAAATGGTTATTTTTTCAATTAATCTCATTTCATTTCACTTGTCTACATCTCATGAACTTGAGCTAAAATACATTGATAAAAACATGAAACAAAATTATTAAGATCCTAAAGCAGATATTTAGAACAAGATGTTTATCATACAATTGATAGTTAGCGATCGAGCACTTGAATTTTTAAACAATTTAACATAAATTTAATCTGACAATTTAGAATTTGCTCATACAGCCATGCTGTTTGACTGGAACTTGATGAAGTTGAAGAAGTAAAACGTTTTTCATGGTCAGCTATTTAAAACATCGCGGTGACTTTCACCGTTTCAGGATTCGATTACCGTTTTGGTCTTGTTAAACAACAGAACGCCTAAAAGGTTGCGAGACGTGTCAGCTTGACTGGCGAACTGAAACGATGAGATAAGAGGAATCGATATATCCGTCCGTATTTACGGAGAACCAGCTTTTCTGAAGTCCGCGTGGGGTGCAAATTCCTTTGGTATCGCGTTGAAAGGAAACAACAATACTGGCATTGATATTGGCAGCACTTGACAGCACCAAGGTAAAAGTATTTTGGGAGCTGCAGTTGGTTTACCGATTGTTTTTGCCAACAAAATGTCATACTTACATATGCATTTATACGTCATTTAAACATGTACGACTCCATGTTTAGCATGTCAAATTAAGTTTGAAGCAAGTTCAAAATTCACACCTTTTGTGCAGTTAGACCGAATCAATTTAAGATAAAAAATGTCTGCTATGTTAGGTGTGACACTCAAATTCATCGTATTGGTAACCAGTGCAGCAAAGAAGACAAGGGAAGCAGGAAAGTTCGCTACTTACCTCACAACCACAGAGCCAATCAACCTTTTCGTGGTAATGAGGGTTGAACTTGGGAATCGTGGAACGATTTATGCTTGCCTTTGAGGTTTGTTTCCTTTGCTGCAGTTGTTGGGCGCCCTGCATCTCAAATAATCACTCTTTGCTCCGCCGACAATTTGCTCACGTTTTATAGCACTTACTGTATCCATCGCCTATTCACAGCTAACAGTTCAGTCACAAGGGCTGGGGATAATCAACTGATAATATGATAAGAGTGTGTTTTGGTGATTCTAGCTCACTCTAGCTGGTGAGCAAACAACTGGTGCTCCTGTGTAAGGTCTCGCATTGGTTCATTCTTTGAACCCGGATCCAACCAACACTGTGTTCTCCTTCCATTCGTAGCACAGACGGGGTTTAGCTCCCATACGGTGAACCCCTAACCAAACTCACCACTTCACCATCCTCTCACCCATCCTGAGGCCCTGTTTGGCGAGTGGATTCGAAACTCTTCAGCACATCAATGAGGATTCATGGGGAAAAGATGGAAAAGAGTACGATAATATTCTACGTACAATATTATTATTATCAGGTATCTTTTTCATTTTGGGCAGGTATCTTTTTCCTGTCAGCAGCTACCCCTGTTGATAAAATAAATGTGTAAACATTGAAATATTTTCAATAGTCTTTGAAGATAAAAAAAGTTAATGCAAGTACAAAACTGCCAGACTCTCTATCTATTATGAGAGAGTGATGGAATTGAGAAGTAGTCACTGCCAAGGGCTACAACAGGTTTATCCTCAGAAGCAGCAGTTTCAACAAACGCGAAGGGAGAACTATCTATATCCATCAGACAAAAACGCCTTCAAACGGATGGGTCGACCTGTATTGCAGAAGTGTGGTGGAACTGATTTTATGGCGAGTAAAATGATGAAACGATCTAGTTGAATTTGAAATCTAATGATAAAACCGTTGTTTTCGCCAACTTCCCTGCAAATTTGAGTTGGACCAAAATTATTGTTTGTTGGATTTTACGCTTGCATTTGTGCAGACTAAAAATTGATTTGTGAGCTATGAAACTCAGCGGTCTTTCTTCAGCCAAACTCGCACCCTCCCCGAAAATTGGATAGAAACTCTAGAAATTTAGCATTTACAAGGATCTCTGGATTGGACAGACTGAGTTTGGGATAATTTCAGAATTGTTATAATTTAATATTCATTTTTACTCAAGATTTTTCTATGTATATTTTGTCTGGGATTATTTCATTATCATGCTCAAAAGTTTACGGAGATTATATTACACCAGTTCAGCTTCCTTTGTGATCACAAATTAACATCATTAACGCCCCAATAACTAAAAATAAAATTTGTGGATTTCTTAAGAACTCCGGATTTTCAAAATATAATGATCCTCTTTAGTTGAAATTGGGGAAGTAGGTACCTAGCTTGTTCTGACTCGGTCAACTTCGTTATTACTAAAAGGTTGAATCATTTTCCTTGAGGCAACAGAGTTTTATGGTAGTTTGTCACTGACAATTTTGTAAAAGGACGTTTTCACAAAAGGAATCTTAGACCAACCTATTGTGATACCTCGTTTATAAGCATGATAACATTGGGTCGCATTCATAGCGTAGGGCGTTGGTATCTCGTTAAAACTTTACCCCACTGTTAATCAACTGTATTTCCTTTAAGATTACACTCACAAAAGATGAAAACTACGCTACCACATCGCAACCTTACTTCCTTTGGCTTCGTCCTTTGAACTGTTATTAAACTGAACTTCGACCCTCGAAGAATTAATAACCATCAACTTTAATTTTGAAGTTGCAATTCAGTTTTGATGATCATAGCCCCAGTTTCCTCTCGTTCTTTTTGAAAGAAAATTGGAGCAGATTACACTGTAGATTATGTAGAAGTAAATTAGGGGTCTCAACTGAACATCTTAAAGCAAAAGCTGTTTAAATTGATATAAACGAGTCCAAAATAACAAAATAGTGGATCTATACGTACAACAATGGATACAAAATATTTGTTCTTGTTTTTTTCTGAAAATTTGAAATTTAAATTTTCTTTGGTTTGAAATTTAAAAATCGGAATTTTTTTAGACATGAAAATTGAATTAATTTGGAACAATGAGCAAAGAATTATATATTAAGCAGTGAACCTGCGAAAAAATCCAATTCATCTTGCACAGCGTGTTTAGGGAAGATATATTTAGGATATAATGCACACTTTTTTAGAAGCACGAGACACAAGAAATGATGAGTTGGAAGAATTTATTGCCCAGTTGAACAAACGGCGATCCCTGCGGTAGGCAGAGGTCAAAACCGCATTACTGATAAGTTACTAAGGATAGCATTCTGCGCCTTCTTCAGCGGCCACTGTCGCTGGGGTGAAATTGAGTTCCTTCAGGAGGTCGGATTGTCCAACGTGTATAGTTGAAGTAACAATAACCTACAAAACAGTTCGATCAACTGAAGGATAAATGAACAATTTCAATTGAAAAAAAAAAACGCTGCGAATTCTTTTGCTGGGGTTTATTATTCAATTGCGTTCATGCTGAGCGATTATTGAATTTCAGGAGGCAACTGATAATTCCAAATAGGTATTTCGCTCCATCATCTGTGAAACACGCACTCCAAAGCTTAGTAGAAATTCAAATCATGAACGCAAGCCAATTGAATAATAAACCCCATTGAAAGAATTTGCAGCGTTTTTTTCAATGGTTATCAGAATACTTCAACCCGTGTATCAGCTATAAACCCTTTTAGGAGTTCACTCCAGGTTCCACTTACACTATCTAACTAGGTTACAGCAATCAAAACAAAAACAGTAATAAACCAAAATAACGCAAATGGTGGCACCATAAATCGGGCCATACTTCGGGAATGGTTTGAGCTACGGACCTGGGGAAGGGCTCATTCGATTCCTCATGGAAAGTTCTTCAAAAAAAGTCTAAATTTAGGCCGCCTTGACCTTTTTTGAAGTTTTTAGGGATTTTACAAAACTTTGACAACCCTTAAAGGGCACTTTAAATTAAGTGAGAGTGCTGGCTAAAGATTTGGGCGTTGTCGGACCAATATTGATTTTTCCTGAAAATTTCAGATTTTTTGCGCCAGCCGTTTGGGAAAAATTGTGCGCCGTACGGAAATTTTTTTATTGCAGATTTGGATTCTACACCCTTTGAAACGTAAACCATGAAATTTTCAGGGAGGGTTAAAAATTTTTTTTTTTTTGTTTTAAGAGCGATACAGTGGTTTATTATTGAATAATAAACCAATAACAACCTAAATGAAACAATAGTCATGATGATGTCATAAAATAAAATTTGGATAGAAATTCTATATTACTTAGAGCTGTTTTTGGTTTAATTGTTCCTCAACAATTTTGGCTACTCTTTCGTTTGTTGTTAATGTTTTGTAAAGGAAGAACTTGTTTTACTAACGAAACTAAATACACTCGATTAAATTATCAGAGAGATCAGGGGCAAAGTCTAATAAGCGCAATGTTCTGGTACCTTACATTCCTTGAATCTCTATGTTTTATTACAATCTATGAACCCTCATCCATTGAACTAACAAAATAAGTTAGTAACAAATTCAAGTCTTTGACCATAAAAACGAAAAACAACAAGTCCTTAATAGTAAAGACAACGTTTTAAACGCAAAACTGAAAAAATAACTGGTAACCAACGTTTTGATATTAGTAAATGGTTCCTACCAGAACCAAAGCAGGTACAAATACGAAAGAATAAATACGTAAGAAACCGCGAATTTTCGAGAGGCATGTCAAACATTAACCACTGCCAGCTACAAGTATATAAACCCCACAGAACATAGAGTAAAGTATTGTATTTGTAATGTGTTCTATTTTCTATGATAAACCCCTACTCGTATATTTTCGGTTTATTATATTCAATAATAAATCTTTGTCATCGACCAAGACAAAAAAATCCAAAATCATCATCTCAGAGTGATTTAATCTGTGATGAATAAATCAATTGTGCGTAGTTCAGTTGGTAAGAGAAATTCTTTCTTGACGCGGTACTGAGAACCTTTGACACCAACAAATAGACATCACACATCCTAATTGCAATGCAATTCAAAGGCCACCATCTTAAAATTTACCTCTACTGAACATACCGAATTTGAACGAAATGTGACCAGTAAACTAAGCCAAGTGATCTATTCAGCCATGGGATCGATTACAGTCAACGAATCTGTTGCTAGAGAGCTGAACTCTAAAGCCAAGTGATCTATACATCCATGGGATCGATTACAGTCAACGAATCTGTTGCTAGAGAGCTGAACTAATTAGTTCCCCACCACAAAGCCAAGTGATCTATCTAGGATCTATCTATCTAGGATTGGTGACCAAACGTCCCAGAGAACCGAGATTGTCCCGGTTTTTGATCAAGTTACTTTTTTTTCGTGATTTATTAATTGCAACTGAAAAAATCAAATACATTTCATCTAGCAATTTTACATATCAAGCAGAAGAACACGGTACACCAAGAGGGTAGGTTTACAGCAAAACCTAGAACCCCTTTATTATATAGTGTCAATTAATTAGCACTGAGTTCGATTGCACTTCTATTCACGAAGGCACAGGTTTAAATCCAGTGGTTTGTTTCGCTTGAGACGTCGGATTTCACCTTTGTTGTCCAAAACGTAGAGCATCTCCGGGTTCGTGGAGGCGATGTTCATGCTTCCTTGCGTATTTTGCAATAGTTTCATAGACTGTCTCCATCCTCAAATCTCGATGAATATCATCGTTTCGCATGTACCAAGGGGCTCCAACTTACTTCTCAGTATTTTATTCTGAAAGGTTTGGATTTTCTTAATATTTGATTTCTTGGCACAGCCCCAGATCTG
The DNA here is from genome assembly GCA_031894815.1 of Creontiades dilutus. Classification (NCBI taxonomy): domain Eukaryota; kingdom Metazoa; phylum Arthropoda; class Insecta; order Hemiptera; family Miridae; genus Creontiades; species Creontiades dilutus. The sequence goes on from JAVIWC010000643.1 coordinate 170,992, forward strand.
TAGCCCATAGGCCCAAATAGGGCGAAGGATCTGCTTATATATAAGCAGTTTGTTGTGAAGAGAGAGATGGGAATTCCTTCCCATTAGCCAATACATCCGTCTGTACTTGATTTTAAGTTCTTCTTTCTTCTTTTCTATGTGTTTATTCCAGTTTAATATCAAGTTACTTGATGTCCCGAAAAATTCTATCGGGACACCGAAAAGTCCCGGAATTTTACTTTTACAGGGATTAATCAATACCCTGATACTGAGAAATCAATTCCACATACTGACTAAATTCGTTCAGGAAAACCTTTCAAAGGGGAATGATGAAAAAGAAGTACCACTGCAATAACATGAAAAATGGGTGGAGTTTTTTAAATACTGTGACAGACCTCAACACCACTCTGATCCGGTAAAAATAGCACAACATTTGTTTGTAATACCAGTCCACAATGCCAATAAAGAGAGAATATTTTCTTTCATGAATATCCAATAGAGTGATGAAAGAAACATATCGGAAGAGGATGACTCTCTTGAAGTAATCCTCCAGATCCTTTACAACTACAACATGGAATGTGTAGAGTTTTATAACTACGTTTCAAATAACAAAGACATCAGAGTGGAGCGTATATTAGTTTTATTTTGTTGGAAACGTTTCGCCCCATTACGGGGACTTCCTCAGTCCTGTCATTCAGTTGTAAATATGTACAGCCAACCAACACGATCCAGGTCATCATATTTCAATTATTGCTGTAGTAATCTTATCCTTATCATTGCCAAAAAGTATAGGTTCCCCAATGAAAAACCAAAAAAAAAAAAATTTTTTTTTGCTAGAAAACTTATGAAAAAAGAGATAGAAACCTACCAAACTTGAAAAAAAAAACGCTGCAAATTCTTTCACTGGAGTTTATTATTCAATTGGCTTGCGTTCATGATTTGAATTTCTACTAAGCTTTGGAGTGTGCGTGTTTCACAGGAGCGATTATTGAATTTCAGGAGGCACACAAATATGATCAACTGATCAATCCAAATAGGTATTTTGGTTGAGAACAGATTCACGTGCTCCATGCATATCTCCTGAAATTCAATAATCGTTCTATCACCTGTGAAACACCCACACTCCAAAGCTTAGTACAAATTCAAATCATGAACGCAAGTCAATTGAATAATAAACCCCAGTGAAAGAATTTGCAGCGTTTCATGCATATTAGAATGCTTCAACCCGTGTATCGGCTACAAAGCCTCTTAGGAGTTCACTCCAGTATCCACATTACTACATCACTACGTCACTAGGTTACTGCTATCAAAACAAAAACAGTAATAAACCAAAATAACGCAAATGTTGGCACCATAGGTCGGGCCATACATCGGGAATGGTTTGACCTACGGACCTGGGGAGGGGCTCATTCAATTCCTCGTGGAATGTTCTTCAAAAAAAGTCCAAATTTAGGCTTGACATTTTTGAGGTTTTTAGGGATTTTACAAAACTTTGACAACCCTTAAAGGGCACTATAAATTAAGTGAGAGAGCTGGCTCAAGAATTGGGGCGTCCTCCGACCAACATGGATTTTTCCTGAAAATTTCAGCTTTTTTGCTTCAGCCGTTTGGGAGAAATCGTGCGTACGGCGGAAAATTTGTATTGCAGATTCGGATCCTACACCCTTTGAAACGTAAACCATGAAATTTTCAGGGGGAGTTAGAATTTTTTTTTTTTTTTTTTTTTTCAAGAGCGAATAATAAACCAAAAGTGGAACTATAGATTTTGAAGGACGAAACGTTTTTCGACATTATATAAGAATACAAACAATCCTAAGGTTCCTTTGTTAGTGAGGAACCAAATCAGATTGCTGTTACTTTGACCTCAGGAACATCATTGCTCCTTATATTAAATTATGTCAACTTGTTGATCATCGTGGTTTTTGGTACTGGGGCCAGTCTGGGGTTGCACTTGGCATCGAGAGGAAGGTTGACTGAAGGCTTCCCGCGCTCACCTTGTCACTATCAAGAGGTTAATGACTGTAAAGGTAAAGGGGAAAAGGTGGGCCCGGCTTCTCAGCCGGTCTCTTCTCCGGTTTCCAACGTTGGCAACACTGCCGGCGGCTCTCGAGCGATCCCCCTTCTCTCTCTACCGCAAGGTCTTCCGCATCATTCCCTCTCGCTTCCTCACGGTTCCACCACTCTTTCTCCAGCGGCAGCCGTTTTTCGTCAGTTCGTCGCGGCGACCGCGAGTGATGTGCGTGTAGTGAATGTGCTGTGTTTCTGTGCCTTCTAAACACCCACGACCCCTTGGCTCACCTGTTGATTCTGAATGACCCGACAGCTTACCTCGTCGCGATGGATACAATATTCATAGGTAGGTTTCATCGCTCATCTCTGTACGCTATTTGTAATTATAACTACTCTCCTCTAACAGAAATTACCCACCTAGGTATGCGTCAACAGGTATGCGCACTCCATGACATGAGTCAGTACCACCTCTGCCGAGACCTCTCATATCTATTATTCTCGCTGTCTAACAGCCGTAGGTATTGCACAAAATTTCTGTCTTGATTCTTAACAGGCCGTTTGTAATAGGTAGGTACAATACTATTGAAAGTGTAAACGTAGTAGTTGTGACCTTAATTTACAATTGGTTGAGAATGAAACCGATCCCCTCTGTATTTAGCGAACCGTTAACTTCACAGTGTATAACTATTAAGATACTGCTTTCAATTTCAATGTTACCTGATTAGCTGGAATTTATCGGTAAGTTATGTAGGTTGTGCCTCGCAGTGTGATAACAGTGAGTGATAAGTAAATTGCATGATGTGATAACTGTTTGAGTTATCATTCTACTACGTAGCCAATGGGTGAAGAATGCCCACTACTTCTACCGCACGTAATAACTAAATTGCTCAATATAATAAATTGGTAAAACCAACACGACCTACCTACCTGGTAGATGGGTTGACAGGTACCTTTTTATATCGGATACTACAGAGAAATTTGCATTAATGGAACGAATTGAATTGCATACTAATTTGTGTACAATGATACTGTTCACTTCAGTAAACTTGTTTATCAATTAATCGAATTTAAATTGATGTTTCGGCCTGATATTGCCTAAATCCATTTTCAGCTGTTTTCCGTATGATTTTTATGTTATTGTTCTGAAAAATATTAAAAATTCTACTTTGAAATAGTAGTTCTTCCTTGGCTAGTTTTTGAAGTTCTTTTCTTCCGCTAATTCTCTCTCTATTGATTACGTTTTAGTGAGAGATTTTGAGAATGTAACAGATACCAACTTATTTTCAACCGATGGTTCTGTAATGCTCTGTAGGATACAGGGCCGGATCTATACATTTTGGGCCCCCCTGCAAAATCTATCCTGGGCCCCCTTAACAGTACGTATGGAATAGCCCTAGCCCCACCCCCAGAAAATTTTAAGGAAAAGAATGAACAACAAAATATTGCATTTATATTAACGTACAACAAAAAATCTTTCAGTAACGAGATTCTTTCATTTTTGCGGCAGAGGTACAGTACAGGCCCCCCTAGAGCCGCGGGCCCCCCTGCATTGCGGGGTTTCGCGGTTCCTAGTTCCAGCCCTGATAGAATATAAATTTTGGGCGTCGTTTAATACGTTACCTAATCATTTTAAGGATATATATAATATACTTATTCTTATGTACCTCCCTACATTTATCTTCCTCTACCTAGTGTACTTGTAGTATGTTTCTGCCTACTCCCTCTTGACCAATCGATATAACAGATTTTTGTGGGTATATCAAAATATACACAAATAACGTCGTTAGTTTTGCCTGTAAACAATCATAAATCAAACCGCTTAAGTCTAAGGGAAGAAAACCTGAGTAGATGCTTGCTGATCAGCAAGTATCAATACATCCTTTAAAATAGCACTAACAACTAAATAGAATTGACTTGATAATTTTCCCGGAATAATTTACAAATCACCAAGCAGTATTGTTGTTGATGTGAGAGAAAAAACGCTGCGAATTCTTTCACTGGGGTTTATTATTAAATTGGCTTGCGTTCATGATTTGAATTTATACTAAGCTTTGGAGTGTGCGTGTTTCACAAGTGATAGAGCGATTATTGAATTTCAGGAGATATGCATAAAGACGTAAATCTGTTCACAACAAAATACCTATTTGGATTGTTCAGTTGATCATATTTGTGCCTCCTGAAATTCAATAATCGCTCTTTCACCTGTAAAACAGGGACACTCCAAAGCTTAGTATAAATTCAACTCATGAACGCAAGCCAATTTAATAATAAACCCCAGTGAAAGAATTTGCAGCGTTTTTACGGTTATCAGAATGCTTCAACCCGTGTATCGGCTGCAAAGCCTTTTAGGAGTTCACTCCAGTATCCACATTACTACATCACTAGGTTACTGCCATGAAAACATAAACAATGACCTTGACTTTTTTTGAGGTTTGTAGGGATTTTACAGAACTTCGAAAACCCTTAAAGGGCACTTTAAATTAAGTGAGAGTGCTGGCTAAAGAATTGGGGCGTTGTCGGACCAATATTGATTTTTCCTGAAAATTTCAGATATTTTGCTCCAGCCGTTTGGGAGAAATCGTGCGTACGGCGTACGACGGACGGACGGAAAAATTGTTATTGCAGATTCGGATTCTACACCCTTTGAAACGTAAACCATGAAATTTTCAGGGGGGTTAGATTTTTTTTTCAAGAGCGATTACAATGGTTAATTATTGAATAATAAACCAAAAGTATTGTTGTTGATTATTACCTTCAAGTAGGCATTTGCAGAACTTTAATTAGCTTAACACTCTAGAGTCACAATAAAAACACTCGCCGTTTTCTGTCTTGCTTCACTGCATAAAATCAAGAAAAGTTCACTCACTTTTCTGGGCATCGCTAACTACACACCTTCAGATTCATAGCAAACCTTCCCCACTGGTTTACATCAACCTATCAACCTTCTTGATCACAAAGATGGTAATATTCCCGAGTTTCCATTGAGAAGAAAGAATGAGGACATGCCGAAAATCCAGTTTTTCAGTTGAGGTTATGTTCTAATCAGCGTATATCTTAACTCTAAAACAAAGAAAAATATATCAGGGTAACCTCGGCCAGTTTTAGTTCGGTTACATTTCATTACTACCTCTGTTTAACTTTACCTGCTTGCTAGGTCATACCTCATGAGTGTGTGCTGGTTGAAGGAGTTTCTGGTCGCCTAAAATGTTTCATCATTTATCCTCCACCGCTTGCAATAATTTCCACTGCTCCAATAGCCAGTTTTCATTGAAATGGTGAGAATACGTCATTGGGGTCATGAAAGCGGCCAAAAATATAATGACAAGTTTATCAAATGCTTCTTTAATGGTTATCCAAGTAGTTTCCTGCCGTAAATCCGTGATAGTTTCACTCAAAAATTCAGTACCATACACCTATCTCAATTTCTTCTCCTCGAGTCAAATTTAAACAAGAATTTTCTACGCTCATGATTCAGGCAAATCTGATAGTTCGGAGGGAGCAGCTCCCTAGAAATTACATGTTGGATCAATAACTGATAAGTCAATCAAGAAAAGTATAACGATATTGACCGGAATGGGTTTTTAACAGCCATCTATTATTCAACGAAATTCTGTTAAATATAACATGGTTTATTGCTAGATAAACCATTTTATTCTGCGGAGAACCCGAATTGCCTTCCCTTTTATGTATGGGGTAACATTGGTAGATTGTATGTATGTTGTACATTGAGATAATGTAGTATAAGCTAATTTACTGAATACCATCAGACACCATGCACTACTTGGACCTATTATAAACCTTAATCCAGTCTAATAAGGATGTTGCTAGCGGAAATTTAAGTTTTTGAGATCAACAGTGTCAAGGTATTTCTGGACTACCTGCATTCCACTAATCATTGATTTCGGTTCTGATCAATTATATTCATCTAGCGGTTCTTCATGGGTATATACCGTCTTTTCTGTGTAGGTAGGTCAGTACCTCTGATATTTTTTATCATTTATTGTTGACCGTAATTCGTTCTTCATCTTAACTTGCATTTTATGAAGTTTGACGTAACCGTGTCTCATTGACGTCTTAGAAATAGTTGTTTTGAATTTTGCATTGAAGCGGTAAAATATTTTACTGGCGGTATTTGGAGCCGAGTTGTACGCGGATGCTCGGAACCGAAGTTTTTTTAATCATTCAGGATGAAGGGCACGATAATGGAACTGTAAAGAAATGAATGAGTGATAACTGTTGTGGTCGCTTCCTCGAAAATCTCGTCTGTTGTTTATCTTCTTCGAGGAATTCTTTAAATTTTAATTTCCAGTGTTTGTGGTCGTAAAAATTCAACGTTGTGACCACGAGACCAACAAATTTACCTTTAACGTCAACATTTTGAGTCATACAAAAAAGTTGGGAGTGAGGAATTATGTGATGTATAGCGAATTCCTAAACAAGTCATTCTAGACCCGCACTGCAATGCTCCCCTAATAAAATTCTACATATATGTCGCTATAAATTCTATATATATATCGCTGCACTGTACTACAACTTCCAAGACATATTGCTATGTGGAGCCCGGTGATGCTCTTGGATTGGGATCCAGATCTCGTTCTTGCAACATGGAGAATTCAATCTTGCATGAGCAATAGCGTGCAAGGGCGCCCTTCAGAGAATTTCGGACTGTTAACTATTTGGATCTTTCATGACCCAACTTCCAAGTAGGGACCGACAAGTAGGATAACCAGGAACCAAACACATCTTACCCACTGACACCTGCTGTCTTAACATGCAGTGCTGTGTATGTGGAAGATGTGGGGTGTTCTGTCCATTAGCTACTTTTTAGAGGACTGCCTAGCCCTGATGGAGTTCAGAGCCTAACTTGACCAAATCTCAGTGAGTGGATGTTCTGCATAGGATAGACAAGATCTACCCCCTAATATTACGTATAACTGAGCGCCTCTGGGATTTTATACTAACTGTGATGTATCTTTACGTGTGCATCTAGTCATAACTTTATTTCATTATGCAGTATGCTAATTGTAGGCAGTAATACGCTTATGTATTATCTAGTCTTGGATGTAGTATTTAATTTTTAAAGTATATTATCAGCGTAGGGGCTACAGAGTGGTGACCAGTGTGATCGAGTACGGCGATCACGCTTTACCATTTGATGTCCTCGGCATTTCATTTGTTTTTCGCATGCGTTTTCACCTACCCCCCCCCCCCCCCCCCCCGCGTTCAAACTTATTTAATACTACTCGATAGATTTTCTTAAAATAAATACGATGTTAACAAAATAATGAGTATTTCTGTCCCCAAGGTGTGAATGTTCTAAGTAAATCGTTTTATGAAAAGAAAAACTCTGAACTGATTAAATTTCAATGAACAAAAATTAATTTTTATACGATATTCAAAATATTTTCATATTTCAATCATATCTAATAGTTTGAGTTATTTGGAGGAAAATAGGTGTGTCCCATCTTCTAGGGAGTTTTGGGAAAAAATTCATCACGAGTGTTACCAGCTGTTCTAGCAACACTGTTAATTGAAAATGGTGGGAAAGAACCTCGCGACGTTTCCTTGTGATTCCTGATGTCAGTCTACGTGCAGCCTAGAGGCAGGAAGAAGCTGGTAGGAGAGCATCATAATCATAGGGCATCACCCAAAAACACGGGATGTCACAAAAATTATCCACCACGAGTGTTAACCTCTGTTGCATCAATAGCATTTGATTATAATTGTGGATTACAGCGGCAGAAGGAGAAACTTGAGGACACTTTTTCGGAGCAATCATCTCATATCTACCGAACACTTGGTTAGGTTTGGAATAGTATTTCCATAAGAACCCATCATGAGTGTAATGAGTAACAACATTTATTTTTAAAAATTGTATCCAACAAAATGATTAAAATTTCAACAGTGTTTTTCAAATGTACTGAAACAGGCATTTCCACTATTTCTCATGAAAAAGATTTTATTTTTAATACAAAATTGTTCGTTATCCAGTTGTTTTCTCATTCGATTTGCACCTATCATGGGTGTTACAATGGATAGTTTTTGGTACCTTAAAATGTCCAAATCGATTAGCCAGACACGTGATGTACTTTTGGATCTAGTTTAGGAACAGAAATACTCATTGGGTGGTTTCTAAGCTTGTTGACGACTATTTAGCGATTTGCTCTTTAATTTAAAAAAAAAAAAAAAACCTAGGAAAAAGACTCTTTGTCGATTAAAATATTAAAAATAAAAATAAAAAACTTCAACTGCGAAAACTTACAACCGGCACTCACGTTTGTTGCCTTCAATATCTTGTGAGGTGATGGAATAATATAGTTGCCCCTTCCAATGAGCTGAATGCGGTAATGCCCGCCACGCTCAGAGGATGAGCCAGATGACCCAAAACGTCTGATTCATCCCCCAAGGCGACGGATTCTAAAACAGTGAAGGGCCAACTATTCATATCCATCACAATCTATAATAATTTTCCACATCAAATTTTGTTCAAAAAGTCGATTTTTTTTAGCCCATCTAACATGGTCCAGGAAAGCCAAAAGTATCACATTCAAAATAGTAGGGGAATGACCTGGGCATCTTCGTACTTCTTAACTCAAGTTCCTATGATTATTTGTACGTAACAGGTAGTGAATGAACGACAACGATTCCTTGTAATTCTTAGGCGTTGTTTACAAAATCTTAGATATTTCAATAGCTTTATGAGTATTGTTACGATTCGAAGTTTGATTATAGCCATGAGACTATCATTGAGGCAAAAATGAAATTCGTAGGCCCCCCCCCCCTATATTTCTAAATATTTAATTTAATTTTTTATAATTTTTGGAAAACACAGTTTAGAAATACACGACATCAAATAGGTAGATCTCGTACCTACTTGAGTGTATCTTGAGCAAATTGCTTTTATCTGTTCAACTCCGTATCTCCACTGTTGTTATCATTTAAAGTTCTGTCGAAAAGTGATTGTGTACATATGTACCTAAATCGTTTATTCCCACACATAGAAGTTGGTTTCAGTTCAAACATTAGATCAGTTTGAGAGATTCCTTAACCAAGAAAAACGATAACGATACGTGTACACATAGCTCGGATCTTTATAATTGTCGGCCTATGTTTGCCTGCTTTATCATTAATAACATGAAAATGTACGCTTGGTAGAAAAACTACATCCTATTGTTAATTCCTTATTGAAACATGTGATAATTTTTGAAATTCGTACATGTATGAGTATTTATATTTGCTAAAACGTTCTCTTTTTAGAATAGTTCCTATTTCTTTCAAGGAACGTGCAGATTAGGCTGATGGTAATCCTCTTTCAGTTTCATTGCTCACCAACCACTACTTCACTCTGTGCATATCCCAACGTGAAATCCATTAGTATACTTTTACCACGGCCTAGTTGTTTCAGATAGTTAATATTCGCTTCTAGCCACTCACACCCACAGCCTTAACGGTCAAACTGATCTGTTTAGCAGACATATCTCAGAACATATGTCCTAAGGTATAGTAGCCTCTTATGCTGAGGAACTCGATCACTAGGGCTTGTTGAACGATTAAAAAAAAAAAAAAAAAAAAAAAAAAAATGTTCCCGTGGCAGCTCCGACCTACCTTCCTACTATGGAAGTTTCCATATTAGTTGTCAAGCGCTTCGATACCTGTTTTCCAGCTCAAGTTTCTTCTTTTAACGGATACACAACTGTTCCTACATAATACTTTCTCTTCGTCTTTGGAATCGAGTTTTGGTTAACAAGGCGGCATAGTTACGAGATGTAGATTTGGCGAAACCTATTAACGAGAAAAAATAATTTTGCAATAAAAATCTCGGAAAATTTTTGTCAGATCATTATTTGAGTTTAAGGTGGGCTTTAAGCCACCTCACCGTTAAAAGTGGTTGTGCAAAAGTTAAGAAATTAGACCCAATTTACATTATCTATAATTCACTGACCTCTATACTGTTTATCGTTCAATGTTACAAGTAATCCAACAAGATATAACTTGTGATGGACATGGTTAGTTGACCCTTCCCTGTTCTTGAATCCGTCTCCTTGGGAGATGAATCGGACGCATTCAAGCGTCAAGGCGAGCATTACCGCATTCAGCTCAATGGAAGGGGCAACTATAGGGCCTTCTATTTTATCTCCCGTTCATTCCCTAACTATCGCACTCTATTGCATACTTACACATATTCAATTAAGAATGTGATTGGTCAAGTAGTTGTTCCCTCTCACAATTCATTTAACGATGTTTCTCAACTCACAATGAAGTTGTTAAGTAATCGCCTTGAAACTTTAGTGTTAGACCATCTTGAGATTGTAATGATATTTTTTCGTGGGGCAATCGTTTTTCATTACTTCGAATATTTTAATTTCCGAAATACCTTCGAATGTTGAAGTTATTAAGAAAACGTGTTCAAAAACCCTTACGCATGATAAGAATGATTAGGACACTCCCACCACATGGTTACTAGTAGTAAAAGCATATATGTTGCAATAAAGTTGTAAATGGTCTTCATCGTAACTGCCCCAAGTCGGAAAAATCAATTTTCCTGTATACAGGAAAATACGTCATGATTTGTTGAGAATTTCGATGATTTTATGCAATCCCTGCCATCGACTTCCTTCTTTGCAATCCATGACAAAAAGTTGAACTTCTCCCTTTAAATGAGATAATCCGCTCTATGAGCGCGATATAAAAATGACTTGTTGAATAACAAGTTTACAAGCCACACAAAACATTTCTGCAGTAGGTACATATTTTGTAATTGTTTTTGCGTCAAAACACTTGAGCAAATTTAAAAAAAAGGCAAATTTATTTATATATTTTACAAATGAAGGAAAGGAAGCGCAAGATCCCATGAGAACCCCCGTTCTTGATGGTTCCAAAAGATAATGCAATGAGACCGGATGTGTCATTAGCGTTCTAGGTCTAATGTCCCTGGGTATTTCGAACAAAACTTCATTGCCACGAAATCATTGCTTATGGAAGCCTATAGTTTGAATGCGTACCACAACCGTGCATCAGCACAGCGATTAATAAAAAACCCCCTCAGGATGTAGACGTGGGGGAATGGGCTGCTTTTTATAAAAGCATTAGATTCAACGCCTTTCATAAAGTGTTCCTCATCAATACCAGTTCTGAAACAAAAATCTGCTGAACAATGTTTTACTGTTCTCACGCTTTGCATTAAAGTATGGTACTAGTATAGATGCAATGCAACAGATCATAACACATGCTCGACCCTTTTTCATCTTAGTTTTCACCTTTTACGCTCATTTTAGGCTCGCCTCTCTTAGGTGGCTCTGTATATTATAATGGGAGGCGTGTTACAAACAAAATATGTAGATGAATGTTTAAGACCACATATTCATTTATTAAGAATCTAATCCGAGCAATAGTTTAACTTATCTTTGAATATTGAGGGAAACTTTATATGTAGGGCTGACCGACCGTAAGTTTGGAAACGGATTGTTAGTGAACCCTTTCCTTACATTTCACTTTTGTCGTCTTTCAACACTGCTCAAATTTTTAGTGGTACGTCCTGCTAGGTTATTGAAAATGGGATAAGAATGATAGTTGTCTTTCACTACTCTCTTTGATTCCCTGTACACCTGACGCCGGAGTCAATGTCCGCTCTTTATGCACAGTCCAGCCTCTTGTTATGTTTCACTTACGCCATAGGTTAGCGCTCCCTCATAACTTGAAGTTGACATCTCTGACAGCTACCTATTGACCACATCAGGTACAAGCTGGAACTGGACGTAGAGTTGATCGATTAGCAACAGCCGAAGGATAGCAGCCCGAGGTGTTGAACCTCCACTAACGAGGCGAGTCATAGAGTTGTGATAGCATAACGAATCTTTAAAGAGAACGGAGTGTTTCAAGAGTTGCACGTTCGAATAATTGCAAAATGTCCACCTCAGAATCTGACACCACCTTTTTAAAAATCGTTTGAAAATCTAGTCTTATGTTCAAATGATTAAGTCAAACCGCGGAAGTTTCTGTTCTTGATCCAACTGTTTTAACAGCTTTTCTAAGTAAATATATTTAAAAATCAATTTTTTCTCTGAAACTAAATCCGTGAACAATATCTAGGTGATACGTTGAACATTTTATATTAAAGAAACATAATCTTGCTAATGGAATCAATCCGCCACAGATGGAGTTTCGGTATGAGCATAGCCTTTCAAAAATATTCTATATTTCTTAATTATCGATAAATATATTGAATATTAATATTGTTCCTTAAGAAAGTTTTCTCGGAAGCTAAATCTAATGTAAAGATTCAGTGATAATAGGTACGTCTCCAGCGCGTCGGAATTTTCTACGCACCAGAGCTGCTGTCAATGGTCATCATTCCCCGGAAATCCTCGCCTGTCTTTTAGTCATATTCTTACCTCCTTACTTCCCCTTCGAATTAGGTATTTTAAGATTTCAGGCCATTTTGATGAACAACTTGACAATTAAATACTGTCCTTTGAATAACACCAATCTTACGATTTTCTACATTGTCTGTAGCCTTCTCATTTCCCACAACTTTCATTTGTTAGTGACACCCCATTGCTGTCCACCGTTGAATTTTTCTCGACTCTGTCGATGTGCAAATTTTAGGCTAAGTAGTAATCGATTGATGTCGCAATCTACTTATCATTCGTGAGAATCACCTATCCTTGGTATAGTTAACATACGCTGTCTTTCTAAAAACATAATGGTGTGATCCAAATACATACGATTTACCTGCAGGATTTAAGAGCATGCAAATGAAGTACACATATTTCGTATTGGTTTATTATTAAAAAATAAACCATTGCAATCGCTCTTGAAAAAAATTCTAACCCCCCCCCCCCCCCCCCCCTGAAAATTTTATGGTTTACGTTTCAAAGGGTGTAGAATCCGAATCTGCAATAAAATTTTGTCCGTCCGTCCGCCGTAAGCACGATTTCTCCCGAACGGCTGGAGCAAAAGATCTGAAATTTTCAGGAAATATCCATGTTGGTCCGGTGACGCCCCAATTCTTGAGCCAGCTCTCTCACCTAATTTAAAGTGCCCTTTCAGGGTTTTCAAAGTTTTGTAAAATCCCTTTGTAAAAACCTCAAAAAAAGTCAAGGCGGCCTAAATTTGTACTCTTTTTGAAGAACACTCCACGAGGAATCGAATGAGCCCCTCCCCAAGTCCAAACCATTCCCGATCTATGGCCCGATTTATGGTGGCAACATTCGCGTTATTTTGGTTTATTATTGTTTTTGTGTTGATATCAGTAACCTAGTGACGTAGTGATGTAGTAATGTGGATACCGGAGTGAACTCCTCAAAGGCTTTGTAGCCGATACACGGGTTGAAGCATTCTAATAATTTTCAGGAAAAATCAGAAAATCTGAAATTTTCAGGAAAACGCTGCAAATTCTTTCACTGGGGTTTATTATTCAATTGGCTTGCGTTCATGATTTGAGTTTCTACTGAGCTTTGGAGTGTGCGTGCTTCACAGGTGAGCGATTATTGAATTTCAGGAGGCACACAAATATGATCAACTGAACAATCCAAATAGGTATTTTGGTTGTGAACAGATTTACGTGCTCTATGCATATCTCCTGAAATTCAATAATCGCTCTATCACTTGTGAAACACGCACAAATCCTATTTGGATTGTTCAGTTGATCATATTTGTGTGCCTCCTGAAATTCAATAATCACTCTATCACCTGTGAAACGTGCACAGTTCAAATCATGAACGCAAGCCAATTGAATAATAAATCCCAGTGAAAGAATTTGCAGCGTTTGTGTGTAAAGTTTGATCCGTTTTAAGTAAATACGTTAGTATTCTTACATACCTCAGTTTAGACATGTCTAATGTGTCTGTTGGCACTTATCATATCTTCAAACAATTGTTACGCATAGTGTTTGGTACAATTATTGTTATCACCGTAAACATTTTCAAGAGAAAATTTGGAAATTAATTGGATTTTTTGAATGAATGGTTCTAAAAACAAAGCTTCGTACTTTGCTTTCAAAGTTAAATTCAAATTATTGCACATTGTTTAAATCACGGTAACAAATAAGCTCTATTTTTATTTCAAAAGTTTTTAAGAGTACTTCAAGACTACACTCACGCAACTCTACATCACGTCTTCCTTTCACATGTTCCCAACATGAAAGCAAGTTAATGGGGTTTTATTCAATACTCCCCTTCAAGCTCGGGGTTTGGTTTTCAATCTCAGGCTTGTCATCATCATGAGATGTCGAGGTCCTGGAAGTGACTTTTTCAGGAGACCTGCGGCCATTTTCTCGGTCGATTTATATTTCAAGTTTATCTTGCCGTCAGCCAGTGCACCACGTATAAAATGGCAGCGGGTACCAACGCATTTTGTCCTCGTATGTTGGACGGGGTTTCATTCAAGTTCTTGAGTTTCGTGGTCTTCGATCAGCACTGTAATATTTGATTCTTCCGGATTTTACTGGTGCTCTTCAATCAATTTCCCGTGACAGTTAGCTTGCTTAAACTTCTTTTCTGCTTGGTGACATCGTTCTCTGCTTCCTGGATTCCCAACTGTCCAAACACTGGATATCTTGAAAATGCAACCCTTAAAGGATTTTCAATCTTGTGCAGAATTTCCCCAATCATGGTCTAGAAAACCGATCAAACTTCATTCTCCGTTATTAAAAATAATTTACCGTAATTTAAACCTGTCAGTTCTCTCATTAGTGGCTCTGCAGATTATGTCAATTGAGACACTGAAATGGGCACGATTTTAAACTACAACTAATGAACTAAACTAAGACTAGGTGACTGCGCTTACATTATTAGGTGGAAGTAGGTATATCACAGCTTTGAAATATCACCGTTCGTTTGGAACAATGCGGTTCTCAGGTACGTTAGCAAGAACTTTACAGTATCTGATCCAGATTTTTAAATATCAACCCACTGAGGGGGTCCACGCTGGACTCAGAGGTCCATGAGGGCAGTGCAATCCTCTAAAAATTGGCTGATGGATAGATCATCCTCACACCTCCCACACATAACATAATGAGCTCCTGGGTTACGTACGTGTCCGTGAGTTAGAGGGATGTGGGCAGTCACTGCCCTAGAGAACTACTATTTGGTCCCTTCTTCAAGGTTGGGTCACGGCCAACGAACCAAAGACCAACCAGGAAGAGGTGCTGTAGGACACCAAATAGACCAGTGACCTCACCATGACATTGCTCCAGCCTGATGGAGTTAGCTATACGTTGCCTAAAGAGGATCTAATGTTTAATGCGCACTGGTAAAACCTCAATCATCACCGTTGGCTCTCCTTGCAAGAACCTCAGCAGACTCATTGCCATGAATACCTACGTGGTTTGGTGCCTTCATCAGTGGGATGGCATTACTGAAGTTGTGGCTTGGTGCACATACGCAATCTTTTTACCAGGGGATCATCGGAATATGAGTCACTGACACGCTCATGATGCCTATTTCTCCGTTCATCTGAAAGTTAGGCCGCAATCTGGAGTCCCTTCGATATATCTAAGAACCATTTTTACGGCAGCCTAGTGTCTTTTGGATCGATCAGAATTGAATCGGTTGTTCAACATGCTGACCGTTTACATACATGATGTCAGGGGGACCACATTTCGATAAATACATCTAGTTCTCGAACGGATAAAGTTTTATTTCTTCCCCATCTTTCATTTCAGGACTTCTCAACTTTATGTTTTAGTTCGCTGGATTGCTAACAGATTACCTATTCAAGCTCGTGACTTCTCTGCCCAGAAGATGTAAGAGGCAGATGGTTTTACCTCTTGAAAAGATACCTTGAAATGGAAGCACTTAAACAAACTACAAAACCCTGTATTTATATCCTTTATGTTTTCAAACGTAATCCACGAACAACTTTTAAACTGAACATTTCGTATCTCAGTTGCTGTGCTGATAGTGCAATACGTGCTCATATTGTTGATAAAGTACCCACTTCGTTGAGGTACAATGCTGCAAGAATCTACTCCTTGGAAGTGTTGTACATAACGGATGCAGACATATCGTCAGTCCTCCCTTACAAAATCTGCCCTAAGAATCACGGCGATCGACTTTTCCCACCCTAGCTCGCCTTTCAATCCGCCGACCCTCCTTCACAGTCCGATGACGTCCCTCCCTGTTTCGCCCACGCCTTCAGTTCAAAACCTAATGCTGCTGGCTTCAGTCCGCTAGGGATGAAACACGTAGAACTGTGTGGAGCAGCCGATTCACAGTTGAGTGGCCACCGATCCTCTTGCCTCCCACTCTTTCTCTCAATTTTCCTCTTGTCCTCATTCCACTTGCTGTTTTCTTCGTCCCCCTAATTTTTCCAGCCGATTGATTTTGAGTATAAATGGTTGTGGTCGTCCGATGTATCCCCATACATCCGATCTATCCCCACGGATTAGGATATGAGGAATCAAAATCTCTCGACAAGGCTGTACCCTTTGTTCCAAATCCTGAGATTATTTGAGAGGAATTCAATTTAATTAATTGGAATCGAGAATGAAAAATCGAAAGAAATTTTATTTTTAATACATCATCAAACAGTAAGCTGATCAAGAAGTTTTTGAAATGTTATTTCTTGGTCGATTACAAAGGCTTACCTTTAGAAATATTCATCAAAAATCAAATGGTTTCTTAATTCCTTACTTTTTTCCATTTATTGTGAATTGATAACTCTTACCTACTTAACTCTTACTTGGGCACAAACGGTACAATTCTTGTTTAAAGCCTTTTTCTTGAAAACCGTAGGTACTAATTGAAACATTCTTTCTTTTTGTAGGATAGAGATATAGTTGAACTTGATTGGATGCATGATAAATCAAGGCCTTAAGCGTTTTCTATAGTACCTTAATATTGGGTTAAACACGAAAAATCCTCACTCCCTAGGAGGTTTTTACGTTCAGAAATAGTTCATGAGCTAATCAAACGATTTTTCCTTAGTCTTAAAATTTGAACCGGTTGAGAGGATAGTATTTTATCCAAAAAAGCCGTCGTCAGTAAAATTCAGGTCATGTAGTAGTTCTCAGAGCTTCAAGAAGGTCTGTCCCACGATTTTTGTTCACTCCCTAGACATTTTTTGAAATTCCCGCCAATCATGGCGCAGCGGGAATTTTCAGTATCTTCAAAGCTCTAGCTACACTATAACATGTCAGCTGTTGAGTGCCATGTGTTTCAGAATTTTCAGTTGCCATATTCTTATTGACCCTCACTTCTCAGGGTGAACCAGACCAAGGAAAATACAATTAATTTTCATAAAACGTTGTGTTAGTGGTTTGGAATTGTAAATGTGTACCACCTGGTCTTTTGACAAAACTTGAAACGTGTGCATCAATGCATAACCCGTTATACGTACAGGTGCGTCGATATATACTGGTTATAAATGGATTACCTACCTGTAGCAAGGTCACTCCCTAGCCACTCACACAATAATCACTCCCAAGGTGTCGTTTTTATCACTCACTAGATGTCAACTCACTCTCTTGATTTAATTAATGTTCATTAATTAATATCACGGTTATTATCAACGACTATGTGCGCCCGTTCAACAGACGTACCAATCTGACGAACAAGTTCACAGAGAAAAAAAATCATGTTTCTAGAGTTTTTAGAAACAAAATATTTCTGAACGGAATCGTACCATAATTTTGATATTACGCACTTATACATGATTGTGTCAGTGATCATATTATATAAATATATATGAAGATCATACAATGAAATAGAGACGAGTATGAAATTTAACCAATTGAAGAAGAGAATTCCGGAAAGAATCGAAGATCGAACGAAGTTCTGTCGTAAGAGGTTGTGATTTGAATACGATAGGTTTCATTTAACGACAATTGAGGAGTTTGCCTTGGAAGGATCCAAAGGGTACACGATGATTGTGCAATTCGAGAAAACGGCTTGGGAAAAAAAATGAACGCTGCGTTTAAAACCGAGAATACGTCCGCCGTGAGCGATGAATAACGTGATGTCGATTACAATAGAACGTCGAACTGTAAAGTTGATGGAAAATGAACGTAGGTCGACAGATGACTGTTTCCTTTTTTTTCTTGTGAGGGACATCTCATCAATAACAATGTGACAGTAACAAGGCCTGGCCGTCTGAACTCGTTTAAGAGGTATAGTTCATGTTCAGTCACGTCACTTTCCTACCTATCACAAAACAGGAGATTTACAAATTATACTGACACCTGCGTTGTATAAGAAAACATTTTATTTCGTTGTAGTCAACAATGAAACTCTGCAATTAGCCATCAGAGAGAGAAAACGCCGCAAATTACTACACAGAGGTTTATTATTAATGTATTCCCTTCTAGATTAATGTGATTTGTTTATTGATCGTAGTCTGCGACATTTACACTTCACCTCCGTAAATAAGAAACCAAATTACCTTCAGCTGATCAATGTGTGTCTAACCTTTTATATGACTTCGCGATATACCAAAGATGATGAGTCGACGTCTTTATAAATATAACTCCTTAAACATTACAACTTTACTGGTCCCTTGATACGTAACGCAACCTGACATCTGAATATCTAGAATGGTACAATGTACTGTAAATCGACATGGACATTAAAACCCACGAATGAAATTGAACGAGATAAAATGAAACACCTACATAGACTTCACTTGTGCACAAATAAGTAACATATTTACTTATCGTAAATCCGATTTCCAAAGAAACTCATGGAAAAATAAGCGGGACTGTAGACCTATATGGTTCTACAGCCAGATCATTTAAATGATTAGTTTTACACATTTAAGTACCGAAGATGAAAAATTGCCTGTGCTACCTACAAATATGGGATTCTAGCTCAGAGGAGGGGAGCTAGTAAACAGAGATGAAAGCTACGGCTGGGTGGGGGGTGGCCGCTAATGAGGGTTTACGTGAGCGCATTTTGTGTTCATAAACGGTACTTACTAAGCCTAACCAACTCCTTGGAAAAATCTGTAGATTCAACCAGAGCACCAGAGAGGCTAGTGCTTATCAAGGTGGCAGGTACACGAATGTCCCCCTCGGGTGCTCGGAAAAGTGGTGATGCCGGGATAAAAAAGGGCGGAAGGAGCCCACCCAAAGGTAAGTTGAAGGAGCGTTGAGCGGGGGGGGGGGGGGGGAACTGTCGGGTTGGTCGCTAAGAACTGGATTGTACTCCTGTTAATCAATTAAATGATACAAATCCATTGCAAATATATGAGCAGATTCTTCTGCGTTTACATTCGGGTTGACGTTCTTTGTTTTCTGCCAACTTCTAGGGAGACCGAGGGATGAACGTAATGCGGCCCGAGTGGGCTCATTCGATTCGTTGGCGGAATGTCAATAACGAATTTAAAAACACTGTTGTTGTTTCGATATTCCGATTGTTCAGTATTTCAGCCCTTTAATATCACGTCTTGGATTAACAGACATGTAAGACTAGAGCTTAGTCCCAACTAGACCCTAAGTTTTTGACCCAAGTTTCATCAATTTTGGTCCCATATTTTCAGAAAAGCTCTGGATGGAGGACGGACGTATTCATTCCCTCGTTTGATTTTCGGATTCTCCGCATCTTGAGACGTAAAACAACGAATTTTGAAGAGGGAGCGGGGGTTTCAACTATTTTTCCTTGGTGTATATCAAAGGTTTATTGCTGAGAATGATCATAATCCTGAATCTACACGGAGAGAGCTAGAACGAAACTGATTGCCTAGAGCAGTGTCCACACCATATGCTCTGTGATCGTTTGTAGACTGGTAAAGCGGGATTCTGACACCGCTCTCGCTGGTGATCGCAAAGCGAAAAAGCCCCAGAGTTTGAACGAAATCTAGCGGACTGATCACGAGACTTCATGTTTGGGCAGATGCAGTTGCTACCATTGATATCACGACTAGGAAATCTGTATCTTTGAAGGTAACCTGTACAATCTTTGCGAATTTCTTGATAATCGGACTGAAGCTCAATATAAGGGCAGTACAAGGGAATGACTGACAGACACAACCTAAATCGATCAGCATGCTCTGAAATCCAAAAAGTTCGTAAAAATGTTGATTTTGGAGGGCAAACTGATTTTGACTCGGCGCACAAAGCAGAAGCTAATGAATGCTAAAAAATCTCATCATGGGCGCTCGCAGGGAGGGGCCAGGGGGGCCCAGTGCCCCCCCCCCCCTTGAGAATCAGGATAGTATGCATAAATGTTTGCCAGGTTTTAGGGTTTTGAAAAATTCAGTATGTCCAAAATTAATAAATATCGGCAATTCCGCATAAATTTCATAGGAACACAGTAAAACAACAAAAAGATGAGCTAATAGAAAAGACGATCAATGTTTTTGGAATGGATAAGAGAAGAGTACAATTCTTGTTCAAGTCATAATATTTTACTTCCATTCAGATTATGTCACACCTAAGTTCATTTTGAAGCAAATACATAGGTATTACTTTGAAACATTTTTGACTTTTACTTTTTTACCGCTAAGTTTCATACCCCCCAGGCCTCCCGGTGGCCTTGCCCCTCCTGGGGAAATATTATGCGGGCGCCCATGAATCTCATAGAAGAGCTTTTCGCGGCTGAGCCTTTTTGTTAATATCCACTCCTTCAATGGAAGTATTGATTTTATGTGATTCCAGTAGTTACTGTAGTTTTTTTTCGAGTAAACGTATTTTATTAAGTAAAGTACCTCAGATAAGTTGCCTAGGAAGGAAGGAGAAACTGTAGATTTCTGAAAGACCAGTTCTTGGACCTCTATGATTCACCTAACTGATGCTGGCGGGAAAATGGGACCGCTATACCTAACTCAAACGGGTTATTCGATCTCAGATAGGGCGTACACCGTTGACTAGCACTTACCAATCCGTAGTGGGCGGAACTTGTTTTTTACTGCTTTTCGGTGAATCAGGTTGTCAATTCAACACAACTTGTTCAACATGAAAATTTTCGGTAACTATTAGGAAGTTCAGAATGTAGTCCTTTCTGTGGAGATGAAAAATGATGTGCATTTTTTAAATTAATGATTTCAACAATAATCGTTGCTGTATTAATTGATCCTTGACTTATTTCTATATTCTGAAATAGAAAAAAAATTATAATTCAATACAATGTCGAAATAAGTCAAGGATCAATGTGAGCATTATCATTTACATGTTGTGACAAAACTGCACCAATGGAATGTGCACTAGGTACAAAATTTTAACAATGTAATTGTATCGAGTCCCAAACTACAACACCAACTATTTCGGGATCAGCAACTCGTTACCAACGAGTCCAATACATGTTTCCAGTACTACACTACATTACATTTACGGTACATTATTGTTATCACCATAGGGTGCAAACAATTTTCATCGTAATGGCTTTTTGTGTTGTTCCAACAAGTGATTAATTAGATAAGCCCAACTTTACAAAATTGAATAAGCCCAATCTATAATTAATTAGTCACCTGTTTAAACAATACTGAAAGAAGCGTTACAATGTAAATTTCGTAAAAATATAACTTTTATAAGACTTATTCAACATTTTTGTTGGAATCTGGATACCACTTGGTTGAATTTTCATAAAAAACGGCGAGGAAAGCACTAAGTGCTGATGAATGTTCTAGAAAAAAAAAGACAAAATTGACTATAAGCAAAATAATTTACACGCAACGTGCATTTGTATGTATCCTAAATCAGAAAACAATTTTAAAAGTCCTCATAATCATGAAATGAGAGTCTGAGGATTTTTTTAGTTGTTGCCAACAGTGGGGGTACCGGAATATTGTCGTGGCTTTCCGTCTTGGAACCATAAGGTTGTGAATAACTGTATTAAGCTTCATATAGCTTTTCGAAATGAAAATAGTCATGGTTGTTGGTTGTGGTGTGATCACTTTCATTTAAGACACCAGATTGGAGCGTATAATAGGTTTATTTTTCTTTTTTGGAAACGTTTCGTCCCGTGTGGGGACTTCTTCAGTCACTATGTCATATTTAAGTGTGCGTATCTAGCCAACATCATCCTGGTCCACACTCACATGTTATTGTTGGAGTGATTCTATCCTTTTGTATGAAGTCATCATTTAAAATCCAGAAGGGAACAGTAGAAAGAATTGTTAAGTGTGCGTATCTAACCAACCTCATCCTGGTCAATATTATCTTACAAGAAAAATTTTTTCTACTGTTCCCTTCTGGATTTTAAATGATGACTTCATACAAAAGGATAGAATCACTCCAACAATAACATGTGAGTGTTACCCGGATGATGTCGGTTAGATACGCACACTTAAAAAATGACATATCAACAGAACTGAAGAAGTCCCCATAGAAGACGAAACGTTTCCAAAAAAGAACGCTGCAAATTCTTTCGCTGGGGTTTATTATTCAATTGGCTTGCGTTCATGATTTGAATTTCTACTAAGCTTTGAAGTGTGCGTGTTTCACAGGTGATAGAGAGCGATTATTGAATTTCAGGAGATACGATTAGAGCACGTAAATCTGTTCTCAACCAAAAATCCTATTTGGACTGTTCAGTTGATCATATTTGTGTGCCTCCTGAAATTCAATAATTCAAATCACCTGTGAAACACGCACACTCCAAAGCATAGTAGAAATTCAAATCATGAACGCAAGCCAATTGAATAATAAACCCCAGTGAAAGAATTTGCAGCGTTTTTCACAGGTTGCAGCGAATTTGCAACCGATTTACGTGCTATAATAATAATAAACCCCGGTAATAATATTGAACTACTACTACAACTCGACGCTATCGGCATCACTAGGTTACAAACAAACCATAATAAACCAAAAAACGCAAATCTTGGCGCCATACATCGGGAATGGTTTGACCTGGGGAGGGGCTCATTCGATTCCTCATGGTATGTTCTTCAAATAGTTACAAATTTAGGCCGCTTCGACTTTTTTAGAGGTTTTTAGGGATTTTACAAAACTTTGACAGCCCTTAAAGGGCACTATAAATTGAGTAAGGGAGCTGGCTCAAGAATTGGGGCGTCGTCGGACCAAGATGGATTTTTACTGAAAATTTCAGATCTTTTGCTCCAGCCGTTTTGGAGATATCGTGCGTACGGCGGACGGACGGAAAAATTTTTATTGCAGATTCGGATTCTACACCCTTTGAAACTTAAACCATGAACTTTTCAGGGGGGGGGGGGGGGGGTTAGCATTTTTTTTTCCAGAGCGATTACAATGGTTTATTATTGAATAGTAAACCAAAAAATAAACCTATTATACGCTGTTATATCTGGTGTCTGAAATGAAAATGAAAATTTTCCAAATTGAAAGAAACATTTTCCAATTACGAATAAACGTTTTACTGATTGATGTTAAATATTTTGCAAATGAAGAAAGGAAGAAGCTGTCTTGTTCAAATTTCTGAAATCTGAAGATATGAGTGCTGCAACATCTCTTGGGATTGCTTCATTCAATTTGTTGTCCCTCACTTCGCTGAGAATGCCCCGAACTAAGGATTTTATTTTAGAGAAGGCATGTTTTTCAGGATTTGTACCAGATGAAGGTACAAAGATATCGAAACCAACTAACGGACAGAGTAGCCAGCGACAATTAATGAACAGGCGGACAGAACATTGTTGACTACAGTGCATTGAGAAGATATTCGACAGGGCAAGCTGCGGTAGTTTTTTTTTCAATAAGAGCGGGGGTTTCTCTTGTCCGTCCAACAGTTCGACTAGAACTGGCGTGGAAACCGATGATCGTTAACTGTCATTACACGTATGTTTATTCAGGTGTTTGAAATGGTTATTTTAATTTGTAAAATGCTTCTATCAATTCGGAACATGTTTACTCTCATTTGGAAAAGCTGTATAAAAGTAAAACGAGACTTATTTGAACAACATCTGTCCATTAGTAGACCCTATTAGTATGTACTTTATCAATTGCATTTCATTTGTTTCAGGTAAGTCAACCCATTGTTCGCTTATGAATTTATTACTTGCCCATCGTGAATGGGTGAACCTGAAGTGAGTATATCTTGACCGTATTTTAGGGTTGTCGTTTACCTTTTCAGTCACGACTTTGGCAGAAAGTGTGACACCAACTTATACTCTATTTATGGATAATCTCATTATGAGAACGTTTGGAATATTGTTGATGTTGCATGAAGGGTCGAGGTTTACTGAATAAGTCCATTAAACAATATTGACAGCATGAAACTATCCCGTTGTCTAACCTATTTTGGCTTTGTTGATTGTGGTCAATGTTCCGAAAGTATACCCATTCTCAATCTTGCCTTCTATTAGGCATATTACAGTATAGTGACACGTTTGAGTTCGATCGACCTGTTCATTGGTTTTTAAATCCGTTCCTTCAACCCACTTTTTCCTTTTGGTTTTTATCAACCATAAGTTATCGAAAATTTTTTTATCAAACAATGGTTTTTTTAAATACGCACGTTTTCCCAAACGGCTGGAGCAAAAGATCACAACGGGTTGGCCAAGGCACTTAATAAAGTGCCCTTTAAGGGTTGTCAAAGATGCACCGTAAAAATACGAAAAAAAGTAGAGACGACTCTAAATTGATTGAAAAACCAATCGAAAAGTCTATAACATTCCCGATGTATGGCCCGTTTTTTTGGTTTATTACTGTTTTTGTTTTGATCGAGAACCTGGCGATGTAGTTGTGGATATTTTCTCCTGGGACACCTGTTAGCATTCTGCACAACTTTTACATACTTTTCCATGATTTGAATTTCATGTAACATCCGTGTTTCACAAGTGATAGGCGATTATTGAATTTCAGGAAACAAATTTGATCATATTTATATGACAAAACTGTATTTAGTTGAACAGATTTATGTGCTTATGCATATCTTCTGAAATTCAATAACTCTATCACCTGTGACATAAAGCTTAGTAGAAATTCAAATCATGAACGCAAGGCATGAATAATAAACCCCAGTGAAAGAATTTGCAGCGTTTTTTATCAGGCATCAGTTATCAATTTTTATCAAACAATGGTTATGTTTTAAATGTTGTTGGTACCCAAGGGTTGGGAAGGCAGCTAATAAAGTGTTTTAGATGCACCGTAAAAAATTCTACTTTCGAGACGGCTCAAATCGATTAAAAACCAAGATAAGACACAGCTGTAGGGAGTGAGAAATGCGGGCTTTGGTATTTTCTCCAAGGTCCTGTGGGCACAACTTTTGCATACTTTTCCATGGAACATGTACATCCACATAGGAGAAATTTTTTAAACACTTACAAAACTGTATTTAGTTGAGATTTAACTGCAATACTGTTCAGTGACATAAATGTGACCGAAATTTTGAAATGACCCACTTACAATCAATAATGCTAAGAGTAGGTAAGTTAAGGCCGGGACACACCTGTCCTACACTCTTCCGATCCAGCCCTGATCAGGCAGTCGGACGGGTGTCGGAGAGGGCAATGTATTGGTTAACACTTTTCCGACACACGACCGATCCCACTCCCGTCCGACTCCGATTTCGCTTCCGATCCTGCACCGGAATCGGAATCTATTCGTTGTCCAGCTTGCGGGAAGTGTGCAGGACGGCCTCTCTCATTTTCCAAGCTCTAGTGAATTTGTTCGTGCCGTTTTGTGGTGGTTTTTCCAAACTAAAATTAAATAACAATGTGTATCAAACCGGAGGAGCTAATTGAGTGTGTGAGGGAATATCCGGTACTGTACGACCAAACCTTTTATTTACTTTTGCTTCCAACAAGTTGAAAGTAGACACCGACATTCTAAAATATTAATAGAACTTGGTTTCATCGTCCAAAAGATGAGGTAAAAACGTTGCAAACTCTCCTTCTTCAGGTCTGCTTTTTCTAGCAGCGTGCACCCAGAATCTACGTTTATTTTGGTTCTTCGTCACCAAACACCTTCCATTCTCTTCACCTTCTTCATCGAGTGCAAGTGCCACCATAGCCAAATCCCTGTTGCTGAAATTCTTCAACATTTTCCTTCACAGTCACAGGACACTGTTAACATTCGAGTGCCGACTGGCGGTCGTAGGGAAGCTGGAGGTGGCGAGGCGGGACAAGTGTGGCCATCCCTTTCCGATCCCGCACCGATCCGATTTTCGGGGCAAAATCGGATGGGAGCTGGATCGGAAGAGTGTAGGACAGGTGTGTCCTGGCCTTTACATGATTGCGTATCTATTAGTTTTGATATTCTTAATTTCACCCTGTCAAACGCTATCTATATTTGCATTGGCCGAGCATGCAAAGCTTATTCCCTGAATAAGGCATTTCAATGATCAAGTAACAACACTGATAATTATTTATGAGGGAGTGCTAGGTGTGTTTATCAAGGAAACGTTACTTAAAAAAATCAATCAGCAGGAAATAAGTTTTTACCTACCTTATTCGAGATTCGTTACTAATAGGTACTGTTCGTGTTCTCAAATATGTTTTCATGTGTTTACGTCCCTCATAACAGATAAATATCCGTGATCTGAAGCAATTTAACCTAATCTTCATCAGTCCCAGTTAAATTTATTATTAGCCCACTGAATTTGATGTTTGTAGGATGAACGGCATAAAACTCAAACACATACAAACCAACCTTTTCTTCCCTAGTGGTCCGATTTACAAACCTGTATAGATTTAGCTTCTCCTTGAAGTAATTAACCGTTTCGTGTGTGGGAAAAGGTATGTGATAACTAACTTGAATGTATTTTTGATGGTGGCAACAATGAATATCTACTAACGGCATAATAAAACAAACTTTCGTCTACCATACACTCACTTAGTTTAGGCTTCTCCTAGAAGTAATTCACGAACATGACTGGAAGGAGGCAAGCAGCTGCTTATAATAACGGTTTCTTTGGATGGCTCCAGTGATAAAATATTCTAACGGCATAACATAAGAACCAACATTTCCCGTCCATTTCATATAGTACCTGTGTGAACATTAGGCTTTCAAAAGTATTTAACCAAGTTTTGTGGTTGAGAAAAGTCACAAACTTCTTCTGTAATAGCGATTACAGAAGAGAAGTGTGGATGATTCCATGAGTGTCTACTATTACAGCCTCGAAGATGGTAATAGTTATTATCTTTCTAACATTGGGTTGTGAACGTACAGACTGACTTGCACTAGATAATTTTTCACCGGTAATAGTTGATAGATATTATTTGTTTTCTGGCTACGCTTTGTGATGGTTAGGGTCCTGTCGTGCTTGATAAGATTGACCGTGCGGGTAAAGGTGGTGTCCTGGAATAGAAACCGAG
The DNA here is from genome assembly GCA_031894815.1 of Creontiades dilutus. Taxonomy (NCBI): domain Eukaryota; kingdom Metazoa; phylum Arthropoda; class Insecta; order Hemiptera; family Miridae; genus Creontiades; species Creontiades dilutus. Next base: position 198,142 of record JAVIWC010000643.1, read on the forward strand.
TTTTCGGTGGGTACAATTGAGTTGAACTCATTCGCATCGGCTCGCGCGGGGGCGGAGCGCGTCACACGAGCGGAATGTTCTCCGTCCGATGATGACCTCCCCCCTCCCTCCGTCATATGCAGCACCCAGACCCTCCAGCATCATTGTGTTGTACCACTCTTTCCGAATCCCCTTCTCCCTTCTAGTCTTTTGCCCGCTCCATTGTTGATATGAGTCACAACCCGCGGGGGACCTTGAGGAGAACCTCTCCCTTCCCCGGCCCCATCGCCTCTTTTCAACCGATTCGCCTATTCACACGACTTCATGTTGGAACGCTGACCAGCAACCATTGACCATCACCATTTCAGTAGAAGACTCTACATACATTTGAAACCTGAACTTTAATCATCGAATGACCTATTCTAATCTAATAGGTATCTATTTAGATATCTGTACTGGTACTAGATTGGCGTTCACTCTCGGAAGAGCTCGATATTTATGGATGAAATTTTAAGAGATTACACGGTTTAAGGTGAAGATGGTACCCTATGAGTTTCATCGCTCAAAAATAAATACTTCACTCTACGTTTACGCGAAATTAATATCCACTCATTATCATATTGTCAGATTCTAGCGACCGGTTTCGCTCACACTTAGGGTGTTGCACTGTTATATTCGAGGAGTACACACTATTCCTCCAGATTTTTTCTTGGCCGTCGTCATTCATGGTCCTCCTCAAGTACCAGTTCGATGATTTGATTGACTTTCTCAATTCAATGTAATATAGCATTACGAACCACATTTTTATCCAACATTTGTATCCAAACACAATCAAACTAAAACTGTAGGTATTACAAATTGAGGCAAAGTGTGAAGTACTTGAACGTTTAATGTGAAATGTATCGGGAATTTCGATTTAATCATTTTATAATAATTATAAACTGTTGCTTGTAATATTTGTGTAATATTTCGGCGTATGCCTTTATTAAAACTAAGAGCACTACGCAGTTGACCGAAATAACCAAGCCAAGTACAACACATACTGGGTTTAGTCTGATAAAGACATACTTGGCGGTCTGAACCTTGTCAGGCTTAATGTATAGTTCTACAATTTTATACTGTGTGTAAAGCTCGTGCAAAGTTGGGAAAATCAGTTGCTCAGAACAATGGGCCTCGAGCGGAACTCCCCGTAGAATGTACTCTTTTCATCAAGTTCCGTTTCCCCTGGGACGGACGCAAAAATTCGTTCCAGTGTAAGACCTTCCCTTGGCACAAATTAACATCGCCCACCGAATGCAACAAGGCTTGGAATCAAAATAAATTAAAACATTACGTTAGTTCATTGACCATTTTGGCGTATACTGTGGAAACCCTTCTAACATCTGCGAATCGGTGTCTCAGGAAGAAAGTAGGTATTTTCCCCTGAGAAATGTAGATAATGATAATAAAATTATCTAAATGTTACTGACCCTTATCGGATGTTTCATCTATACAAAGTGAAAAATCCGTGGAAGGCGGATTATTCAGTGCTGTTTTCTATCAGATTTCCAAGTCTGAAGAACGTAAATAAAGAATGGTATGTTGGCAAGACTGGTGTGAGTTCTAGTTGGCTTACTTACTTATTTATTTATTTATGTACGGGCGAGCCCAATTCGATAATAATAATAAAACAATGATAATAATATGTTAGTAGTTAGAAGAACAGTTTGCACTTCAACACTGAAGGTCAACACTGGACGTTAAACACTTCAGTCAATTGAACAATAAATCAGATCTGGAAACTAGACTTTAAGCTTGAGAGGGAGGAGTTGAAAAAATCAAAATTTGGGTGGAGGGACAGAAAAAGATTTGCACTGCGTGGTAGACGGTAGAGGGGACGATTTCTCTGATAATTTGAAGAGGAAAACGGTACGTAGAAGAGTAGGGGTGAACGGGAGGCCACGCGTGGTACCTGGAGACCGATCTTCGAGAGCAATGCTATGGTGCTATGGTTTTTATTACAATGATCGCTCAAAGATTTGAAAAAAAGGGTGCTGAATTAAACCATCGTAAAACCAAAATGATTTGAGCAAATGGGACGTGCAATGTATACCTAGTAACAACTACCTCTTCGAAATTCTTCGGCCGTCATTCGTTGCCAGTTAACAAGAAATGTTAATGGGGGAAGGTACTGGAAAGGTTTCAGATCAGTAAACATCCACCTATAGGGAATAATCGCTATTTCTGAACCTAAAAGTGAAACCTCCAAACGCCAAAATCACACCAATCCAATTATACCAAATATTATTAAAACTTGAAATTAGCAGGGTTTATTCAAGAACGATTAACAAATCACTTACGCATGAGAGTATACCTCATCATCATACGTTCTCGGGTAGTAATAATATGCAGGGTATCACAAACCCAACGATCAAAAATCCAGACATCGATATTAGAGGTCATCCCCAACAAAAAATGCACCTAGACTTTCTTTTTACAGGCTTCCTCTCCAAATTATTTTACTCTTCAGATTTTATTCTGAATTTCCAACCTTACGTGACCGAAATGGCTGTAACTCAAATTAACTACTCTCTAAACTCGGTTTTAAGGACACCGTTAGAAAGAGTGTTAAAATTCCTATGACCTTACATAAAATAACTTAAAAGGTGATAAATTAATCCGAAGATTAGATTTTAAGAATTTACAAAAAATGACTGTTTCTCTCGTTTTTTCCGTCTCTTAATAGACAGGTTTTGTTACTTCCACTCTCCAGGAAAACTTCCCCGTTATCTCAGCTTTTCAACGGTGTAATCAAACAAATTTTTTCACATTGATTTTTTAAAACGATAATTACGTTTTAATGGGGGAAAATTTGGGTTATTTTCGTGAATACGACAATTTTCTCCCAAAATCGACTAGCTTTAAGTTAATGATTTTGGCACCGGGTATAGGTATCCTCTTTTCGCTGAATCGAAGGGTGACCCTATCGGGCCACCTTGCTAGACCATTATGGGATTTTAACATCCTATTCCCATGTTGGAAGGGCCGAATCGTGAATAGTGAATAGTGTCTTACTGATTGAAGTTTTCAGCTTGGATTTTCAGTCTCGAAATCCCTTATTCATTAAGCGAGGATTCCCCAGACAAGTATTCGATTAGGCGAAAACAATACACTCGTACATGCTTAATATCCGATGTCTAACTGATTTTTTTGTTGTAATTTGATTTTAGGTAAAAGAAATCTCGATTCAAAAGTAATTTTCTTCAAAAAACCCCTACATGAAAAATTTGGAACCATTGGAAAGCTGAGATTCTGGTCATGCAATTCCTTAGAAATGGGAGTTGCAAAACCTGTGAAGTATGAGCTAGAAAAAACAATAAAAATAGTCCCTTTTTATAAATTCTTAAAATTTAATTTTCGGACTGATTGTCACTCATCAAGTAATTTTGAATTTTTCTGATTTTACCCTATGGCGATTTGAAATGTATCGGTTCTTCCAACGGTATTCTCAAAAGTTATTTTGGAGAGTTATTTAAGGGAGTTATGGCCATTTTAGTAATGTAAGGTCGAAAACACGAAAAGAGTCCAAAATAACTAGGAAACGAAACCTCAAAAAAGAAAAGGCATTTTTTGTTTAAAATAACCTCTGAAATTGATCTCTGGATTTGTGACTGTTCGGTTTGTTACACTCTGTATATATTTTTAGACCGATGTCATTCTGCTGTTTCATTTGAAGAACAAGTTGGATAGCGAAAAAACTCAACAGCGTCTAAATTGAAACCATCAAATTAAATGTCGCTTGGGTAGGATAAAATTCGCTGCCTTCTAAATCTCGGTTTTAGCTGCTAATCAAGCGACAACGTTGTTCCCGGTCTTTGAAGGGCCGTAACAAACCAATAAATATGGTGATGAGGTTTGCTTTAGAGTCTCACATCAAACTGGCGGGAGGCTCACTGCGAGGGGACGTTGTATAAAATGGTGAAGGGGGTTGAAGCGGCGACAACCCCCTCCACTCCACCCTTTACCGCGGGCCACCGTAGGGGTGTACTTACGTTGCACACCGTCAGCAACCAGATTTACCCTCCATCCTTAAGGCGATGACTTTGATGAAGCCGTTTCAGGGATTTTGAGGGAAGTTAAAGGTTACCTTCCACGTTTAAACTCGGTCGCTTCGAGGAGAAATGGCCTTTTAAAATACTCAACTCGCTTCATTCTCTCGTTGAAAATGTTTTTTCATATCCTAGGGTTTTCTCTTATTCTGGAAAATGCATTTTTGTTGGTTCTTTTGGCTTTTGATCGAAATAATTCCGCCGAGAACCGTACACAGAAGTTGACGATTCTGTATTAGAATAATCCTTCTACGTAAATGATCTTTTTATAGTGGATGCAGTCTGTGGTACATTATTTAAACGCGCCATTCCATTCAAGGTGCCACAAAAGAGAACGTTTCAGCACGGTACATCGATGAGGAACGAAATTAGCCGTAAAATCCTTAAGCTGATCTCCATACCTTGTAATTTACTTTTAGCTGCCCCCGAAGGCATTTGATTGACTTTATCTTAAATATAACTCCGTGAATACCAACTTTGCTAGTCCCAATGTGCGAAACAAAACCGAACATTAAAGTACCTACTGTGGTGGAATATACTGTATATTGACACGCGTAGAAATCCATGAATAAAAGAACTAAAATGTAACGAGACAAAATAAAACTACTACCTAGGCTTTACTTATCTGGAAATGTATAACTTGAGTCATCAAAAATTCGATTTCAATATGAACTTTTGAAAACAAACCAAATTCGATTGCAATTATGGCAGCTGATTCTATCTTCATATGATACTAGGCGATTTTTACTATGACCAAGCATGTTCAACATTTACATTCGTCTTATGTTCTCCCCTATTTTCATCTCATTTTATTAATTTTTTTTTATTTAAATTTTTTGTTCGACCCCAATTTTAGTCGAGTTGTGCATCAAACATCGGAAATTTTGAATTTTCTGTCTCGAAACATTCTCTCCCTACCAGACGCTCGTCATGCAGCTTAAGTTACCGATTTTCTTGCTTCCTTTTTCTGTTCGATGAAGAACTTTGGTCTAGTTGTGAAACATATTTCAGATTCTAAAATTCCATTATGGAATGGGGTGAACCGCCCGGGAAGTGAAGATAAATCGTTTTATTATCCTTGATTTTTCTTCTAGATCAACTTTTGTCTAACGAACCTCCCCAGAGCTTAAAAACTATGAAATTTTGACTTTGATGTCGATAAAATAGGAGGATGGTGGGAGAATTCAAGCGCTTTTCCTATCTACTTGAATTCTCAGCAGATTTTCCTGCTTTTTTGTTCGGTTAAGAATTCTGTCTAATTTGTAAATATATTTAAAAATGTATAATTGCTTCTATGAGTGTGATCGTTTAAAAAGCGGACATAGGCGTGTAGTGCGTGCAATACTTACCAGTATCTTATTATCCCATCATAAGCGTATAGTGATTTTAATATCCGGTTTCATATTTTAGAATATCGATGATTGGCATTGAGTCAATGCTATTGTTGAATTATCTTCGGTTGCTTAACCAAGGAACATAGATGGATGAGTTTGTCGTTGGGCTCCTTTCCTGTGCGGTATGGTCGCCACCTGTATAAGATCCATCAAGCCCACCTGCAGCAACATCCTTCCTCTCTCCTTACCCCTCCGCTATTCTGGAGGTCTTCCCCTAAACCATTCTCCCCTTCAATTTATAGCCTGACAATTTGAAGGTTCGTTAGTTATTGTATTAAACCCTACGTGGAATTCTTTCTTTACTAGGGTAGATAAATCAACATTACTAATAATTAATACCCGTGTTATTTATTAGGGAGGTACTCCCTGGTTTGCAACGGAACTAGAAGTTGAATGTTCATCGGAATAAATTGGCCCCAACAACCACGATATTAACTAAACACTTGAATGGTAGCCTTCGCTTGGCCATGGTACTCAATTCTGTGAGGGTCGGGCGCTTGCCCAGAGATAACAAGATTCCTGCTCAGTCTTATTGTAACCATTAACAAACCTGATTTTCGCTTCTAAATCTACCATGTTCAGTGGAAGCATTGTGTTCCCGTTTGAACGACTTTCACACCAGTTTCGCTCCAAAATCCAAATTTCCGTTCGTATTTCCCTTTTTAATCACCTCTACACCACACCTACCCATGAAAGTACTGGAAATATGAATTAATAAAACGATTTGAGTCTGAAAGAATTCTGTTCACTGTCACTCTTCTAAAATGGCCTCTCTGGAGCGAGGTATATTCGGAAACAGTTTCTGACTTTCTGTGGTCACAAGTCCCCTATCTCATTTCCGCAATTGGACATGACAAATATAGCATTCTTCACCCGTTGAATTCAAAGTACGTCTTACAGTTTACATTCTGCATCTTCTGCAACTAAACGACGGCTGAAGTTCTATTCAATTTTCTAGGCCAGACAAAATCAATACAAATCAGTTCGTTGTTTCAGTTTCCTCAATAGTCCTTATGTCCTCGCCTTTTATCTATTACAATAATCAACTCATTTGATCACCAAACAATAGCACTATCAGGTAATTCGTGTTAGCTTCAGTTGCATTCAAGTGCACATTTCAACTTTCCGTTTTCATCTTTCATTTTGCAGGCATCAGGATCCATTTGGATTTTATTCATTTATCAGTGACACGTTATATTCTGATTGTTAAGCTCTCTTCATAGTTGACCTTCACGTCAACTTGGATGGCCCTTACCTCGGGAAAACCCTACTCTTTTATTTTTACTGCTTCTATTTTGATGAGTGTTTGTCCAAGGCTTTGCCCTGACAGACGGGGGATTTTGTGCTGTGTGTGTGATAGATGTAGGATAGCTCTCTGATCCTTCGTCAGATTGTTTCTCTTTCACGTCGTTCGCAGAGGTTTATAGCGGCTGGTTACTACTTCTGATCCCACCTTCTTCGGGCTATCAAATCTCGACCTCCATCAAACGACTCGAGGCTACGAAGAGGACTCCTCATTTTCCCACTCCGGAAACTTTCTGATTTTTCGGGCTCCCTAAAAGACTCTTGGAGCGCTGAAAGGCGATAAACAGAAAGAATCTCTATCTTCGTACGAGATAAGATGAAGGAAAAGGAGAGATTCCTATATGAGACCGGAATACGAGGATAGCCGCTATATTTGGACAAACTCAGGAACAACTATCTCGCTGTTTTTTTTTTTATTTTTATTTTTTGTTTGAAGGAAAATGTTTTCTATTTTCATGAGTAATACCTATGTACAAAAATGTTAATTTCCATAATATTTAGATGAAGGTGTTCGAGATTGTGTGAGTCTGATCTAGACGATTACTAATCATTTCGTCTTAATCCTGTGAATTCTTGAAGGTACTGAAAAATTTCAAGTTTCCGAACGTAATCACCCGATTTTAACGATATATTCTGATGTGGGCGTGAGACGATTCCTGTACAAATTGTGTTCTATTGGCGTCAAAGCAAACTGTTGCGTATCTGCTAAAATGATCATTTCCGTTGTCAAAACGTTATGTTTTACATTATTTTCATAGAACATCTGAGGCATTCCCAGGTATTGAGCAGCTAAAGCCCTGGATGGTTCCATAAACTCCAATTGTCATACATCAGGATTAGCCGCCCCGCGTGTTCAATTTCCTTATTTTTCAATCAGCTTTGACTAACAATTTCTCCTATTTGCCTTCTACGAATCGCCTTACAGTGCTAGTTACTTTAGCCTCTCAGCAAACAAGGATTCTTAGTTCCTTCTTCCAAAACCTCCAAAAACGAACTTATCTGGTTTCGCCCAAATTCGAATGGCTTATTCTTCATATCAACTCTAATGGTTATGTATCAATACACGCATTACACTTCTCGTATTCCAACCAGATCCATAATTCCTAATCAATCCAAATATAATCTTGTAATAATAAAGATTTCGATGGAATGGATCGTAAATTACACAATCACGATGATTTCCAATGCGGACGTTCCTTCTTAAGCTATAAACATGCACTGAGGAGTAAAGTCGGTGATAAATAGATTAAAACAATTTAAAAAAAATGTGTAATGAAAAAAGAGCAACATTGTTATCTAGACACTTCAATTGTTGGTACCGTATCAAATTACAGTTCAATCGATTAATAAAAATTGTGTGTTATTGTGTAATATTCCTAGTGGTAAAGAGTGAAAGAGTTCAGTTACATTCATAAACGCAAAAAAATCCAGAAGTGAACAATGTTCCTCATATCAAAATTCCTCCTCACAAGTATATTTAAAGGAATAAATTTGTCTCGTTAGAATCGTGAACTCTTTCATCATGTTGAGTTTTGTGAACTGGAAATTATTTAGCAATACGGATTTACGATGGTAGGGCAGTTTCAATAAACGAGGGGATCGGTTATGAGAGGGTTCGGAGACAAGCTGGTAGTCTACTGTGAAATAACAGGACACACCACTTTGCCTGTATAGTTGTTGGGCGTTTAAACTATTAATCTCGAGTTCGCAGACCGATTTGCTAGTTGCCGCTGCTCTCCAAGAACAAGTAGGTGACAGCGCGAGCTCCGGGACCCATCGTTTTAATAACGCTTCGAAATTGAAGTGCTTCATACTACTAATAGGGGAGCTGTAATTCAATTAAGAGGTGAATTCAGGGTTATACGAGATTATAGATAGCAATCTTGATCCCCCCCCTCAATATACACTAGATGAAATCTGGTAAACGTCATCCTTTCCCACATATCCGTGCATCCGTTGGTATGGGTGTCGTCGGCATATAAAAAGCGCGAGCTCATACATTGCATAATATAACGGAAGAGTCATCCTTCGCAATTCTATATAAAATTCCAATCATGCAGCGATCGTATGTCTGAGTGAATTTTCCAACATTATCGTATTACATTTACGTTAAATTGTGTTGGAAGTTGAGTACTTCGGAAACACATTAATGTTAACCATCAGATTTATCACAAAAAGCGTCTTCTAAATAATATCTACTTCCAAGAATATTTCGCATTTAAAATTTGTATAGATTGTATAGTAAATTTGGATGAAATCAAAATATCATTTCATTATTGAAAATTTAACAAAAAAAAATTCCCCATAGCAATATTCTGCTTTAAAATATGCATTACTAAATAAATATTGTTAAAAAAATTTGTCAAAAGTGAAATAAGACATTTAAAAATTGAAGCTCAAATTAATGCTGAACAATATATTTAGGTTTCATTAAAATAAATTTTAAAAAACAGTTTTTTTCTTTTATAATTTTTTAAAATTTGATCCTTTTTGACATAAATTGACTTTTATTGGTGAAAAAATCGATTTTTTTGAATCGATACTCAAGTCGATTTTTATATGAATCAATTCTTTAATAACGATTTAAAAAAAATTTTTTTTATTTTTGTTTCTTGAAAAAAACAATTTTTTTAAAACAATGAAAAAAGTAAAATCAATTTTATGAAAAATTGAGTTCATTTTTAGAGACATTGATTTAAGTTCCGATTTTGAATTAAAAGAAAGTATATATTTCTTTACACATTTTGACACTTGTAATGATTTTCCATTCTTACAACCTACCTAACTTCAACATGCTACTATCATTATTATACTACCGTAATTATTTTTAAAAAATCGATACTTTTGTGACGGTTTTTCGGTATATCGATCCTTTGGATTCGATTTTGAACCTATTCAAAAAATTGACAGTTAGTGGGATGGAAAACGGTGAACAATAAACATTTTAGTACAGAATTTATTAAGAGGTTTCATGGAAGAATTTTCAGGGAACAAGGAACATGGAGTTTAAGGTGTAGAACCACGTTGGGGTACCCTAGTGATTATTGTGCAACGTCCCGAAAAATATCCCACAAAATAGCTCATCTAAAAAACAAGAGAAGGGGAGAATAGTAACGAGGTTGACCAACGAATTCCCTAGAAGCCGTCTACCGTTACGAAACCTTCCCTCCGATAGAAATGTCACCGGCAGGTCCTAACAACGGCCCCCAAGTTAGTTCAACATAATTTCCTGTACCGGGCAGCCTTTTGTATGATACACAATATTGTTCCATCGATGGAAATTATATCGACAGCTAAGAAAACTGCGAGCAACAATAGGAATGCGTTCGATGACTTCCAGATCGATAGGCGTCTAATCAATCACAGCCGAGCGTTCGGACCGCTGACAGGTATTTCCTGCTTCCGTTTACAATGGAGCAGATCGGTAAAGAAGAAACCGAACGGATCCGAATCAGTTAGTTGAGCTTCTGATAACAAACGGTCATTCTGGTGACAAACAAAAGTATGTTGTACGTATATCGTTTTTACAGTGTCTTTCAGTAGTAGTGTAATAATTGAGTCTAAATCAAGTTAAATAACTCAAAAAATGATCCATTCCTATAGAAAATTTAATGCTGAATCCGAAAACGAGGTGAAAAATGGAAATAAGTGACACACAAGTGAGAAATAGTGGTTTTATGACGTAAGGTCAGGTTCAGTCGAAAAATTACTGATAAAATAATAACTTACAAATGCGGGGACATTTTTGATGCAGATTAACTAAAAAGATTTTTCGTCACTTTTCCGCTATCACCTTGTATATTGTGATAAAAATACTTCATAAATGTGATAAACATTGTGATAACCAAATTTTGGAGATTGTTCACAATAGTTCGAATAAATTTCTATTTCAGTTTTTATGTCAAAGTGAGTGGTTTATGTTTGTAGTTGGAAATCACAATCACACCCCATATTATTTATGTAGGATTCACGTTACCGACTAAGTCACTCGCGACGAAGTTTTTATTAGGATTCGCGTCATTATAGATGTAGAACACACAATACGAAAGCCCAACGCTTTATGGGTCAATGACACATGTTGCAGTATCGAGACATCGACTATCGAATATCAAGCTAAAAGTCGGATTAATCCATTGGCAAATGTGTTTGTGAATTCACTACATCATCATGAATCTATTCGAATGAACTCATTGCGAAAAGCTCTCAAGAAACCGTTTAATATGAATACAACATCTGATAATTTAGTGACATTCGTTTCGCGCAATTTGTCAGTAGTATGCCCACATCAAAGCTACGAGAAAACTACAAGTTAAATGATCTAAAGCTAAAAATTGTTCAACAAAATCTAGGCACCCATATTTCTTTCACACCTAAGGCTTCAAGATTAATGAACCCCAACCACTTTTTTCCCTAAGCGTTCTGACAAAGTGACCGCTTAGAGTTCAAACAAAACGGAAATTGTTGCTCTCGAAAATAGCTCTGCCTTGAAATATGAACCCGCTTTCCCCCCAGTTATATTCCCGCTTACCTGGAACTAAATTTGGTCTTCAACAATGTTGCTATTATAATTCAAACCGCCGGATTTATTGTGGGCTTTCCAGCGTTCTAGACAAGATTTATCTATAAACAAAACGGGACTTGTTTGTCCCTATTATTCTCATTGATAAAAGATCTCTAGAAGAACTGCTACAGATTCAGACACAGTTACCTGATCTTTTCTCTACGTTGTAGTGCGTGTAGTACTTGGTGTTTCAACTCACTTGTTAGTTGTGGAGTTCAGTAATATTGGGAAACAAACAGCAACATGTTAGCAGTCATCATGAATGCCGTTTAATGCTCCGCCACGCTATGATAATGACTCAGACGCTTGAAGGCATCTGCTCTATCTCCCAAGGCGACGGATTCATGGGTCGGGAAGGGCCAACTAACTAACCATATCCATCACAATTTAGGTGACCTTTCCGTTTAAATAAGGTGTTTCACTGATGCAATTTTAGGTAATGAGGTGCACTAAGATGAAGAAACGCCTAAAAATTGGATTTTAATTTATTTTGAAACCATGCTACCAGAATATAACTTCGGCATTTCAATAAATAGATTACCACTGTCTTATTTCTAAGTATAAATCTCTCTCTCTCTCTCTCTCTCTCTCTCTCTCTCTCTCTCTCTCTCTCTCTCTCTCTCTCTCTCTTTTTTTTATTTTATTTTTTTATTTTTTAATAAAATGACCAATAGTTTAACGATGAGCCCCGCCGAATGACGTGGGTGGTGATACCATGAAGCACTCCTGATGAGACACACACACCCAGAGGGAGGGAGGGAGAGAGAGAGAGAGAGAGAGAGAGAGAGAGAGAGAGAGAGAGAGAGAGAGAGAGAGAGAGAGAGAGAGAAGTTGTTCAGAATGGTCTAACACTTGAAATGCAAGTAGGAATTTTGATTTTGGAGAGAAAAAAATCTTCCCGAAAGTGAAAACAAAACTTCCGATACCTGACAGATAGATACGGAAGCGAAAACGTTTATTTTTTAATCACTGAATTTTTTTCTTACAATTTCCAATTCCATTTTGTATTAGTCTTGAGAAAACTGAGTAGGCGAGACTATATTTTTGTGGTTGTCTATTAGGGAGGACAACCAAGGACCGAAGGGATGCTTGATGCTTGGATAACGAGAGCTCTGACACCGTCCTTAGAACGCCGATTCGAGTCAAGGTTGAAACTGGAGACCGTGTAAGGGCATCACGGCATCTTCCACTCCGAAGAGCGTTCCGACAGGGACTTGGAAATTAGCGGGTACCCAAATGGCGAAGGTCCCACCTGGGCGAAGAAAAAATAACCGCTCGAGCTTTTTATCCCAACCCCGCAACCGCGATCGATGAAATAACTAAGTCAAGGTTGAGTCGAGAATGATTTTGAGCAACGAGAGAGTAACCTAGTGTCTCGTTTTCTCGACTATGTACTTACTGCAAACTACTGCTCAGCGAAAGTAGATGATGCAATAACGCTTTGTAAATCGATCTCTATACTACCTGAACTGAATAAGGCCATACAGATTCTTCAAATGCAATATTTCGCCTGCTTCTTCATCACCTACGTACCATTAATAGAATGATGTTGATGCTTTTCGGAAAGGTGTAACGTTGAGGGTATTGGACGATTGGTGGAGAAAGCTCAGTAACTTCAGTGGGACGTTCGCTCAGCGCTATCCATGACGTAAATTCTTCTTTTTCTTATTGGGTTCTTTTCCGGACTACGTGATGTTTTGCAGCCAGGACTTTTTAAGGATACGGAATGCGATTGTTGGATCAATGATGAGAATTTCAGATACCCAAATATTTCACTTTTACAGTATGGATGGACATGAAAATCTGAACGTATGCATATCAAAAAATCAATTATTACAAATTGAACCTCTCGTGTTACAGACCGTGTTAACGTCCGGAATTAATCATACTCCCATTCAAATTGAAAAGATCGATGCCTGGACTGCAAAGGAGGAAGTCGTTTAGCCAAGAAATGCATTAAAATTGGAATTATTATACATTATGTTCCATGAAGAGCAGGTTAACTATCCTGTGTGTTTTCATGTTGTTAATAGCCATGTGGTGGGGAGTCCTAAACGATGTTGACATGCGTAAGGCTTTGTGAACACGTTTTCCTAATTACAACGTTAACGGTATTTAAGAATTAATAATATTTGAAGTTACGAAAAACGCTTGTCTCATGAGAAAATATCGTTGCTATCGCTAAAATGAATCAGCCCCCAAAAACCAAAGAAAGGAGAAATTTGGTAAACCTCGAGGTTTCAACAAATGGCGACCTCGCTCCTAACAATGTTCCCAGGATAGATGGCCCAATCTGGCCATCACCAGCCGGTTGCTTCCGCTTTTAAGGTCGAGTTTGAGGTCCGTAGTTCTTAAGTCACCACTACCGTAACAGCTTCCTACAAGTTTTGAAAGTACAATCTGCTGGATTTTAAAAATGTAGTCTGAATCCCGTTGTTAGGAGTACTTACCGGTTTTCCTGTCCCTTTCAGGACTTCGTGTATTGTTCTTTACTACGCGAAACCTCAAATATCAACTCCGTAACCAAACTCCTGTCATTACCGTAATTGCTTTTGTTACGGTAATGCAGTTTCGGTAACGGTGATGATTCAAATGATTGAGAATCATTATTTTGTAGATAGAAGTTAAAAGCAATTCGGAGGGCGATAATGAAGTCGAAGGTTTTTATTGCCTTTATAAATTTGGTTGGATCTCTAATTATTTAGAGGCCCTGATTTTAAATGAAATATTTATCAACGCAAACCTCTATTCAACACAACACCTAGGTATTATGCCTTCGTGAATCGATTGGTAACATTCCTTTCGGAATGGAATGATTCGGTTTATGAAAAAAACATGTTAGCATATTGTAGTCGAAAAGTGGTTTCAGTATAGTGTAATCTAAATTGAACGTCAGGTAAATTTGTCGAAAACTAAGCTTCAGATTCATTTGAACTGACGACATTTGGGGTGTTAAGTTGAAAAGGTGTTTTAAGAGCGCTGCATTAATCTCGATCATTGGCAGAGCTTGTATCTCCCAGAAACGTGAAAGCGTTCGTTCTTTCCTAAAAATCCATTTTTAGAAGTTTGAAGACCTAAGAATTGAAATAATGACAGAAATAGAAACTAGGACCATTAAAGTTACATTGAATAAACCTACTAGCCTGTTTTCAGATGTTCTCGCTCGATCAGAAAACTCACCGAAGGTGTGCCCGCTTGGTTATGAGTTACTGCTACCGCCAAAACGAGAACCTCCTCGAAAATCACCGTTTTGTCCCCCTCAGGGACACATTCTTTTCGGGCCATGACTTAATGATCCCGGACTTAAGTGACCTGAATAAAGTGCAGTGTTACGGCATTACAAACTTGAAACAAGGGGTTGAAAAACCATAAACAGCTGTTCTTCAGTTGTAACTAAAGACGAAAGAATTTTCATGTAATTTTAAATCTCAGGTTGATTATCCGAAAAACCAACTCGAAATTGGGAACCTCGATACAGTAACAGGTCATGACAATAACAAATCAGGGTTTCTCAACCCAAAAAATCATGGAAATTATATTAGCTTCCTAGGGTTTTTTATTGGTCAATGCAGTACTCAATGAACGTATGCATTTAAGGGGAAAACGTTCAAAGTCAGACGATTTAGTACGCCACAGCGTTTAGTTTGCCTTTAGTTTAAGAATCGCCCTTTTGTTTCAGGAATTCGATCACTTCAAAATTATATTTTTTATTATCTGAGAATCAGCCAAATACTTTCGAGTTGTCAAAGTGGTGCATCTACGTATTCTCCTTCCCAAGACGTGTAGAGCTGTGTAAGATTATGTAATAAGTACTTATTAGTTCTAGAGTTTTCAACCCATTATGAACAGATTTTCTATACTTGAACAGCATATTTTTATGCTGTTACTTACCTGAAGAAGTAGTTGACAATCCAGGAATAATAGTCCCGCTTCGGATTAACTTGTAGGAGAGGAAACTGAAAGAAATGAGAACGGTGGTTTTTTAGCGTCCGTCGATTGCGATATCGCTCCTTCCGAAGGCCAGTGGGTTTGGTAGCGGGTGAGCTGGTTTGGGACAGCGCCGAGCAGTGGAGGGAACCGGCCAGTTGTAATGGTAGGAGTCGAGCCAGCTGAGCTTGCAGTCGGAAATGGTTGTCCCTGTTGAACGTCACTAAAATCCCAGCTGTGCGGGAGAAGTGGGGGGCCATGCAACGTAGCTGTTTCCTTTTCCGTTCCGAACGACTTGTCCCATTTTTGTGTATCAGATTCCAGAAGCCAAGTACTGCGCGTAGTGGAAGTTATGATGTCATGGGCGATAGGTAACTCGACGGATTATCGCCTTCGTCTTGTTAAAACGTTTGGGTACCAGTTTGGGCCATCTCATACATCCATCTTGTGTATCTAGAGTGCAATTAATAGAGATGAATCTTTATAACGTACAAAACAGAATGTGAATGAAACCCACTCTAAATATGACCTGGAAAATACCTAAAACCTTCTGTTATGATGCTAAATATGACCCAAAATCAAGTAAAAGTGTAAATTACTTCGCTTGTGCTTACAATAGTATGAGTTCAAAAACAAGGTCCAAATTATTACCTAGAACCTAAATTTAATCCCAAAACCCTCTCTTTTTTCGTTTCAGAATTTTCATCAAATTTCGTTTAGGTATAATTTGAATGAAAATCCGTACTGAAGTGAAGGTTGGTCACACTGAACACACACAGGAGGTCGGTAACGAACTGAATGACCGTAACATGTAATTGAAAGGTGAAAAGGAGGTATAGATGATATGGCATAGATAAAGGGGAATTCTTTGAAATGCTTTAGGAGAAGAGGATATCTAGGATTTCCCAAACCTTAGTCCACACTTGGATTGGCTATCAGATATAATGCAATGGTATGTGCGGTCGGGTCATCAAAACTACCTGTCATCATCCAAAAAGGGATCAAGATTAGGGTGCTGATCATTGACCGGAAAAGGAAAACGGATTGTATAAACCCTGGCTTAGGCATTGTGTTGCTTGCCTTTTATACTACATTGCAATATGTTTCATGTTGCTTGTCCAGTTTCCTATAATGCAAGCAATATTAGTACTGCAGCAAATCCTTCGATTAGGTAGCGTTTCTGCGTTTACTTGCAAGATAATGTTTTTCTTTCTTCCATATTTTGTAACAATACTTTTAAAGAATTTGGAAGTTTTGAAGAAAAAAAATTGAACGAAATGTTGAAGTATGATGGTAGTTATTACTAGAAGTATGACGTATAAAAAAGGGCGTATAAATTTAGAATAAGAAGACACTTACCGCCGTGAAATCGGTCACGAATTGCTTACGGATATTGCATATTGGGAAAAAAATATTTTAACTCCAGAAGTTGAGTACCTTTATCCTTTATATCTGGATACGTGTGTGTGATTGCGTGTAGTTACGAGTATAAACAGTGATCTACTTTGCCGACTCAACTGCTACTTCAAAAAATGTTCCAATACCTGCGAGTTGACGTCATTGTGAGATGTTGTCGTCATTTCTCGTGTTCGCATTTATTTATACTAATAAGAAAAGAAACGGAAATCTTATAAAGGACCTTCTTGATTTCTACTAAATAAATGTGATAGTATTCTTCCTTTATTTATATTATTGCTTTTCTATGTTGATCTTCAACAACATAAGGATGGATCCATCACTGAATGAGAGGACTTGGTTTACCCTAGAAAACGGATTTCCAGTATCTGCAGGAACTGCAATCGTATTTTGTATGGATTCCAATCCATGACGTGTTCAACAGTAATAACACTTCACATATCTGGGATAAAGGTTTATGTTTTCCCAAAAGGGAATTCTTGGAATATCTTGAAGATTTACTCGTACTTAAGAGAATCCACGTATTTACGCTTCCGCTGACCATTGGAAACTTTACTTTTTACCTTTCTTCAAATGGACATCTCAGGAGACCACTACAAAATCAAGAATTCCGCGGTATTTCATGCTAAATGATCAAAAGTCTTCTGTGTCCCTGACGAGGCCGGGCTGACCAAACCGGTCAGACCACCCAAAAATAAAGGTAACATTTCGAAGAATGCCAAATTTCTTCGCTCTCACCAACCCTCTGAAAAAATCAATGGGAACCATTCAAATTATCTCTTGTTTTACTAAACTCGTTGATACCCATCATTTGTAAATTGTTGAAATCATATCTGTTAAATAATGAAAGAAGGAAACCATAGCAAAGTTCTTACTTGTCTTCGTCACATTTTTTAAGGAACAATAGCAGTTAATTATAGTTAATGAAAATTATCGCCTATGTACATGATGTTGTAGCCTTAAAAATAGCAAAGCCTTGTTACATCAAAGCCATTGTGTTTAAGGCAATTTGGGCTAATTAGTAATTGGTTAATGGGGAACGATCCCTTTGAGAGCTTTTCATAAAGGTACTAGGTACATGAAAAAGAATTGGATGATTTGAATGGCCAAAACATGTGGTGTAAAGAAACCTAATTGACTACTGGGGGAACCTCATTTCAATTACACCTATGACGTCATTTTCTCTCTCTCGGTTTGTTCTCCTAACAAGTTGAAGTTTTAGCTACAAATTTGCGTTCGGTGTCTTCAACGGCCCAGAATCCGATTTTTCGATTTAAAATTGAAGAACTATTTGAGCATACTTGTTTTAAACTACATTTGAACTGGGACACTCCACGTTTCACATTTTACTAGGGATTTGTTATTAACAGACAGTGCCTACTACTTCTTACATAACATTAATGAATGAAGTATTGTTATTATTGACAAAATACTTCTTCCGAATGTGGAACATTGCACTCAGATGTTTTACAACATTTGGGAAATGTAGACATTTCTGTAAAAACTCATAAAATAACTAAGTTTTCATGAAATATGAGTTCCTGCAAAAAAAAAAAAAAAAAATAAATAAATAAATAAAATAAAATAATGTCTACCTACAAAAAGCAGAGCTCACATTTTAAATCTTAGAGTGGTTCTATCAACGTGTGGTGAACGTTTTTCTCAGGAGATTATATTTCCTTTTATTCTTAACAAATACAGTGTATAGAGGTGTTGTCAGATCTCTAGCTGACCATTTTTTTACTAAGTCCCTATTCTGAAGCATCTAATTGTAAGTATTCACATCAACAGTACTTCTTTAAGGTCGCGTTTCCGAAGCCACGTATGATCATGTTTGCTCTTTTCTCTTCGGATCTCTCTTTACCTCTCCGAACAAGATCCTTTTCACCTTGCGTATCCTCGAAAACCCGAGCCTAATGCAAATATTACGTCTTAACTGAAAAGAAAAGGGAGAGCGAAAGAGGTCCTTCCCTACCCTTCGGTCTTTTGAAAAAGATCCGACTCAATGAGCGAAAGGCCGAAGTGTTGTGGTTGCAATGACAGAGGGCGCCAGATTTTTGAATAGGCCGCCAAGCCTGCTATTTTAACCGGCGCAAAGACGCCATTGAGTGAAAGAGCCCTTTGTGAGACCTCTCGTGAGTGGCTCGCGCCATTCTGTCGTGTCACTCTGTTGAAAGCCAAAAGACAGTGCATAAGGATGAAGTACCCGTCGAACAAGCTTCAGTTTTTGGTCAAGACAAATAATTTTTGAACATTGCTCACCTTTTCACGAATCATTGAGTTTTGGATTGTTGCGACAAGTGACTTAAGATGTAGTACAAGTGCCTGCTGATTTAGGCTTTTTGATTGTTCTGAGTTCTACTGTTGACCTGCAGCTTTCAAATGTATCGAGCATCTTGTTGGCGGCTTGATTCAAGTTCATGCTACGGGTTTGTGTTTTGGGGAAAATTAAGCAGACGAAGAGCGATGTTGATGATTGCGATATCAACACAAATGATCACTTGCCTATCCAGATTTTATGATATCTTAATATAGCGGTCAGCAGTTGGGAAGTTACGAAAATAATTGGATAAGAGTTGACATCTGGTAAGCGCGAACGAAAGGTGCTGTACGTGGTATAGACCAACTGAGTTGTTGTGTGCTGTGAACAGCGGGGCATTGAGAGACAGCGTGCTTGTTACTTCGTGCCGATACTGATAACGGTCAAATTAACGAACGTTAGAACCAAGAAACTCGTTAAAATAGTGCGACTGTTCATCCGTCCCTCTGTTTATTTGATGGTCACTCTTCTCATGGAGCTGAATCAACTTAGCTACGCTTAAATCGGCAAATGAGCTTATAGAAAAGTCCCCCCCCCCCCTATATCGCCCAATCAAAGAGGAATCTTAACATGCGGACGAATTTGAATTAGGTTTTCTATACTAAACGCGACAACGGTGAGTCATCACTATCTCATTACCGAAAGTCAAATTTAAAGGACACCTATGCAAACGGGTACGCGTGAGAGACGATTAAAAGTTTGAAGCCAGCTATTAATCAAGTTCAATTTTTACCTTCCTGGAATTGTTTTAGTGAAATCTGTCAGTCAGAGCATGAATATCACTTATAGATCTAGATTGGCCTTTCATGTTGAATTCGAGGTATGATTGTTGATTTAACGAACATGCATTCGCCATATGACGCTCCGCAGAAACCTTTTACGCATAAAATCATTGGGGAAATTAATAAAAAGTGGCACATTGGTGATCCCAAACTATTCTACCATTCGAATAATGAATTGGGTTTAGAGAACCCCCATAGAGGTCTTAAAATTATCTTTGAAATGCCATGGAAGAGATGGATTCCCTTATTTGAGCGTTTTACCACTCCCACTACTTTTTATGGAATTTAAGAACATTGAAGGTGATTGTATATTATACAATGTACATATAAGAGTAGGTTTTATCAAAAACGATGTTTTTATGTTCTCGAAGTTTGGGAAATTATTTTGAACCTGAAAGGGTTTTCAGTGAATTTATTAAGTTTGTTACTCTTTTTGTTGTGAGTGAATTTTCAAGAAGAAATTAAATATAAATTTTAGAAGCTTCTAATGAATATGCTCTGTGCTCCCAGAATTTTTCTCTTAAAACTAAACTTGAAAATTGTGGATTTATTATTTATTTTTCATTGTTATTATTATTATTTTTTAAACGCACGACAGATTGACAGGAATTTAAATTCCAAATGTATACATTGGAGTGTTTAACAGGTACCTAATCACTCGTTGCTAACAGGGCTAGCATTCGTTAATTAGGTTATGTAAGTTATGACATGATGAGGTTAGTTAGTTTTAACAAAAAGTTTGATTTAATAAACGTTTAACCCAATTACAGAATTATAAACTGCTTGTAAATGGTTATTCTCGTGTTTGGAGCATGGCATGCTATCCTTAATTTGCGCACGAAATTGACCAGAGAAAAAGTTGTCAGCCCATTATCATCGTAACTGTGTTTCCTTACTTAAGTTGATTTTTGAAACTTTTTATGAATTTATAATGACCAGTTACTCCATAACGGACAAGTTCATTGGCCTGGGGGAGCCCCACCCTCCGTGAAACCACTATCACTCCATATAAACTCACTAACATTGATTTATGACATTTACCTCCCCGATCTCCTGCGGCGTATACCCTTCGTTTATTATTCACTCAAAACAACACTCTTCTTCATTTTCATATTTTCCCCAAGTACGTCATGCCTGTCTCGACGAAAATGGTTCAATAACAAACGGAATTTCCTCTAATTGTTCGTACTAGTAAAAACTATGAAACCTTGAAAAGCTTACTTAAGTTGATACCAAATCTTATACATTCGACCGCCCTGCAGTTTGATTGAGGGATCCGGAGGCACCGCAGCAACTTATGTTTTTTCCTTGTTGAATTTCACATGATAATTCTACAAATATGTAAGTTTTGATGATGTAATGACGGTCACTTGCAGCGTTTATATCAACGATATGATATTATGTAAAAATGTTGCTCCGCATTACTCCACAAGCGAAGTATATTGTTGTCATGACCGTCGATTAGCCTACCTGGGAATTACGTTTCATCTATCCTGACTCTCGTTCATTTTTTTGTGGTAGCAAACGGGTTTTTGAAGTGTTGAAATCCATTCGTTGCCGGCTTGAACGTGTGAATGAATGTTTCGTCCTTTCAATTAAGTCCCCTGCGACTCCGAGCTCAGTTTGCATACGCGCCCTTCATTAGTTCTGCTTGAGTCATCTTCATGCGAACCGCTCGTGACCAACCATTTCGCTCATATTGCGTGGCGATATGGTAGAACAGTCATGACAGGCCTTGCAAGGCCACAAGTCCTGTGACACTTCTATCTGGTGGACTCCGTAGTTAATGAGTTCTCGGAGGTGGTGTACATCGTTCTCTACTCTCTATTCTACCCACCCGGATTAGTGTTTATCAAACAGACAAGTTTGGGATGTACATTTCTTCATTCCTTTGTTCTTATTAAGTCAACCGATCTCACACAAGAAGATGGTGATTTGAGTGTGCGAGTAGTTTGAGGTATTTAGGTAATTTAGTACCTTCTTCTGACTAGTCGATTCTGCTTGAAATTTGCTGTCGTGCTTATATTATTGAATAATAAATAAATAAATTAATCAATGATAATATTCAATATAGAATTCATTCGAACAAAAATTATATATTTTGTCTCAGGTCACGTCTTCCCAAAGTTGATGTAATAAGCATTTTCATTTAATAATTTCCTTAAACTTCATTAATAAACCTTGGTCAAAGGAATACCCACCGGTATCGTAAGGTGCACGTACCAGTTTTCAGTTGGTAGGGTTATAATAATAATAATGATTAATAATAGTAATTCAACTGTTCTGCTTCAAGACCAAAGTTACCTACTGAAAGGTTGAAACATAGATATTGGACGGCTTGAGAGCTACATTTTTGTCAGCACTTACTCTTGCAATCAAATATGAAGGATGTTATTTGGAAGTTTATATTTTCAGAAATACATCCCGAAATATTACGGTAGAAGACACTTTTGTTCATTATTTAACTATTTTTATTCTGGTTTATAGAATTTTTTAAATTCATTTGCACTATCGTCGTCACTTTATGTTAATTCCACCGCTACCTGTATTATATTTGCACTGTAGAGGTAATTCAACACAAATGAGACTGAAATTTTATTATGGATGAACATAGCTTAAATCTCAACCAAACCTTCGAAGATCGAAACCCCTTGCCAGTGGAAGCATTGTCAATGAATATATTTTATTGTAGTGATTTGGATCTTGCTACGCGGGAAGTAGAGGTTTTTGCATACGTAGAATTCAAACCAAAATAAAAAGTTTACACTTAGCTTCAAGGTAAGGTAAAACCCGTTCCACTGGGTACCCTACCGACGTCCTTGATACGTGGGATTAGTAAACCAATTACCAGTGTTCGTTCAATTCTGCTAATTAAAATGTGTGATTAGCAACGTATGCTCAATGAGTCCATAAATTAAACAAACACTTATGAAGGAAGACAAAATTCCCCTTTTCACATCCTTTTTTGTCGATTTCTGACTATTGCTTATACCAACCTATCTTTAACTCAGTAGTGGGCGCTATGTTGACCTCGAACCGCATATCCGTATTCTATCGTTTCTCACTCTTTTTGAGTCTTAGTATACTTTTTCAACAAATAAGAAGGGAAGAATAACGATGTCAGATGATATAAATAACTAGAAAAAAGTAGGCAATTAAAACATATTCGTCACATCAGAAAATCGGCACTAGATTCACTATTCAAGGTGGTGGTACTAGACGATATGGAAATTACGAATTGTTACACTAAAATTGTTATATAATTTTCAGGGATTAAGGAAACATTATCATTAAACGAGACTGTAAAAAGGAAACCAAACAATAGTCAAGGGAAACGTATCAGGACTGGATGCTGCAACCGGGAACCAGAATTTTTTATTGCAGATTCGGATTCTACCTGAAATCAAAATCATGAAAATTTGACCCCTCAAAAAATTGTTTTGATTGCGCGCAACCGGTTCAGCGGGCACGCGAAGTTGCGCAACCCCTAAATTATAAAATAGCGGATGATGATGAAATCCTAAGTGGCACATGAATTTTCATTGTTTTTTAACGCTGATCCGTTTTTGATTTGACTTTTTGAATTTTTGCGGAATATTGGCCGAAATTTGTTTATTTAGCGTCGGTTTTTTTTATTTTAGGCTCCTGTATTCAGATTGTTACAGTGATTAATTTTTGAGGTCTGGTTAAAAAATGTAAAACTAGGAGATTGAAACCGTCTTTAGTGATCAAGTGAAAAATCATCTTAATCTGAGAGTTGAAAGTCGCCATAAATGATGAATTTTCACCCGAAATAAACAAATTTCGGTCATTAATCCGATAAAATTGAGTCGAATTTAGAAACGGATAGCATCACGTGAATCACGTTTTCATAGTTTTTTAACGCTGATTCATGTGCCTCACTTAGGATTTCACCAACTATTCCACTATCCACTAATTGGAAATTTTGGGGTTGCGTGCAATAAAAAAAATTGGTTGAGGGGTGACATTTTCATGAAATTTCAGGTAGAATCCGAATCTGCAATAAAAAATTGGGGTTCCCGTTTGAAATAAGAAAGTTAGTGTCACTTGCGCATGGTTGCGCAGTTGCGCGGAGTTCGCAAATATTATATCTGAAATCCTTGGAAAAAATAAGAAGATTAGATTAAAAATTTTCTTGTTTACTCCCATTTGGACGATTTTAGAAGGGGGACAACTCGTGGGACACCCTATACAATGGTGCAACTGTTTATTGGCAGAGATGTTGAAACCCATGAATGGAGCAACCAAACTTTAACGAGATAAAATAAAACTCCGTACACTATGCTTGTTTGCAGTTGTATTTCAAATGTTATGAAAAACTCGAATCCAATAGGAGCTCTTGAATTCCATGCTACTGAACTGCTAATTTCATTGTTACAATTTACTCGCAGATATTTACGAAGTACATACAAGTTCACATTCATGTTGACGTTAATTTTCTCTGTGGAAGTTCTAGTCTTTAGGGAGATCGAACGGTTGTACGGGCCAAGTTGCCTCAATCCATTAATAAAGGGATTTTTTTTAAATCAATAATAAACTTAAAAACGTGAGTATTTTTTCAAAAGTTTTTAATATTCTGAATGTTAAATATTTTAGCGCTTTGATTTCGCTTTTAAGCGTTGATCAAGATAGATGGCTGAGATTCAGGACCATCCTCGACCCATTTGAGATTTTTCGTACTTACAAAATGTTTATACATGTATAATCATTGACCAAAGATTGATAGTTGAAGATGATGAACTATAAGTTTATCCTTTATTAGCTTCGGTACTTAACACAACAAAAACTGCGATAAATATGTTTATTGAGCCCAACAATGATTAGATTTCAACCAGATTGGTACAATTAATCCGAACCAACTCAATTTCCTGCAGTTTTAATCTTTTGCGTTGATTAAAATTCAGATCGACACTCCCGTTTCGGGTGTAGTACTTGGCATCTGGTCCCGTATAATTTATGCATTCAATCAACGGCAACGACGGACTCATTGTTTCTGGGTGCCACAGTTGATGGGACGCCCACAGACCCAACGATCCCCATCAAATGGGCTCCCTTGAATATCTCAGATAGAAACATTATTTAATTATACATTGATCTGAGTGGTCATTAGGCCTCTGTTGCTATGTCACGAACGGTTTCATGAAACAAAAATTAATATTATACAAAATTAACATCTGACGCCCCAGGCATTTCCAACGTATAAAGTAACAGCCATATTGCTATTAATGTTCTCCATGTAAATCATGAACTCCCATGATGTTGTGTGTGATATGTTTGATGTGTATGATCAACCTGTATTGTGCACTAATGCATGTTCTACACAATTCTTGTAGCACGTTTTTATTCAATTTTAGGCTCTAGTTAACGTTCGATTACTTTTAAAGAATATTTATTACAGTTCAGTAATTCGTAGGTAGACTTTTGCTGATTGATACGATGCGTAAATGTATTCAAACAAATGGAGGCAGGATTCTGGTTTCAATCCCTAATTACTTGTATCGATTGGATTAAATGCCGCCCCAGTGTATCTATCTAATCCGTTAAATTGTTGAAAATTCTTCAGAACCTGTGCTTCAGGCTACGATTCTGTAGGCACTTCAGATCCAATTGAAATCGGATTTCCTGCCAATCGCTTCGAGACCATCCTACAAAGATCCTTCCGATGTTGAACGAATCGGAGCCATTCGAAAAATACCTGTTTTGCGGATCATTGTTTTTCAGTGCATCGAAGATAAAACCTGAAGAGATCTTTGGGTTAATCGGCATCATCCTCTGAAATCGCTTCAAAATCGGACTGTAATTCAGTATTTTCCGGAAAAGATCTGTACCTAGTGCAAGCGAACGCGGTGCTAATTCCATGAAGCTATGCGCAAATACCAAGGGGAAATTTCAATTTCAGACGACCAACCATTTTATAATTTTTTTAAAGTTTCCCTACTTTCATTTGCTAGGAAGTAAATTACGAACAGTGACAAAAAACATTACTTTTGAGAACACTTCTTGGATTGTCGTTTAGATTTAAGAGACTGGTTGCGCCTTGTCAAAATCTTTAACCATCAAGTCGACGTTGAAATCTAATTCCTCCCGAGATTTGTTATTGCTGTTGTTGCATTTTTCCGCCAAAGTTTGGGCTGATCCTACTTCAGCGAAATAGCAGCAAACCGTGACATTCGTCCATAAGCAGTGTTTGACGATCTTGGGATGGAATCCTGTGTTGTAGGAGGTGTGTAATGTGTGGTGGATCAACTTCCCCTTGCAACGATAATACGAGCGCTACATGAAGGATAATTTCCTCAATCGTTATTTCAAACGCTTGCTCCGCGGTCACGTTCCACGGAGGGAATGCGGGAGTACGGCTATCTCTGTTTTTAGCGAAGTGCCGGACTTGTCCTCGAACAAGAAATGCTGTAATCGTTTTGTGGAAGCTGATCGACGGTTATTCGCATGACCTCAAATGTGATTTTATAATATTGCTTCTCTGAGAATGGAATTAAGACCTAGAATTGTTGTATTTCTATGGTCACTCATGAAGAGCTTTATTAAATAACGTGTTAACAACTTGATACTAATAACCAAAATATTATTTTGGTTCAACATTTTCACGAATGAACTTTTGTAATCGACCAAATCAACAATTGTAAACCCCCCCCCCTCCCCCTCAGGAATTGTCCGTCAATTTCCTAGCATTTTACTTTTTTATTTGCCTAGAATAGAAGCGCAGGAAGATGAAATATTTTAACCCCGTTCTGTGTTGATATACTGTATATTGTGTCATTTGTACAGATACAAACTGTATTTATGACGAAGTCATCCTATCGGTTGATAAACACAAAGTTGTGTTCCGAAAGCAGCTTGCAAAACGGTATTGCTTAAAATGGTTGGTTAAGTGAAAACTTTTTAAAACCACCTCCGGTGGACACGTTGATTATGGAGCTCCATGGGAATACCGAATATACAATTACAATGGATGGAGGCCCAGTAGTCAGCTGAAACCCTTGTGGCTAATTTCTTTCCCTATCCATATTGATTTACGGCTCTGAAGTATGAATAGGGCTCTTTTTAAAGGAATCTTGAATTCTATCAGGTACAATGTACGGAGGTATCATAGACTTCGTCAACTTTACGGACGTAGAACTTCTATCTAATATAAAAAATGCACGTTTGTGTAATACTTTGCAGTATTTTCATCTGATTGCATTTGTTATAACATACTAGCTTTTTTAAGTATTGAGCTGTTAACTGTGAAATGGAATTATATTTTCGTGAAATCGATTCTATTCTCTAGTCTTTGTCCAAACTTTGTTTTTGATGCATTCAGTAGTTTAATAATTTTCTTTAATCCAATGATTCTAGTAGAGGAGGAGCTACCTTATAAAGAAATTTCAAACCTTTGTGTCGTTTGCAGTATTTTTTATTTTCCATAGTCATGCTCCGGAGGTTTTGGGCTCGCTTTTCTGTAAAATCGTTGATTTGAATTATTCGTAGCACCGGAACTTAGTCCGTTTGGTTGTCGGTTCTTTCCTCCTTCGATGTTTATCAGTGAATCAACGGCTATTAGCGGCATCCGGTCTCTAACTCACCTCTTGTAAATGGAAGGCAATTTAGCTCAAGTTGAGGTGCACATCCACCGGGTCGGTGTGAACAAGGCTTTGTGGGTCACTCCGACTCCCATTGTTGGTCTTCACAAACTCTTCGTTTCCTGCTGCATGCCTGTTCTTCTCTCTGCTCCTGGTCTGGATGAACCGCAATTATTATTGAAGAAGTAAGAAATCTGCTGACCTTATGTCGTGGCAAACAGACCATAGACCCTTCACGTTACAGCCATTGCTATGCTTCTGTAACTATAAGAGAAGGTCAATCGGATAGTCTATGACTATGTGCTACTGCGGTAGCCAGTGATGTTTTCTTACGGTGATCTGTCCATTAGGGATGATCTAAACAGTTATCGCGATCCACCTGTATTGCGTTACTCAGTCATCATTGGAATGTTGAGAGGTAAATATCTAATTTTCTCACCTTTCACGTAGTACTACCGTCTTCAGTATTCTTTGCTGGGAGATATGAAGAAGCCAATAAAGTTGCCGAGTAAAAGAGAATGAATAATTAAAAATGATGAAATGATGATTGGTAGTGATAAGAAGAAGACATAATATGTTGATAAAATTATAATTAACATATTATGTTAATAAAATATGCAAAATTTTTCATCCAAAAAAGTAGCACTCGACTATGATTATGACTAGGGGATATCCCTAATATCCAAAACAACGGATCAAAAATTAACATTTACTCCATAAAAAGTAAAAAAAAAAAAAAAAATAAAATAATAATCAGTTGATTACATTATTAAAAAAAAGACACGTCCCAATTCAGGAGGTGGCTTCTTGAAATTGTTGGGCCATTTAGATTGCTCATTTTTTCAAAATTCAGTGGAATGAATTTGACTGGGATAATTTGTACACTCATGCAGCGTTCTAGCTGGAAGGCAATACCTATTCTACTGAATACAGGTTCCGAAATCAAGTTCTTCAGCATGAAAAATATGCTTATTGGATAGTAGTTGGTAGAAAGTTACTTGTTGCCTGTTCCCAGAGCACATGTAAACCCTGTTAGCGCTAGTCAGGTCGGGAAATAACTCCTTGTAAAATGACGCGTTATTTCCTTAAAGGTTACTGGAGAGACGTTATACGTTACCCCTTCAAATACTCAAGCCAGGGTGGTTGGTTATCTGTATTGCCCTCGAAGGTATTCGTTATTAGGCTTTTCCAACCCCTTTGTCATCTTTGAGACTGGAGCCAGGAGGAGAAGATTATCGGGCATCAAAGAAAACTTTCCTCTTATTCCACGTTCTAAGGTAGGGGGAGCTGCTTTCAAGGCCGTCTCTTTTGAATAGCTGGTTTCTTGATAACTCCGAAAATCCATAAATAGTTTTTTAAACTGGTTAGCGTCCCTACCCTACTATCTACCCTCCTCTTCCTATAGTATTTTCCAGCCCTTATGGACTTCCATAAGGTCTTAGTCTTACATAGACTCTTACGTGGCTTGATTTTCTATCTAGGCGAGACAGCGTCCAATCCTTGCAAAATACCTGAGAGCTCCGCAGGGTTCTATTACAAACTGTGTTCCATCTAATCCGTAGCATATGTATTGCAAAAAAAAAAAAAAACATTTTTCTCTAGGGACCAACTTACTCATGGATAGCTGCTTAGTGCAGTGTCTCATGATGTTGTGTGATTGATGTTTACTTTTCCAGACACGAAATTCGAAACGTCCTCTTTCAAATCAGACGATTATCTGATTAATGATCGGCAAATTGACAGGATAACACTATTTCTGTTCGTATTAAAGGAAAAATTGATCCCACCCCTTTGTTGAAAAAAGTGCTACAAAAGTAGAAATATGTTTTGGTGTACATTTAAGTACATATTTGCGAGCGATTGTGCGAGATTTCCATCCTTTGGCTGAATACCCCTGCCCAATCATGCGTGTTACTCTTGCAACTAAATAGGTTTGTGTGCAATTGATAGGATGCCACTGCGTTAATTGACCATGTATCACTTTCGGTTGATAGTCTCGCTGCGTAATGTGACCCCATCCTGTAACTCAACGAGCTGTGAAGTAGACCGCGAAACTGAACACCTGTGCCGGGAATCTATGCTCCTAACGCAAACGTGTTACCATCTGTTGAAGTCATAGTTCTTGTCCCCAAACTATTATATCTCATGAAATCCAACTAACTCTATTTGGTAATTACTATAGGTATAATAATTCTCTAATCCATAATTCTTCTCCAAGCCTGTAATTTCTCGTCTCCTTATACATTTTTAATTGCAATTGCTTCCGAATCTACCTATAAGTCAAGGAACATTGTTTTTACTTTCGGGGGATGGAACATTTATTTCTCTAAAATCTAAATTCCCACTTGCATTCTGAACATCAAATCAATTGTGACACGATGATCGATGATCATGAATGCAGTTCGATGGATCAGCGAATGTGTAACAAGCCTACGGATCCCATCGCTTGAACATCAGTACTTCATTTTGCATGCGCGAACATAAACAACAGTCAAGCTCCATTTTCTCAAATTTCTAACGGTCCGATCTCGCTCCAATTCTTAAGGTTGTCTGAAAAGAACGGTATAATAATATCGCTTTTATTTCAACACGATTTTATCATTATTGTCTGAATCGTTTGCGAAATGTATCATCCACTCAGTACAATTTTCGT
Source organism: Creontiades dilutus (assembly GCA_031894815.1). Classification (NCBI taxonomy): domain Eukaryota; kingdom Metazoa; phylum Arthropoda; class Insecta; order Hemiptera; family Miridae; genus Creontiades; species Creontiades dilutus. The sequence goes on from JAVIWC010000643.1 coordinate 228,165, forward strand.
GTTTCTTTGGGGAAATCCCGTTTTGTCATCTCATATCAATTTGAACCCGATTGGTAGTCATTAGCAAAACAAGTCAACTCACCTTTTGAAGGCGTCTGCAGTTCTCACACCAATTAGTCCCGTGAATCGTGCTCAAATTTTAAATATTTTAATATTATTTACAACTTTAAATGATCTATGTATTTATCTTACCTATACGAGGAACCTATGTGCCACACCCAACTTGCCGGACTTTTTTTCAATGAAATTTCCATAACTCTCTAGTGCTGTACAGGATGAAGAGGTCAACAGAGTTTCTAATGGAATTAACCAAAAAAGCTTTTTATTTATTTGTTTCTATGTATACATCCATTTGCAAGATCTTTCTGCTGTTCCTTTGAATTTTAAAGAAATAATGTTTTTCGAAATTCATCCAACGATTCACGTTTTGGAGCGATCTTTAACCGTAAACAGATATATACCCATCTGACCTCCGTCAGTTTGATGATTTGTAGGAGTTCTTGGGACAATCAGAAATGTTTGTTCTCTTAAACAATCATAAGTGGAAATTCGTTGGTGTTAGAAAAATATGATTTTTTTTTTCATTAATGGACCTTTGTAATCAACCAAGAAAACATAATTTCAACCCACTTCTAGTTGATTAACCCTTGATAACAATTAGTAGGACTACCCAATTAACAAGTAAAAGAAAAACTATGTCATCACGCAATCATGTTTCGAAAACAGCTTAAATCACTACACCTGATAAACGTGTTGATTTATACGTATATAGGTACATATGCTGGTTTCATTTCATAAAAATTACGTTTCCTTCGTAACTTTTTATTCTGATTCATCATGAATCATCTAATTACATTTTTGTAACAAAATTCTCTTCCATTCGAATAGGTGTCTGATATTTATTTGGTGATACGGAGATAATGATGATACGAAGATAATAATAATGTAACCGTATATACAACAGTAACGTGCGCTGAATGGCCATTTAATACAGAAATACAAACCCCCTTGTGACAATTTAGGCGTTTTGTTTGGTGAAGACTAATTTTTTCTAGCGTTGAATTTTATGACGTGTGTTACTTCACCTAATTTGTTGTTCCCGAGAGGGTCCTCTTACAACAATGAGATGTCCGTCATTATGTACATCAGCTCACCATTAACTTCGGGAAGTCTTGATGCTGCCGATTTCCTGTGAGCCGCGCCCCGGTCGTTTGGAGCGAGCTCATCTTTTAACGAAGTCGATTCTTCTACGTTCCCTCCTCCGGTCCTCCCCTGTGAATGGGAGTGTTGTTCAGGGTCAGTACTTACCACTAAAATATAGCCCACAGCAATTGTAGCTATTCAGATAGTTGCGACTCGAGCGGTAGCTATTTTTGTGAGTTCTAACTGTGCCATCATAACACTTGACAAATGAATGTGAATTGAGAAGAGCAAAAGTTTGTTCATTATTGTGTTGGTTACATGTTCTTTTTGCCCACCTATGTGTGTGCATTGATCGTTTCTCCAAGTAAGTACTTGAATATACAACATGCATTTCTCACAAAACGAACATTACGATGATTACACAGATATTTTTACCAATGTCGATCTGAATTAATTCAAGTTTAGTCTGTCTATGTAAGATTCAAGGCTCCTTGGGATCAGCGGTGGGCTGCCCAGAAATCGTGGGGTGAGCGGACACTGAAACTTGTTCAACAACTGAAAACCAGTCATATGTTTGGAATCTGTTCGATATGTCTGACTCTTTTTTCTCATTTTTGAAGAAATATTCACCCTAATGGTCCCCCTGTACATGAAGTCTGATTTTGAGGTTGCTGCGCTAAATGCAATGGAGGCTCAATTGTCGAACGCTAAACTGTCAGGGTGCAATTTTAGTTTAACCAATGTTTGTGGAAGAAGATACAGAAAGTAGGGCTGCCAGAAGAGTATTTGGAGGACACCAAAACTCATAATACATAATTTATTTAATTGGTCTGTCCGCTCATCCCACGCCACCACATTTAAATTATCGTATACAGTTAAAATATTGGCAATGCCACTCACACAAACCTGTGAAAATCTTATTTTTTTCAAATGCTTCCAAGCTGTTGCGTGAATTCCATGCATTCGAGAAGTATCTGGACGAACTAATGCATCCGTTATGTTGTGAGCTCATTCTACAAATTATTGTATGCGTTATTTCCACGAAGAAAAAGAGTATGTGAGGCTAATCGCAGCAGTCCATCACCTCTTTGTTGACTTGAATAGTGTGTTAGCTACTGAGTTGGAATGTTATCTGCTTGTCTGAAGTGTGTCCGCAGATCTTTGATACACACAAATTTTCATCGGAATGTTTTAATCTAATCTCGATGAGATTTTCAGAGATTACTCGTGTTCCGCACGAATTTTGTGAAATGACTCAGGTTGCTGTACAATCATCCGTTCGTTCACTATTTGAGAGATCGGCCAGGTTGACGATCAGGCTGCAGACCACGTCAGAGAGGGCGTGAAGCGTGGCTGACGATGGATCAAATAAAACGGTTGATCATATACGATTATGCTCTCCATAACGCCATCTCCCAAGCTTCAATTCAGTTAAGAACGAGGAGAAGCATTCTTTTGCTTTCATTTTTATTTTATCATGTTGAATTTCAGTTGGGTTTGTGAGTGTGTTTCCTTGGAAGCATTTTCTCTGGTTTGCACCTGTTCTGGTGGTTCGGTGATCCAAGTAGGAGGGTTATTTAATATAAAAACAATAAACCTTTCTGGAATGATTTGCAGGTTTTTTAAAAACTTTTTACCTTAGTCTACGTTTATAGTCCGCACCATTGTATCCATCAAATTGAAATTGAGTTAGATCGGCGCCATATAGAAGGAACATTTTCTGAATTTCAGCCGATACTTCTCATTTGTGGTTAACCTCCACCTTCGAACTTGGCATCCCGTGATGAATGACACAACTCCGTTGCTTCGCTATCGGAAACTCTCGACGAATATAAAGGAAACACGACTAATACAAGTCTATGAAATATGACCACTGGATTGTGGAGGACTTCCCCGCTCGGCACGTGCTCATTGTATTACCATACCCTGGTCGTTGCGCTGGAGCGCGATATTTCATGCCTCTGACTCATCCTCATCCGCGACTCTTCTCGTGAAATTTCTCCCTGACGCGACCCCAGACATTGACCCACATCCCGGCCACGTTTTATCGCGTGATCCGAAGCTCTTGGTGTTGTCTGCCGCGCTTCCTCCGTCTGAGTAAACAGGGATTCTTTCGCAATAGTGTCGGTTGTCGCTCTTTCGTGACAACTTCTCCCCGACACCCCTTGTGGGGAATATCTCACAAGATTGGGTGCTCATGACAAAAAACGCGGGCGACAGTTTTTTTTCCTGAACTTTGTAAAATCTTCAAATGACCTCAATTGATTTAATCAGTTTACGACATCTCCAGTTTTAGTAAGTAAATATCTCAATGAAAATTAAGCTATTGCGATGGCCCCAGGATTTTATAAATTCAAAATTTAAAAAAGTATTACAGAAAATATATAACGATTGTTCTAAACCGTAACTTTACACTTACACAATTGTTTTGCTTATATTTTACAAAGCACAATCTCGAATTACTGAATTTTCAAATGGGCTAGGAGAAACATGACTTCGTCATTGTAAAAATATAATAAGCCTCATTCCGTCCTCGTGCACCCCTTCTTTCAGCATATATTCACTCACGCGTGACATCTTCCTGATGCTTACTAAATTTATTTATTCTTTGTTCCAAATTAACTAAAGTCGTACGATTCATAAAAAGCACTATCGAACTGGGTTTATTTTACAATGATATATTTTAGCCTTCTTCGAATTACTTTTTGTGCTCGAACTTGTGATCATTGATTGTTATTTGCTTGAATGTAATTCTTAGACGGGGAAGATGTAGGTGATTTGATCAGGGTGGGGAATAATTTCGTAGACTTGCTATTCCCACTAATTTCTTATACCTCTTCCCTCATGACCTTCAGGCTTGGAGATGAGTTAGAAGAGTGGAACTGAGATACAGTGGTTGGCCACCGTATTTAAATGTGGGAAAATCGGAGGTTATTATATGGAAAAGTTATTTTACTTAAATTTAAACAACTGTGTTCCCTGCATAGAAGTTTGCTTTTCAATAAATACTCTTAATGTAGATGTAGTAAACAATTTATTTTCGGTTATTAGTTTCAGTTCATCTTTTGTTCACATTGCAGATGTGAGCAAAAGTATATTTTTGGTCCAAGCCAAAGTCAATGTTAATTACTTAGACATTTTCGACTCATTGCAGTATTTATGATGATATAGATTCGTTAGAACTCCATCCAACTGTATTAACTAAGCCATTTGTTCTCTCCTAACCTTAGTTCTAGAGATATATTGAAGAAAAATTCCAATAATATCACATCTTTGTTTGTAAAATGAAAAATATCCTCTAGTGCGTTTGAAATTTTCAAAAACTGTGCTTTAGTAGAGCCCAGAATTTTGCAAATTTGCATTTGTGTTTTTCAGTAGGTATATACAGGGTGTCCCAGGAGTTATGCACAATCCGACTCCTACGTGTTCTACAACTCGTTTCGAACAGAAATGCCTCCTAGCAATTTTTTGACAGAGGCCTCGTTTCCGAGCTATTCGCGATTTAAGATTCTTTTCGTGTTTTCGATCTTATGTCATTAAAACTGTCATAACTCCATCAATTTTGGAGATAGCTCAAATTTGATGACATAATTGGAAAAAGCGTTAAATTTTCTCTCTATTTGTTGTCAGAAAACTTTTTTTAAGTTGCATTGAAGATGTGCGATTGCTGCGCGAAACGGCAGTTTTGTCATAATCTTGAAATCGCCTGTTTTTCATCTCGCCTAGAAACCCCTTGAATGCATGCTTGGTAAAACGTGCGCCAAAATGTCAGGTTTCCAATGGTGTAGTCGTTTTGGTTTAAAAAAAATATTTTTAGTTAAGGAAATGGTATTTAGCTGCGGAAAAACGTGTGTTTTCTGTTAAAATTGAGGTTTTTCCAAAAAGTCTTGACGACTAAAGGTTGGTGGCGGGATATACGTAACTTTTCTCGCTGAATAATCGAATGGTGACAACGCCAGACCTCTCAAGTGACGATTTAAGTTAGTTTTGTCGGATGCATAACCCCGTTCGTTTGTGAACAGCGTCTACGGCATTTCTATGCTGTCCGGCAAAGTCAGGATAATCGAAGATCCAAGAGACGGCTACTGTCTGTGTTAATTTACGATTGATTGCGATGAGTTGCATTCATCTTTTTACTGACACTATGGACCCTTATCAAACCAGGCTTCCTATCATTACCAACTCTTCCCTTTCGTCTCTTTCCTCGCTGTATTTCCTTCCGCGAGGTTTTCCTTAGTGCATATTCCCATTCATCATGGTGCGATATAGCTATTGAACATAGCTGGTAGTAATAACCAAAACCTCAGTGACAAAAAACAATTAGTATATAGAAAAAAACAGATAGTTTACTACATAAAGAACGATCAGTGACATAAGCAATATTATCTACCAAAATATTTTTTCCTCATACTATCCGACATGTTCGCTAGGGTGTGAGTTGTACACAGGAGGAGTGGACTCCCTTGCTGCTTCAGAAGCATTACCATCGGCAAAACCGTACACAAAAATCTTGTCAACATACTTCATTGTGGTATAGCTACTCAACTTAAAGCGAATCATCGCAATCAATCGTAAATGAACACGAACAGTAGCTGTTTCTCGGATCTTCGATTATCCTGACTTTGGCTGGACAGCTTGGAAATGCCGTAGACGCTGATCAGAAACGAACGTTTTCATTCATTAAATTCATTTTCATTTTTAATTTTTTAAATATTTACTTTTTGTTTTATATCTTAACAATCTTGTTTAAACTCTAACTCTTTGTATGAACTCGATTTAAACCCCAATATCTTACCATTGTCCAACAACTCTATAACATGTTCGAGGCAATGTACATTTTACTTAAACTGAATTTGGTCAGAAACAACAAATTGTCAACATTGCAACACCCAATGCTACGGCCAAATCAGATTGGGGTCGATAATACACGGCGCACAAAGCAACCCCTCCTTCAAGACCGGGAGGTCGTGCGGGTCATTGCATATCTTGCCCCCGACCAAGACAATGCCTCCTCCGTTGCTTTTCCAATTTTCAAACATTAGGTATTTTTTAGTGATACAGGGTGTCCCAGGACTTATGCACAATCCGACTCCTACGTGTTCTACAACTCATTTCCGACTGTGACTTGGAAAAACCTCAATTTTAACAGAAAACACGTTTTTCTGCAGTTAAATACAATTTCCTTAACTAAAACTATTTTTAAAAACCAAAACGACTACACCGTTGGAAAGCTGACATTTTGGCTTTACCAAGCAAGGACAGTTCTGCGTCAAACATTCATGGGGTCTCTAGGCGAGATGAAAAAAAAAAAAAAAAACAGGCGATTCTAAGATTTTGACAAAACTGCCATTTTGCGCAGCAATTGCACATCTTCAATGCAATTTAAAAAAAGTTTTCTGACATCAAATAGATAGAAAATTTAACGCTCTTTCCAACAGTGTCATCAAATTTGAGCTATCTCCAAAATTGAGGGAGTTATGACAGTTTTAATGACATAAGATCGAAAACACGAAAAAATCCTTAATCGCGAATATCTAGCGAATATATCGGCAAAAAATTGCCAAGTGGTATTTCTGTTCGGAAATGAGTTGTAGAACACGTAGGATATACAGGGTATATCGTTGGGATTCGACGTTCCACCTATCTCAGCTCAAAATTTCAGATTTAAATTTGCATACTCCTTAAAATTTTGTACATTTTCGAGAAATGTGGTGGTGGTTTTTTTTTTTTTGTTATAAGCATTATAAGCATTTTTTCAAAAATAGTTGAAAGTGAGGAGAAAACCTTATGTCCTCGTGCCTTGTTTTTGTTGCAAAACCCCTGCAAAGGGTTCTCCTAAATGGCGAGTCCCATGTCTAGAGGCTAAAAGGGATAACACTCAGCTAAGAATAAGTTGATTACATTTATTTTGAATAAAAATTGTAACAATAAAGCCATGAATACCTATTCAGCACCTGCTTTGATTGGCTACATTTACGTTGTCATCTTCTGTATACCCCCGATTTAATGATTTTCTGATTGATATCGGAGGATTTGCATATTTTTGAGAATCGTCTTTTCAGAAGTTCTTTTGCAAATATTTCTGATTCTCGTGGCATAATTGAAGATATTAGATATTATTTATTCATTTTTTGCTTATAATTTTGAGCTCTAGTTCTTGGAAACTAATATTTTTATTGCTGAGTTGGAATCTTCTTGAAATTGCATGGGTATCCATCACCTGAAATTTCCTGAGCGCTAAACGTGTTTGTCGGAAAAAGATGCTGAGTTTTTTCCCCAAGGTATCCAATTACTGTGATGAATATGTATTGGGATAAATGATGTGATAACTTGAGTTTTAGAAGGGTTTGTCACGCTGAATCGCTTTCTAATATTCTTTTATTGATATAGCCAACTTGTGGAAATTCTGAATAATGACTTCGTGCGTATTCCTCATTTGCTGAAGAATTCGGTGCGATGTCTTATGACTGTTGCCTAAGATTGTGAAGGGTTCGTTGGACTCAAATAGTAGTTAGCGGTATTTAGCTGCAATTAGTTCCAAGTTAATTCTCGCTGTGTCTTTCTATCCGTCGGTTTGTTTGGAGCCATGAAAGTATGAATTTCTATGAAACGCACGTTCCAGCCTTTTCTGAAGAGCCGTTGAGTGAATTTACATAACGGCTGCTCGGCAGCCGTTTTCTCGCTTTAACGTCTTTCCACGGAATTTCTCGAAAAATGTCATAACGATTGTTATTTCTAGCGCACTACAAACCTTAGTGAACGTTTATCCAGATTAACAATGTCGATAGTAGCTTAAATCTGCTGATGTCTTATACATCCGTACACTATAATATCTCTATGGTTTGGTATCGAGGCACTAAATTGTGTTTATCTTATTTCGTTTCTTTTCGGCTTCCTCCATTTTAAAATTGGGAACATTATATTTTATATTACTATATGGTGCATGAATCACTCATCCTTCTGTTGTTGAATAATTCTTCTGGAACCCGCTTATTCTAGTTCTTAACTGGAAGCCTCTATTTCGAGGGTAGACTTAGTTTAAAAACAATGGTGACATTCAATGTAGGTCCCGCAATTGAAGTTCTCGGCCGATTGGTGTGTACTTACAATATAATACTTCTATGTTTTTGTATTCGAAAGGCGTAAGGTTGTTTGTGTACCGTATTCTGAATTATTTCACGATTTTGCTAGCAGTACTCAATGCATCAAGTCATGAAGCAATTAACATCAGTACAGGCGAAACGTAAGTTATGTACTTGGATTTATTTAAAACTTAAGTGTGTTGTGAATTTGGAAAACGAATTTGCAAAACTATGAGCAAAGTTATTTGCCAAGTTTTCTTTCGCTTGGAGTGTTTTGTTATTTGACAGTGGAGTCTCCAAGCGTCAATATTGCGTTCGTTCCTTGTTTATTTTTCGGTCTGTTTGGGTGGAAAGATATTCTTCCTCTCGAAGCATGAAGCAGGTTGGCACGCGTTCAGATCGCCGAAGACGAAACGTTGAGTCATGCACCAGGATGTCACTTTCACCCGAGCTTTTGGGCGAAGTTCCGGATAGCCAGGCTTTTAATCAACATGATTTGCTTAGCCTTTCTTCAAATAATTTTTCTATGAAATATTATTTTTCACTGCTCCTAGTATGATTATAGTTGTATGCCCAAGCTCTTATATACCCAACCCCATATACCCAAGCGTTTGATCAACATGACTTGCTCTACCTTTCTTTTTCAAACTGTTTTCCTAAGAAATATTATTTGTCACTATCTATGCTGCTAATAGGGTGTAGTTGTCACATTATACACTTCGGGCGGGTTCACTCCAATTTCTTCAGTTCTCTTATGATAAGGGAAAGAATTTTCTAAATCCAACGTGAAACATTTGTCGGTGTTGTGTTCAAGTGTCGTACATTCTAAAATTCTAACAGAACAGGAGCTGCTTGACACCAATTACATGTAAACTGTGAGCTTGCAAAGGTGCTGCCCACTTGATCGTACACGATGTCATCTGAAAGCTCCTGGCGTTTTGTTGCTGGCAATGGTGTCGGCTTAGGATCCTTCGTGGGTGTAACACCAACTGGAATAAATGGTACAGCGCTGGCTCCGATGCTCACTCAGTAAATCTCAGCGTTTTTTCAACTAACCATTTATTCCCTTCAGCTTCTTTGTTCTGTTTGTCTTGATGGATGAAAAATAAGGTTAGGCATTCCCAAAATGTCCTGAAACGGATGTTTCGATAGATGTTTGGAATTTTCTCTAACGAATTGAGTAGAATCGATGATAGCCGTTCATATTTCAACACCTGGAGCCGATTAACTTTCGTTTCCTACCGGTTTGAAAGTACCCTTAAGATCTACGTAAAGTAAGAATAGAGGGGTAAAACTTTCTGTTGCAGGACCTTGTCTGGCCCCTGGCTGACATGGGGTCCCTTTCCGAAGAAGCGGTTATCAGTTGAATGTGGAAGAATTCGAGTAGGGCCCATGCCGAGGTGTTTATGGTCCAACTGGTTAAACAACCATTAGCTACCATGAGTTTATTCTTCAAAATCTCACAGTAATTCTTATACCTGGTTGAAGATACCTAGAACATGTTTAATACTGTCGAATTTTTAAGCCAACATCGTAGAATTTTCTAAAATGTATGCATAAACTTTATTTACCTCAATTTTCACTCATGTGAGTTGGCCTGAATTGTTAGGAACAGCAACAATATCGGATTGTTCTTATAAAGTTCTGACGATCGACACTTGAACCCTGGAAGATTTCATGCACATTCTTCCGTCATCGAACTTTAATTAGATTCATATAGTATTAGCCAATTTTTGTTAAAAATGAAGATATTGCTTAGATTCAAAACTAAACTGTTCCTAAAATATCTTCTTAGAAATCCGTTTTGAGGAATTAAAAAACGATTCCTGGATTTTAACGATTTTCCAAATATTCAGGACTGTTGCACAACAACTCAAAGTTCCGTCCACTGAAGCTGCAACTGTGAGTAGATACTTTCCTTTGGCTCGTTTTGGGTCAAGTACCCTCATCCCATCTGTTTCGTTTAACAGGGGCTGGTTTGAATGACGATCGAACGTTGGGTCAAATTTGTAGATTTATCGAGCGTTAAACGACGTCTCATCCATTCAACTGGTTGTTTAAACTGACCGGGAAAAGTATGACCGACAACCCCGACAGCTTCAAATCATGACCATTTACTAATTGAGCTGGGGAAAAACCTGTGTACTAAGGTATTGTACACACATTATCTTGTGGTCTTACAGAAGCTCATAGGATTGTTACTGTTTACAACGTGTCTATTAGCAGTTGATGGTAAATTGTATGTAATTTAATCCGATGAATCCTCTCAGCTGCCGTCTCTAAGAGATCTCTCAAAGCGGGATAAACTCAAACAGCCTCCTGTCCTACTCCCCATTACGTTCCTTCCCTGTTCGATTGGAGTGCTGGCAGTTGTCTAATCCTGTTAAGTGGACTCAGAAGTTCTTGCTTACGGGTCGATCGGTAATGGAGAGGATAATAAACTGTTAACAATGAATCAACTGACGTCGCATGTATAGCAAATGAGAGACGTTATTGTCGAATGACTGACAAATTCTAAATTTTCACTTTTATTGCACACGAAAAAAGTAGATCCACACCTCTGCGTCGTGATTCGATTTGCAAATAAAGTGGCCTCTGGGGTTCTTTAGTGTCAGAAAGTCCCTACACCCTCTAATTGTTATAAGAACAACCTTCGGAAATACATACATACGGTTTGACGTTTTCGCTCGATTATAAGTTTGGAACACCCAAATCTATCCGGGAAACTCCAAGAAATTTGAATTTTCAATAAATGGAATGAGAATTGGGTTGTAAAATTGAGTGCTGTATGGAGATTCCATAGCGGATAGCCACAATTCAATATTTTCCCGGGATTTTCGCAAATTATCATTCACCTATTCGTCTTTGATATAATGGAAGTATTTTCATAATACAATGGATATTCCGAGGTAATTTCTATTTTGAAGATGGTCTTTGGGTTTTAGTTATCTTGGAACGATAATATCTAAGTAGGAAAGTTTGTGAAGTCCGAAGGGCTAAATCAACATCGTGGAGCATTTTTCTCTCAACCCAACTTTCAATAGCCTATTCTCATTTCTTTTTTGTGAATAAAATGTATTCCTTCGTATAAATAAAAGTATGGGGTGTCGCGCATAGCTCCCTCGTAAAGGTAATATTGTTATATAGATCATTGAAATATTGTACATAATCTTAAAACTGTCAGAATCTTGCAAGATGTAGAGTATAGATTAACCACGAATATAAATGATGTAGGACGTTTTCCAACAAATTTAAACGTCTTCAAATCGTTGAGCCTTGTATTAAAGTTTCTAATTCTAAACAGCAACTAATATCGAAATGGGCGAGAACCCCAATGGAGGGGCAATGAAGGCTCCAGGAGGGGGTGGAGGCCTCTTTATTGAAAAACTGGTAAATTCACTTACAAAATTGTAAAGAAAACTGTTCATTTTTAAAATTGCTAGTGCCCGGGCATGGTTTCAAAACCTGTTCAAGCCCTCAATCAACGAGTGCCTCGCAATACGATGGAAAAAGAAAATCTCATTGATCTTTTAGACTAATTCGACTTCTGGTCTTGAAATGAGTTTTAAAGAATTTTCCCTCATGACCTTCTGGATTGCTACTTTATCGATGCACCTATTTTCGAAAGGAGGTTGATTAGTTTGTGGTAGCCTATTCTTCTTGGACTGCTCCTTTCCCCGCATCTGCAAGCAGACAGGACAACTGCTCAAGCCCAGAGTGAGCAAGAGGAAGGCTGGCTCAGGCCGCCGTGCAAACTACCTTCTCGCCAAGACACTGCGGGCTAAGACTGAACTTCCAGCTGGATCTACTAAACCAACTGAAGATGTTGGCACCTGAGTTGGTAGAAGACCTTAGTGATGCAGTCCTGAGTGACCTGGGCAAATCCCGTGGGCTGGGGTGTGCTCAACCACTGCCTACAGTCCAACTGGATTGGTGTTCAAAAGGGATTCCCAGTTCTGAATGGAAAGGCATTGAAAACGCTCCTACCATTCGCCGCCACTTATTCTTGTTTCCCGTAACGTATTCCATCATGCTGCAGAATAAATATCGCTCAAGACTGGATGTGACCAAAGAACTCAGAGTTGCGTTATCGGAAGCTGCCACCACGTTTCATCGAACTACGCGTAGTTATAGCGGATACAATAATGATACCATCGAGTTGAAATTCATATGAGATTATTTTACAATCGGACCAGTAGAACCTGGTAAAATTACGCTTGGTAGATTTTACTTTTATGCATGCACAGAATGAAATATTGATTTCAAATTCGTCTAAAACGTAAAAGAGAATGGCAATTTTAATTTTTTAAATATATATTTCATCTTTTGAAAGTGACAACAAAGCGCTGAACTTGGAAGCAAAATAGGGAAATTCGAAATATTGAATCAATAAAAGAATTTATTAGAATTCGACGTTCATTCGACCTCGTTATGCTAACCCACGATATTTAGAATTGGTGTTGGAATAGGACTAGTGTACGAACAGACGAGTTCAAATTTTGCTGTATAAAGAGCGATTTCTATATTTTATGTGGGGATTGTTTTCGGGTACTGACGAATTCAGCAGCATTGAAACAGTGAGGTTCTTTTTACATTCGACAAACCGCTTTACAGCGAGCTAAGCGTAGTAATCGTTTATGGGGGAACTTATTTCTCGTATTTGATTTCCATAACGCAATAAATTCCTCAGCCCGACCGTCATAATAGGCGTTTAAATGAATTTTGACGACTCCCGTCGTGCTGGTCATCGTATTTTTATCGACGTCATTTCCATCTGTCTCGCTGAGACGCGCTGAATTATTCATTATTTTTCATTTTAGTCAGCCGGTTTAGGGCCCACAATTGGAGTTTGCGCTCAGCTTTCCAGCTCATAAAACCCTCACACCACCCTTTCCTTTCGTGATTGTGGCCGATTCGAAAACAGTACTTTCGAACGACCAGAAGTGTCAACGGAAAATTGTATAATCTTCCTTAAACTTTCGCTCTAACGGAAACCATCCTAATTCTTGTCCTACCCTAGTTTGGGTTTGTAATTGTCCATACGGTATACCTGTATGAATGAATGAATTACTGTATTTGGTGTGAAACACATTACAGTGTGTAACGTCTCATTTCGTTTACACTCAGTGAAAGGTATATCCGTACACCTTCTTGTCTTTTTACGAATATTGTAGCTGTACCTCACTACCCTAGAATAATCGAATACTAATTTTAAGAATGTGTTTACAGAGGTCTTAAATAACGTATTTCAAGTCAAACAATTTTCCAACTAAATAAACCATGCCAAATTGTCTTAAAACGTACACGAATTCATTTTTATAAAGGCAAAAAATGTTCCTACGGTCCTAAAACATTAGAAAACCGAGCTCAAAAAATGGATTAATAGCTAGTGGGGCCTCATTTTTGCTTGATAACTTCCAACAAATAGGACTTCATCTAATCGACGAGTTTTTGAGTCGTACTGGATGTATCTGGGAGCACTCGTGCCGCGCAGGTACGGAGTACATGCAATACCATAACAATACAATACACGAACAATAACAATAAAAAATCCTGCAAATTGTTCAAGAATTCTGTTTTTGATAGTTTTTTTCCATCTTCGGTCATAGAATGATTTGGAACGGATTTGTATTAGGTTATTTGTTTTTTCTCATGTTTGTATTGACCCTCACTAACCTGGATCAATTCTATCAGACTTCCCTGTATTGTGAGACGTCCACGACCGTGACTGGAAAAAATGCTGATCCTGTAATTTTTATGATTCCAGACCTCTGGTAGTTGCTATTGAGGGATTCTGGTAGGTGCGATTGATCCTTTACTTATTCACATGAACTCCAGTTTGTTTATGGAGACTTTGTTCTTCCCCTTTTCTAGATCAAATGGCTCTTGTGTTCGATATTCCCAATCAGAAAAATAATGTTATGTATCAGCTGGAACCTAGACGTCCGAATTAACCTGCCTGGGTAACAAAAAAAAGACACATTTCTGGGGTGTACGGAGACATTCTTTACTGTATGTACAATATTTACATAAAAATAAATAGGTACTTAGTTGGTGACAAATAGGTATTGAATGGTAAGTAATACAATAATAACATACTAGACGAAGTAGGTATTAGTTTATAAAGCTAGACATGAACATTATTATTATTATTATCACTTATTATATTATCTATCGTTATTTCATATTCAAGTTTGCACTTATTTATATTATTTTAGTATTTCACCATTATTATTATTTTCCTTTTTTATCATTTATTTATTTGTTATTTATTTATTATTTATTTATTTTTTAATAGAGCCTTTATTTTGGTAATCTGCTATATAAAGACGAAACTATCAGAGTATATCCATTTTTCAGGGGGTGGTGACGCTGGGAGGGTGGAATTCCAGCATTTCCTTTTCCCACTCGGCAATTGAAGTCTCCTACCACAAAAATATCAGAATCATTTGAGATGCTTTCCTGTTTATTGATCGTTTATACGGTATACCTGTTACTGTTTAAATAGCTGGAATGTGGCAGCCGTGAGATTTCAATAACTTTCGATGATGTACAAACGATCATGAAGTTTCGGGGACATCTCATATCTTCTGGTGAAACAAATCTAGGGAATATGTAAACAACCTTGGAGCTATAAGCTACAAACAAAAAAGAAACAGCGTTCAACCTCGTAATCTACTTACTTTGATAACTTGAAAGGATTTATATCGAGACTAGAAGAAAAAGATTCAACCAACTGGGTTAGAATCCGCTATTTAAATGGCAAAGAATGGGGAGGAGACTTCAGTTTAGAATCACCTTATTTCAGTGGAAACAATAACACGCGATAATTGTTAACAACAACTTGTTACCTATTCATTGATGAGAAAATTATTGCTGTTACCTCAATCCTCTCTTATGCACAGTTGGCTCTCTGTGGGAGAGATACTCCTATCAAGTATCAATAGAAGCTTCTGAGTATTGTCAAAACATCAATTTCACCAGATGTCATGTTCAAACAATGCGCACTAAAACAAGGAGGTGACTCGTTGCCCCTTCTAAGAGCTGAGGCGCTATCCGAAACACTCCGAGGATGTAGCGAAGCTCAAAAGCTTCAGGCTTACGTTCAGCATTAGCACTTCCATCAATCAGTAAGAATTAACTAAATATCCATCACAACACATGAGTGACAATCAAAGCCACGATAAAGGTGAGATGAGCGGTTTTGAAAGTTGTTAACTAACTGTCACCATTTCGTAGCCCTGTGGAATGTAAATTTTTGTACATTAAGACCTGCAATAATCCAAGAAACTGCTTTGGAATGGTTGATCATAGTGATCATGAATCTATGAGTTTAAACCCATAGTGGCTACCACATACCTAACGCTATAAGATTCCAGAGATAGGGTTCTTCTCGAGCTGTGTGGGGATCAATGCTGATGCCTTTATTTGAATAAACGCTTCCTGGATTTTAGACAAATTCCTGGATCTGGTGAAGGTTGAAGGATTTTAGCACTGATTTAAAACGATAATTGAAAAACGTTTACTATAACAAACAACAGACGCATTTGTACTTTATCCGATAAAAATCACATTTTTAACGTATTACAAAACTCTGTAATAATTATAAACTAGTTTCCACAGTTACTAAACTAATCAGTTCACCAACGTCGTTGAAGAGCTCGGCAAAGCTAATCGGTGCTGTGATTTGATTGGAAAATTCCCCTCCTTGGAGCGGAGTGGCAACAACAATTATTTGAACGAATGCCAATCGGGGCTATTCGACAATATAAATAAACAAGGGAGAATTGACTGAACCCTTTCGATGCCACGAATGAAAATTATTTGAGAAAGATTGATATTTTAGTTATATCATTCGATTCAACTGTTCTATCTCGTAAATGCTGTTCGAAAGTCGGCCAATGGCGTTGAAAAGTGAAACGATTTCACTCCTCGCTAATTTTGTTTGGTATTCTTGATTATGGGCTTTCGTTGAATTGTCGTTGTTCCCTTGGATTTCGTTCGAACGCGCATCGAATTTTCCAGAGAACAATATTTTAAGAGCCGTCCCTAAACCTTGAACTTGCAATTTGCCCCATAATTTGCACTTTTGGCATCCAACGCAATCCATAATTTGGGAAACGTTTCTGAAACGGTGCCGGAACTCTTTTTTAAGCTCGTCTGCCATTTGTCCGCCTCCGTCGAACAAAGCAGATTCGTTGAAGTGGTGTTTGAATGAATTCACGATTTGAAGCAGGTCCAAAACCGCAGTTTTAGTTTCTCTATCTTCTTCGTGATTTCCAGTGTAGAAAGTTTCGTTCTGCAAATATGGAGCGAGTTTGTCAACTGCACGTAGCTCAACCAAAAAAAGGAAATACATGTTTTTGAGCCACTGCGGGCCTTTACCGTTTGTGTATTCTGAACTGAATCTCCTACGAAACTCTGCCGGGTTGCGACCCCACTCTTCGTTTGATTGCTGCATCATAAAACCGTGGGATCGTCTGCCAAAAAGGTAGTTCGCCGAAAGGTGAATGTTGATACTGGCATGGAGACCTGATATGATGCGGTAAAATACGCGTTTTTCCAAGCAGACATTGTTCAATTCCATAGGCGAGGCTGAGGACCAAAAACAGTTTTCTAGGTATATAGCTTTCCAGATGCGATGAGCGGCTTTTCCTTTGTATCCTGTGTACCGTTCTGGATTCAGTAGCAGGTCCACATACTGTGCATCCACATCTTCATCTGGCAAATGTGAAAAGTTGTCTTCATCGTATGCTTGCCAAAGTTCAAATCCTTTATACGCATGCGGACTTATGGTCATATTCAAAATGCTAAGTTCTGTGTCTGCATCACTTTCTACCCCGCATTCGTGAGATTTGGACAACAGCACTTCAAGAGATGAGTTTTTCCTCAAACCCGGCGGAATGTCTTCCTGGTCGCACGTTTTGACGTGGCATGTTCTCATAGAACATGTTCCATCATCCTCCCAAAATGGGCATTTCCTTTGGAAATTAACTTTGTAAAAACGGAAATAATCTTTATTCAAAATGCTTCTCAGTCTTGGAAACAGTTTCAAATTGTTGAACTGGTCCACCATATCTACACTGCACTCACAGTCCTCTATTTGCCCTCTCAGGAGACATAAACAATTAGAAACCAGTTTATCAGTTTTATCTACTTTCTGGCTAATAACAGACCTTAACGTAGCATGATACGTACCGTTGATGATCCTAACTGCTACAGCTATCAGGAAGACACGGATTAAACGGTAATCACTCATTTTTCAAGTAAACTGGTTAATTATTCCACACCGTCGAGAATTGATGTTTCATGTAATTCAAACGCACATTGAATGTCCGAATACAAAGAACTTCAAGATCTGGCAGAATCTAATTATGAAAACAATACAAAATGGTGAGCAGGTTACGCAACCGTTAGGATGTTACCACGTTCATTCTGGAGGTGTTTGTTCATAGTTTTAATGTCAAAACCGAAGTCACTGTGTTTTGGGGTCACAAAATTACCGGTACTGATAGACAAATGCGCCGTGAAGCGACTTTCGCAATTGTGCTACTACTGTCTTTTGATATCATCTGAATCTTTTATTGAAATGCTTTTGGGCGAATGAAGCTGACGTCAACACGAGTAGTTAGAGTTTGTGGACGCACGGGAACAATACAGAATAAACATAATGGGTAAGGAATGAGCTCGTTCGTAGCGGTTCAATGGAAATTGCTATTAAACGGGATAGATGATCACTGATTCGTCACGGAATGTAAATGAAGAGCTGTGATTAAAATCAATATCTATTTCCCAAAATCAATTTCTGAGATGCAGCGGAACATTTCTTATTTCACGCGTCATTTAGCTTCTAGTTCCAAAAATAAAACTCAGTTTTCTTTTGTCACTGAAGTGAACAATCGTATTCAAGAACAACGTCGATCATAAACCCAAAATTAGGCTGTCAACAAATTCAAAACGTAACCATTATGCCATAAAAATGATAAGGCATTATTCAATTGTAGTATTCATTATTAGCATTAATACTGGCTGAGTCCAGCTATCAAGCTGTACAGCTACAGCTTATGACGGTTGAAAATTATATTAGTTATGATTGCGCTATATGTTTTTCACGTTGAACTAAACTTATTAGCCGGGACTCAGGGTGCAAAATTCTGGGCCTTCTTTAAAAAAAAAAGTCTCCGAACTACTGTAACCATTGTGGAAAATTGAGAATGATTGAGTTCTACCGCTTTGTATTTGTATATTTATTAATACTGTATTAATACTTCTAAACCGAATTGCAATTAAACGGGGAAGCTTCTAAAACTTCAAACGACCGAAAATCCGGGGCAACTTACAAATATATATACATATATTTCCCCCTTTTTGGTTTATTATTCAATAATAAACCATTGTAATCGCTCTTGAAAAAAAAAAAAAAAAAAAATCTAACCCCCCTGAAAATGTTATGGTTTACGTTTCAAAGGGAGTAGAATCCGAATTTGCAATAAAACATTTTCCGTCCGTCCGCCGTACGCACAATTTCTCGCAAACGGCTGAAGCAAAAAGTCTGAAATTTTCAGGAAAAAATCCATGTTGGTCCGAAAACGCCACAATTCTTGAGCCAGCTCTCTAACTTAATTTAAAGTGCCCTTTAAGGGTTGTCAAAGTTTTGTAAAATCCCTAAAAACCTCAAAAAAGTCAAGGCGGCCTACATGTATACTCCACTCCACGAGGAATCGAATGAGCATTAAAAAGGTCCGTAAAATCATCAGTAACCTAGTGACGTAGTGATGTAGTTAGTGATGTAGTACTGGTGCGCTGCAAATTCTTTCACTGGGGTTTATTATTCAATTGGCTGGCGTTCATGATTTGAATTTCTACAAAGCTTTGGAGTGTCCGTGTTTCACGAGTGATAGAGTGATTATTGAATTTCAGGAGGCACACAAAGATGATCAACTGATCAATCCAAATAGGTATTTTGTTTGAGAACAGATTTACGTGCTCAATGCATATCTCCTGAAATTCAATAATCGCTCTATCACCTGTGAAACACGCACACTCCAAAGCTTAGTAGAAATTCAAATCATGAACGCAAGCCAATTGAATAATAAACCCCAGTGAAAGAATTAGCAGCGTTTTTATCAGTTGGACGTCTCTAGGTGAGGGACACCCAACAGTTTATAGAAAACACGTTTTATCACTCCAATCAACACTCTCTCCAAGAAAAAAAGTCTCAATGCCGTTTCTAAAATTGTAACAGAGTGGTTTTCAAAAAAGAAAAATCTGAGGAGGGTTTTACCGTGTCAAATTCCCCCATTATTTTTACTGAATAGAAATGCATAATCTAATGCGCATCGGTTGATTGAACTAGCAATATTTTGCTGCGAGTTAGCATGCAGTCGGACAGACAAACAGAATACATAAGTTTAATTAATCCGGATTATTTTCATAGATCTCTGCTTCCCGAACCTGATGTTCACTCAACCCATCAAAGGTAGCGTAACATTTACCAGGAATTTAGTTCAGTCACGTTGAGCTTCTCCGAGGAAGCCGTTCGCTTTTCCAACCCTCCGTACTACCGGAATTTCCTCTTAAGTGGTCGTTGAAGTCATTCAATAAATTCCCTCTCAATAAGTGTGCACCCCGTTTTAACGAGAACATCCCCTTAAATAAGTTAAGGGTCAGAGTAGGAACTAATAAAGGCCCCTTTTATAGTTTCTCTCTCTCTCTCTCTCTCTCTCTCTCTCTCTCTCTCTCTCTCTCTCTCTCTCTCTCTCTCTCTCTCTCTCCTCTCTCTCTCTCTCTCTCTCTCTCTCTCTCTCTCTCTCTCTCTCTCTCTCTCTCTCTCTCTCTTATTTTTTAATGTTTTAGGACGTCCTCTGAAGCAAGGCGTTGTCAGTAGTGATCCTGAGGGTTATGGGGTTATGGAACAACCCAAACAACAGAAAAAAGTAACTGAAGACAAATCCGTTTCAAACCCAGGCCAAACCCATTGACAACTCTAAAGCCAGTACCTCTAAAATTCGTTATTAACTGTAAATACAAGAGTTTGACATTGGTGCAGGCAAAAGAAAAACAACAATGAACTCATTTCCCATGTTTTCCTTGTTTTACGACCGCTATTCCGTTTGGTTCAACAATCCAAACGTTTGTCAATAACTGTTGTACGAAACCGTTATTGTTGGTTGTGAATTCATAACATTGTAGTTATTGATGCGTAGAGTTTATCATTCATACAGATCTTGAAAAACGGAGCTCAAACCATTGCATGTACTCGCCGATTCCCGTTCTTAGGTGTTGAGAACTCCAAGTGATATTTCCAAACTTTCGTGCTAAGTAGGGGTTGTGATTACTGCGTTTTCCCCCTCGCTTTCGAACCCTTCGCACATTATTTGAACACGGTTAATTTTAAAACGACGGCCCCTCTCGTCTCCTCCTCTGGTTTATTTTTCCTGGCGAGATATTTATCCAAGTTGCTGACACACCGTTGCAGAAGGTTGTGGGGAGGTTAACCCTCGAGATCTCGTCACCCCAGGTTTTTACCATCGTTACCCTCTTCAAAAGTCTCAGTCAATTTCCCCTGTCGTCTTCCTCGTATTCCCCATAGTGATTGGAAGAAGGCGCTCCTGTCGAAATACCCTTGTGCTGCTAGCCATGTCGTCCATAGTGCTTACGGGGTGTTCCGAAAGTGGATCGACTTTTCAATCTACTCACGTGTTTTTAAGTTGGTGTCATTCTGAAATTGGCCTGAATTATGAACAACTGTTACTGCTTGGTAGTTGTGTACTTTAAGGGACACTTTAGCCAAAATGTTGAAGTCTGGTCCAGATAAAACAGCACCCCGCTGAGAGCGTTTATGCAGAACTCGGAGGTCCATAAAGATGGGGGAAATCGAGTAAAAAATTGTGGCTGAACAGGTCGCTCACATCTTCCATACACAACATCACGAGCTACCGTACTAAGCAGATGTTCATGGGCAAATAGGTCCCTCCTTGAAAGTGGTGTCACGGAAAAGCCAATTCTAACAGAGGTCCTGAAAGACAGCACGCAGACTAGTGACTTCAATTGCTGTATGTTGCGAATAGGAGTATCTTAAATGTGGATAAACTAAATCTCAATGGAGCTCTCGAAAATGGCGCACCTTACAAAAGCATCAGCACACTCATTCCCATGGCTTGGAACCCACATAAAAATGATAGCCATGAGGCTTTTTTGTTATTTTTATTTTGCACTTGGTGTATAATACTAAATGTGTATTAAACTTAGTACGTACCACACGAGCAACTCACCAGAATTAATGTTAATGATAACTTCACATACACGCTGTTGTAAGTTGTGTGTTACCTTCGTTTTTGAGGCAACTTTCGTTTAAAATATAAAAATTCTGATTGAAAATTTAAAAAAAATGGAATGGTTGGTCCTAGAAAAGTAGACGTGGTATGATATTTCTTTGACCAACTCACCAGAATTAATGTCATGGATAACTTCACATACACGCTGTTGTAGGTTGAGTGTTAGCTTTGTGTTTGAAGTAGAAAAATTCTGATTTAAAGTAAAAACAACTGGAATGGTCGGTCCTAGAAAAAGTGGACGTGGTACCTATTGTATTTCTTTGGTTTAATCAGTTGTAACTAGACTGCAACTAGATGCACTGACCTAAAAATTCAATTTTGTTTCAGATGAACGAGAGGATGTGCAAAAGAAAACGTTTGCCAAATGGATAAATTCTCAGCTTACTAAAGTAAGACAATTATTCCCCTTACATAAAGCATAATATGCAATTTGTTTGTACTATCAAGCCTGGTAATAGTTTTTAGACAAGATAATAATAATAATAATAATAATAACAAATACAACATCAGCTTGGATAATACCCTTTAAAAAAAATTATTTTAGTAGTAAAAAATATGATGGTACTAAGGTGGGCGTAACGGTACCATATATGTGAGGATTAAAAACCGGTTTTGATCGATTTTATTCTTGCTTGTGTTATTGGTAATCGTTCAATCAAAGGGGTTCGATTATTCAGTTTCCTGTTTTTAAGAATTTTTTTCTGTAAATTTGACTGTTTAACTTGAAGAGTTCCTTAACGAACTAGAAGATGTCCTTCGCCAATAGTGGTTCATAATAATTATTGTTGTTCATCAAGGTGGGTGAGCCTAGGGAACCCTTACAGCATGAATAACTCTACTATAGGTATTGTTAGCATTATTGCACCATTATTTGTTATTTACACTCAAGGAGAGCTTGTATGCAAAAAATCAAATTTTCCGAAAAGAAAACCTTTTTGTAGATTTTAATTTTTTTAAATTTATGAAATTTATTTAAAGACGATTTAAATACCAATGTCCAGGTTAAAGTTGCAGCAAACATTCTCGTTTTCAACATAATATGCTCCCTTTTGGAGAATTTTCATCCGAGGTGCATTTCCAAATATTTTCTTCTCGGAGATCCATACTAAATCGTTAATTACAACCATTCCAAATTGAGAGTTCGTTACACTGCGTTGTTTGATCACAGGAAATTGTTCAAATTTGAAAAATGCTCCAAAAAAATTACTAAAATTATCAAATGAAAATCAATTAAATTTATATTTAATCAGAATATTGCTCGAAAAAGGAACATCACTAAATTTAAGCTCAAACTTATGCTGAAAAACGTATTTCTCTCTCTTCATTGCAATGAAGTAGAATTTCTCTTCACTTACAATGCATTGTAGTGAACTAAAGCATCACAGAGAATTCAAAATCTCTATTTGAATGAGATATTATTTTCTAGCTACGCTTGAACTCTTCAAAAATCCCAATCAAGTTTTCACTTTCAACTACTCTTTCTATGGTTTATGAGGTGCAAAATCCGTATTTGAACCCCGATTACAGCTATCTTTTTCGATTTCCTGGAAAACAGCAGTAACATGGACAAAACACGCAAAAAAAAAAAGTTTTTGAAAAAACAAACAAAAAAAGATAGATATAAATTGATTCCGAAATCGGACTCAGCATGAATAATTCTGTAAGAATGGTGAAAATTTTCATTTGGGCGAGGAACACACTGGTAATTGGTTCAAAATGTTTTTTTTTTTTTTTAATTAAATTAATTAGATGATATTAAGAATGTATGTTCACCGTAATGTAGTTAGATTGATCAACGTTTTCACAAACAAAAGAGAGCAATTCTCTCTGGATTTTTCATGCTGAATCCGATTTTCGAATCAGATTTTCCTATCTGCCGTTGTCTTTTAAAAAAACTGCATTTACAAAATATATGCACTACATATTTTTACTGTATAAATACATATACAAATATATTTGCAGTATATATATATTTTATTTTGTGGCTTTACCGCTATATTCTGTAGAGTATAAGCAGATAAATACAATAGCATATAAATAGCAGATAAATTCTAATCCGAATTTTGCATCTCATGAACCGTAGAAATAGTGATTAAAGTGAAAATTAATTAGGAATTTTGAAATGCTCTTGTTGATACTCAATCTCATCTAGAAAATAGGTGCGTGAGTTACGACTCGAAGACTAGGCCCCTTCTTCTAATCTAATAGCGAAAAACAGGTTTCTAATTTAGGTTCAGTACATTGAAAATCCCCTGCAGCAACCCTTATCTCCTTGGTAACAAACAACTCCATTTTTCGTTACCCAGTGTTATCTTAGTCATAATTAATCGGTGAGTCGATTTTTCAAATGTATTAATCGATGTTTAGGATTTCGATACCCAATTTTAGTGTTAATTCGGAATAATTAAGCATTGAGGGTTATTTGGGTGGTCTATTTTACCTCATGGTGGGAGTGGAGGAGGAGGAATCGCATTTCTTAAATAGAAATAATTGGTTAAGAAGTCTCTAATGACAGTAAATTTATATTTGCTAACTATAATATGTTGTAATAACGAAGTACGTAGTCATAATTTGGATAGCATTGACAAGTGAGCCATCGAACGCATAATTGCCTGATGGATTAAGCAACTGCCTTACAGAATGTACAATCCAAAGCTGTGAATCTCTGAATCGCAGTATCCGCTAGGTACCAACTCCGATCGAGTTAGTCGCATAATCGGAAAATGTTTTATAAAAACTTTCCATATCAAAGTTTTAAAAAGCCCCGAGGTTCTAGAAGTTGAATGTTACACGTCCTTTTTAATTTAGGGAAACAATACAAACGCAATAAGAAATTCTTACATAGCTTAAGAGGGGAGGAGAGAGGTACGAAGGTTTTGCCTACCACCATGCCATTATTTATGTATATTGCTTAGCAACTTATTATGGACTATTTTCGTATATTGTTCATCACTTATAATAAGTTATTTCGAATGGAACGTAGGTTCCAGAGAAAGAAGTAGAGATTCACTACTCTCAGTGAGAACTACCTGATGCGGTTGAGCGAGTTATTAGCGGCCGGGCGGCTGGTGGCTCATTTGTATGAAATTACTGTCGGACAAATTAGCTTTTGTTGACTGACCTTCGTCGACAATCGTCTGGAGACACGAAATTAGTGATACAATTCAGAGAGGAGGCGAAGGGCAGGGGGAGCTCCCACGGCCCCCTCTGCGGCTTTAAATCTTTTGCATTTTTATTTATCCTCAATCTGAATTGACAACGGAAAGTTACGTAGTTAGCTACGAAAAAAAGAAGACATTTCCTCTTCAACCCTGGTGCTTCACTATATATTCAACATTTGTGGGAGAATTGTTTTTATGGGTTCATATATTATCATTTACAGATCTCTACCCTCATGGAACTTTGTATCGCTGAACTCTCTTCAGTCTTAGGAATGAAAATCTGTACGCGCTAAAGAGTAAAAGAAAACTCTTTGGTTTAAATGGGCTCAACTGACATTGCTGTACACCTTCCATCTTGGTTATCTTTGGGAGCATTAGAAGCGTTGAAATATGGTTCACATAATAACTATAAGAGTTTGGACCGGAAAATTCAGTCAATGGATAATAAAGTATTGTTTAGGAGTAAAACGTTGCACTAGACGTGATCAATTATTTGATTGCTCTAGACCAGAGGTCACCAAACTATTTGCCCCATGGGCCATATCGTAATGTGGTGGTGGTGAGGCAGGCCAACAGGGGGGTCTGGGGGGCTAGTCCCCAAGCTGAAGGGGGCTCTCCTCCGGAAAATTTTGACAATGACACACTTGAAAACAGTGTTTCTAAGAATTCCTAGGCGAGTTTGACAAATTCAAAATTAGGCGTAATATAAAAACGTAACATTAGTTTTTAGAGATTGTATTTTTAAAATTCCTTATATTACTTTTTCGTTGTTCAAGGAAAAATATTAACAATTGAATGGTTCACACGAATGGACAATTTTGAAAGTCTGGGACACTTGAAAACATGGTTTTTAAGCACTCCTAGACGAATTAGACAAATTCAAAATCTTAGGAACCAAAACTTTGTTTTTAGTGATTAAATATATTTTTTTAATTGCATAATTATTAGTTTTTCATTAAAGCTTTTGCTGGGTCACTCGTCTGACTTTTCTTTCTGTTCTAGTCCTAATTTTTTCCGAGTCTGAAATTAGCGGAAGCATTGTTTTCACTTTCGGAATGTGAAAATTGTTTGTCTCCAAAATCAAAAATTCCACTCGCATTTTGCGTTTTAGACCTTTCTGAACAATTTTGGTTCCGGGTCTGCCTGTGTGTCTGTCTGTCAACAAATCCTTGTTACGCGCAAAACTACACGAGTTATAGTCCGATTTTGATGAAATTTTCAGGGATTGTGCGGGTTGGGGTGTAGATGGTCCCCTATAGGTTTCATGACCCCCGGATCAATAGTAGCCTCTGCGCATGCGCAAACGTGAAATCCTTGTTACGCGCACAACTCCGGGAGTTCTTGACTGATTTCGATGAAATTTTCAGGGATTGTTCGGACTGATGTAAAGATGGTCCTCGTGAGTAATAAAGAAAATAAAGTTTTAGCCTCGAGCTTGCGTAATGATAATTTACGTCAATGTCAATTTTTATTATTAGGTATATTTTATAGTTTGTTCAGTAGCTGAACATGCCTACCTTTATTTTCTCAAGTTATGCTCCTGCAGAACAATAAATTTACCCTAATTCAATATTTACTTCGCCTAATTGAACGAAGTTCTTTAGTCAATAATGATTTTCAATGATCTATACAGTCAAGTTATGGATACGAGGAAGCTATGTGCCACACCCACATGGCAGACGTTTTTCCATTTGCGTCCGCGGGCGGCGGGCCGGACCCAATACTTCCGCGGGCCGTAGTTTGGAGACCCCTGCTCTAGACGAACACCAAGATTCATTTTCTATCGATTCTGATGAAATTATCAGGGATCATTTGCATTTGTTGACCTGCAATTCATGCCTTAAAAACTACTTACACGATTTCTATTTATTTTATGAAATAATGTAAACTTTGAAGAGTGTGTGCGTAAAATTTCATCTTGGTTACATTTTTAATCATGACGCTACACATTTGTTTGTTACAAGTGATTTAATTGTGCATTTTTGTTTCTCCTTAATTTGCTGTACAGAAAAACCTGCGAGGCATCACCGACCTAGTCACTGATCTTCAAGATGGAACAAACCTCCTCGCCCTCCTTGAAATACTCACCGGAAAAGAATTTGTACGTATTCTAATTGCCAGTACCATATTTTGTCATTTCAAAACTATAGATTTAGGTAATTTGTTAACTTTTGGTTAGGCTGACCCAAAACTTGCCCGGTGCTAGTGCTTTTGCTCTCTTGACATTTAAAAAAATTGTATTACATCTTTCCATCTCAAAAAAGTTTAACCACACTTCCACTCACTTGTGGCAGAGGTGAGCAAAATTTAGCTACAGCTGAAAGCTGAAGCTGGTTTAGCTATTTGGCCCTACAGTCAAAATGTTAGTTATTAGCTACTGGAAAACAGCTAGTTTATAAGTTAAAATTAGTTATTTTATTAGTTTTTTGACATTTTATGTCTTTACTTTGCTACATAAACTCGAAAATATTTGTGATGGTTTTCGCTTACGGATTCTACGGATACAAGAAACACATTAAAAACAAAAAATTGTAGGCCATACAATTCTGCTTCCACTGGTCACCACAGATTAGGGATGCAAAAAATTATCGCTTCTTTAGAGAATCGATACTTTTAGATTTTATTGTATATTACAACCAACAGCTAATTTAGCTTGAAAATTAGCTGTCTCTACATTCAATATAGCTTCGAGCTAGCAAAGTAGCTCGAAGCTAATTTGTCTATTGTTTTTAAAATGATTTAGCTATTAAATTCGTTAGTTGCTGTCCAACATTGACTAATAAAGATGTTCCACGTAATTTTTCATCAAGATAGTCCTGGGTGTTCAAATTTCGTATTAATGAGTAATTTATTATCACTAAGATGGTGATTTCTGCGCCCGAAAACTTCGATCCTGGCACCGAAAAATAGCTAATGAATTTAATGCGGATTTTTCAAGACCATCCAATCCAAAACTAGCATTGAATGACCGAGCGAAAAAAAAAAATCACATACAATTTAACAAACATAATTTAATTGTATAATTTAGAAAACAAATTAATTTGTGTCGACCCCTGGATTTTACAGATTATTGAAACAGATGATTTTTCGTCAAGAAAAATATGGGTTTACTACCTGTGCTTTCAAGTCAAGATAATAATCACGCTTAGTCATTTTTTGCAATTTTCTGGGTGGTGTAAAAACGATTCCCCTTTGGAATTCACGTTTCGATATTCTGAATTTTGTTTCGCCTGTTATTTGATTTTGAAATGGCAATAGCTGTGATAATGGTAACCATAAAATTATTTAAAATTAATCGAATGTAGATTGAATTAAACTGTTGTTTATACGATGGGTATTAGCATACATTCGGATCAATTAATACTGACATGTTTGTTCGTTTTCAGAAACGTGAAAGAGGGCGAATGAGAGTTCATCATCTGAACAATGTGAACCGAGCTCTGCAAATACTCGAACAGAATCACGTAAGTTTGCTGAAATAGGCTATGGATCTTGTAAAGTGATTAGATACTCTTATTTCACAATATTTGGCTCAAATAGATCATAGGATCCGAAGGAACTCTCGCTTGAGACTCGAATATTCGGAATATTCCCGAAATATACGCAAATGCAAAAGCTTTTTGATTAATTTTGAACATTCTTAATTGTACTACAAAATTGAAATGTCTAATTACAGTCAAAATTCTGAAGTTTTCGGAAAAAAATTGAGTTTGCTTGTGTAGAAATATTTATAATTCGCTCAACTCTCTGAAAGTTCATTACCTTCCACTAAAATTTTCTGGGATAGAGCAGATGAGATTAGATGATCCTGTACGCATTTATCGTTTTTGAATAATACTCGCCACAACGTATGAGCTAACGGGAAATCCTTGCACCACTCTCTAATCTCTTAACAGTTGAATCTGAAAACAGTTGAATGTGGTTGATAATAATTTACTAGATACTTCTTACTTTTCCATAAATCCATTTTTCTCCGTAATTACCTGTAATTATGATGTACATTTGATGCTATGTTTGTTAACTCTCTGTATGATTTCAGGTAAAGTTAGTCAATATTAGTAGTAACGACATTGTTGACGGAAATTCGAAA
Organism: Creontiades dilutus; assembly: GCA_031894815.1. Taxonomy (NCBI): domain Eukaryota; kingdom Metazoa; phylum Arthropoda; class Insecta; order Hemiptera; family Miridae; genus Creontiades; species Creontiades dilutus. The sequence goes on from JAVIWC010000643.1 coordinate 256,978, forward strand.
TTAATTCTTGGTCTAGTCTGGAGGATAATTCTCCATTGGCAGGTGAGTCTCGTTTTTTCCCCTTTTTTTCTTGTTATCAAATTTTGGTCTATGTCTGTTAATTCTAATATTTTTCGTTGATTTTAACCATTCGCTCACTTGCCTGACAGCGATGCTTAACACTGTCGTTAAACAGCAACAACGTGTCTAACAACATTCTTCCATTAGCATAATTTTTAAGGCTTAACAATATATACGATTTATTGAACGGATTTATGTTACATCCTCGTATACAGTTTTATATATTATTAATATAATTGATTTCGGAATTTAAAAAATTGTTTGAAACTACTACAATGTTATTTAATGCTCAACATTTCCTTTAAAAATTCACGTAGAAAGATGCTTCTTATATTTGATCCTTTGCATTTGAAAAATGCTTACCTACCCAATACTGAAAACATTTTTTTAAAGATCTATGTTTATTCGTGTTAGTAAATAGACATACGGATGTAGGATTATAGCGCTTGTATGCATTTTTTATTTGGCTCTCGGTACATCTGTTAGGTACAACTTTTTCTGTTCTTTTCAGGTGCATTGGACGTTGCCCGATTCAGAGCCAACGAATTTGGAAAAAACTCTGTTGTCATGGTGCAAAAAGAATACCGAGGTTCGTAACTAAGCGTTGCTTTTGTGAATTTGTCGAAAATGGTAAATGGATTATTCTGTTTGACTCGAAAGTGAAACTTAGATTAGCGACTCTTTGTTAGTTTGAAGGAGTAAGTGAGGAATTGGGGAACTTCCCGTTGTGTGAATTACTTCCTTTTTCAACACCCTTGGGATCCAAATAGTCAAAGTGCTTATTTTGTCGTTGAACAATTTATCATCAAACAGATAATACGATTAAAACTGAGTAAGATAGAATGTTGTCTATATTTCCACGAAAATAATGAGTTATACAGTTAAATCGATTTCGGCGGTTAAGTCATCATCAGTTACATGAACTGAAGGTACATCACAGAAAGCGCATCTTATACAGGCCCAGGAGAAAGGAGATTGAATCCTATTGCCTCAGGGAAGTGAAAGGGAAGGGAAAGACCAACCAATGCCATTTAAGGCTTACAGAGTGATAGGGGCACAGACAGTAACATTATGGAGAGGGGGAGCCAAACTTATTGCAAGAATGAAACCATTAATGGTGAAATACTTTGAGGAATAACCTCATCTAAACATTTTCCTAACCTATCATTCTTAATAATTCCGAATTTTTGAAGCACATCCAATAAACTGGTACCTCCCTTTGGGCAAAAGTGAGAAAATTCTACTTATTTCCTATTTGTCAGATCAAAAATAAAGCTATGATTGGACCTGAAATTCTTTTCATGCTCTTTTATTCGTTCCCTAAATTTCCTACCAGTTTGACCGCAGTACTCAAGCCAACAGTTATTTTAGTTTATAAACCCCACATTTATCCTGAACGTTAATTTTATCCTTAACCGAACCAAAGAAGCTTTAAGATTATTTTTGTTATTGAACCCAACATTGAAACCCCTGATTATACAATTATAGTTAACACGAGTATGATTCTACAGAAAAATCATCTTTCAGTTAAGATATCAACATTTTTCTACGTATAGTTTATAACTTTAGTCTGTTGTGTTCCTTTCTTTTAAGTAAGCATATGATAGCATTCGATAGTAATCCATCTATATAAATTATTTAAATAACCATACTCCTCATAAAAAATATCGTGGAAACTCGCCCAAATTAAGCCCGATTTTAATCATTGTTTTGTTCCTTATTTTAGGAGGCAATTGATAGGTTTTCGGATCGAATCGCTTCATAATTTTTTGAATCTTCCACGTTGCTGTCTAAGAAATTTTTTTTTAGTGAGCTCTTCTTAAAAGTTACAGGACAAGAGCTTGATAATTGGTTATTTAACCATCTGTTATCTTATCTCTCAGAATTTTCTTAATGCTCAAAATACAGCTTCGATTCTTTTCTATTAGTAAGTCGATTTTTTTGTTAGGTTTTTCAGTTATAGTTTTATTGAAGTTGGTCATGTTCTCATTGTGTGAACTGAATGTACCAAATACACCGGACCATTCAATGTTAAACACATTTCTGAACATATTTGTTCTTTGTTTCACTAGAGTAACAAATATTTGTTTGTTTGCGAAATTGGTTTTCAACTAGGTTTTACTACTTACATGTACATAAGCTGCTCAGGAAGATCAAAAAGTGGTGAAATATATGTAATTGTAGCATGTTGGAAATAACATGTTTTCTACGTTATTACATGTTTATGAGGTTGTTAATAACATCGTTACTAACTTGTTGATAAAAGAATTTCTGTCGTTGAAGTGTTTGAACAAATTATAGGTAGGCGGTAACACTTCAGTTTCATTCGCCCTCCTTCCCAGAAAATGGGTGCTGGTTGATTTGTTTTAAAGGTATAATGAATTATAATTATCACTTACTCCAACTCCATCCTGCTTTCATCAGGGCTTTATCACACATGCAAAGACTTGACACTCAAACTTGAAAGAGTCGGAGGTGACATGTCTTGAGCTTCTTTGGCATCCCTCGTTGCCAGATAACGCATTGTAAAAGTCAGTCTGACTAGCCTTCCAATAATTAGTGACTTGACCGGTGACACCTGCTCCAATACATGATTAGGTAGTCAGATTCTGAGCTAGTCCTGTTGGTCCCTTGGAACTGCCCAGAGTTATTTCCCTATTTCCAACGTCTGCTCAAAATTCTTCCTTCTTTAGTAATGGCCGATCTAAAGGATTTACTCGTACTCCCTCCATACTTATTATCCACTTCCTCCTAACTTGCCCTCAACCACTCGCAACAGAATCTCAAGCAGCAGTTAGGGCGATTTTAGTTACTGTACATTGAACTCGGCAGAACAACCCAAGACTGAATGAGGTGGATCTGTCAAGAACATCGTTTAGAGCTAGAAAGAATTACATAAATTTTTAATAATCAATTGGGAGGAAAACGTTTAAATTGATGGAAAAGTTCTGATTGATTATGACTCATAAATACTTTATAGCAATTAAAAAGTTATTAATGTGTCATTCGCTAATAGCGATCAACATTTTTTTAGATAATAACTTTCCCGAAACGATGTTATCAATATATTCTACTAATAATAAGCTATATTATCAGCTTTTACTATGGATAGGCCTTGACTTATCAATTTAATAAATCACTCTTTACGTATTTGCTTATTCAGAAATATTCAGTGGAAGTCACCAATTTCACGACAAGTTGGAGCGATGGATTGGCCTTCAACGCTCTCATCCACAGCTTCCGACCCGATCTCTTTGATTATGCGAGCATCGCGAGGCGCCACCCCAACGCCAGATTAGACCACGCATTCAAGGTGGCTCAAGAACAGCTGAAGATCGAAAGACTATTGGACCCTGAAGGTGACTAATTTATATTGTATTCATCTCTACATTTCTGCTGAGGGAGTGTATGTTTAGTTGTACCAAATAACTGGGGATTGTGATAGGGAAAGGAGGTTAAGCGTATGAATATCCTCTAGTGTAATACTTGTTGTGTAATACTTTGGACTGTGACGAAAAAGTTGTAAATCATACTTTGAGAGTAAGGCATCAGTGTAAACTAAATTATGATATCCGTGCACCCGTAAATCTTAGCAAACCAATCTCGCAAAAATCGAACTGTACTTCAGATAAGTCCCTTTGATGTCTGTTTCAAGTTCCTCGTTTTGACGAAATAATATCAATTCTCTTATAATGTAATTTTACATCTATTTTTCTCACATTTCTATTTTAGATGTCAACACATCCGTCCCAGATAAGAAATCAGTCATGATGTACGTCATGTGCCTGTTTCAATCTTTACCTCGCGACTTGCCAGCAGACGAGGAGCCATCATCTCCAATGCCTGTAAGTAACATCAGAGTTGTGACTTGCTATGTAATGTACATATTGTCTACAAAATATCTATTGGCTTTTGAAAGTCATTCAATATTTCAATAACGTATCAGCTAATATAGCCTCTTCTGAGTAGTCGATAGTATTAGGTACCTTGTGCTATGTATAAATTATTCTGCACTACTTCCCAGAATAATCTACTTGCTTACCTGAATGTTTACCAGCCATCTACAGTCTGCGAAAATCCTTTAGTATTGCCTACAACCAAATGACTTAACGGAGTAGTATACTGATTCTCTTTGTAACCATCTTTTAGTTTTTTGATGCATATAAGCGATTTTTAATATATTTTTTTATTGCAGCCAAACTCAAATTAAAACTATTGATGTCATGGTATTGTGGGGAAAAGTCCAGTTTTATCCATCAGGAGCTTAATGAAATCCGGAGGTTTGAATTGGCACTTGCGACTTATGACATTTTAAGCCTCTGTCTTCCTAACCCTACTGTCTTGACAACCCTGTCTTCGGATTCCATCCATAACCTACCCAATGAATAGACGGTATATTGTCAAAGTGAATGTTCAAAGTTGTTGTTTTGTTATCTGAACTGTTGGAATTGTTGTTCAACAGTCAAGTCAGTTAAAAACGAACTTGTTATCTGAAGATAATGGTTAGCCTAACCGTTAGGGAAAGTAAACAAAAAGCCAATATGAACGCCAAGAATCCCTAGGGTCGACACTAGCATACATGGCGGCGATTCCCTGTACTAATATTGGAGGTTTCTGTTCAAGCGCCAAATATTTAAACGTTGATTATTCTCAAACCCCCTCCTATTTTCTGGTGCAGATTAAAATTCGTTTAAACTGTAAACAAAAATTAGTATTTCATGCTTCTGAAACAGATTCTACTCGAAAATTTTGCATTTTCCACCACACATATACACCTCATTCATGAAACTACTGCTCAGAAGGCTGGCTGACTATTTTCCCCTGATATGTCTTCCAACTATACATAATAACATATTACGTTACGTGTCTCCAGTACGAGCCAGGACCTGGTAGACCAGCTAGTATAGCTTCTGTCGAACTTGGCGGTTACCAGATAGCCCTGGAGGAAGTTTTGACCTGGTTGTTAGCGGCAGAAGACAAAGTTCACGTCGATGAACCCACTGCTGACACTCTTGATGATGTCAAAGTGCAGTTTAAAAATCACGAAGTGAGTACTCTAAGTGGTAAAGTGTTGAAAAAGTGCATTTCTAATTTACTTTCAGCAATTTTTTGTGTGAAAATGTTGTACGGGGAACAACTGTGAGAGTCTGTACAATTCCAGACGATAACTCTCATTATGACTAACCAAATTGCGTTCATTTGATCAAGTATCAAGCAACTTCTAAGGAATGATGAGTTCTCGGACCGCCTCTTTGGAGCTTCAGAACTTCAAAATATTAGGCTAACCCAAAAAACCTAGCAGAATAGTGCTGAAAAGTTTATCAACTGTGGATATGACATTCAAAACGTTGTACTCGTAAACATACCTAAATTTCATTAAGATGTGCAAATAAGTTGACTATACAAATCCAAAAATATGTTTGTGTAGCAGAACTTTATCCAGAAAACATTTTTCTTCGTGAAATTCATAATTACCTAACCACTTCTGTGGACACAGAACTCTAATTTCAAAATAATTTAACGTGAATATAATGCCGAAAATTTGCCTTTTTGGTCATGCTGCTTGGCTGTAACTTTTTTTAAAATTTGGATTCGATTATGCTCTCTCCTCAGGAAGAACGGTTCATTGTTATGCGACATCATTCTCGTAAAATTCTGAATTAGTCCAACTACCTTGTATAATTTCCTTTTGAAATGTGGTGGTTGTTATAAATGGAGCAAAACATTTTTACACAAAAGTTTTCCATCACTTTGAATGATATAATGAGTGCAGATCACTTTAATCACCACAATTGGTTACAGAAAATACATTTGTGAGTATCAAGGAATGTATGGATACTTACTACTGAAATCTTCTGTAGTTATTTAATTTATTGTACAGGGTGCGGCAGCATAACTTCCTTTTTTTTAAACTTAATAAAACGCATTGTATGAATCAGAAAATTTTTATTCGTTTTTTAAGATATAGGCACATACACAAAGTTTTGTTTTACCCAGTTTTGAACATCAAATCAGGTAGGTGACGTCCCCCATTCTCCGTACGCTGAGTAAACCGATTTCTGGCGTTTGTCACGACTCCAGCCAGCATAGCAGGCGTTATGTTGGCAATCTCTTCCTGGGTGTTGGTCTTCAAATCTTGTAAAGTCCTTGGACGGTTCACATAAACACAGGATTTCAAAAGACCCCATAGAAAAAAAAAAAAATCAAACAATTGAGATAAGGCGCTCTGGGAAGGGTTCCCTCAAAACAGTCATCTATGGGCTTAGGGGACATTTGGTTCCAATAAGACGGTGCAACAGCACACACTTCAAGAACATAGATGACTGTTTTGAGGGAACACTTCCCAGAGCGCCTTATCTCAATTAGGCTCGATTTGGAGTGGCCAACCCGCTCTCCCGATTTGAGCCCTTGTGATTTTTTTCTATGGGGGTTTTTTGAAATCCCGTGTTTATGTGAACCGTCCAAGGACCTTAGAAGATTTGAAGACCAACATCCAGGAAGAAATTGCCAACATAACGCCTGCTATGCTAGCTGGAGTCATGACAAACGCCAGAAATCGGTTCGCTCAGTGTATGGAGAATGTGGGACGTCACCTACCTGATTTGATCTTCAAATCTGGGTAAAACAAAACTTTATGTATGTGCCTATATTATAAAAAACGAATCGAAATTTTCTGATTCATACAATGCGTTTTATTAAGTTTTAAAAAAAGGAAGTTATGCTGCCGCACCCTGTATAAGTTGTTGGAAATTCAAAAATAAATTAGTTCCTTTATTTATCTTATCTAACTTTATTAGTATCCAGATAATTTACTACTGCCATTCCTGGATTTGGAATTTGAATCGGTTTTCACAATCACGTTTTCAGGCATTCATCAGCGAACAGCTGTACCGACATAGAGATGGTGTTGGAGCCGTTCTAGAAGAAGGTGTGCGAATGATCAATGAAGGTGGTTTGACTCCTGAGCAAGAAGAGGAAGTCAGAGTTCAGATGAAGCTCCTCAACTCCAGATGGGAAGCTCTTCGTCTTAACGCCATCAGAAAACAATCGAGGTGGTTATTTTAGTTCATCTTGATAGTCCTAAGCAATTTGTCGATACCTGTTTGACAACTATTTGGGAGTCGTACAAAGTAAAAACAGTAACTACTAAGGCCGACCCGCAGATACTAGACGAGAAGGATACGTGTCTAGTAAACGTGTGCTTCTTTGAAAGAAAAATCTAATTTTAGTCATTTCAATTAGGTATGCTGACACATGGACATGTATAATGTATTTCCAGTTATAGAAAAGATATATCTTGTAATAGAAAATGAGATATCCACGAAGTTCGCTTAAGAATTAGAGACATTTCTGAGTTATTGCCTTCTTTTAGAATTTCTTATCAAAGTTTTCATTCTCTGTTTAAATGCGATCATTTGATGAATTCTTGACTTACTTAAGAGGTTGCCACCTAACTAGCTTCTTAATATGGACTATTATCTCTAATGACATGCCTCTATTGAATTTTACGCTTTTAATCGAAGGATTTATGAGGCTTTGATGGCCTTCCAAGACCAAGAGGTGGAGTCCCTCAAACAATGGATGACACAGATAGAAAACAGGATATCGCATATGGCTGACGTGAACCCTGATCTGACATCCCTTCAACAGCAGCTGGAGAATCATAACCAGCTTCAAGAAGACATAAAGAAACAACAGTCAGTCGTTGACTCCTTGTCTCAGTTTGTAGTTTTGGTGGATGACAATTCAGCCCAAAGTGAGTGTAGTTAAGCAGATTCATTTAAAAATAGGAGTATGTGTTTGTTTTGAGTTCTAGGTTCTCAGAATGTCTGAGACTTTTGTCAGGTTTAGATATTGAACTAATGGAGTTTATTCCAATTGTGAAAATCCAAATTCAATGTATAATAAGTACGTTTCTCTCTTTGCTTCAATCAGCACACTCGCAAATCGAAGACCAGCTGTTCGCTCTCGCTGAGAGGTGGACGCACATCTGCGACTGGGCCAAGGAGCGAGGCAAAGTACTACAAGAGTTGAGCGATAAAGTCAATGATTTGGAGCACAATTTGAACACCCTGGAAGTTTGGATTGGGGAACAGGAAGAGATGCTCAAAAACATGGAAGCTCAACCAGCATCTGAAATTGGAGAAATTCTCGAAAGAATCAAACGACTCCAGGTACCTACTTTCTTTCTCGTCATCATTATCGTCCGCGGCTACAAAAACATTTTGTCCAACACAAAAACGTAATGAAAGTAATTTTATTCGGTACATAATGAGAAGAACATAGATCAACCATAGTAATGTCCAATGAGTTTTAAAACTGGACTGAAAGGGAAGCCATTAGGATCGAAATATGAAAGAATATTACTAGCTGGTTACGGGAATATCCCAGAGGATGATCGACCTGACTCCTTATATTTTTTTAAACTAAACTTATTCTTATCGTTTCGTGGCTTGCTAGTAAGCACAAATGTTTATGGAAGAAATAGGATTATTTATCTTCGCGTTGATTCGCTGCTGATTTACTTGGTGGTGATTTCGTTAATGTGCAATAACGTGTATGGTTGTACGATTATTACAATGGAGCAATATGAGCGTCAATTCTATTTGGTGTATTCATGAAAATCAATTTAAAGTTACCCATCGCGTTTTTAGACATTTATAATTTGGTTTCAGGTGTTGAAGCATAACATGGATAACTACCAGAATACCCTCTGCCAAACTCAAGACATAATACAAGAGCTGGTAAACAAATTTGGAGCAGATTCCGCCAGTGGTTACCAAACCCGCTGCGAAGCCATCTCGGATAGCTGGGACGCGTTGACACTTATTATGGACATCCAAGCTCACCGGGTACGTTCCTATAACCAAACATATTGATTCAGTATCGAGTATCATTTCAAAAATTGTTGAATTTTCATCTATCGTGCATTGTAATTTCTTTCTTTGGACTGTTCGAAACATTTGCATGATGTGATCCTTGTAGAAATCTTCCAGAAATTTTGATTAAGCTCGATACCCCGTTGTGATATTCTAGAAGTTTGTCTTCATTCACGTTGATAAAGTTTCATATAACCTTGGATTAGTTACGTGAGTATTTTCGTGGAGCAGTTAATATCGCTTGAACATTTTGTTAAGAATCTGTGTCTTCAGATCCTTGTTCCAAAATACATTTTCAATTACATAATTGTTACTCAAACTTTTGAAGAAAAATGTGCTGAAGTATGTGAATACGTTCTTACTATGCGAATCGTTTTAGACTTGCATCGTACGAAAAGCACAAGAGAGGTAAAATCGCCCATACCAAAAGTCGTAGTATCATAAGTTCATAAATATTTGGAAGCATGCCAGAAGGCCACTCGAATAACTACCTACCTCATTTTCTACAAATTCCTACAAGTGTAATGCAGAATTATAGCTATTTTTCTGTTCTAATATTTTAGAACACTTTTTTATGATTTAGTTAGGATATGTAAATAAATTTTCTGTGTAGGCCTGTAATTTTTTTTTAGCATGTAGTAAACAATATTTTAGGCGGAGATATCCCATAGTGTTCGAAATAACACAAAATCACTTAGGCTCTGGTGTCACCTCTTCAATTTTCTTGGGTTTCGTGCAATACGTATTCCGAATGATATAGTGGTTATTTCCCCCAATATTGATTGTAATAATATTACCTATTGCATAACATTAAACATGTTTTTCCATTAGCGAATCGTTTTAAATTAATTTGGTCTCCACAAATTAATGAGGGGTGAAACCTGGTGGTGTAGACATTAAAAAGTTAAAGTTAGAAATTACATCCATTTTTGTTCTCAGCTTGTGTTGGAATTTGGTTGTATCATGCTCCAATGGTTAGGGAAAGGTTATTTTGAAAAAATCCCAACATATATTCAATTGATAACAACCCCATCCGTAGAAGTGATTTGACACGTGAATTGGCACTTGTCGTATAAAATGAATTAATAACTTTTCAAACCAACAAACTGCTAAAGATTTGTTTGTACAGTTAGCTATGAAAAGTTCTGAACTGACTTCTGCTTTTTGGCTGTAAGCATTTCGATAGGACGAGTTCGGGATTTTTAGTTGACTGTTCTGAGAACCTGTCAGGAACTGTCTTGAACTAGTTCTGGCAGTTTGAGATGTTTGTCGGAACTTCTGGTCCCTCTCCTGTGCAGTACACTATTTATGCTCCGTCCCTTAAGATTTCTCCAGCAATGCTCGCAATAAACACTTTTTCGTAGTTATCGTTATCAATTTGTTTGGTGTGTCGCGGGTTTTGTAAAATTTCAAAATTCGAATCTCTCCTGAAATGGATTGGGACGGATTTGTGAGCAACTGGGAGGATTTAGACTGTAAAAATAGAAAACATTCATATGCCTGGAAGTACTTTTTTTAAAACAATAGAAGCTTATCAACGCGATTCCTTCATTATTTTATTTCGGTACCCACAAGTTTTTCAATTTAGTTTGTTAATAAATGGTAGTAGGATTCATAAAGATATTGTAAATTCATTTTTAAAAACATTGGACTGTTAATTTTTCTAAATAATAAGTGTAAATCTTCGGTTGTAAAAGTAAGTGTGTGACACTTTTGGAAATTTGAAGGAGAGGGTTAGACATTTTGGACCCTCTACAAAATGGGGTAGCTGCTAATAACTGTTAATTTTTTCGTTCTGGGATGGTTTTGTCTTTAGCTGTGTCTGCCAACGCTCCCAAAAAAGTTTCAACAGCTTTATCATTAAATTTTGTCTTTTGCTTCATTGTCATCGAGTGTAGAGGTTATCAGTTCCGCATTGTTTCGAAACGCGTATTTACTGGGAGGAGTGATGAACGGCTCTCATCTCTATCTGTCCTAGAAGGAACCTGATTCCTAGTGGACCTAGTAGTTCAGAACTCACTAAACCAACAAGCCGTTATACACCCGTAAAGAAATCAGTTAACATTTTTTTTATTTGGAGTTTCCGTTTTGTTCTCGCAGATATCCAGTTCAGGTTTTGAAATAAGTCTGACCCCTACGGTGTCTGACACTCCCCCCGCAGTCTCAAGCACTCATGCCTGGCAACCCCCTGTAGAAACAATACCTGAACTCCAAGACTCTTGGGCACGTCTAGATAGTATTCAGCACTTGATCACTGATTACTCTAACAACTGTGAATCAGTTACACTGGAGCAATGCAGAGTGAGTTAGAATTTGATTTGCATGTTTGTGTTTAGTTACTCATGTTCCGCCTTGGTACCTTACAAATCATCTTGTAAAATCTAACAATTGTTCAAAGTTGCATGCTGTGTGTTTTTATTGATGCAGAGTGACTATAAAAACGTTCAATATACATTTCCACAATTCATGATTTTATTGGAATATTAAGAATCATATTCACAATATAACTGAATACTCATTAAGAATTTGTAATAATTCATTTCAGGAAATGTTGAAGTCATTGAAGGAGAAAGAAAAAGAAACTCAGGCACTGTGTGAGAGTTCTAAAGAGATTGCACAGAAAAGACCCTGTGATGAGACCAACTCATTAAAAGAAAAGTCGCTCAAGTTTTCAAATTTGATTTGTGAAATGATTGTGAAGTGAGTTTCTCATTTGTAACAATATGTTTTTTTTAATGTTCAGTCGTTTTATACTATTTATTCATTTTCATATGCGTTTGTTTTTGTAGGCTTGAAAATGAGGAGAAGCGATTGGCCAATGCGCTCATTGATAAAAACAAGATGGAGGTCGACGATGTGCCAGTAGTTGTAAATGGCGTTGTGAATGAAAGTTTTATGAATGTCGATGAAAATAACGAAATTGAGCCACCTAGAGAGCTGTCAGAAGAGGAAAAAGAAAAGATAGCTAAGGTATTTCCTGTCCAAAAATGTTCCCTTACGTTGTATGAAAAGTTGTACGATTTGATTAATAACCCTGAAAGAATACTTTCATTGCCCATAAGTTTCTGTGTTTTTATTGGAATGTGAAACGTGTTTACTGCAGTTGGAGTTTATTTCAAATTGATTCAATTGACTGTGAACACAAAATCAATAGCGCAAGTTGTTTCAGACGATGAATACGATCGAAGAAATGCTTGAATGGATCGTTGACCTCGAGTTCAAGACCAATACCGGGGAAATGATCATTAAGGACTCGGCTGAGCTGTTCAAACTGAAAGCAAAATATCAAGGTCTCAAGGAGGATGTGGATAAGAAAAACGTGGATTTCCGTGCGTTGTACAATGACGGCAACGACCTTCTGAATCAAGTGGACTACCACTCTGATGCCAAGAGCCTGGAGGAAGAGCTCGGAAAGCTGAGCAATCTCTGGATGAAAGTCACTAACGACGTTTTCGAGAAGCACAACATATTGCAAGACGCTTCACACAAATATGGTGAATTCAGAGGTAAATGAATTATTAACTGAAAAAATACGTAAATGAACTTGCATTTATCACTACTGCACTTATTCCCTACAGAACACATTGCACCGCAATGTTTATATACTATTGCTAATTTATATAAAATTATGTGCCCTCCAAATAGAAGTTACCGGTTATTTTTCTCTTTTTTCGCGTTTATTTGGAGGGAACTTTTGATTCTGAAATCAGTAATTAGAACTAAGTAGCCGATAAGATGCCAATCAAAATTTAATTTGATGGAGGAAGTCTGTCTTACTCATTTCTGTTTCCCTTAGCTTGAAATGTTTTTATGATCTCGTTTGCTATTTCTCTCCTTCGCCCCACTTTTCCATCGATATCAAACCATGGGCCAACATTCTGGTTCAGCATTGCCGGCAAGCAGGGATTTTCTATTGAGAAATTATGACCTTTGCTTTGGACACTTGTTCTATAATATTTCCAAATCTGGCAACGTTATTCGTTCTACGAGTATAAGCGGATAAGAACCTTTTCCGAAACTGTATGTTCAATAAACACACCAGTTATTCGGTAGATCTTTATTGCTACCGAGTGAATTGATAAAGTGTTGAAATTACTTCCGAAGACTACTTCGAAAATTAACCACTCTTACGTTGTCTACTTCTCGAATAATTGGATGTCGTGTCTGTCTATCTGTGCGTCCACAAATCCTTGCAAAATGTACCTCTAAAGAAAAATGAACGATATTTCTATGAATCGGCGGGTGATGTCAAGAGCTGAACCCCTATGAATTTCATTTGATTCACAACGTAATATGCCATATTGCTGATTACAATAGCATATAGTTTGTAACCTTAAATCCCTATAACACACTATTACCATCATAAATTTCCTCACTATTTAATTGAAACATTTCTAAACTTCATCAGTGAACTATATTTACTGCTATGAGATAACCACTGTGCATTTGCACACAAAGACTGTGAAGAACCTAACTTGCCTCTTTTTGAAAATTTAATTAACTTTTTATCGAAAATATAGGAAGGTTGTGCGTTTTTCAAGAATTTGAGAACAAACGTTGAACGATACACAAGAGGTACTTTTTATCGTGGAAACATTTCAGCTTTAAATTTCTTTTCTATCTCTTAGTAATATTACGTTGCTCTTGAAATCGTGGTTCGTGTAGGAGGACAATCAAATTACTCTTGAATTCTTGCTGAATAACCAAGTTATCTGCACTCTACCTAAGACCTGACCGTTCATTAAAATAATTATGAAAAATAATGTATTTGATTTTTCCCTCGCAGCGTTGGTTGCCCAGGAGACCGTTTGGTTGGACAAGCTGGAAAAACGTCTTAGGAAGTCCCCAAAATCAGCTGCTGATGCCGAAGAAATATCCCAAGATTTAGATGTACGTTGGTTTAACTTAATTTAGTTTCCGATGAATTAGCTCAAATTAATTAAACACAATCACAATTATATGGAAATATATACACTGGAAACAAATACATCAGAATATATATAAATTGGCCATACAGTGTCAAAGTGTATCGTCCGCCGAATCTTCGCTTTTAAAGGACATTTAGAACAGTAAGAAACTATAGAAAATCAATGGGGTTCAATTTTTTTGCTCCTCTTTTTTGATGAAATGAGATTTTAAAACATGAGAATTCCCTGTTCCTTCCTAGTTGTTTTAATGCTCGTTGCTATTGAACGATTTGGAATAATTTTTTTTGGGCTACTTTATTTACCAATCCTTCAAAGTTTAAGGGAATATTATGTAATCAGCAGGAATCCATTTTTCTTAAACTCTTCCGGTTCATGGACATGGAATTGGAACTGAAACCATCGTTGAGAATAATTTTCTTCTGTTGTTTGTGTTAATAAATATTCTTTCTGTACAAACTACACAAATTAACATTAGCATCCCCACAAGCAATGCAGTACCAAAAAAAATCAAATGATTTTTTCAACAAATCCCTCAAACTACGATTTTTATTAAATGTACATGAGCTAGCCTCGTTTGTTGGTACGTGCAAATTATAGTAAAATAGCTGAGGTATTGTTGAATATCTTAAACTTTAAGAATATGCTAACTATACTAAGCGGAACCATGTTTAGGCATGTAATTCTAACAAAACATGTTTTTTTAATTTTCAATCTCTAAAGTTTATTCTGATGTAAATCAGCGTTTAAAATTACAAATGTTGATTCTTTTGTTGTGTACTGTACTCCCTTCTTGAAATTCTTGGGAATGACTAATATGACATTTCAAAGCATTATTAAGAAATATAACCCGTGTATCAAATGTAGTTTTCCATCCATAGTATAAATTTATCGTTTCAGGATTTAGAAAATTACATCCGCAACCATCCGGAGTCTAGAGTGGACCGAATTGAAGAATTCGGCAACATCCTCGTCAATGATCACGTCATGGAGGATACTATTACTCAGGATATGAAATCGGTGGCTTCACGATGGAATTTGCTATGTAAAGAGGTATGTAATGCCGGTTAAAATCTAAAATGTTTGAGATCTAGACTAAATGTGTCTTTTGAAATGGTTCTCTCTAAATTTCTAATTATTTTCCTTCAGGCAACAGACCGTGCTCATCTCCTCGAAATATCAGTTGAAGAGGCGAAACAATCGGAAACCAACATCGCACAATTCCAAGAATGGCTCGACTACGTTCATTCCCTTATTCTCTCACGAATCGACAACGATTTAACGTCGGATGATCTTCCAGACGATGTGCAGGTTTGTGTTCAAGCAAAACTCTACTGATATCGCGTTTTATCTACTATCTGACAGGTGTTTCCCATGAGTAGGGGACATATTGAGCCCTGGTAATAGGTGATCTTGTTAATTACCTATAATTGAAAGTTGAAATTGAGAACTATTGCTCTGTTTGGAGCAAGAGACAATGAAAGGAAAGCTATAATGGTGTAGGGTCAACATTGGTCAATCTTTCATCAACGACCTTTCTTTGTCCAAACTGGCTTGGAGACCCAGCTTTCTATAATCTGGCTGCCTCCTTGGCATTGCTCATTGGGATGGATTTTGTACTATATTAGTGAAGTAAGATTGTTACCTCCCCCTATATATAACATAATATATTTACTGCACAAAAAATAAAATAAAATAGTTCAGTTTTTAATTTCTCTAATGCTTCCGCCTATTTCTCTTTCGTCATTATCTACAAGATGTGCGACTTTTTGAACAATGTTGAAGTGAATTGTTAGTTGTTTTAGAGCTCTTCGGATTTTGCATAATTAAAGTTTGAGTTATTGGAAATTATCTTCATCGGAATTTAGTTGTGATCTCTATTGATAGAACTTAGCTGCTATCAAGAGTTAAAAAATACCACATTGCACACTATGGGCTTTGAGGATTCATAAAATGTATCTAGGTATTGGATTTAGGTATGTGGATTACGATTTTGACTATTGAAAGAACTCGAGGTCCTTAATTGTGGATATTTCGGTGTTATAGCGACTTCTGGATGAGTTCGAGAAACAAGCTAACACTTTGAAAGAAATGGAGGATGAAGTTAAAAGGTACGAGCAGGAAGGAAAGATTGAAGCAGCTCAGAGACTCCAGGAACAGATGGTCCTGTTGAAAGTAAGTAGAGACTACTCCATTGCTGCCCAGTGTGTTGTGCAATATAGATTCAACTTCAAAAATCAGACGGAGTAACTTCTGTGTCAGATGTGTGGTTCATATTTTGTATTCAGGATGTCAGTTTTTTTTCTTTTTTCTTAACATGTAATGATTTGTCACTAAATATAAATGGATTTTTCTAAATACATCGAAAATCGAAGTAGGTATTTGTTTCAAATTCAACTATTTGTATTTTCCCAGAATCGCTTTGTGGAAGTGATGGAAAGATTCGAGGATTGGAGGAGTGCTAATAACGTGGAACCTCGGCTGTGCAGAGCTCTTAGGGAGTTGAGAGGTGTTGAAGAAGCTTCGTGCCTGCTGGAGTTGGCTTCTGATGATCCTGAGGCGATACAAGGGCAGCTCAATCATTGCATGGTAATTGAAGTGCCACTCATTTATCTCTTATCCGTTGTTATGGTTTTTTTTTGCTGTGGATGCAAAAAGCATTGGAATATACAATTAATCTAATTTTTCCTCTTAGCGGTTCTATCAAATGCTGAGTGACCTCAAAGGCGAGGTAGAGAACATTATCAAGTCTGGCAGGAAAATGGTAGAGGACAATGCGCTGCCCGATGCCGATCAGTACACCATTCGATTAGACCAGCTCAAGCATCTTTACAATAAAGTATGTTCTCCATTTCCCTTATAATGTATGCGTGATGGCAATGTTAGTTTTTATATAAAATAGATTTCTCTTAAAAATTTTTATTGGAGTTAATAATCCAAACTATTAATTAACGAAAATTAGCTTTACTGTGTCTCAAAAGCCCCGAATGTTCTTCACTCAAAGTAATGGATCGTATCAATTCACTTTAACTAATTCGGTGGCATAATTACACGCATTAATACATAATTGCCTATATTTAGTAGTTCTGCCCTATGTCATTTCTATTTACTCTTGTTAATTATTCCGATAGCTTGGTGAAGAAATTACATCTTCCAAGACCAATTTGGAGACGGCTTTTGAAATATCGCAAACCCTTCACGCTGACTTGGCCAGCATCACATCTTGGATTCAATCAATTCTCAATGACCTGGACCAGGTGGAAGCGACACCGTCTTCAGATCGCGATATTAACGCTGAAATAACGTTCGTGAAGGTAATTAGCTTTTTCACACATCAAATTCTTGCATAATATGTGGACTTCTATATTTCTTTCGAACAAAATAACTGAGAAATATGGTGCGAATATGCTCAAACACTTTCCATAAACAGCTTCACATCCTTTTCGGTTGTATGGTAACTAAGTTCGCCATTTTTTGGATCAATAGTGCTGCTATAATTCCGTTCCCCTTATGTTTTCACTCTAATTTGTACAACGGGAACGGCCAAATATTGTAGTTTAGATTCTATATTATGGTAGTTTATTCATCAATTTCTTTTAGTTGGAAAATTAATTGCTCTGAACCGAATAATAATTGGAGTAATCATTTCAATTATTTTTTCTTAAAAGTGACTAGAATTTGTAATAACAAGACAAATGATTGGATTTTATTACCTTAGGGGTGTTTGACGTAATAAGAAAACGAATCGGCAAACTTCCAATTCTTCTTCTTTTCAAGAACAATACATTGAGAAGAATATATAATTCTGAAGAATGAAGCAGAAACATTAAATGTTTCTGCTTCATTCTTACAAAATTTTGGTATGGTTAAGAAGTGCAAAGCCGTGAGTGCAGATTGACATGAATTCCGAAAAAAAACTGTTAGCTGTAGCACATATTTTCCTGACAGGATTTTCCAAACTATTCGTTTTGTGATTATGTATGAGTAATTGAAACTTAAAAAGAGATTACAATTTTTTATTTATAAGTTTTGAACGTGGTAATCACCCACTCTTTTTTTCAAATCTCTTCCAGGAAAATGTTTTGGACGATTGTTCTAACAAAGTATGAAAACTGCTTATAGTTCCCAAGAAAAAGGAACGTAGACCTGACCATTTTTCTGATTTAAAGTTCCAAGTTTGCAGGATTTTTATTTTACTTTTAATACCTAATGGTTTCAAAATTTCTCTATAGTTTGCCATAGATATTTCTCTGTAAAAATTATTAAACGGATAAATTTAATAGTTCCGGGCTTAAGACGCTAGGTTGCATTTCTACATTTTCGCGGTCAAACCCCCATAATGATTTTCATTTCTTTGAAAGAGCGTAAAATCGTGGAAAACGTAGATTCCTGTGTTGCTCTATGATAATCATTGTTAAGCATGGTATTTGTGATTCATCAATGTTATAATGTTTGCCCAATGAATGTAAGAAAAGTTTTAGATTTCATATGTTTTTAATAAGATTTGCCTGTTTTTGTTTTTTTTTTTCCCTAGGAATCAATCGATGACTGTAAGAAGCATCTTCCCCAAAAAGATAAAATCGATCAGGGATATAACAAATTTATCACGTACTGCGACCCTTCGTTCTTGGAATCGCTGAAAGAGAGGATGAACGAAGCTTTCTCAAAGTTCGAAAACTTGACCAAACGTTTGTACACGACGCTTGAACAGCTTGAGGTACGTTCAAAATGTTCTGAATTTTGCATCTTTCTTTAAATAATAGGCTAACACAATATTCACGTTAGAGCTGCACTTAGCCTGTGTGAGTCGATGGCCACTTTTACTAAAGAAACCATTCTTGAAATAGTGAATTTTTGTATCCAGATTGCGTATACCTCTACGTCCATAACGTTTCCAAGTCCAATGAAATCTTTTCCAAACATAGTTTCTAAGGGGTTAACAAATTTTTTAGTGTTATAAATACATCAGATATATATCTATGTATATAGTTATAATCAAATTTGGGGCTTGTTATCGCTGAACAAGCCGCTGGTAAGATTTTAGAGAAATTGCGTGGAATAAATATAAAGTCTATGTAATTCACGAGGTAACCTCGTCATCAAATCCGTCACGTAATTTTTTGGGGTAATTGAGGTTATATTACTGGCGCTTACTGCAATAACTTGATTCAACATGTGGTTTTCATCCGGTTTTCAGTAAGTAAGTTCCGTTTAGTTTGAAAAAGGTTTAATTTGATCTGGAAAAGGTTTCATTTGACATGGTAAAGGATTCATTTATTTATTTCATCATTTAGTTAGTAAAACGTTTTATTTGATTTGGAAATGCTATATTTCATTTTCTCTCGTGTTGGTTTTCATTAATATAGAAGTAGGTGTTTCTTTCTATCAACTCAACGCCAAATTCATGTAAATGTTCCAACAACTTAGTTTCAATGATTTTAATATATTAAATACTCGGTTTTGTTAATCATGATTCGACTTTATCAAATTACAACCAACACTTTTTGAAAGAGGTGTTTCGCCTTGATGTTTGTTTAATTATTGGGTTTTAAGCACTGCTGTACAGATCTATTCGATTTGTATTCATTGATCCTGGGATTGTAATTACTGTAATCATATGAACTAACATATACACCATAAGTACATCCACTATCACATTTACTCATTCATTTGCACAATCATGGCTTTACGCTCTATTTGAGGATTAATGTGAATAGCGGTTGGTCACCGTGCAGTTTTTAATCATAGGTCCTACATTTTGTAATTTCTTTCTCGTAAAACTGTTCATCCCTTAGTTACAAATTCAGGTATTGAGCCGAAGACTATCTTAATTTGGTCTTAGATATGATAGTTATACTTTCCATCACTGCATCATCCTCAAGCATGCCTTTGTTTCAAGTTTTGAATTTTTCCTTTGAAATTGCCTTCAAGCGTTATGATTAATCATTTTCTTCCATCTTCTACCATCTCGTTGAATTTGTCTTGTTTTAACGCGATGACTTAACTACATTATGCATATCACGTTTGGTTATTTAATCACCTATCTTGATCATTCTTCTTTAAATAAGATTAGAGTGAAGTATTTTTCCTTTCAACAAATAAATCGTCAGCTATGTACTTTTATATTGTGTGAACTATTGTGAGTATTATCACTCGAAAAAATTAAATCAACATTGCTCATTACCTGCATTTCATCAGTGAAAAGGGTTATTTTTGGGTTCACCGCAGTAAAAGTGGATATTAATGATACTTTTTGGTGTGTGATTTACTTTCAATATCTCAGTGCCATTCGTTTGTGACGACTCAGAACTTGATTTGTAAATGTTGTAGATTCATCTTTATGCTCATTATGGAAATTTGCAACACGTTTGGGAAATTGATTGTGGAACTTCTGGGGTTTTAATACGATCATTAATTTCACCAATTGATGTTGCGGTGTTGTGTGATGCTTTTGTGAATAATATTTTAGGTATTACTACTCATGTTTCTGCTCGTGCATCGATTCACTATCTTGGTGTATGTCCACGTTACTATCATCTCTTAATAATAAACATTTATGTACACATATTAAAACTTGTTGCCTGCTTATGGCTGGTGGTCTGGTTGGTTGCATTTGTATACATTCATTGTAACATTTTGCTTCTTTCGTCCTTTAACATCCGGCTATCTATGTTGTCTTGCTACACCTCCCTTGCACCCACATTATAAACCTGGAATGGTGATGGATACAATCGAATTGTATTTTGCGCACTGAACTTGAAAAGGTGTAACTTTGATGAAAAGAAAGCTCGGTCATCTGATTTCAGGGGCTTCAAAAATCCGCGTCCCAAGCTGACAAGGAGAATGAGATCTCCAAAATACCTGATATTTCTTCTCAAAACTCTGTCAAAGATATTCCAATCATATCTGTGACTGAAGTCCATGAACAGTCCATCAACGCGCAAGGTGAGAAAAGAGATAGCTCTGCCGCTGCGGTGGATACTAAAGTTTCAAAGTCGCCAAAAACCACTCCTAACGTGGGAAATAGAGGTAGTGTTTATGAAAATGTGGACTATATTGACACGATACCCGAAGAGGCTGAAGCTGGGGACAGTGACACGTTCAATTTAGTCAGGGAAAGCAGGATATTTTCCCAGGTGTCTGACAACACTCTGAAAGAGAGTGATTTGTCGACTGAAAAACGTGTAATGGGAATGGATGTAGATCCAAAACTCACAAAAGATCCAAAATGTAGAGTTGTAGAAGTAAAGGAAATTCAAATAACGAAGTCAGTGGTGGCCTCAGTTGAGCCAATGGAACATTCAGTAATGGTACCTGGTTCAGTTGAAATAGTAGAAATTGTTGATTCAGGTCCTGACGAGTCAGACTTGACTGATCAGGAAGAAAAGAAGTCTCCTGCAACTGTAAGAAGAAATCCGGATCAGAAAAAGAAGCAATTGTCCAGTAATGAGGTCGTAGCAAAAAAACAGAAATTGACCGACGAATCTGATCCTGAAGCGTCCCAATCGAACATTGCTCCGATGGAAGTTGATGACCAGAGTGCAGCATCGAGTTCTCAGAGAGGACTGCCGCCTGTCTGTCTGAAAATATCAGACAAGATGGCTCATAGTCATCGTACAACCGTTACGACTGTGACTACATCATCACAAACCGTACAGAGAAGTCCAGCTCCTGACAAAGTCACCCTCACCAAAGAGGTTCATGTTGACAAGACCTACGAAATTGTCGGTAATTTCTCCAACGCTTTGGAAGTTCCAACGGTAGATGATGATGATAGTTTTTATGGCAGTGACAAGGAAACGGACGACGTGGTTGTGTTCTCTGAAGATGAGGCTAAGATAGAAGACGATAGCAGTTCCAACGATGAGGTGGAGCAGTTGCATAAAGATGAAGAGAGCAAGGTTGGTCTAGCCTGACCCTATGGTTTTTGGTTATTTACATTAATTTATGATTAGCACTACTGCGTTTCATCTTCATCCAAATCATTTTTAAATACCTTCCATATTACCAACCATTACACCAACAAACAGGGTGTATTACTCAATCTTGACAACAAAACAACAGTATGTGGGACTTTGAAATGATCCATTACTGTTCTAGATTCTTCTATAAAGGAAGAAAATTTGCAAATTTCTTTGAAAAATGGGATAACGTGAATACAAGGTGGCCCTACATTTCAGATCTTGTAGGAAACTGAATACCCACTTGGTGAAATAATTTTTACAACTCGTTTGAAAAATTCGAATAATTTAGTTTGTTACCAATAAGTTTCGTCCAACAAACTCCTCCTTTTCTATTTTTTGTTTCAAAAACTTGCGTGAATGACTTGCAGTGATCGAATAGTTTCTTCATATATGAAAATTGGCAAAAATGGACTACAAATTGGTATATTTTTCTCAGCTCGCTACTTAGGGAATCTATTGAAAACTCCCGTTCAACACCAAGCTCCCGTTTTGCACATTGTGGTCATTCAAACACACCATGATTAACTACTTTTACTCTGAAACGTAGTATTGCTACTTTGTAGTATTGTTTCGTTTGTTTGGATAAAGTACAGATAGAATATGTCAGAAATTCATTTTCAGAAAATATGCAAATGCTAACCACCAAACCCTACTTCTTAGTTTTGTGTTACAGTCCCTATCAACTTTATGTAGTGAGCGGATAGTTGTGTGTGTTAATACACTATACATGCTCAGTGATTCTTACCATTATCAAAATGTTAAGTATGTCAGATGCTAATTGTATTTTCCTTAGCAGGGGAAGTCCGTTACGAAATTCGATAGTGGGAACGAGCCTACCATCTCTATGAGTTTGTCGGATCGCTCTCCAGATTCGCCAACGCTCCCTCTTGATCAGGAGGTAGCGGAATATGAAGAAGCTGCAGCAGAAATGCTCGAGAGGATGGAAGTCATGTTGGGCTCCGTGAAGAGTGTATCAACCGAGAAGGATCCTGGACGCCGCCTTGAGGTGGGTACTCTATGTATTAAAATTTATTATATCAGGATTCCGTTTTTTTCTCTTACGATTCCAAATATCATTGTACAATGCTGTGCTCCCAATATTTTTTTACCATTTGCAATAACAATTTTTTAGGGATTTTGTTGGTGGGACTAGATAGTTTCAATCTCTGTATATCAAGAACTATGGTAGCAATTATGTACCTACATAATTTGGTAATGTGATGTATTCCTAACGCGAAACTCTCCAATGTCTGTTTCCTTTCGAAATCAAATTACTATTGTACCACCAAGTGGTCTACCCCATTGTCAATGAATGATTGGAGGCGGCTGTATTCAAAATACCATATTTCCAACATATTTTTTCTCTGGAGGATATGATTT
The DNA here is from genome assembly GCA_031894815.1 of Creontiades dilutus. Classification (NCBI taxonomy): domain Eukaryota; kingdom Metazoa; phylum Arthropoda; class Insecta; order Hemiptera; family Miridae; genus Creontiades; species Creontiades dilutus. The sequence goes on from JAVIWC010000643.1 coordinate 280,186, forward strand.
CTGATGACATAGCTATTATTGTGTTTGTTATTAGTTTACTTCTAAATATTACAATCATTTAAACATTCTCTGCGTTTTGTTCTGCAGATACTTGAAAGTGAATTGAGCCAACTAGCCCCTGATGCTGCCACTCTCATCAGCAGAGGTGATGGTCTCATCCTTCGTGTCCATTGTGAAATGCCTGACAAGGCTTTATCTCTTAGAACAACTTCCCAAAACAAACTCCGAGCTAAATGGGCACAAGTCATGCAAGAAACAGAGGTGAAGTATTAACAATATCTTATTGCCCCTTGGGTGTTCATTCCATTTATCTTAAACAGCCAATTTTTAAAATAACTAAAAAACCCCATACTTTGTACTTTTTTTTCATAAACAGATATTTTGGAAAGAAGATGTATATAGCAAATTAAATTTATAAAGTTTCACTAACATCAACTGCATGCTTAATTAAACGAACATCTTCTGTACTCATGAAGATTTTGTAATCAACTGTTTAAAAATCCAGCTTATAATGCTATGAAATAAAATTAACTGGAATCTAACTCTTAGTTTGGGTTTTGTTAATAACGAATTTTTGGTGTGTTGTGTTGCTTTCTCCAGGCTCAAAAACAGGACGCACAGAAGGCCGACAATCTTCTTACTGAGCATCATAACCTTATAACTATTATTAATTCAAAGATCACTAACATCAACCTGAAACTTGGACAGGCTAACAATGATGAAGCCAAACTTCAGGTAATCAAACTAACAATGCAATTCAGAATGTTATACATTTTGGTGTACAGTAGAGTTCACCTGGATCTAAAATAGTCTTAAGCGAATGATATAATCTGGGTTAGTACCTGTCTCATATGTAGCATTGAACTGGGGCTGGGAGACCAAGAATCGAATTATCAATGGCAGACCTTTTTCATATCTCTTTGTCACTTCTATTTTTCTCGGAACCAACGTTTAGCCCAAGCTAGCTCGGAAGCTTATTAGTTGCTTTGTTTAAGTTGACTTCCTGGTGTCGAAAAGCTCCATTCCAAGTTCTTACTCATCATTTTCCGTATATAGGACCTACTTGATATAACGATGCTGTAGTCTGATCCATCCAACCATCATTATACCAAATCACCTAAGGAAATTGGGATTTTTTTTCGGTAGGCAGGTGAGGAAATCTTTAAGATCCCAAGGTGGAAATCGGATCTCGCATGATACCCAGAAGGGACCGTTCTTTGGGTTATGTAGGGTTCAAACCCACTAAAACCTCATATTCCTTTCCCACGTTGGAAGATGTGATATGAGAATAGATTCTCTTCTATGGGAAAGATATGACTACAGCTCACTGATCTCACAGGAAGTCTTAGACTTAAGAAAACAGAAACTTGGGATTCTCCCACTTAAAAAGGTAAAGGACACGAGATTGGAACAGCCCAAGGATGAAAATGTTCCGGCAATATAAATACATTAAAGGCCAGGGGTGAGTGGTGAGTGAATATTGTTACTCTAGGACTTCTCCGGTTCCCAGTTAGGAGGAAAATAATTTCAGAACTGCCGACCCATTTCTTGAATTCAACTCTACAGAAACAGCGTTTGAGGAATTGGTTCTGGAACTAAATGTGCTGGTACACCGTTATTTTGCTTAGTGGTTATTGATTTTCTTTGGAAGCAACAAAACTAACATAAAATTTACTCATCGTTGCTGAGTTAAATTTTGGCAATGAAGTTGAAAATATTTTGCTTGGGAGCCATTAGGACTTGGAGAAGTTGGAAATTACAACTCTTATTCGTATCGGCAGTCATTTGGAAATCTCTCTTCCAGTGCTTTTTCGTTCATGGGGAGTTGGTGTAAAAATTAAGCTCCCGTTAGTTTTCTCATATTAGGCGCTATAATTCTTCAATTTGGCGGTGTAAGTTAACGTTAAGAAACCATATTCATGTTCATGTTTATTTATCAATCCCATTAATCCATCCATCTATCCATTTGCAATCATGTTTACTTGTTTTAACATTATACGAAGAGTCTTTAAATGATTTTATCGTTCGCATTTCAGGAAGTTATGGCAGAGTATGGAGCTTGTGAGGAATCTATGGGTAGACTGCTTGATGTGAATAAAGAGCTTTCAGGTTTGAAAGTGGTAACTGACAGCAAAGAACTTGCTGCTGCTTGGAATGCTCTCAGCAGTAAATTTAACGCCCTGAAGAAAAATCCTAACTTCAAAGATAAGAATATAGCACTCTTTGAAAAAGTAAATAAAATGAATTATTTTTATAATTGTTCCTATATATTTTTGAGTAAATACTTGTTATTTTCTAATGTGTTGTACATTAACAAATCCCAAGTTCTATGGTATTGGATATTTGATGTTATTTGTCAAGTCTTACCTTAATTTTTGCAGGACATGATGGATTCACCGGCAGATTATATAGCGCATGTTAACAAAATTCGAGAAAGGGTATCGGTAATAGCTAGAAAGTTGAAACAGCCACCACTTTCAACCGACTTCGATCCTTTCCATTTGCAGGAAGAAGCTCTCAAAGTAATTGTTGCTTTATTATATCTAGTTATTGCTGAATATTAAGAAGGTATATTTTTAAAAGTGTTCAAACTTGTTCTTATATCGCTTTAGGACATAAGAGATGTTTTAACAACATTGAAAGCGGAGGTTGATAAAGTGGATCAAAAGAGAAACCGAGTGCTGCGAAAAGTCCAGGGAGAAGCCAGGGAAAATGTTGTGAAAGCAGTTGAAAGGTTGAAACTTGAATGGGATTCTGCCAACACTAATTTGAGTGACCGGGCCAAGTACGTACACGACCCTAATAATTTTGCTCGAAATTGATGCTGGTTCTTGCATAGTTACTTTTATTTTGAAATAAGTAGCTAAATGCTTTTATTAGTTATATTTGCTGTATATAGATATCTTTGAAAATATTGTAGTCAATTGCCAAACGAGAAAATAGTGTATCAGCAACAATATGAATGTATTTTGGTGTTATAACATTGTTTTTGCTTCTTTAGCCACCTGGTGAAGTGTAAAGAGCAGTGGGAGTCGCTGCGAAAGAATTGTGAGAAATTCGCAAGTTGGTTGACGAGCATGGAGGAGGCTTCCAAAGACTTTGATACCAATAAAATTCCTACTGTCGAAGTGCGAGCTAAACTTCGAGACCTTGAAAAACAAGCTACAACTAAAACTGGGTACGTTTAGAAGTAGATTCTTTCCGAATTATTTTAATTCATATTTTTGGAGTTATCACTAGTAATTTGCTTCCTTTGAACCAGTTATCTGAGTATTTACGCTGTCTTGATTTCTACTATAAGCAAGCGTTCCTTTAACACGTCTTTTATATGTCTTATTTATGACATTTTTACGTCTCTTTGTTTCCCATTGATGGTTTTGATAGCAATCATTAATAACAATCATTGATGATTTTGTAGAATCGTGAATAGCATTGTTGGCGCTGGTAGAGACATGGTTGCCTTAGGAGGGTCACAAGCTAGAGAAATGTGGCAGACTGTGGAGTCCCTTCGCCATAGATGGAATCACCTCCTGGCTCAATTCAAAGCTACTCGTGAAAGGTGAGTAAATATCGTTCTGGTCATTTCACTCGTACACTGTACGTTTTCCTCGCTTGCAATAATGCGAGTCTAACTGAGACATTGTAGCCAAAATCAAACATTTTCCAGAATCATGGTTCAATTCACGTTTGAAACACCTTTTCCCATACGCCTTACATGTTCATCCATGTTCACGTTTTCCCTCAACCTTTCAATTCGAGCTGTATTGTAGCAAAATTGAGGGAACCACCACCCTGGGACATAGGAAATTGGGTGCCATAAGGTTGGCAGTACTGATCTCTTGTGATAACTCTTAGTAATTTAATAAAGTGAGATTGAAACGTGAAGTGTGTTTTGTTAAATAATAATTCCTCGAATACTACACAAACATAGGTTTTAAAGAGGACAATTGAAATTGAAAGTATCCTGTTCCTTATAAGAATTGTAGTTGCCATAGAACCGTTTAAATTTCAGACTTAATTTTGAACATACTTGAGAACACGTTTTTATAGTGAAAATATAGGCGTGGTGTGCTTGCTCCTGAAATATTGAGGGTTACCTTTTTTTAAATTCTGTTTTAGTAATCTTTTAACGCTTTCAGTATTGTTTCCTTCGGTTCAGAAAATAGTTAGTTGATAACTGTACATTGTAAAATTGTCATTCCATGGTTTTTTTTTGTCGGTACGAGTAGCTACCTACGCTTAAATTCAGTAGTCAGTTACAGAAGCTTAGGAGTGACAGAAAAAAAATCCAATTTTAAAATAAGCATACATGATATTCTTCCGGAGATTAGTTTTGCAAGCAATGTGCAACTGTGAAACTTGGGCTTTTCTGTTGTGGTTTGCAATGAAATTGTCGGCCTAAGAATATTTTTGAGTTCGAGTTTCAAATTATGGGAACTGATTCACTTCCCGATTTTCAACCATTATTCATGTTTAGCAATTATTCTGGTGTCGGTTTTCTGGACGTCCTTCCGAAGCAAGGTTTCGCAAGTAGATGGACGCCTATTAGAATTGTTCCAGGGGGTTTGGGAACCATTATAATACAGAATTCCAGAAAAAACATAGGTTTGAGTATATATTAGGTGTGTTTTTTGCGACAAATTTTCTCCACGCTATTGAGGCTATAACGCTCAACCGATTTTAAGGGTTCTTATGTTCGATCCTAATTTCTGTCTGGTTGTGCAGCAAACCTGAGAACGTTTGCTTTTGTTGGTTGGAGGGGGAATAGAATGGGTAACAGCCAATCCTTTCGTTCCTTCCTTTCTCTTCTCAAGCGAGAATTCTCAACCTATTCATGTCATTCTTTTTTGTCCAGTGAAGATTTTGGTTTAGTTTTTAGTTCCAGCACATTGAAATTTCATTACGAAAGGGGATGAAAGGAGGGGGTAGTAGTAATAAATCGTTATTTCTTCACTATTTTCATCTGACGTTATTGACTATTTCAAACACTTTTTCGACTCCTATTTTAGTGTAGTTCGCCAAAAAATCTCCGAAATTTGAAATTGTCTATCAGGAGGGGTAATGAAATCCATGTTGGTTCGACGACGCCCCAATTCTTGAGCCAGCTCTCTCACTTAATTTAAAGTGCCCTTTAATGGTTGTCAAAGTTTTGTAAAACCCCTAAAAACCTCAAAAAAAAAAAAAGTCAAGGCGGCCTAAATTTGGACTCTTTTTGAAGAACTTTCCTCGAGGAATCGAATGAGCCCCTCCCCAGGTCCGTAGGTCAAACCATTCCCAATGTATGGCCCGATTTATGGTGCCAACATTTGCGTTATTTTGGTTTATTATTGTTTTTGTTTTGATATCAGTAACCTAGTGATATAGTGATGTAGTAATGTAGATACTGGAGTGAACTCCTAAAAGGCTTTGTAGCCAATACACGGGTTGAAGCGTTCTGATAACCATAAAAAAACGCTGCAAATTCTTTCACAGGGGTTTATTATTCAATTGGCTTGCATTCATGATTTGAATTTCTACTAAGCTTTGGAGTGTGTGTGTTTCACAAGTGATAGAGCGATTATTGAATTTCAGGAGGCACACAAATATGATCAACTGATCAATACAAATAGGTATTTTGGTTGAGAACAGATTTACGTGCTCTATGCATATCTCCTGAAATTCAATAATCCCTCTATCACCTGTGAAACACGCACACTCCAAAGCTTAGTAGAAATTCAAATCGTGAACGCAAGCCAATTGAATAATAAACCCCAGTGAAAGAATTTGCAGCGTTTTTCGACTAAGAATCTAGTCTAGTTTTTGAACATTTTTGAAGTGTTTACATCATGTTTATAAGTGTGGTTTAACAAAAGCCGTACATAGGAGTCCCTATGTTTCTTCCCTAAACAAATATGTTTCTTATTGTTCGTTATAAGAACGATTTTTTCTTAAATTTTTGCATTTTATCTTCCACAAATTTATTACAAAATGAAAAATAATGATAGTTTTAAGGTATAACATGTAAATTACTCGAGTTAATAAAGTGATGAGTTCAGAAGTCAAGTTATTACTACTCTTCCAGTTTTTATTGTGCGTTGAAGTACACATCGTCAGCTGGGTTGATATTTCTGAAGCGCGGGCCTTGATCGTCGGGGCCATCAATTTTTTATTGGTTCTCTTTGATGTCCCTCTTTGTTGACTTTTCAGCTTCAGAACTGCAGGCGTTCGGGAATGTTCGGTAAGGGAAAAGATCTAGTTAGAGATCTGTTCCCCTCCTCTGGAAGTGATAATAAACCCACAGTTTTACACCCCTTTTCATATTTCCTATCGCTTCAGCGGGAGGGAAGGGGGGGATTTGCGTTTTGGGAGTCTGCCAAGCCTTCCCTGCTCGAAGTCTCCCCCACCGACACCAGAATTAGATGGTTACACCCCCTCCTTTACTCGCCAAGTAGTAGACAACTGTCACCATCTTCTTACTGTTCTCTTCTCCCTTGAGTGGCTTCTTGTTTTCTTGATTTATCGTTATCGATTCTTCATTTGATCCCGTTCCATGGATAGGTAGGTACAACCAAGGTGTCTAATAGTTGGATTATCCTTAAGGCAATTGATGAGGGGGTAGTCACCTTAACGTTGGATGAGTTGCTGAAACTATCATTAAGATTTAAAATCCAATAAAACTTTGTTAATTCGATATATGGGGACAGTACATGTCAACAAACACTTTTCAGTCACCATAAACAACTGTTGGATATAAAACCCGTTTAAAGAAACTATAGCAATTTCAAATAAAAAATAATGTCTGCCAATCAAGCTAAACCTTTTCGGAATTCAAATGCTTATTTCATAGATTCATATCAATAATTTTTGAATTCCTTACATAAAATTTTTCAAATTCTGGTGAGTGATTTCCAAAAACATAAATATATGTGACCTTTTTTTAATGTAGGTACCTTATCATCCTCAAACAAATGTTCAATGATCAACAAACGTTTGACAAACCAGTAACAAGTACTACGTAGACCACAAACTTTTTTAGACTTACGAATAATTCGTTTCAAAATGATTTTGTCGCTTAAAGTTTAAATTTATATGGATTATGTAAAATTACACAAAACGTAAACATTTTAATATAATTTTGGATTGTGTAATTTAATTACGAAGATCTCAACTTTAAAAGTAGAACATGTTGTCCTCACACCAGTTATATTGCAAATGTTGCATTGCATTTGGGAAATACTATTTTAATTTGGATTGTTTCTTTGGTGCTCATGCATTGTTGGTGTTGACGATGAAGAATTTTTGGTAATGAACACCATCAACTGAACTAACTTTCTTTACTACATATCAAATTGAGTCATTTCACGCTCTTACAGGCGTCCATAGTTTTTGTTGATACAATCTAAGACTTGTCCCTCATTTGACGGGTTCTCACTGAATTTGCGATTTCAAAGTTTTAATATTTTTATTTTCGTACATTTTGAAAGAGTTTGTCATCACTAAAAAAATATAGTCTTCATTACACTGTAGTACCTATTAATGGGGGGAAGCGTATAGAGTGTTCCTATGATCCCTTTGTATTGAAAACTTTCGCTCCCTATATCAACTTGAATTGCTCATGACGACTGAATGTTGAATACGGTATGTAATTTCACTCATACACTCATTTGAGGAATCTTTAGATTCATGAATTACATTAATATTTTATCTAGTTTGTATTTAAAGTGTTCGTTGGCGAATGCGTATTGTAAATCAAGTTCTTATTTGAACAAATTGGTGAGGGTTGAGAAACAACAGTTTCTCGGTATTCAATATTTCTAAGAATAATTTCATGAGCTTATTTAAGTGTACGTTGGGAAACTGTTGGTTGGTTGACGTTGGTCATGACAAAAATTGAGTACCTATGCCAGAACCACTTCTCTTTCTCTATCCTTCATTGCAGCTAAATCTGTGTGAATTTACCACTGAAGAAAACAAAAGTAAAATAATAGCGTTATTTATTTCCATAAAATATATGTCAAACCAGTTTCGACAATTATGCCATCATCAGTGACAAACAATAACTAAACGTACTATACATAATGAGCATTTTCTTTGTAATGGGTTTCTACAACTTCGTCCAGAGTGATTTTGTTGGAGTGATTCGTATACATCATTGAACGTTCCTACGATTCTTCATGTTACTGTTGTATTTAATCTTGTGCCCAATCTTTTAAACTAATTTTTGACTATTTTTAGATAGCTTCCTTAAAATCCACTCAGGTGGATCGAGTTCCATTTATGCGTGCTCACTGTCTGTCAAATAAGGAGAGAAGTTTAGAAACAATTATAAGATCTATCCAGCAGTCGTTTGAATTTAGTTTGATTTTCCTAGCCAATCATCATAAAACCGTTGGATAAAACATCATGAACATTGGAAATGCAAAAAAAAAAATCTTGATTATTTATCAATTAAACATTTACTTTTAGTTCAGTATTTGGTGTGGTTGGAAATTCTTACAATTTGTTTTCCATAGTTGTCTCTATTTACCCTCCCACCCCAATTAATCTGTTTTATTCTAGATACGTTTTTAAATTTAAATGATTGATTCCCCTTCCATTGGTAGAATACACTAATGCTTTATGATTATCATTTGAAACCTTAACTGTATTTTCTAATTGAATATCAAGTTTTAACAGTTATTTGATTGTTATTGAACTATTTATGCATTGTAGATCGGACTCTTATTTGTTTGTTTCGTAGATTGGCCAGCCAACAAAATGGTAAGCAAGCTAGGGGAGCCATCGAGGCGACGATGGCAACTTTGGAAGAAGTCACTTCACTCGTTAAATCCCCAGCGAATCCTTCGGACGAAGGAGCACTCATCGTTAGGCTCAACTTAGTCAGGGTAAGAGAAACAATCATTAACTGGAAGTTGTGGTATTTTTGTGAATTAAATTACGTATCTCTAAAAGCTTTGAAAAATATATCATAAATTATGTAAGTTCAGATTCCTCACTTACCACACCTGCTTGTATAGTAACATTTATCGTCCACTTGATACATATCGCCGTTCTACTGTATGCATTGGTCGGGAAAAGAAATTACCACCAGTGTGAAATAATAAATTCTGCTGAGTTTTCTTTGATGTTGTGAAATCTCATTTCCGAAGCATTTTTCTCGATAGGTTAGTGAAGAAATCTTTAAGATCCTGAGGTGGAAATCGGACCTAGAAGGGACCGCTCTTCGGGTCATGTTGGATTAAAACCTACTAAAGCCTCACGTTCCTTTCCCACGTGGTAACTCTTCCTGGAACTGTTTAACACATTACTTCAGGCCGAAGTTTCGTAGCATTGTGATGTGTCCAAGTTGTGGGTTGTCTAAGGACTCCAGCAATTATAGTGCTAATATCTTGAGGCGAAGGGGAGTTTACCAATGAGTTCAGAGGTTATAGTTTCTCTAGTAAAAAGCCCTTCTGCGTAAATCGTTGATCTGTAGATAATTACTATAGGGTTTTTACTAGTAGCTTTTTCATCACATTTTATTTGCCTATAGGAATTAAGCTTGTCTGATGAATTCCACATTCGTACTACTTTTACTACTACTATAAGGTGATAAGATCGTGTTGACATTGGAATGAAATGATCAAACGTCCTTCCCTCATCATCCACAAAATTCAGCAAAATCGAATGTCTCAATTTATTTACGTGAAAGGGGAAGGGGGGGGGGGCTAGTTGCTTGGGCCATACTAACATTTAAATTAATTGGTTGATGATCCCTCAGTAAAATAATGATGTTAGTGACAATTTAAGGTTCTTTATTGCAAAAATCATCCGCCTTACACTGGGCAATAAAATGTACAGAGGACAATATAGAAACTGATTGGCCTTATTGTGAGAAATTTCATAAAAATCGGTTCAATTCAGTCAAACTATTGTAAAATAATAGTTGTTACGTATGCACAATAGGTATACGTTGCTGAACCATTCGCTGTTTATCCAACTATCTCCCGAGTTAAAACGAACTGACCCATAGATTGTGAAAAATCGACGGCACGCGAATTCACGCTTACGGTACTACATAGAGAACCGTCTATTCCGCACAAACCCCGAAAATGTCATAAAAATCGGACAAAGGTTAGGGTAGTTTTCGTTTACTACTGACACACATGGACCGGAAATTGGTCATCAAGCTCTGAAATGCATTTTGAAATGCTTTCACTCCGAATAGCACCTGTAAATATTGAATAACTTTCGGGAAATTATGTTAAATATCTTCCCAGTTATTTTTTATTATTGTGTGGAAGTTAATATTTGAACAACTATATACGTCATTTGCTGTATTGCAATTATAGTTTTAATTTTGTTATCAACTCCAAGTTTACCATTGGTAACATTAGTTTCCACTCTTCCAAGTGTGATTGACGCACCGCAGTTATTATGTCGAAATGTCAAAGTCGTGTACACCGTCAGATGCCGGTGTGCTGAGAAATTCGGTCCTTTTTGATAAACCATCTACGTAATTTCTAAACACCTCTATTGTTATGATCTTCTATTTTTCAAGAAATGTAGGTGTTCAGCCGTTCAAATTTCATAATCTATAAAACTTTCAGAACTCCTAGTATTCATTCATTATGTTATTGAGATGCGTAAATAATGAGTTACATATTCTGGTAAATTAATAATTTTAAGTCGATTCGACCCTTCGAAAACGTTTCTGAATGAATATAAGTTGGTTTATAGCTTTTTGTAACGGGTTCTAAAAGTAAAAAGAGGCACCATCTGACCTTAGTTATGTTGATTAGTGCATCCACATAGTAGTCGAGGGGGGGGGGGGGGGGTTGTGAGGATGTTTTATGAGCACGTGCCGTCCACCTTCCTTCCTAGTGCTATACATAGACGCCTTTCCCGTTTTAGGGTGACATTCTCATTGGGGGGCTGTTACCTTTTTTGAAATATTGTTGAGTTTTAAAAATCTATTACATTCATGTTCCTTTAAATCTATTTGTTTTTGTTATTTTTCCAAGTTCCAGTGACACATCACTGTGAAAAATACGATTCGCTTACAATAAACATTTACAAAAGAATTATTGCTTCAACCGTCTACAAATATCCTAATAACGATGTAAAACTTTAGTAGATGACAGATTTGTTCTAGTTTTTATTTTTCCAATAAATTTATAGGTTACTACAACGCCGCAAGGTATTTAAAAGAAGTTCCCTTCCCGGGATGTTTGTTCTGTATAAAGTTTTTCTTGGATTCGTTTTAACTTAATTTCCTTAACATTTATTTCACGTTTTCATTATTTATTGCGTAATGATTGTTGAATTCAATGGTAGTTTTAAAAATATCATAGTTTCCATGGAAAATAAGATACCTACCACATTTGTTTCTCTCACATCCTGTTGTCCCGTTGGTAGTATTGTTAGTTCAGCTTGTTGCTCATGAAGAACGATAAATCTTCCCACAACTGACACACGACTTTGACATCTATAACCAAACACTCAAAATCTAGACAGCTCACAGCTGCCCCAAGCTGGAACGTCATTGTTTTCAATCCAAATTCCGCCTAGGAGTGTGGACTTTCTCTCGAAGTGTATACATTTCTTAATGCTTTTTAAACTTAAACCTATATTCACTTATACATAAACTTATGCATAACTAGAGTTAGTATTGGGTGTGAGTAGTGGGGTGACCACATTCATTTTGAAACTCTTATTTGAAGCATACGTATTTATTTCCTTCATCCCAGAAACGTTCAATGAGTTTTAATTTTTGCTTGCTGCTCTCCTCTCTCCCCTTTGTTACTCATAATAAACATTTTTTAAATAATTAACGCAGTTGTGACCAACAAAGTCTTAATCATGACCACATTGTATGTATGGGAAAGGATGAGGGAGCAATTTTACAACTTCTCTTTCCCAAGCTACAAGTTTCAGTAATAACAAACAAACAGAAGAGATGTGTGGTGGCACCACTACGTCACAGCCTAAATTCTGAATGTAGTTTTGACTTAATAAGACTGAAGAAGTCCTCGCTGCAGGACGAAACGTTTCTGGGACGAAGGAAATAAATACGTATGCTCCAAATAAGAGTTTCATAACTAGAGTTATTTTATCAAATTATCATGAGTTGCTGTTCTTGGTTTCAGACACTTCAAGACGACTTGGGCAAGAAAAAGAAAGAGTTGGAGAACCTTGATAACAACAACGGACAAGCTGAAAAAGTGAAAGAACTAAATGCAGAACTGAATAAAGTTAGTATACCTTACAAATTTTAAACATTTGCTCGATTAATGAAATTCATATTTGACTGCATGGGATTGTAATTGTTGGAACAAATTATTACTTGGTTTTTTAGTTAATAATCCTTTGAAGTTCTCACTCATCTGCTGTGGTTTGCCTTTACTTTTGTCGTTTCAAGATTTTCCGCCATTTTGTTTAATACTTCTCCATCAAATTTGAAAGAAGTAGAGTCTTTAGCTTGTTCGATATTATGGTGCAATTATTAGTATTCAATTAAAATGTTACGTATTAAATAAGTGTTGGGTACCCAGCCATGAATTAGTGCGTTTTTCAATTAGCTCACATGTTTTCAAATCTAAACGCATGGAACGCGATCCTTGTTTTGTGTAGAATTTCGATTTCTCCAAGATTTTTGCTACTAGTTGACTTTGGATCCACCGCTGGTTAAATATGTAGAACAGCTTATAGACTCGTATTGATCTGAGCATTAGCGTCTTTGAACCTTTGTTAAGAATGTAGCTTTTATAACATAAAATGCCTTAACCATGTGATAATTAAGTAATGCCTTTAAGGCACTCGAAGGCTGCCCCCAACATATCCGTTTCTTATGTCCAGGCCCAACAGCTCTTGTCCGAGCATAAGGACTTCCTAAACGGGAAACTGACCTCCCTCAAGAGGTTGTTGGCGCAGCTGGAGTGCGTCACCGCGTGGGTCAACGAAGTCAAAACACGAGTCAACATTTGCAAAGAGCTCAATCCCTCCGAACGGTCTCGAGTTCTCGACAATATCATGGTAAAACAATCAAAAAATACAAAAATAAAATCATAAACATTCACGATTTTTGTAAATAAATAATACTCGTAGTAACAATCAAGAAAATAATTTTTTTTTTTAAACTGCAAAACTTCCATTCCACTTTTTTCTGATTGTGATGAAACAGAAAAGCCAATCTTCTACACTTGGTAGTTTATCTTCATGTTGTATTTTGCACTCCTAAAATAAACTCAATAGCACACGATTTTGAAGATTTTAAAAATCCAATTATGGTTCATTTCATTTTGTATAGGTAGGTACTTATTATTTTTTCTGGAATGATCTTCATTGCATACTAAATTAACATTTAGAGCATTCCACGTGAAAGGCTGAGCTCAAAACATGAAAATCGAACATTTTTGAGTACGTTGTAGCTCTGGGTGAGAAAAAAGTTTCCACAATTTTCCAGAAAAATTTAGCTTTCTCGCTTATTTACAGCCAGTCTAAGTTTGCCTGACACGTAGGTTTGGGTTCACTTTTCCTCCTGCAACCGCCAGTGTTTTGGAAAGAAAACACTTGCTCCTTTATGTGGTGTAATTTTGGCACTCAATTTGGCTTGTATGGTTTTTAATTTAATGTATGTATATTCGTTCGCACCTAAATCCTTAAATTCTAAAGCGATTTTGCTCGGGTTGGTTTCAAATTGCTCGTTGGATTCGTCCCATGTGAAAAAAAGTTTGATCTTTTGATCGCAGCAATCGAAAATGTAAAGCCCAGTCCGATTTTTTCGACGTCTTTTCAAACAAAATTATATTTTACCTCAAAAATCGATTTTGAAAACTTTATAATGGGTTTTATCCCAATCGGGCATTTTGAATTGTTTTTAATTTTTTGCCTGATTCGAGGCACACATTTGTACAACATCCAATTAAAAGGCCGTTCTGGGATAATTAGTCATTAAGTCTCCGGAAATTTGTGGAAAATGTTTGCTTGCCCAGGGGTTCAACAAACTAAAAAATGATTGATTTTTATTGTTCGAGTTCAACCTTTCATGAAATACCCTCTATCTAAACAGCCACCTGACAATGTAACACTAATATTGCATTACACCGTTACACGATGGAATATGAACGGATTTTGTATTTTGTTTTGCGTATTTCCTATTCAATATGTTCTACCACCTATATTACTCTTTGAGATGTCTGTCATCATAACAAAATTACTAACATGGTGTATTTTGTCTTCCCGTTTGAAGATTAACATACTACTCGTAGTTTCCAAACCTGTAATGAGGTTCAAAAGAATTCAATTTTTTAATGATTATGTTCTATGTAACTTAAATACATTTCCATTTTCCCAGGTTTGTATTGTCGATCGTGAAGCAGAGGTGAAGGAAGTTAAAGAAAATTTCAATAACTTGGATAGAGAATGCAGAGGGGACATGCCTTCAGAATTAAGAGTAAGTAGTCACCCCTTTCTTAGTCCTGGCTTATTAGAACTGTCCAAATAAAATTCGAACATTAAGAGCAATGGTTAATTATTAAAAATTATTTGGCTTTTAAAACGAAAATATTCTTTATGGTACAAAGGCTGGATTTTATATATTTACGGAATAATTTCATTGGGATGAAATGCAATGTGCGTCAATTCAGCTCGTTTTGTGTACCTATTAATGTAGTAATGAGGTATTATCGATTGTAAATTACAGGAATCGATATGCCTTTCGAGAATGGAACTGTACGAATTAAGTAAATTCCCATTATTCAGCCCCTCTTCCATCAACTGGTATAAAAACCCTCTCTGACTTTTCACACTTTCAAATGCATGAACACAGGCAGAGTGGATGTATTAGTACAGTGTCCACACAATTGACTGATAGTCAGACAGTGGATGACAGATTGCTCGATAAGAAGAAACTGATGGGCATAGGGAGGTTGAAGACCTTACAACTGAATACAATTCGAAGTATGTAGCGCATAGAGGGGTTGGTGATGAAGAAGGTAGGATTTGTGGAATGTGAATGACCGCAACAGCTGTAATCCAGGGGCGTGGACCCTCCTGTCCTGGTGAAATTGTCCAGTCACATAGTTGCGAGGAGGGCCTTTTCCACATTCCGAATCGCAGTCACGGATGAGGAAGGGGAGGGTTCAAGGGTTTACGTTATTACAATCAACATTATGAGTCCATAAAAAGGTTACGATTGAGTTCTAAAAGGATGTCAAAGCTGTCATGACTAATGAAAGAGCTCAACTTATACCACAAGAACCCCTCAGGGAATTCGGGATAATTGTAAATAACATGGAAGGGCCGTTGCTCTTATTCCAACGCTGTTTCCTTGTCATCTCCGTATGAACCTCTTGAGTCGCACTTATTTCGAAAGCAGCTTATCCTATCATGTGGCCCCTAGTTTCAAATTCAGATGAGCAAGTAGTCACAAAAACTTATTGTAGTATGTATGCTGTTTACAATTTGATAATGGTAGTACATACCTTCTGATTATACACACAGATGCCATTTATTTATTGCCCAATGATTTTGTCGTCATTCATGCATCTTGAGCATTAATGAAAGATGGTGACAAAGAGGGGAGGGGTTAAATTATTGAAATTGTGATGGACTAAGATGAGTTTTGGCTGGAAGTTATCTGATATTGTCTAGTAGATGGCAGTAGGTACACTGCTGATACGTACCAAAAGCCAATTTCTATAACTAACCATATTTAAAAAAAATCATAAATGTATATAATACGAAATATGAGTGTAGAAAAAGTACGACAATACTGATTAGAGATAGATTAAAACTGTTTCATGCTGCATGAACTAACATGAGCCTTGTGTTTGTTGGGTACATATCGACTCCCAGTTATAAAAATCATTAACATAATGTTTAACGTCCCCAGGAGCAAATAAAAAAACTCTCTGAGAATTGGCAATATCTCAAAAACCGTGGTGAGCTGTCAGGGTCTGGGTCAAGGATCCCCGTGTATGCGGCTGTTCAAAAGCCTCCTCCTGGTGATCGGGCGCTGGTTAAAACCACTCCGGTGAAAAAGAGCCCAACAAGCCCATCTCCCGTATCTTCACCTTCTCCTTCGGGCCATAAAAGCCTTGAAAGGACGCCGTCACCGCCACCGCCTCAGCCTCCGCCGCCATACAAGGGGGACATGATGCCTCGGGCCACTTCCACGCCCATAAGCAAAGGTAAGCCATAGCCACATAAGTAAATTTTCATAACTTCGTTTCTTACCGCAAACGTAAGCCACGTGAGTAAATTTTTATAACTTCGTTTCCTACCAGGTTGGGTTTTAAAAAACCTTTTTTTCCTACCCCAAATTCCTTGTTTTATGTATGATCGTCGTAATCTCACGAGCTCAGCGATTTTTCTCTTATTTGTACTCATTCAACTCTCAAAACCGGAGAATCAAGTTATGTAGTTAGGTAGGTTTCCAATTACATATACTCCCATTTCGTTGATAACGAATACTTATTTCTCAAAAGTGTGTGCCTATACAGATGATGTATTCATAAGGAACTGAACTTGAAAGACATGAGCTGGAAAAAGGTTCAACAAAGGAGGGAAAGTTCAAATTTCCTTAAGGTGAATAATTTTGAACCATCAAGCTGGTGCAATTTCTTGGCCTATTTCTACCATCTTAAACGTTTAATTGGGTTAGGCAGGGTACCCACTATGCCTGTGAGGGCAGTTTTATGCATAAAAAAAGGAAAGTCTGTATGCCGTTTACCATCCGATTTTGATTACATTTTCTGGGAATTTGAGGTGTATCTACACACCTATGGTACACATGTATGGTACATATGTGTACCATGTGGTACCCAATGAAACCATTGCTCAAAACTCACGTTAATATGCATACGTGCAAACGTAAAATCCATGTAGCATCATTCCCTCAGGTTCTAGTGGTCCGATTTTCCTCCAATTCGGAGGGTAGTCGAGATTGAACGGTTTAACACAATCAAACCAATTTCAATAGGATCACATTTTTACAGTACACGCTATTTAAACCACTTGATGTCTTTGGGAATATGATCAGTATCATTGTTCTCCGGTGATCGTTCATACAGGCCAGCACATTCAGGAAAAACGTTATTTTTAGTCTATTTTTCGAGGGAATTTTACTTGTTACAAAAGTAGTGCAAAACATATTTTTGATGAGTAGGACATAGTACTCTGTTTTCAAGTTTCGTTCGAAGTGTGTTTTGTGAAGTTGCGTCAACAAGTTCGTGTTTCCGAAGTTTTCGGGCGCCTAAAACTTCGAAAATAGGAACTTTCCGGGCGCCGCGGCGACCGCCTATGTATCCCTCCGCCTGCCAGCTCGTATCGGAGAGCGGCCCGCCTCGACCAGTTCTCTCCTGCTCGTGTTCGGGTGTGGCCGTCTTCGGGCGTGGCCGTCTCCGGCAGTCTACTCCGTTCCGCGTTCGCGCAAACAGCGTTCCGTCTCCATCTTCCATCTATTCGGAATGAATCTTCAAGGATTGATACAATGGAGTGCGGGAACATGCAAATACATAGGTAAGTACCAAGTATTTTCCTACAAAATCTCTAATAAAGAATCATATAGGCCGAGATTAGGTAGGTGCCGCAAGTTGAGGAAGTCCCATGCAATGATTAATCTTTAGAAGGCTAGTAGATTATAATTGGTCTAGGGGAAGGTGTAGGACCAGCTAAGCCCAAGAGGTATAAATAACATGATACAAATCCGTTTCAGACTTTCCTCATACCAAATTCGTGGAAGAAACCAAAGGTTTTTCTTTACTCTGATAGTACTCCTATTTTCTCACGAACCATCTTTGTTCTTAAAGTTTTATTATGCAAGTATAAATTTGCTAGTGTGATTGTAGCTTAGACTACCTATGAGTTTAACGATTATCCGTTGGAAAGAAATGTATCTCATACCTGCAGCTGCTGATTTACAACTCCGAGTCTACACATATATTCTTTCATCGGCATGCACTTCTCACCCAAACGCACAAAACTATCTATTTATATTAATGCATTACTAAACATTATATTCAGTTAATATTATATATTTATTATTGTTCTGCACTGCAAATTCGGAAACTTTTCGTTCATTTGCCGGCGATTTGTTTACAGTAGGTTGCAATGACGGTTGTCCTGTCAGGTTGCATCGGCCGATGTGGATTTGCAGACATGCGCATTACTGCTTCTTTTTCACGCTCACCAAAACTGCATATCATTATTTAAATCTAACGCCGTCTCATGCCCAATGAATGCAAAGTTATTGTAATTTATACAACTAATTTTTATTAGGTTGTTAGTATTATGCAACTTCTACGATCAGCTGGAATTTTCAAGATGACGCCCCGTATAGCATCCATCATCCATGACGTCGCCGATCATTCCTTCCCCCTGATGCTCAATTCCCCCTTGATTCAAACTTACGCCTCAGACCTTTACCAGAACAGCTGAGTTTTGGTGGGAATTTAAAAGGGAGAAATTGTACCCCAGGTTACATTTTCACAACTATATGCGATTTCAGCTAGCTAGCAAGTCTTTCCTCTCTCCCGATTTCAATTCATGAATGCTGCAGTCTTCCAGCCGTGAATTAACCCTAATTCTTCCTAACGTCTCGCGCGAGGCAGTGTACGCGATATCAGGATCTCGGCGCAAGAAATTACCGCGTAAAACGCGTCGAATTCGAGGAATTGAAGCGGTGATTCCCATTTGCACCCCTCCGCCCTCCATTTTTCGGGCCTTTCTGGACTGGGCACTTGGATCTTCAGGCTGCTTTCTCTACTTCTCCAAGAGCTGGAATTTCCGCTGCACACAACATCCCGGTACCATCAATATATTTTTCTATGGCCATAGAGTTAGGTAGGTAGGCTTGCTTTTTCAACACGTATAATATACGTATCTTTACAACTAATTGCTTGCCTTCTCATTTATATTTCCTTTGTGCATTTTACAATTACGTTCAGCCTTAGGGCTGTGGTCCTTCGAGAGGAAAAATTTACAAATTCATTTTGCACTACAGTAGCCTGCTTAGCATTTTTCATTTAGCCATTTCTACCATCTATTTGGAAGGTGTAATTGGTCATCGCACGTGGTGCCGCCCTCCATCTCCATCCGTAGTTGAACAAACATTCATAACACTTCGGAACATGCACCATATCAAAAATAGTTCCCTGATTATACGTTCATATATATTCCAACTAGACTATTCCTACAATGTGGTAACATGCTACCTGCGAGTTTAACGATTATCTTTAGTCGAACGAACATACGTAACACTTCGAAACAGCCTTCATATCGAAAATAGTTCGCTGATCATACGTACATATTCCAACTGGAGTATTCCCTTAATTTGCAAACGTCTTCTTAAAGATTAATTATGCACCTATAAATTCACTAGTGTCCCCTCTGGGACCCCTAGTGTATATACATTTTGTGGGAGGGGGTGCGTCATCAATTTGTTATTTTTTTTTTTTGGGGGGGGGGGGGGGTGTGCCATGAAGCTTGAGGGGGGTGGGCACCCCTGGTTTAGGGTTATAAGTGTTTTTTTTTAATTCCGGAACATGATAAGGCACGAAACCGAATGTGTCAAGTATACTGAGCATGCATTTATGTATTTATACAAATATTGACACCGAAGGTGATGGAATACGGAAACAAATCAAGCGTTTGGTCCAGATTTGTTCCAGATTCTTGCTTATTCCAACTTTAGTAATTAAGGTGGCTTTTGTGCGTTGCTAAGCAAAACTGCCGTATCTTGAACACATGAAACTGAGAAAACTCGAGGTAAAGTTATAAGCCAACCGCGTTCTTCCTGAAAGCAGTAGAATCCTAGTTTTGTTTGCTTAATTTTCACTAATAGTGTGAGATGATGATGAATCTATTTGAAATACCTCCCTTCAGGCTTACACGTGGTAAGGACGAAGTAAAATCGAAAATCCTTAGATGCTTTAGTTTGGATACCATCGCCAGGTTAAAATTTAACCTGTATTAAATACAGTTAAATCTGCGATTTAAAACCATCGCCAGGTTAAAATTTAACCTGTATTAAATAAAGTTAAATCTACGATTGTCGGAGTTACATGGGAATTTTTTCATAATTTATTGCACAAAATTCAGTTACCTCTCAAGGCCAAAGGATCATTGGATAATGTCGCCTAAACCTACCTTACCTTATTATAGTATCAAATAATCGATGGATAGGTATTTGTCTTGGTTCTTCGAACAAATTGAATAGCAAAATACCTACAAAAAACTTGGAGTTGAAATCCAATAAAATTTAGATATGCGGGTTTTGCTTAGCAGAGCTGTATCGAATTCACAAAATTATTGTCAGTCGTTGAAATTTGAGAGGAAGGGTCAAAGGAGAGTTCCGAAGGCACGTGAGTGATCACAGATCAGCTGAGAGAGTTTCAAAGCTATTTTGTCTCCTATTCAACGTAGTAAGCTGCAATTATTGCTGCTGTTCTCCTAGTCAGGAAGCTGAAATTTGAGAGGGTTACTCAAGGGAGAGTGCTGAAGGTATCTGAATGACCACTGATTAACTTATGAGTTCCACAGCCATTTTTACTTCAATTCAATGTAAGACGCAAATTTGAGAGGTAACTGAAGAGAGGATGCAAATTTGAGAGGTAACTGAAGAGAGGATGCTGAAGGCGCCTGAGTGATCATTGATAATCTGAGTGAGCTCCAAATCCATTTCCTATTCAATGCAGAAAGAGATCAATTTGAGAGAGAAATAGAGAGAGTCAAGGGAGAATTAAATCTTTGCACTTAACAGTTTTAATAGACGCAGAAACATTTTCTATGTTCTGTAAGGTTTAGCTCAAAAACAATTTTTTGTTAAATAGGCAAGTACAATGCATGTCTAAATATATGATTCTATTAAAATATGATTAAAAGGCCCATGGAGTGTCTTCTACAGGGTACACCCCTTCCGTTCTAATGCTTCAAAATAATTACTTATCCAATGCTTAACCATTTGCTACCGTTATGGCTATTTTCATTTCATTATTACGTATCGATTTGAATAATTGTGAATACAAAGTATACCAACTTGATTCTATTTTGGGGGTTCATTCCTTTTGTTATGTACTTAGTCGAACCTGAAATGCCAATCTTTATGACAAGAGAGTGGCTACATTCGAAATTTATGCAGACCTGCTCTTCGACGTAAACGAAGGCGTAGCAGTATTTCGTTAACAACTTTTTTATCATGTTACTACTCTATTCGAGTTATTATATTTCCATGACACAACTAGTCCTAATTTATTCTTATATCTGATTTTTCAAAATTATCTTGAGCTATCAGACCTCCGAATACTTGAACAGTTGGAAGACTTTTAGGAGTTTAAGATGTCTGGGACGAAATCCTCTGCCCGAAGATATAAACTTTGGAGCCTGCTTCAATTCTCTACTATGCAGATTCCCTCTGATTCCCGCTTCTATCACCCCACCATCATTTCCACTCTACTTCCTCATAACTAGAATTTCCTTCCAGTTTAATTTCATTTCAGAAACCCTTCTCACCCTCGTAACTTTTCCATCTTTCAGAAACTGGTCCGAACCCTTTTCCATAATTGTTACTCCGAATGACATTCATCAAATCAACTCATGAATCAGGGAGAAGACGTTCTATTTCTATTCGATATTACAGAGAACAATCCTTTCATTACTTGAAGTTGAAAACATATGTAATTAATTTTCTTCCTGTTTTTCAAATAACGTCCTCATTAAGGTATCGGATGAGGAAATTCAATTTAGTCGGGTAATCGATAGGGAAGCATCGTTCTAAATCTAAATCCTTCAATAAAAATCATATCAGATTATTTGATAGTAGTGTATCAAATCGGATCTACCTCCCAAAATACAATGTGTACAGCAATACAAAAAATTATTTCAAAATTCTAAATAAATCATAAGTATTTGTAGCTAGCTCATATAAAAAGATACATTTTTAACTATAACTGGCGGGTCTTTACCCAAAATCTCATTAGCCAGTCGAAAGGGCCGACCCCGACCACTCACCATGGCGGCTTTCCTTAGGTGCCCACTCATTTCCAAATGTGCATCGCTAAACACGATTAATTAATAATTAATCGATCCACAGGAGCTAAATGCCCGGCGAGAAAGGTGAGAGTCAACCGAGACGGCAGTCTTTTCGTTCACATTTTCCTCTTTATTCGCGCTGTGGGGCCAAAGGTAGCAGCTTGTCGTAGCAATTTCGTTTTGCGGCCTTTATAAACAAGTTTAGGCAATGCGTAAGTTGAAATTAATGATACACAGCGATGCAAAAAAACTCTAAAAAACACTAGTCTAAAAGAACCCTGACAATTGAAAATTCGTCAATTTTTCAATAATCGCTTTCCTAATGACGATTAAACATTGAGGAAAACTTTTTTTTTCGCTCTCTTAATATTCCATAGCAGCGAGAAAAAATGTTCCTATCACCTCCGTTCGGAAAAAAATTCCCCCAATCTTTTATTACTATGATTTTATTGTTATCGATAAAGTAGTTTTTGTTCTGACACTGATGATGACCTAACCGTCGAGTAAGTTAGTTAACGTTGTAACTCTTTTAATTTTTGTGGAAATATACTATGTTTCTTCTATAAACTCTTTGTTTTTCTTGACATCGGTCATTGACGGTCTTCAAGAAATTGTTGGCACCTGAAACTCGTGGAATGACGTTCAAGCCCTTTCACATTCACATTCATGATGACATTCTTTTTTCTGTGGGCTCATTCGGGCGGGCTCATTAACCAACGTAAACGCATTCGAATGTTCTCAATGTTGACATTTTTTAAATTTGAAATCACCCTTTGGGGTTGACGGACATCGATGCCGAAAATTCAACCCCAACTACTTACACCCCGAATGCCAGAACACTTTCATTTGGTCATTTCGATCGTAAATTTCAATTAATATTGGCCTCAATACGTTTTATGCTTTCTTGATTATTAGCTCAAAACGCCTGGGTATTATTTATTGTAGGTACCTCGTCATCAATCCTGAAGGTACAAATTTGATTATAACATTTTACGTTAACCACCTGAACACTCTCTTCTTTTCCTTTTAACTCGCATATTGTTTTTGTCCGTGCCTATAACTTGAAAACTGTCATCTCAACGATTAATGGCTTTATCCGCGGTTTTCTTTCATTTTTCTTCATCATTTCCCCGCCCGTTCTTTCTCTCTCAGCGTTTATGAAAGCCGATTTCCGCAAATCCCCTGATTGTTGGGCGGCGCGAGGATAGGGCGGGAGAGAGAGCTAACGATACTTTAATAATTTCAGGGACCTCCCTCGGATTGTGATTTGATAAAAGGATGGATGATCCTAGCTCGTAATTAAAAACAGTTGCTTCTCACAGCTCATCCTTCTCTGTCTCGCCCCCTTCCCCTTTATCGCCATTCTACAGTACTTCTCGGTAGGGTTTTGTTATTGAAGGAGGAACGGACGGGTTTTACTCTTTTAATTATATCTTCACTCAGGTATGTAAATTGTTCTGAGAATATAATAAGTACCGCAGAGCAAGATGTTTAATATATTTTCACGGCTATTGTTATCTCCTTATTTATGTCATCAGCTTTATTTTCAGATTGACTATTCCTCATTACGATCTTTCGTGGTATTACTCACTTGTGAGCTGGACTTCACTTGATTTATGACTTTCAATCTTTATTACGAAAGGGGTGAATGGGGGGGTTCTCATGGGGACAAATCGTTTTATCTTCTCTATTTTCATCTGATTTCATTATACAGGGTGTTTCATAGGCCAGGAGAAACTTCTACGGAAAATTTCTGATCGAAAAATCCTCTTAGCAATTTTTTTACACCCTTGGAAATGCGGTTTTTTTCTATTTTAGGATTTTTCTCGTTTTTTTCGACCTTACCGCATTAAAACGGCCATATCTCCCACATTTTGCGTGCGATTTCAAATCTGAACCCGCTATTGGAAAGAGCGTTGAATTTCCTATCTTCCTAACGGGGAACCAACATTTTTGAGCTGGCGAAATGGGTGAAAAAATCAGCTTGAAAAGGACACGTTGTAAAATCGTGGATATCTCGACTTTCTTCAAACGCTTATGAGTCCCTGTAATAAGGCATGTGAATTTTAGCCTGTAGTGCTAAAAGGTGCGCCAAAATCTAGGCTTTCCAGTGATATAACCAGATTTGAAATTCCGTGTAGTTTTCTGGGAGAAAATTGCTTTTCAAGTAAGAAAAACGTGGTTTTTGACTGGATACTCCGGTTTTTCATCATGCGTTGATTCGTCTATTAAAAAGTATTATATCATTAATGAAGCATTGTAATAAATTGTACATTTTTACTGTAAATACTGTTCAAAATGCCCACCATTCAATCTATGACCCTCTTCTATCAATGAGCGACGCAGATTTGTACACGAAGGAGTCAGAGTCCGCCGGGCTGTTCCAAAAAAACTTCTGTGATAATTAGTTCCTTTTCGTTGTTCGCATCAGTACAATTCCTGTGACATTCACCAACTTGGAATGCTTGTGTATGGGTTCACAAATGTAATAGCCCGTGAAGCTGTGAGATCAACTTATCAACGGCGATTCTCTAACAATCGGGTTCCCAATAAAAGGGTATTTCCTCAGGTACCTTAAGTATGATGTTTACGTGAATGCTGGGTAGTGTATCTGTCTGTTACTCACAATGCAGGTTTCGGTTCATCTGTGTTTAGAAAAAAAGCAATGGTAAGTACAGAGGTTTTTTTTCGGAACAGCCCGGCGGACTCTGACTCATTTGTGTACAAATCTGACTCGCTCATTGATAGAAGGTGTCATAGATTGAATGGTGGGCATTTTGAACAGTATTTACAGTAAAAATGTACAATTCATTACAATGCTTCATTAATGATACAATACTTTTTAATAGACGAATCAACGCATGATGAAAAACCGGAGTATCCAGTCAAAACCACGTTTTTCTTATGAAAAGCAATTTTCTCGGAATTTCAAATTTGGTTATATCACTGGAAAGCCTAGATTTAGGCGCATCTTTTAGCAACAGGCTAAAATTCCATGCCTTAAACAGGGACTCATAAGCGTTTGAAGAAAGTCGGGATATCCACGATTTTACAACGTGTCCTTTTCAAGCTGATTTTTTCACCCGCTTCGCCAGCTCAAAAAAGTTGGTTCCCCATTAGGACGATAGGAAATTCAACGCTCTTTCCAATAGCGGGTTCAAATTTGAAATCGCACGCAAAATGTGGGAGATATGGCCGTTTTAATGCGGTAAAGTCGATAAATCGAGAAAAATCTTGAAATTGAAAAAACCGCATTTCCAAGGGTGTAGAAAAAAATTGCTAAGAGACATTTTCGATCAGAAATTTTCCGTAGAATCTTCTCCTAGCCTGTGACCGTCACGAAATGAAACACCCTGTATTATTTTTTTGTTCGATGATAATTTATTTTTACTACTATAAACCAAAAGTAGCGACGTCCTAGCAATGCATCCTCTACTTTCCAATATATTTGGATTTTGGTTCCAGTATGAACTATTCATTTTAGTTCAACTCCTCTTAGATCCCTAAAACTATATCGTGCTTGTAAACATGTAGTATTTATGTATCTACTCACACAAATCCTTAATCCCACTGTTTGTAAGAGGTGAGAGTGGTATTCGTTCAATACATTGGTATTTCTTAAATGTTTGCTTCTAGCTGCAGTATTGCAGTACTTCTTTCAAATTACCAATATTCTCAGATAGGAATTGGTGTGAAGATTATAATCGTTAGGCGTCGGAAGTGTTATCCCTATTTTCACAACAAAACCAATAAACTGTTTGGAAATGTAATTCGCTAATGCACTGTACAATAAACGACTGATTTGAAGAACGATCACCCGAATCTTCTGATTTCGGCTATTCCTCCTCTAAATCGATTCAAAGGTATTTTGAGAATCCTTATTAATCCACCCTTTTGTCGGGAACGGACAGTTGGATTATACAATTCATTGAAATAAAATCAGTCATAATCAAATGTCAAACTACTTTTTTATTTCAAAAATATTGAAAGTAGTACATCATTATGGTAAGTAATGGAAATTTCAATCACAATTTTAGATCAATTCGTTTCTTTTTCTTAATCTATAATTTACTCAAACAAAGAAAACACATAATTGGAAAGCTTCGAGCTGTGGACGAACGGATTTCTTTTAACATTTTATTCGTTTATTAATTTTTTATATCCTTTTGGTTTATTATTCAATAATAAACCATTGTAATCGCTCTTGAAAAAAAAAAAAAAAAAAAAATTCTATCCCCCCCCTGAAAATTTTATGGTTTACGTTTCAAAGGGTGTAGAATCCGAATCTGCAATAAAAAATTTTCCGTCCTTCCGCCGTACGCACGATTTCTCCCAAACGGCTGGAGCAAAAAAGCTGAAATTTTCAGGAAAAATCCATGTTGGTCCGACGACGCCCCAATTCTTGAGCCAGCTCTCTCACTTAATTTAAAGTGCCCTTTAAGGGTTGTCAAAGTTTTGTAAAATCCCTAAAAACCTCAAAAAAAGTCAAGGCGGCCTAAATTTGTACTCTTTTTGAAGAACTTTCCACGGGAATCAAATGAGCCCCACCCCAGGTCCGTAGGTCAAACCATTCCCGATGTGTGGCCCGGTTTATGGTGACAACATTTGCGTTATTTTGGTTTATTATTGTTTTTGTTTTGAAAGCAGTAACCTAGTGATGTAGTAATGTGGATACAGGAGTGAACCCCTAAGAGGCTTTGTAGCCGATACACGGGTTGAAGCAATCTGATATGCATGAAACGCTGCAAATTCTTTCACTGGGGTTTATTATTCACTTGGCTTGCGTTCATGATTTGAATTTATACTAAGCTTTGGAGTGTGGGTGTTTCACGGGTGATAGAGCGATTATTGAATTTCAGGAGATATGCATAGAGCACGGAAATCTGTTCTCAACCACAATACCTATTTGGATTGATCAGTTGATCATATTTGTGTGCCTCCTGAAATTCAATAATCGCTCTATAACCCGTGAAACACGCACACTCCAAAGATTAGTATAAATTCAAATCATGAACGCAAGCCAATTGAATAATAAACCCCAGTGAAATAATTTGCAGCGTATTCTTGGTCTATTTCGGTGTTTTAAAAAATAATAGAAAGTCCTTATTCATTTGAATCATGGAGATCATATTGGAGATCATATAGTTTTTAATAAGTAAGTGCCGACACGTTTACAATCTTCAGAGGAAGTCATTCCTTAACATGCATATCTCCTTTTCATCAAAGCGCATGCCTCTGTTGATGTTCTCTTAATCGCCCTACTAACTACGAGTATCAAGTGGATGTTGAATCTCGCCGGATTGCCGCTATCGTCCCTAAACGGACGCTCGGCAGATTACACAAACGCTGATGATCTGCCCCCGAGTTCCTTGGGAACGCCTAAAAGCCCCGAGGGGGCGCGAGGTTGACCTAATTATGTTTCTTCCCTCAACATTACGGGTTCCATTGCCTTCCAAGTTCCTCGCTTCCCCGCACCACCCTTTCATTTCGCTATCTCCACTCAGTCTGCTGAAATCAACTAGCTCATTAGCTTTCCGCCTTTCGCCACCCACGACTTGCCATTACGGCGTCATTGATCTGATAACCCGCTCTGTAGCTGAGCTAACCCGATTCTAGCGAGAAACGGTTCATTCATACTTCATTGGCGTTGAAGGAACTCTTTCATTCCTTTTAACAATTTTATTCTTTCCGGTTCCTTCCGAACTCCCCAACTCTACTGTGCATTCGTACTTGAATTCCTATCAATGTTCTCGTTATTTGAGATGTTACTGGTTAGATAATGATTGTATACTTCAGGGAGTTTGAAATTACATCTATTGAACAACTACCTTTTGTGTTGTGTGAGAGGAGATAAGTTAACAAATTCATGACTCAAGAGACCATTCTTTCTCTTGCAAAGGATTTGTTTGAAACTCGATTCAAAGATTTTGAACCTGGAAGAACTTGTAATAACGTTATAGTACAGGAACAAAGTATTAACGTCTAAGAATTCTCCCACAACGGGTAACTAGTAAGAACGCGTACCATAGGCAGCCCCCCCCCTTCAAACTCGAGGGGTGCCCAGAGACCAGTAGGGGTTGTCGCAAAGAGGACAGTGGAGGTACTTCCTATCATATGCCTTTGGAATAAACGGATAAATTCCTCATTTTTCAATACACACGTAAACAAAGAATGGCACAATTTGGCACAAAGAATGGCGTAATACTTACCTAACACTCGTAAATAACTTCGACAACTCAAAAGTAGAAAACAGAACTGAAAACAATCTAAACGGAAAATGGACTGAACGATCAGCAATACACTGGTAACGATAACGGTAAGAAGTAAAGAGCATAGAAATAGGTGAGCTCATCGAATTGCTTTTCGAGCTCAAAACTATCCCCTGAAATTGCGCCTTTAACTCGGTCGACCTTGGTCAATAGATACAGTCTGCTCCTGATCGCTGCTGATTGGTCAGATGCACCCCTCCAATCGCATTACTCCTAGAGCCCAGGGAGTCTGAGTCGTGCGTTGGTTCGAATAGTGTAATACATCAAATAATATCAATAGCCAACTTTGAAATAGTGTTAGAGTTATCCATGATAATTATCACTTATTTCTACCCCAAAAACCTAATTTACTATTTCAATAATTTAAACTTGAAAATATAAATTAATGGTGAATTGGGTATTTTTATGAATAACAAATCGGATTGGAGTTTATATAGATTTATTGAATCTGATATAGGTCCGATATGAAATCAAGAGAGAATTTGGGTTGTATTAAGGAAACCGCAAATATAGGAAAAAGGAGACTTACCAGTTGTAGGACGGCAAGGGATCAACTCGTCCTTACAACGAGCCTCTTGGAGGAGCGCCCGCGGAGGCGGGGCCGATGCAAGATCGGCCCGCGTTCGCGTAGCAGTTCCAGGAACTGCTACAACTTTCTCTTCAAATGATGATGTAAAGATTTTGAATGATTTTGAATTTTGTATTTTTATTTTTTGTTTGTTTGTAGGCTGGAGGTACACCATGCCCTTATGCTTCTATCAGTATCCGCCCCTGATTCGTGCTATAGGTAGTTTATGGGATTATCTGTTTCGAGCGAATCTCATGATCTTTTCTAATTACGGTAGTTATATGAACTTGACACCTATTCAAGTTTATTGGCCCCTTCCGCAAACGTTTCAATTCCTGTAATGGGTGGTTGATTTAATTTATCGTTACTTGGTGATCGCAGGTTTCAGTGTGAACGTCGATGAAACAATTTCGAGCCTGCTGGGGACTTTCTTTCTCATCGTTCCGAAATTAGAAACCCTCGATCGGTATTTTCCGGGTACGAACCCGCTAAAAGCTCCGTTTAATTTGGAAGTTGAGGGAAATGTTGTGGGTCACTGGAGAAGGAAGGGAGGTAGATAATGAAGGGAACTTGTTGACGCCTCTTCAACTCTGCAATTAACGTGGTGGCACGCCACTACCCTCCTCCTTCGTTGTATGTGATAATTATGAAGTAGCCACCAGTTGGAAACAACGCGTTCTTAATTTATTTGTTTGGACTCACCGAGACCCCATAATGCGTTACTGTCGGACTACGCGTGGACGATTGAAATGAATTAGCACCTCATAATTGACAAAGTTCATAATGGCATCGATCATTTCGTTCCCACGGTATTTACTCATTATAACATTGATTATTATTGAATTATGTGAGTATAATAGCGGTGATCCTCGATTCGGCCTCTTAAAATGATGCTGCGGTTCGACTCGACTCCAAAAGCGTTGAGACTTAACTTTATTCTGAAGAAATGAGAGATAAAGTCTTGATTACGTCTACAGAAATAAATTCAATTAATTGCTGTACGTACGTCAATCAATGTATATTGAAGTCAATAATATAGGAAGTCAGAATATCTACTTTAAATGAAAGTCAACTAAAAATCTTTTTGTTCTTTCCAATTTTCATCAGGAGTTTCTTGGGTGTTGCTCGCGGGACCGATTTCCCATTTTGACATGCTCACAACTTGGGGTGATTTTTTAAGAGTTGAGTTTTTTAGGGCAACACTGGTTGGTAATGGCGTCCAAACTTCATCTGTTAAACTGAAAAGTTTTTAGTATACTCGGTCCTTTCATCATGGAAAGACTTGAAAACGAGCAACGATTGCAAATTGTTGAAATTTATTATCAAAATTCGTGCTCTGTGAAAAATGTGTATCACTCGCAATTAGACGTTGTGGTAGGTCATTCGGCTCCAATCCTTGCGGAAGTGGAATTTTATAGGCTTTCAAACCCAAATCAACATATTTATATCAAATTAGGTATTGTAAGACATTTCGGTTCATATAAATATTTGTCTCCCATTCCAGAGACTTTTCTTCGGCAACACTCAGTAACTGTTCGGTCCCTTGAATTAAAATTACTCATTTCATGACTGATAAACTGATTGATTACTCATCGTTTTATGGTGAGGGTATTTGTACAACTGGGATTCCTAAATGAAGTTAAAAATGTGAATATTACTGTTAAAAACGCAATTTAAATAATTTCCAGCATTCAATTGAATAATTTCATGAAATAATAACTTCGTGTATTAAGATTCTACTGAATAATATTAGATTGTGAGTCGAACTACACTTATTTTAATAGTTCCATTTCGTTGAAACGGTCAGGAAAAAGTTATTCAGAAGTCAAATGGCTCGTGTAGATTTCGATGGACTGTTCAATTTTTTAATTAGAAGTCTCATCAATTTTAGTGAATGATAATTTAAAATGTGCTAAATCATACTTCAAATATTTATGTTTTTTAAATAACGGAGCTTTTTCTTTGAATGCCACTAGTTTATGGACTTTCGTCGCAATACCAAGATGTGTCATTTTGCTATCAATTCAATCTTATGAGTAGTTAACTTGTATCTCGTTACTCGTGACGTTGGAATTCAATGTGGTTGAAGCGTGTGCAGAACTGCAAGAATCCTCGACACACAGTTGTGGTTCAAAAGTTGATCTGCATGACCATTTTAAACAATGTTGAAATTTAGGTAGGACACCACATTTTACCGGGTAGGGAATCCCGCGAATCGGATGAGTGACCTGCAGCCAAACACGTAACAATTCTTAATAGTCTAATAATAATAATCACTCTATGGCTTCGTAAGTTTAAAATTTTAAAAGTTTTTAAAATTGTTAAGAGAGGTTCAGAATAAAACTAAGTTACCTCACCCGAAAATTGATTTCTTGCCGAAACGCAAATAATCCTCGGTAGATCTTGTCACTTGAAGTGAGAATGAGAGATTGGGAGGTTGGTCGATATCTTCGAGTATGTACATAGTATACAGAACTTGCCAGCTCTCGTGATAGAATAATTGCTTCCGAGTCTGCGAAGCAGCGGACGCCTTGTGTTCACTTTCAGGAGCCAAAAAATTGTTGTCCGAATTCAAAATTTCCACTTGCATTTTGTGTTTCATAGCCTATTGAACAAATTTGGTTCCGGCTCTGTCGGTCTGTCAGTCTGCCTGTCCGATTTCCTTGTTACAGCCATAACTTCCACAATTTTGAATGAATTCAGCTCATGTTTTGAGGGACTATGCGGATAATGCCCCTCTAGGTCTCATATGAATTTCATCACGATCGAACTGGCGGTACGCTGTGCGCAGGCGCTTACGTGGAATTATTAATTTTTGTTTTTATTGCCCGCCTCCGATGAGTAACCGCAAAAACAACTTGTATTTGAAACGCTAAGTAACCAACAATATCGATCCAGACTGTTTATCTATTACTACTGTCACTTAGATTGTAACGTGGAAGCTTCTGTGCCATCTCCTTGACAGTGTATTTCCTCATTCCATTTTGTGCTGTTTCTTCAATCGTTTCGCAGTATCTGCGCAAAACACCCTCTTCTTGAGTTATTACTCCTGTTTTCCTTAAATAACTCCGTGTCAAGCATTGTACTGGGTGGACCCTCGAAACTGTCCTAAAATAAGATCGTGTATTTTTAGTTTTTTTCCTGTGCCTTGGTGTAGAGGAAATTGACCGAAATATTGCCGACTGGATGGATAGTTTTTTTATGTTCCTTACATTAAGTTCGATGAAAATGTACATTCAGATCAGTATGACGACTAAGAGGTCTGCGGTAGAGCTCTTTTTTTCGATTTGATGCCCTTTTCGTTTTCTATTGTATTTTGATGTCCCTTAATTCATGCAAAATATAATCTAATACCTTTTAACGTGTTCGGGTAATCAAAAATACACAACTCAAGACATTGCGGTAAAGAAAGAGATTTTATTATAAAGGTATGAACCGAACGAATACAAGGATGCGAATAAGTAATTTTCCAATCCACGCGAGACGACAACGAGCTTGAACAAAAACCTACCTACTTTGTACGCGTTACTATTGAACAATAATTATTGTAGGCACTATCGCTTTCCGAAAGTGACGCATATTCTAATATTCAAAGTTAAAATGTTCATGCTACAACCTCTATGTTTTACCCCCATTTATTTCACCAAAAACGAAGAAATTCGAAATATAGCCAATGCTATCGCGACGTTATTGAGCTTTGTGATCAACTGAACGAGGAAATTCTTTTCAACTCCAGTTACGCTTTGCGAAGCTGACATTTTAAAAGGATTCTAATTAACCAAGTGGCTGCTAGATTGGATGGTCAGAATGACTGTGCTAATCGATTGAGTTAAACGGATCCCTCCGATTTGCTGGTTCATAAATTATTCCATTATTTCCATTGGTCCATTTTTCCATCCATTATTTCCATTCGGTTCAAAATCGGTACTTCATTCTCGAAACTCGGTCCGGTGGCGACGCTCATCTCAGTCTAAAAAGTTTGACCAGCTGAATTGATACAGTATCCGTCCCTTTCAATGAATACCTCGCAATGTCATCGCGTTAAATTCAGTAAATTATACTTCCTTGTGGCTTTCAACTTTGGACGTCTTCGTTTTATATTGAAATAATCGTTAAAACCAACTTTTACAAAGTTTTTTTTTTTATGAAGATTTTATTAATTTATGGCTATGGTTGGGAATGTCCAATCCCGAATCAAATCATTCTAATGCTCTATAAAACTATGATGATCCTTCCTAAGTGTAGTGAAAATGGTTTTGTTATGTACCGTAAAACTCTCCTTTTCCACGGCACCTGTTTGCCCTTTCAGACCGCCCTGTTTCTTTAATGTCAACCCCTTCTAGTCTCCGAGGTCACTGCTCTAGTCAGACTGTACATTCCGTCATATGGGAAAACTCCTGACTTTGACAGTAAATCTCTCTTTCATAATTTTATGGCTGTTAGAACTCACTATCCTTTGGAAAGTTGCCGAACCTTATTACTAATTCCCGTACTTACACTGCCAAATGTCATATTTGGTTCCATGTTGCGACAAATTCTTTGAAGAATTCAAATTAATTTCCAAAAATTTTAGTGAATGCAGAATTTAATTGGCAGAATCGATTCAAAGTGGAAAAACACAATTTCTTCGCTGGTCGGTCGAGTTCCTATCATTTCCGATCCTTTGTGGAAGCGAGTAGGTTATTACCTGGGACAGTTGCCCAGGTTGACCTAATTCAAAATTGTTCGGTTTGCGAAAATCGCAGAATGTTTTCGAAGGATTTTTTTAAGCCTATGCAAAGCAAGTGAAAAGATCAAAGAAACCTTTTAACCTTCCGCAGCGCTGTAAGGTATTATACGGAGCAAAAGCAATTAAAACTCACCAGCTCTGCAGAACCCTTCACCACCTCTCCACCACTATTCTGTACCCCGTCTGCATTATAGCGCCATTATTCCTTTAATTTAATTGCCTCGAACCCTGCGGTCCTACAAAATTTAATTTTCGGTCTGAAAGACCTTTATCAAGTTCGGTCCTATTATTTGAACCATCTGCGTTTCCCAGATCTGGAGTCCTTCGGTAGGACCTCCTCTGTCCGCCTCCACGTATTTAATTTAGTGAACCCACACAATAAAAGAACATCGGACAGGGAAAATGGTTTCTTAGCAATACTTGTTATTTTAAAATATTTCGATATCGTAGTGATTCGTAACATTCATTATACACTGGGAATATGGTCATATCTCTCAAGGAATTAGGTGAAGTGGCAGGATCCACATTCGTCAAGTGGTAGAAGAGTGTGATGCCTTACCTTAACCCTGTGTATAATGTACAGATAACATTCACCTTTTTCAGTTATTCATGGTTGAGAACTCTCCAATTCCTGCTTTCAAAATGGAAGAGAATAGTGGTAGGTCGCGAGGTAGGCTCTTAAGAGAAACTATCAAACTTACGTCATACCTCAGCATTCTCCTAATATGCTCTTTGTTTTCTGAATTGATTAAAATGTATCTTTTTCCGCCACCAAAAATATTTTTCGCGGTAATTTGTACATGTCCCTTCTTTTCCGTGTTTATTAAAATAGAGAGTGTTCGATTCTTTCCCATTACCTACCAATAATGGATGAAATGGTATTCTATTACTCGTAACATTCATTCTATTATCATCCACATGTAAACAGATTCGTTACAAAATTATTTGGAGGCGAAATCACTCAAGGTTGTGAAATCGAGGTCTGATGCGCCAAGAACCTGAAACAATAAACTCATTTGGAAGAGCCAGTACCCCAAATAAAAAGTTTGTTGTTTGAAGAAACGTAGATTCCAAAACTCGCTGAGTAGAAAAAATTGTTTACCCAATTACAAAAAAGTCATAATGTAATTAGCTGTATGTTGTTTTAACCTAATAAGAGAACTTTCATAGTAAATGAAGCTGTTGAAATGAGTCTGGAAATAAATATATTTGAAATATTTCTTCATCGAAATCCGTATTGAAGCATCCTGATATTATTTCTGAGTTATATATATAAGGATGAGTCCGTTGGACAACACTTTTTGAGCACATTAAATTGATCCAATTTCAAAAGGTGTACCAAAATCACAAAAAATTACAAAACTGTTGACAATCGTTCAAATTCTATTTTTTGTCAGCTCAAATTTATGCCAAAAATTGTACTTGAATTTCACTAAAATGTGGGAAAAAATGCATACAACCTAAGACCTTCGGTTGAATAGATAACTGTCATTTACCACAAGTTTTTTCACAGTAAAATTTGTTGGCACACAAATATGGTGATATTTCAACTCAATTGAATAAAATAAATGTAATATGAAAATTTTGGAAAATTTGCTGGTGCGATCATGTTTCATGGCTGGAACATTTTTTGTCTGTCGGTGTACCAAGGTCTGTGTTTAACAATTATTTGCGGCCCAAGGATTTGCGTTGAAAGGCTGCTGAGTAAAGGAGTATTATTTGATGTAATAATGTGCAGCTTTTCCATTGTGTTGCCATTATTCAGACGAATCCACAAATATTGTAGTTTCGAACTCCGATTGAGGGAAGATGCGTGGATTTACAAATATGTTCATAAACTTGAGGAGTATGATTGTGGATAAGAGAATAATTTGCTATCTTCAGAACGTAAATAACACCTTTTTCTTATTAGGAAATGGTAAAATAAACTCCTACTTAACATAATATCAAAATTGGCTCATAACTATTGGGTTTGGAGCAGATGCCATAGTTCCACAGTCCAACTATAAGGCTTTATTAAACTCACAAGGTGCATTATAGCTACTAATCTTCAAGGATTACTACGATGGTGGGCTATTGCTCCAATTTTACTGCCGATTCCACCTTTAGGTAGCGGAAGCTTTGTTTCCATTTGCGGGACATGAAGCTTTTTTCCCCCAAAATAAAAACTGTCTCTCACATTTTCCATTGTAGACCGTTCTTAACAACTTTCATCTTGTGTCTATCGGTGTATCCGCAAATCTTTAAAACAAGATTAACTCCTTCAGGTTTCAACCGATTTTGATGAAATGATCAGAGAAAGTACCTAATTTCCTTAGGATGTAATGTTCCTACCGCTCTCAAATATTCAGGAGAGTCAGGGTAAAATGGTATGATAATCTCATAACAATTTCAAAATCATCGTATCCGCTTTAGAATTAACTTGACGGAACCGCAATACAAGTCGCCTGACCTCTTGAAGGCGTTGATGTGTGGCAGAATAATTCCCGTGGCATATCTGTGCCGTGAATCGTCGTAACAAGCTTATATCGTACATCTATCGAGATTTTTAAAATCATTCGAAAATATCTATATTTACATGTTAGGTAGATGAGGAAGCTATGTTCATACAGTACAAGTATTTGCATAATCTGGTTTCACAGAAGTCCTATTTGCTCGCTCGATTCAAAATCTAATGGGCGGGGAGTTCAGCCATCAAATGCATGTTTCTTAAAGATGATTTGTGTTTCGGCTATTACACGTATGCACAACCCCTGGTAAATGGCTCGTGCTTCGCTTATTGGCTATTCTAATACTTACAAGCCGATCAGCTTCCCCTACCTGAGATATGCGACCCATCGATTCACAGTCACCAGCTTCCGAGTGTTGACTGACGTCGTCCCAATCAAAATGCAAATTAATGGATTTGGGGCCTCAGCTTGGGACTGGGAAACAGTATTTTGTCTCAGTAATTTACTCGATTGGTCAGCCTTTGTTTTGCCTGTGGATTTCTACGGTTGTTTGCGAACCATTCGCAGGTGAATGGCATAGCTATTTGCATTACTATTGCCGTCTGTGCTTAGTTCACATATATTCCATCAAAGTTTACTGTGAATATACCTGTTTGAAAATTTAAAATTGTCGATACTATAACCGAATGCCACGTATTATTGGTGTCACTGAATTCTATTGCCGCTTGCTTTCTTTACATTTTCTAAGGTAACGGTTTTGGGCATCCAAAATCAAAACCCAAATGTCCACAAGGATGTGTGTTCTTTTTTAAGATATTTGGTATTTTGAAAACTTCCGTATTTTTTTTTTTTGAGAAAAGCAAGTTTCATACAAATAATTGAGTTCAAATGATGAATTTTTTTGTTCCAAAACTATTTTTATGATGCAAAGTATCTATAGCTTCAATATCGTTGGAAATCTTTTTGTATAGAGTTCTCTGTATGTCAGCACCTACGCGATTCCATCTCGTGGTGTTCTTGGCGTATTTTGTTTAACAAGATTTTCCTAGAAAAAGTATTCTCTGTTAATTTAATTGTTCAAATCAGGCGAAACTCCAACATACCGTGATGCCTTTTTTTCTGAATTGACTCCGACCAATTGAAAAATCTTTGATTGCATCGGTAGCAAATATAGTTGCTGTATACGCCGCACCTCTAGATAATGAACCGAAATCAGAAAACCATCGTAAGTGGACGAGTTATGAATGGTGTCGGTCGTGGAACGGTTGATTTCCCTTTCGATATTCCTATTTTTTTGTCTGGTATACCACTTAGTAATGTAGGTATATCAAACACTTTTCATGTTGCATCTCTGTCGAGAATCGTGGCCACTCAGCTGAGAAATTGAAATAAGAAAAAAGTTGAAATTGCCCATTATTCTATCAAACTACCTACTCAAACCCATTGTTTGGCACCTGTGGCCAGAGGTACATAAAACTTGACTAAGGTTGGGGAGGTTTTTGGCCTAACTGATAAATTACCTCCTTCCTCCACATCTCATCCCAGGGGGCTAAGATTAAAAAGTCGCTGACGTCACAAAATGAAAGACTATCTCTCTCCCTAACGATCCCACTCTCCCTTCGCCCCTACCTACATAGAGCTCTACGATTTTCCTCCGAGTCCGTCGTATTAAGACTACCCCCGCCTACAGTACTCGAGATAAATTTTTCCCTCCAACTTCCTTCTTTGAAATATGACTGGCAATAAAGTGTAAAGCGCCTCGTACGCAGCTCCGTCATGGCTAAGACGTGAGCTTCCCTGTCACTTTTATGTTCCTCATCTTTCGCATGGCGTCAGTTACTATCATGTTCACTTGTAATACAATGAATTCTTCCCTAATGATCATACATGGGCGTCATGAGCATAAATTCTTCGCCGAATGTCGGACTATACATTTATGACACTGAATTATAGTATATCTGCTTCTCATATTTTTATTTTATCTAACCTAATTAGCAAGAGCAAAGTTCTGCAAATAGCCAGTGTTATTTTTACAACATCCAAAAAGTACTAAAAGTTACATAGTTTTATAATTATTTGTTATACTCCTTAAAAAAATTACTCTTGACTTCAACTTCTAAAACAAGTAGTAGAACGAATGATGTATTATTTACATACCTGTTTTTGTCCCACAGGTAAGACTTCCACTGTTTACAATCCCTGTTTGAGTAAGGTAAGCAATTGCAATATATCTGTTCACTAGCTTGTTCGTAGCGTTAAAAATTGCATGATGGATTTCCGCATTGAACTAATTGTCGGAGATAGTGACATTTTACATACAAGGTTTGTAAATTAAGTAATGAGACTGATTTTTTTTTTAAATTTTTAATACAAAAAGAATTACAATTCAATATTCTCACCTTCAAAATAACTTCCTTCTGAGGCCACACAGCGCTGGAGACGTTTCTTCCACTCCTTTTAGCAGTACTGGAACTCTGATACTGAAATAACCTTCAGCTGGTCGGTTACAGCCGTTTGAACTTACAGACAGGGTTAG
Source organism: Creontiades dilutus (assembly GCA_031894815.1). Taxonomy (NCBI): domain Eukaryota; kingdom Metazoa; phylum Arthropoda; class Insecta; order Hemiptera; family Miridae; genus Creontiades; species Creontiades dilutus. Next base: position 318,728 of record JAVIWC010000643.1, read on the forward strand.
AGGGTTGCGATGAAATGGCTCGGTCCTCATAAGATAATGATCGGCTCGGGTATGTGATAGATATGGTTAGTTCCTGATTGTAGAATCCGTCGCCTTGGAAATGAGTCAGCCGCCTTCAAGTGTCTGGAGTGTTGCTGACTGCATTTAGCCCAATCTAAGGGAAGGGGCAACTATACCATTCCATCATTTAACAAGTTGAGTTATAAATATTCCTCGTTCGCTGTTTTGCGTCAAATGCTCATTTTACAAAAGACGAGCGTTCCATAAATCATATAATATCTGTTTTCATGAAAATTTTGCGGGTGGAGTCACACGGTGGAGGTGTAGTGCGAAAGACAAGTTCGGATGTAAAAGTTCTTTAAAGATGTTTGAAGAAGTGACGGTGCTGGTTACTTGCATAGGTGCTTTGGACCAAAAACTGGTCAAAAGGTAGTTTTTCGGGGGTTTTAGATCAATAGCAATTCACATAAAGCAAGTAATTGCTATTTATGAACCTAAACGTAATCCTCCAAACCTTGGAAAAAATGTAAATGAAGATAAAATAATATAAAAATAATAATAATGATAAACCCATTAGTTGCTGTTTGGAGCGTTTCCTTGTGGGAGCGACTTGAGTATTTTACTGCGGGGTTGGGTTGGGCATTTTACATTGGGACCAGGTCGGGATGAGTATCCGAGTTTTCGGCTCAGCCAAAACAACTCCTTTATAGCACTGCTCGGAATAGTAGGCGAAGCTACTACGAAGGATGAAATTGTCCTAATCCTGCTCCGTGATTCAGTTACACGTCGGAAGTTACCCCCTGCCACTAGTCTACCTCCCATGGCTGCTGCCCCTCCGTTTACCTCTGTCCCTAGATATCGGTTCTTCAGGTAATGAACAGATCTACCCTAGCCATACTAGCCCTCAGTGCACCGAGACTGTAACGGACAACCACGAAGGGAACGTGAGACAAAATTGAGCTTTTCTCGCCCAAATACAAATTTCAGCTACCAACAAGCGGGGTGCAGATGCGCCTGTGCTCCTGTCAGCAGCTGCCCCTTCAAGCCCTGGATTCACTGCTTCTCATGACGCATGTCAACAGGGTGGTTTATACCTCTAGTTAGGTATTTTATCGTTATAAACTAACCACTTCAAAACTTCAACTACAAAATACCGTATCTTGTACTATACGTATGTCTACGTATTTAACTACAAGATACGTATTTGATACGTCTTGAACAACTACTAGTACGTCACTACAAGATAGGTGTTACAAGAAAGAACATAACAAACACGTGTATTATTCCTATTAGGAAACTGCCCTGTACAAACCTTTTTTTAGTATTTCAATTCTGTTGAGAAATTGTTCCTTGTTGAAAATCAACATGTTCGGTAATATCGTGTATTTACCTTGTCAATCTGTGTAAGTATTGAATTAATTCTACTACGTTTATCGTACTGAGGTACGTATTTCTAGTTCGTGTTACTATCCAATTGGGAGAAGTTGAAATTGTTCTTTCTTCAGCTTTGTCGTAATTTTCTTTTAGTTGTCTTCCCACCCTTAGAAGTCTGGATGTCGCCCCAACCTCGCTCAGGGCAGTTTTTGTGTGTTGTAGATCGATGGAGTGACTTCACAAGGGTGGTAGTTACGAGTTTTTGCTTGCCATCATTTATCTCCCTTTTGCTCTTGGAGTTTGTCTAGACCTTTACCTACCTGGCATTTTAAGCCCAACTTACTCAACTCCTTTCTACTGTTGAAAAGTGTGCTGACGTCGTATCTTCAACGCTTGTGGCCTTAGTTACCGTTTTATCGAAGTTTTGTCCAATTCAAAGCTATCCCAGCGGCTCAATGAATTCAATTATTCATATTTTCCGAAAAGTTTTCATGCTGATTATTTTCGATGAACAGAACAGAACCTTTAAACATTAACAAAGATGTTGAAGATATTTGAAAGGAAGGTAATTAGAATGAAGTAATTTTCTAATTAACATTTCAAGAAGCAAATAAATTTCAGTTGTTTTTCAGATCATAGTGAAAAATAAGTGGTTTTCGGATTCTTGGTGCTTTCTACCGCCTTGTTATCTTTTACATTAAATTTATGATAGATTCATTATTTTAAATCGGTGCAAATTGCATTCTTCCCACTGCTGAAAAATTTACTGTAGAACTGATCGACCCGGAGAATCAAATTTCATGGTTGAAGACCAGAAAACACCGTCGTTACATGTACATGTACGAATTTGAAATTTATATGAATATTCTTTTAAAGATCATTTCTACGTGATATGTGCCATTATAGATCCATCATTTTCTAGATGGGAGGTGGAGTTAAATTTGTCTTATCCTCTTGTTGTTGCTTCAATAACAAACCTATAACTTCAGGGTTATTCAATTATAGTTTATCGGTTGTCGATTCATTATTATATCTTTATTGTGGATTGATGAATTCTATTTGTTTTTCATCTGTCATGATGTGATAGTTGCTTCAATACAACCAATGAAAATTGAATCGATTCATTCAGATGATTAATAACTTTAAACGTACGAGGATTGGAGGACGGAGCAGCAATTTTTACCGGAAGATAGAATCACACACACACACACACACACACACACACACACACAAATTACATATATATAGTTTGAAATTTGGCAAAATCAATTTGAATATTCATATTATCAAATTGATCATTTGCAAATTAATTTGACTTGTGCCAAATCAGATCCATATTTGTAGGCATCTCAAGTTAAATTTGTCTTATACTCTTGTTGTTGCTTCTGGCAAAACCTTCGCTTTGGCATATCAAATAATAGTTCATCTAACCCAACATGGTTGTCCATTATTATTTATAAATACTTTATTCTCTCTCTCTCTCTCTCTCTTCTCTCTCTCTCTCTCTCTCTCTCTCTCTCTCTCTCTCTCTCTCTCTCTCTCTCTCTGAAAATTGAATAAAATAATAACATTTATGCAGCATAAAGTCATTTTCTTTATAGTAGTTGATTAACCTGTAGGTTGCCTTGTGGAATAGAAGAAAAGAAAAATCCGTTATCATAAATCAAATCAACAAAATAGGGACAAGCCAAATTTAATTTCTTCTTACACCATCTACAATACGATATCAGATATTTAAAAGATTCTTGTGTAGGTGTTTTTCTGGATTCAAGATATTTCGGACAACAGTTACGCTTCGAGCAACGGCACTGAGATTTTCTTCAATGTTGACTTTGTACATAATAAAAGGAGATAACAGCCTATCTACTTAACGTGAGGCAGTTGAGCCATTATCATTCGGATTTAGGTTGTTTGCTCGTCTGGTGCCGCCGATGTTCTTGTGTGTACAGCCGAGCTGTTGGCTGAATTATGAGACAATAACGCTATTAGTAGATTGTAGCATCACAATAATATCAGTTACAATACGCATGCCCTGGCCGTAGTACTACCTAGTAGTAAATACCGTTGCGTTGAACCGAACATTGATTACAGAGTCTGTCAATTATAGAGTGATGCAAGTAATTCCCTTATCTACTAATTATATTGTTAACGAGATAGTTGTTTTCTTCAAGTATATCGCTCTCCAGGTTGGTTTAAGAATTTGCTAAGTAAACAACACACTGCTGTGTAACACCTTCAATTACAAAAGACAACATTTTTCGGAAAAACATTTCAAAACTACACAATTTCTAATGATGGTTAACATTTTTTTCACATAATAACTCTTGTTGATTATTACAAAATTTGTAATTTAATTTTAATTTAATGACCCAACAATAAGTCAACTAACCAGCTGCAGTAAATTCCAATACTCCCCATAAAAAATTTGCTCCTTCGAATATTTTATTCCTCTCAGTTTGTTTCTACTTGTTGATGATGTTGTGGTCATCAGAAGCCTTCGTATACACGTATTGAGGTGACGGAAGTATTTTATTGAACATATCTGAGGCCTTGATTTTAGTAAGCAAACGTCAGTTTAACTTGTCGACATCTCAGCGCTGCCCTCTTGCGAAATGGGGTAACCGAAAAAAACTCCCCCGATTTGGTATAGGCGGAAACGAAACTCCCGGAATCAAGAATTGAACAAAAACGCTGCAAATTTTTTCACTGGGGTTTATTATTCAATTGGGTTGCGTTCATAATCATATTTGTGTGAATCGGCTACAAAGCCTCTTAGGAGTTCACTCCAGTATCCACATTACTACATCACTAGGTTACTGCTATCAAAACAAAAACAATAATAAACCAAAATAACGCAAATGTTGGCACCATAAATCGGGCCACACATCGGGATGGTTTGACCTACGGACCTGGGGAGGGGCTCATTCGATTCCTCGTGGAAAGTTCTTCAAAAAGAGTCCAAATTTAGGCCGCCTTGACTTTTTTTGAGGTTTTTAGGGATTTTACAAAACTATGACAACCCTTAAAGGGCACTTTAAATTGAGTGAGACAGCACGCTCAAGAATTGGGGCGTCGTCGGACCAACATGGATTTTTCCTGAAACTTTTAGCTTTTTTGCTTCAGCCGTTTGGGAGAAATTGTGCGTACGGCGTACGGACGGAAAGTTTTTTATTGCAGATTCGGATTCTACTCCCTTTGGAACGAAAACCATGAAATTTTCAGGGGGGGGGGGGGGGGGGTTAGATTTTTTTTTCAAGAGCGATTACAATGGTTTATTATTGAATAATAAACCAAAACGCATGGCATGATAAGCAGAATCAAAGGGGACTCTTGAAAGCAAACTTTAGTCACGAACTTTAATCACATATTCTGTTGTCATAATTTACTATGAAATTTACGACGTATATATTCACATTCGAGTGAATTTTTTTCGTAAAATTTCTAGCCCTTAGGGGAAGCGTAAAGTAGCCCGAGTGGGCTCATTCGATTCATTGAGCCTATCAAAAGCAAAAACATGAAGCACTAGTGTTTCCTCCTTGATTTCGCCCTGCAGGATTAATTATGACTTATAACTGAAACTCTTGCGTTCATCTGCCTATTCGGTTTTGGAATTATACAGATCTTGAAACGTCCTCCTTTCTTTGGCAGACTTGTTCCCAATCCGCCATTGGGGCAACGTGCTAAGTTCGTGGTAACTCAAGATTCTCTTCGTGGTCCCTTAGACTCAGTCTAAGTACGACCTAGAAACTCGCAGCGGCCGTACCTGGACACTGGGAATCACATCATTCCTACTCGTATCTCACCTCCTGGTCCTCCGAAAGTGTATTTTTTGTCTTTACGAAATCGCCGGAGTTTTCCTTCCTATAACCGCAAAATGAAGTCAAACGTCGACATCTCCGGGTGATCTCCGATTCAACTCGTAACCGTCTGGGTTCCAACTCAAGTTCAGTGGTCAATAAAAACTCTTCGTCTGATTCAAATGTTCTCAGCATTCTCCCACTCACTAGCCAGAGGTCCTAAATTGTCCAATTTTCTTGGACTACCTGCTTGAACGTCCCACAATTTTTGAGGCGACTTTTCCCTCTCTGCATTTGAGGCTCGTCAACTCGTTTCCTCTACTGATTGAACATCTATTTGATTTTCATCCACACACCGTACCGGTCATTATTGTCAGTAATATTTCCGAGTGTTTCTCAAAAATCAAAATCAATATTCTCTTCAAATATCTTCAAAATTTCTCTCCCAGTTATCAGTGATCGGTTTGTTTTCAGAGAATTCCATTTCATTTTGCTACTTTTCAGTTTTGTCTCTGTTTTACTTGGTATTCCATCGCTTTTCAAATTATTCTCCAATTGTTTAGTAAATTTCAAATCTCAAAAACAAACTAAATAGTAAATTCAACAATCGGAACCCTGCAGTTTGGTTACTTACTAATAGTTGCTCAAATACTAGTTCCTCATTTGTAATGATGTTATCAGTTAGGATCCAAACCCACATTTTTTGGGAGAGCCTAATTATTTTTGATAAACTTGAGCTATAAATTTCTTTTTACCTCATTTTTTTTTAAATAAATGAAGTTCCTTTCTATAATTAATTAGGTATATATGTTTCTATAATTAATTGCGACTAACAAATCCAATAGACTCCAATTTCTATAGTTCAAGCTCAAATTCGTCGACAACCCTGATGCACTGAAACAAAACCTTAAATTGTAGCATTCACAAGCAAAACGCGTCTGCTTCTTAATAGTGCTGATCTCTCCTACCATACCGTGACTTTTGTTTCTCGGTCTTATTTCACCATTGTAAATTAGTTCGTCGTTCTATGCTGTCTGCCTATGCAACCTCACTGTCTGGTGTAACAAATTTAAAAAATCACCAGAACTATGACCAGTTCAAAATGGCGGTAATGCGTTGACAATACAACAATAACATCTTATACCAATATCCCGGTAACTTTGGCCCGTCTGCTCCACCTTGATGCTTAAAATTTACTCGTCACAGTAGACGATTAAATTTCAGCGAAACCCTGTGGCTAAACACCAACAGACAAATAGACACCGAAATAACGGGATGTATGTAAATATTTAATTAGCGTCAATGTCCTCGTCGTCATTATTTCTCTACCACCATTCTGAGATAGATTTACATCGAACTGAAATCTGCCAACCCTTTTCAGATCTTAATTATTAGAAAAAACCTATTTTATTTCTATATACAACCATACCAAATCATCTCATTTGTAAGTTGATTTAATTCTTACCGAACTATTTCATCTCACACTAGTTGGAAGTAATCACCAGATTTCGGGAAGTTTAAGGACAGCGAGGAGACATTGTACGTAAATTTCATTTATTGTTGATAAATTATTTACATTCACTTACAAAAATAATCATCGGCCACGACGAAAGATTTAGGTACATTTATATTTACAAGGAATGTTATTTAGAAAAATTACAATTTAATTGTTAGGCCGCTCGATATGATTCGTAATTACAAAATATTCACTAAACATTGATTAATGAAGGTATATATGTTTCAACAATGTTGATGTAATGGTAATGTCCGATATTATTCAAAATCTACATTTTCTAATAAACTTGATTTCCAGACAAACATATTTCATATTCTTTAAACTTTGAATTCTCTTGTCTTATGAATAATTACAAATCGGCATTTGTTGAAAAGATTCCAGATCAGTTTGGTTATCTTAGAAATCATGTATTTCTATATTTGAAAATTCGTTTTCGAATACATTGCACTCTGATACCTTTCTTGGTTTTTGAATTTAGTCAATAATGAATAACAACAAGAATATACATCCATTTACTGATTTACTTTCACAATGGAAAGTAATTTTTAAAATCACCAGTTCTTAGATTCCATTGTCCGGTATTTTCAGATAGAATACGCTCACAGTTCGAATATAATTAATTATGTCAATATCATTATCGAAACAATATCTCGAGGTATCGAGCGATTCTCGTAAATCCTCTTGAGCATTAAAATGTCACAAATATACAGTCAATCAAAGGTTATTTGAAACTAAAAAATCTCAAGAGCTCTTTATGGTTCAGACATTCACACACGACCATTCACACATCGTTTAAAATTCTAGAGTCCTCTGCGTATCAACAATGTAGTTTCACCCCACACTTGGATTCATTGCGTTAGAACCCTACGTGTCAGAAGGACAAATGATTTACAGTCTCAAGTTGATGTTTATGGCACTAATAACCGAGATCACCCACCGTTTGAAGGAATGATGAAGTTTTTTCTTGATGCTGTCCATAAAATGAACAAGTGTGGTGGTTTTTACTCTTCTTCATCTTTTCGGGGCTCCAGCTGCACATCTCCGTTAGTTTTTTTTTCCTCTGATGTTTTATTTCCATTTAAGATGTCTTGTATTTCACCGAACGTTTTCCCTTTGGTTTCAAAAACGACGAAGATAACAAAAAGAGCACATGCGAAGCACATGAATGTGAAGTAGTAATACATGATTGCAGGACCCATCCTGTCGGACACTTCTTTGAACGCTTTGTTTACCAAGCATGAAACGAACGCTAGCATTATGGCTGATACAGCTCCGGCGTGACTTTTCACGTTTGTTGGCATAAGCTCCCCGACCAGAGTAGATGGGAGGAACCCAATACCAATGGAATATGTTACTGAAAACAACAGAAGTGTTACGTATGGTATCCAAGTCACAGAGGCGGTCTCTGTATTCGAAGGATACATTTGGTAATATACCCCGGTTACTAATGTACACAATCCAGTGGAAATACTGGATATTAGTAGAAGAGGCTTACGACCAAGCCTATCTACAAGTGGTAGCGCCAAAAAGTTGGCAATTATAAGTAAACCGCTGAAAATGATCATGTACACTTTTCGCGAGGCCCCACCACCTGTTTCTGGCATTATCTGTGTGCTGTACGCTAATGTTGGGCTGATTCCGCTACTTCTTTGAAAGAACGCTAGTGCTGCAATGATTAGAAGTGCTTTTCTGTTACCGCTGGTGGATACCAGATCAACAAAACGGCCTTTGTTTTGCATGTCGCTCTCTACTCGCCTACTCATTTCTGACAACTCGTGTTCCAAATCCGTCATTTGTTGATTATCAGTTTTATCAACTTTTCGATATTTGGCCAGCGACTTTTTAGCCGCTTCCTGTCTGCTTTTCATGAGGAGGAAGTACGGAGACTCAGGGAACGACAAGAAAGTAGCTAAGAAACTTAAAGGTATTGCCAGTATTGCGGCATTGAGAATCGTGTAACTGGTAAACGGACCAATCACGTATCCGTAAAACATACCGAGGTTGAGAAACCCGATGAACATAGTGCTCAGTGCACCTCGGATTTGAATGTTAGAGATTTCCGCGAGGTATATAGGTACGACGCTAAAAGCTATCCCTTTCCCTAGGCCAGCCATAATTCTGGCAATAAATATCAGCCATTTGTTTTCGTAGACCAAAACCGAACCACTGGCTATAAGGTAGACGATAGCGGTGCCCAGCAGGGTAGGTTTTCTACCTATAATGTCCATCATATACCCTGCAGGTATGGGGCTCAGCATATTGCCGAAGTCCATGAGAGCGACCATTGTCGAAACATCGCCGCCCACTAGAATCTGGGAGTCAGTGTGGTACCCGATGGTAGACGATGGCCAGCCTAACCAGGCTCCTGCGGTCATTGCGGCAAAGCCGGCTGTTGAAAAAAGAAAGCACAATATTAATTATTACTGAGTATAAACCTGCTTATAAAAAAAACATCCAACAACGTTGAAAATTAGTCATTAACTTTCCCCTAGATACTGGATGCAGTTAATTTTAAATTCATTGAAATGCTGCACTCAGCAGTACCATGAACTAATTAAATCTTGAGCGATACTCGCCAATGAAACCTTCTCTTTCCAACGAATTGTCCAAATCTAAGATTCGTGATAGTCATCAAGGTAGGATTCTGATATAACGGGTATCTATAAAGGAGTTTCTGTGGCTCAATCTAGAAAACGTATATCCAAAACTCAATACAAGTTACATGTTATATTAAGCTATATAGGTACCTATAGAAGGAAACTAGAAATTTATTATATCTTAAGGTTAGTCAACAGCGGAATGCATACACTCAGACGTGGAGTCAACATTCCTATTCTAGGAATGAAATGACACATACGCCTCGGATACATGTACCTCTTTACTCTTCCCAAGGTTGTCGTTTGCTTATTTTTAGGATAGGGGCTGTAGTACCCTTAAAGTCTTGTGCCATTTACAAGACATTCGCATTATCGATCCACCACGTGTTGAAAAAAGTCATAGTCACAAGGGATTCCTTATTGGGAAAATGCGCTGGCAGACGAAGGCGTTATGTCAATGAAAACAGTATTTTTTCATATTCAGTCCGAGCTTTCCATAGTTTTCCCACTTTCTAGGTCGCGTTGATATTCCTGCCAATATGGCTCTCGCTTAATCTCCAGGCTGTAGGTCGGTGAAAATTGAAGTGGCTCGACAGAATAGTTTCCCAAAAAGCTTCAGTATGTAAACAAGTATAACCACTTTGTAGATATGTTGGCAGTGCGAAACACGGAAGTCAGCATGGAAGCACCCACAGCTGTTACCAAGTTTTCGACTCTAATGTTCGTGGTTGGTCGGCTCCTTTCGTCACCCGTTCAGGTCGACACGACTAAGTTCAGAAACTTGAGCTAAGGGCACAAAGGGTTTTCGCTTCTGCCCTCTCGTTGCCTCGCGGGAAGTTGGTCTTTTGGCTCAAGATTCCCCTTCGCCTGCTTCCGAAGTCTCTCCAGCCGAGGAGAGCGTTTGCTCCAGTTTGCTCCCCAGCTCACAATCAAATTTGCGCGACCGTTGAGAGGGCTGGGACGAGGAGGTGAGTTTCTCCGGGAGTTTTGGTTAGGAAATACCAAATCGTTTAGTTGAACGGAAACCGCTTTGGGGGCAACTTGTTTGCTCTAGAAATAGTCCCTGGAGCTATGTGAAGTTAGTAACGGAAATAACAAAACAATCTGGTCGGTGGAGAGAAACGCACATGGAGAATTGATTAATTTGCAGCTATTTCATCAGTTGTCCAACCCCAACCCTTTTATTGATTCTTATCAATTCGATTCATTTGTAACATTATACTTCGATTTCTGCAACTGAATTAAATATGGTTACTGTCCTCAGACGAAAAAAAAAAAAAAAATGGCGTCGGAAGATATTTTGTCACTGGCTATCTTAAGAGTTGACGCTTTCTGTTTAAGAAATTGCTTTAAAAAATACATCGCCTGAGCCCCAAAAAATATAGTGGAATATCCTCCTCAGCTGATAGAGCCGTTATGCGGGGTTTTTAAATCTGTAGCTATAGGTAAACTAATTTCATAAACAATAAAATCGATATATCGATGACTCAATTAGTTATATCGTTTAGCTTTGCTTAGTGAAACTTTGAATGACGAATCAGGTTGGTTTTGGATATTGTGAGTGGAGGAATTTCATTCGTCTATTATTTGAATAGTATAACAGTCAACATTACATCAGGCCAGCCGCTGTTTCAACGCTCTAGTTTATTTGTGCTCGTTCAGGTTCCGAGTGAACGAAAACGATCGTCGGACACCCTCGACTGGTTTTATACTACTTTGTTTTGAAATGTGATAAACTGGTAGTTAATCCATCTGTGTTGTACGGTTGTCCCGATGGTGGGCTGACATTGTTCTGTTCACTAACTCGAATGAGTTAAAATCCTAAGTTTATTACGTTCTACCGCACGATTATTTCACACTTGAAGGTTAAAAAGATGTTGAATTAGTAGTGGCGAACCTCGCCAAAGTTGTGTTCTGGTTTATTTTTTGCATGCATTTTTTCTGGATTATTTATTGTACTTCTGTTTGATTTCATTTCATCTCTCTTGTACCGTGGACGGTCGAATAGGGAGTCAAGAAATATCGGTAATCTGTTAATTGCATAATGAAGTTCTCTCCTGTGTATTAGTTGCCTCTCAACATTGTAACGCGAAAAATATGAAGCTAATGAAATGGACTAGACGAGCCAATGGACTCCTAATTTAATTAACTCGTAGAGTCAACTATTCATTTTCACTCTCTTCTTTTGTGTGTTAAACAAAACTAACTAACTTGCTTGATGTTTCTCGGTAAGTTTTCTCTATCCCTTCTTATGCAATATAGATCTGAAACCTCTCCATGTACTGAAACGAGTTTGAATCCGATCCACAAGGCACTTCACAGTTTTGGAGTTATATTTCTAATCCCAGAAACTGCGTAAAACTAATGAATAAACTCCACGCTCAATATTGAGGTTTAATTCATTAAAGCGAACATTCCGATGGTTTAGGTAGGAAAAGTAATTACTCATTATAATTAATGAATCATTATAATATATATGTAGAATATACGTGGTAGTACTGGAGTACTATGTTTCTACCAAATGAGGGTGTGTAATGCAAACTGTCTTGCGTGTTTCCGCTACCAGCGTTATCGGTCACCCATTCGCACCGAACCTCGGTTATCTATGATTTATCGAATTATTGTAATGTTTGGCTGGGGGTTAAGCACGGTTCCTAGTTTTGTAGTTCAGAAATACTGAGAAACAGTATTTCATTTTTAATTAGTGACCTCTCGGAACTTTTCCTTAAAGATTACTCAACTATAGAGACGGTAGAAAAATCAGAACCGATTATGACTTTCGTTTGAATTGTTTCATGATAATAATTATGTAAAGCTAATAGACTCAAATTGAAAGGCAGAGTTGAAAAAAAAGAAACTATTTAATAAAGCGACTGCCATCATTACATTTTACTGAATATTCAACACTGTTTTCGAACTCGTAGCCGAATATTGAGAGGGTAGTGATCTCTGGAAAAATGGGGTCAAATGGAGGGTTACGTCGAGCTTTTTTTACTCGCTCTTCTTCGTCCGTTCCAATTACATTCCCATAAAATGTCAGTTGTCGCCAGCGTTAGAACGAACGCTAGTTATTTCGGAAGGAGCCACACTACATTTCTGAATCCACACATTACTTCGAGTGCTTTCCTTTTTCTCGGTATCCAATTGTTCAGATTCTTCGTGCAATTTGTATTGTGGGTAAAGTAGTCTGCACATCTGTTGTATTGGAAGCATTCACAATGGTGCAATTTTGGTGATGAAATCACTTTTATATACCGTACATGAAAGAGCGCAGTTTCGACTGCTCATTAAACCGCAAATATCTTTTTCTCTCTCCCTTCATTTATTCACCTTCATTTTCATCTTCTTATTCATCTTCCACTAAACGTTTTCGAGTTCAATGTGGCCCTGAACTGTCTCGATGGGTTCTACAGCTAACTCTTTCCTCTTTTTTACCTTAACCAATCTTAAAATGGTATGCATTAGACGAAAGGTACATAATACACAATATATGATATCACAAAGTTAGGTTTTATTTTGTTTTTATCGGCGTAAAAAGTACCTCGTAAGTGTGTGTGTGTATGCGTGTGTGATTTTCTGCACGTTTGGTACGCTATTCAATCGTTCTCTCTCTCTCTCTCTCTCTCTCTCTCTCTCTCTCTCTCTCTCTCTCTCTCTCTCTCTCTCTCTCTCTCTCTCTCTCTCTCTCTCTCTCTCTCTCTGTCTTCCTTTTGAGGTCCTCGAAAAGCGATCCACTCCAACTATATTCCCAACGAATACATTTTCAGAATAAATCCTCTACAATGGGGAAAAGGATAGCCTAGTGAAAGAAGTTCTCTCGAAAATCCTCCTTTTCTCTCAAATCATCCTTTTGCATACGACGTTTTCTTGTATTTAAATAAAATATCACGATATTTTATGCGCGAGGTCCCAGAGAAGAGCCTTTCTATTTTCTGTATTGTCTGCCTCACTACCTTTTTCAAATTTGCATTCTTCCCTTTTGCGCATGAAAAGCGATCAGTTGCCATTGGGGCAAATAGCAAATAGCTTTAGTCAGAATTTTCTCAATCGTTACTTTCAGATTGGTATTGGGGATCAACATTTTTTTTAAATCAGGGAACCAATATTATCAGTAACGAAAACGGTGTGAATTTGTAATATTTTAAATATTTCTGAACAAACCTATACTGTACCCAAACAAATCTATACTGTACAAAGTATAGATGAGATGGTACAGAAGGAGAACAATAAAAATATTGCATGGAAAATCGTTCACATTAAGTTAAAGCAGCGCTTGCGCACGAGTCCGCAACAAATCAAGACATTTTCCACCGACTCCCAAAACTTGGGACACAGAGACAACTAATAATGATAATGGAAGCTCAAATTTTAACCAAGAAAGATATTTATTTCAAATATACACAGCAAATGAAAATCAATTAACTGGCTCAATATCCGTTGGCTCCATTTCGCCTTGTTCGTTGGGTGAAGTAATACTGAACTATGGGCGATGGTGAGAATTTGGTTTATGTTTTGGTATCTAGGTCGACCGTGACGCACAGCTGAGACAATGTTCGCGACGATTTTTTGTTTATGTGCCATAGCAAACACATGAAAATGTCAAAAAAGTACCTACTATTATATAACGTGAAATAACAATTTACAGTCTCTGGGGGACCCATTTAAAAGAGTTGTTAACCTGCTGAACATAATATTTAGTTCCAACTAATTAAGCAGATATGTACTTGATTACACCATTCTACTTGCTCTACTCACAAGCTTCATTTTGGAAATTATGTGCGATACTAATGTTAAATATATTGCTTCAAACATTCAAAGCGAGGAATGTGATTACAAAATTCATTATAAACAGCATTATTGTTTCAAATAAATCGCTCTAATACCTATTCGTCTTCAAGAATACTAAAAAATATTTGATGGTTTTACCTTATTGTACATCGAGCCAACCAACTTCATGAAAAATAATTATTTCATTATTTTAATTTGAATAAATTAGATTACACAGAAAGGAATGTTGTTGCCGGAGCCCTAAAATTTTATTCCCGAGTAAATGGAATTTTTTAGATCGGCGCCTAAATATTTCAGCCTCTAATTGCTTTTTGTTCAATAATACTTCGTTCGCTTTGCGGTATTTCAGCACCTCCTTCCTTTTCGGGCCTCCTTTCGATTAGGAACTGGAAGTAATTTTCTTCCTTCGTTCCGGAAATACTTTAGCCGTGTAAATTGTTCAAAGAGAATCGCTGCTGCTGCAAAGTTTTGTTACAATAGGATTCCAAAAACCGAATCCGCTTGTATTTTTCATTACCTGAGACTTCTCATAGTTTGATTGGAAAAAATCATCTACTGACCATTATTATGAATTGATTCATTTCTAAAATAATCAAGTGGGTTATAGATTGGCTTGAATCTATCTCTTACCTAATACTGACCGCAGAATGACTTGTTCACTCATCTTGATATGTGTATATCTGTCACTAAGTTGATATTAAATGCGTTGGTAATTCTTTTGAAGTTATGCAGAGCGGTATCCCTTATTCTTCATCGACTGCGAACTTCTATTGTCGCACTGTCATACCAAATGCCGCTCTGGTCCTGAAGTATGAAGATACTTAGAGTGAATCCAGTTCATCTGGACCAGTTCTCAAGTTCCATGTTAGGTCATTTTGTGATCGGCAATTTGATTGTTATTGTTTACTCGGTTCCAGTATAATCCTAACCGAGCAATTGAGTAAAACTAGTTACATAACTTTGTCTAGACTTCTCTTAGTTCCACATCCAAGTTCAGCTTAGCGATGTCATTACTGTTTTGTTAGTTTGGTAATTTATTTTATGATTTCTAAAAACCAAATGTGGGGATTTACATTAACTGTGCAGGTTGGTCTTCTGAAGTTATAGCTTAACCATACTCTTCAAGGACTGTTAACTTCTATTGAAACCACCTCAGCGAATGTCGAGCTGGGCATAGTGTGGGGATATTTGAAGTCAATCCAATTCTGCTGTATGTCTTCTTGTTCTGGCAGGTCATTTGTGACCGACATTTTTTATTGGCATTGATGCCCCGGTTTCAAAATAGTCTGAATTGGTCTGCTGAATGCTTCTAGTTGTAACTTTGTTTATACCCTTGGCAGTGTACATTTTCCTTCCTCGATTAGGAATTTTTTACCACTGTTTCTCGGAGGGTCTGATTTGGGCTAAGATCCATTCAATTTATTGTTAGGAGCTTCTTTGATATTCTGGTTTAAGGAAAGGAAGGGCTGTGGCGATGAATTTGAGTGAAGTTATTCGTAATCCACGTAACCTCAATAATGTGCTATTATGAAACACACTTCAAGGAAATTCAATCGCTCATTCCACTGATCCTGGAACTACACGTATCTATAGTAGTTACCCGTGAATCCCATTTTTTTCCTTACATGTGGTATCCATAGCAAATGCGCTTAGTTTCAACATTTTGACAACAAAAATTGCCTTGGCAGTCATTTTCATTAATTTTTTAAAGACAAAATTCAGTTAATTCAAGCACTAGTTAGTTTATTGATCACTCTTAGATTTTTCTTGTCCGATCTCGTTGAAATACGAGAGCTGCTACATTGCCATTTGGCTGACGTTTTTAGTGATTATTCTGCCCTACCAGTAAAATCTCGAAACATTGTACACCAACTCAGTTGATGAGGAGATGATTCAGTTGTATCCCGGTTTTTAGTTTGGACTTGATGTTTAAGTTGTTCAGAAATTCAGGTCTTTGGTGGCTTTGGTAGAGCGTGGGTGACAGTCAGTAGAAGTTGGGGACCGGTTCTTGGATGTTGTAAATTTAAGCTCCCTCCCAGTCTCTCCTCACTCTGCCGCGGTCTCTTGTTGTGCCTTTCTGTCTTCGAGCATGAGAAGGGAAACATTTCCACTGTGTTTATTCCCTGCTTCTCTGTCACCGCACGTCCGATCGGGACCCAAGCCTCTGGTGGCTGTAAATAACAGCGTCTCATCTCCTAGCCAGGTTGTCCAACTTGAAAGTTGTCTGCCAGCAGCTTTAGTAGGAGTAGCGTTCCCAAGTTTCTTGCAGCAGTCTAAATAAAATAAGGCGGAAAACGTTTTCGTAAATGAACTAGAACGGTACTTTAAATCCAACAGTCTCGAACCATGGTTGAAGTAGATCATTGTTTTACGGAATCAGGGATTTGAACGTTGGTTAAGACGGGTTCACCAATGTAATCAATGGTTCCACAGTAATCAATAAACATCGATTTACAGTATTTCAAAGAACTTTCGGTTTAACGTTTAAACGTTGATTTAAACAACATCAAGGAGGCATTTTCTCGCAACGTAGGGGAGATAACGAGATCACGGTGAAACCGTAACCTATGAATCTATTTTGGCTTTACTCCCATTTTCGTTCGATTAAGTACTTCTTGTTTTATTTTACTACTACACTAGTGTGTTCGATGGCACTTTCAATTTGTTCGAGGACCAACTGAACAATAATTCTTGGAAGTCGGTACCTCGACCCGAAATCGATATAGTGGAGCTCGAAATCCGCCGTTTCCTCTCTAAAATCCATCGTGAATAGTAAAATCTGAATCATCCTGGCCGAACTCTTCTTGAGGTACCACCGCTTTAAACTAGCACCTTCTTATTATTTTTAACATACAGGTATTAACCGAAATAACCAGCAACACAAATAGCTCAATAGGTAGGAGAACACTAACAGAATTTAAAACCAACGAAAAACAATAACATGAAGTAGTAAAATGAACAGTAACCTTCAAAACAGAATTTCAGAATTGAAACAAATAGGGGGAGAAGGACTTGGATATCAATCGTGTTAGTATTAATCGTTGTTCAGAAGGCTAGCCATCAAATTCGGGTGGTTGGTTTTAATCTGCTAGACAGTACCGCTGACTATATAACTCTTGAATAATGAAAAATTCAGACTACTCTATGGTGAAAAACAGTTAGTAATCTTATCTGGAGATATTGTTATGCAATGTTATATGTTTGTTTGAATAGGTCCTATCGATACTCCTCCCCTTTAGGGGGCTCGTCGTATGGGCAGGTCCGGTGAGTTTATCTCTTAGTACTCTGGTCCAACTATTCATCCGGGAGGTCAATCACTTTTAAAAGAAAGAAATCTATCGGTCACAAACTCACAATTACGTCTCTAGGATCTCAAAAATTTAAATACTCGTAGAAAATTGAAATATTCAGCATTTCAGCTAGCCAACATTGCTTTTAAAACTTTAATTAGTATAGTAGGTAATTGAATGATGATCTCGTAAAACGTGAACATTCAACTAGAGATTGGTTATTTCCCCACTGTGTCATATACGTGGAAAGCAAACTATGGTTAGATTATTTCTAGGGTTATGACCAAATGTTCCGGGACTCTCGGGGACAAAAACTTTTCTTCACGTTTGAATAACAGTTATATATTTCATATTTACTATGAAATATTCAAGACTTCAGGTAATAAATTATTGTCTGCCTGATCAAATTGGCTGGAATAGAAAATGGTGGGCTCACTAAGATTTCTAAAATTCAGTATTTTCAACAGTTTCTTCCGGGATTCCCGAACCTAAGTGTCCTTCAGAAAATTTCATACGCATCAAAGCATTAAAAGATCTCATAAAAACGTTGAGTCATGGGAACTAAAAAATATCTTCTAAAATGATGGAGTAAAAGATTGAAAATTGAGTTGATTTTGAGCGAAGTCCTCGCCTACTTTTCCTAAATCATTCCTTAGCTTTCGACTGCACCCTCGTCTCTCCTGTTATTCTATTCTACTGGCTGAGCATTGAGCTCTCCCTGGGGTCCATCTATTGACGGTTCCGTGGTATTGTGACTACAGGGTGCCGAGGTGCATGGAGGTCCAGGTGCAAATATGCGATTGGCCCCGTAGCCTCCGTCTCATTGGCAACAACGAATGCCACTATTACAACTGGTAAATATTGGAATCAACTCGCAACTAAATACTGCATTATGAAAATCAATTTTATGCATCCTACAGCTGCATAGACGTTGTGTCCCAACTGGCTTATTTATTTACTATAAATCGGAATTATCTACAATAAACCTGTAACCTGCATTAATATTTATAAAATGATTGTAATTTTCCTAACACCCCACCAATTTCCTGATTACGTGTACTTACAATGTATCTATGTATAACTCGTTGCATTATAATGTAAGTCACATGTATCTCCTATCAACCTTAGGTAACAATCATCAGCAGTTTCAGCATTTGCACTTTTCAAAGTTCAGCAACCCAATGAACGTTAACGCTAAACCACGTGTACTATAATACCTCCCAAAATGAAAGATGTAACGATGTTCTCAAGTTCCTTCATAAAATCAAATTTGCGCAAGAAATCGAGTTTTATTGAGTCAATCAGGCTTGCGCGTCGTGTTGATTATGTTACTCAGGTTTTGCACTTGAAATATGCGTCTGCTGGATTAATTTTCAAAACCAAGGGAAAACGACCACAATCAATCATCATGTGAACACGGATGATTTCGAGTCACACATATTTACTGGCCACCAAAGATTAGGCACCCTTCTTTCAAAACTTTCGCTCATGAAAAACCCCGAAAGTTATCAATTGTTTTGGTCGTTGATAATCATATTTCCGAAGCAGTTACCTATTTTTCCTCTGATGATTTCTTTAACCTCTATTATTTCGTGGTAATGGAGCCTATAATTAGCTACTTCTAGTTCTTTGGTCTGCGCGGAATCTGTGGTCTGCAATCAGTCTCTCAAAATCAACCGAATGGAAAAATCTCACTGACCTTCCGTAGGATGCCTCCATTGCATAGTAGAGTAAATAATACACCAACTTATGAAGCAATTAAATAGAGTTTGGGAGATCTATTTAAAAAAAAATCAATCAATTCGGCATAATAAAAATTCAAGATGTTGACGTCCTGAGATCTTACTTAAGTCTTTCCGCACTAATTTTCAATCAACCATCATCACCACTATCATGATTCGCCCGACGTAAAAAAATGGACGTATGTAGTATATCTAGCGTATGGCTCTTGACGATATATCTCTCGAAGAGAACTTGACTTTAACCTGGTCAGGATCAGCCTTAGGAAGAGGAGTTTAACTTGGGCTTTTTGAATATAGTTGCTACTTAGATAAGGGAAATTCAGCGAATGCTCGAAGTCGCTGTTTAAATTGCTTCGTATGAGTTTCCTGAGATGAGAAAGATGAAAATTATCTTCGTAATTATTAATTCGGCATTCACCACTTGTGTCGGTCTTGGAATGGTTCGGAAAGCATCAGCGGTTTGCTTGATCAATAGACAATTTTTTTTTCCTTGTCCCACCAAGGCGACTCCTCCGGGATTGCGATACTTCTATGGGTCCCCCGAATGGCACCAATCGCCTTGTGGCCCATGAATTAAGGGGGAAAACATGGAATATTCTTTGTCGAGGACTCGTATTTGTGAAGGATTTAATATAAAATTAATCGTAAACATTTCATTTTCTCTGGTTTCTACTGCGATAATGAGATTGTCCAACCAAAGCGATGTTGTAGGAGTCAGTGAAATAATAATTTTGTCCATTCCATCCAGAAACGTTTCCTAATTAGTAATAAACTTATTAGTTTTCACGTAACTATAATCATCTTCTCATTGTGGAATTGACTCTTTTTCGTTCTGTCTATCTTAATCTAACCAAACGGAACGAGACCTTACAAGGTTTCTATAAACAGCTCTGGCTATCCCCGATGCCCCTAGCTGGGGTGTTGAAACCCTCTGACCGGTCTTCTCTCTCTTATTCTACGAATGAACACTTGTTGACTGTCGGTGACCTTTTTGTGAGAACTGGCACCATCGGTTTTATAAAGTATTCCACTTCTGCTCGAACTACAATACGGAACCACAACGCCAAACGATAACGTTTTATCTTCAAAACAACTGATACGAGTGTTTTATTTCGTCAGGACCATCTGATTTACATTATTAACACAATTTCTTACTTCTCCCTTCTCACATCGTTCAAGCTTGAAGATTGATATCAGTAAAATAAATTAAACCAATTTGTTTTACTCTAAATTGCCTCATCAAACTGAAAGCATTATCATTACACGTTTCTTCGGTATAAGACATGCAATAATTGGTAATGTTCAAGTCCGTGATCAATCAAGCACTTCTTCCAAGAGGAGCGAAGTTACTGCTAATTTCATGCGACTTGGATATTTCATATTTACCTGAGTTTTAGTTGATTTTTTTCAATACTGAACCTTGATTACGTTGGCGGCAGTTATGTTACCACTGTATCTCCCTCTCGAAGTGGATTATCTTACCTCTTTAGATTATTTCAATATTATCTATGAAGATAAGGCGCTTGCTCAGAACTGAATTTTTCAAATTCATGTAACTTTCCAGGGGTCTTCGAACTTTCCCAATTGCTGGGGTCACTTGCTGAATATGATTAGCTATTCGAACGTCTATGATTCGTCTCTTTCAACATTAGGCTTATGTTCTTTTAGTCGCAAAAAATTATTTCTTGTGAATCATTTTCAATTATTAACCGTTGTTATTGTCCAAGAAAAAACTCACTCCTCTAAATTCCATTTTATCCTCTAGTTGGTAAATAAATTCCACCAATTTCCTCTAAAACTACATTAAAAACAACTTTTTTACTCTTAATTTTGGTTTATTTTTTTCAATCGACCGAGGAAAGAAAATTTAAACCCCCTAACCACAAAATTTGTTGTTTTCCGATTTTCTCCGAAACTTCAAACCCAAAGTGATTCAAGTTGGGTTAAAAATCACATTTGGGCTCAGTCAATCAATTGGAGTGAAATCAAAGCGCTGAAATATGCATCTGAACATCGAAAACTTTAAATCGTATCCTAATTATAATAAGAATAATTTTGTCAAGTTCATTATTGATAGACGTCCCTACAATGAATCAAATGAGCCCTCCCGACCGCTCTTCCGTTCACTCTCGCTAACGGCTAGAACTTTCACAGAAAAAATAACTTTAACATGAATGTGAATGTGAACGCGCTTAGACATAGTAAAACTCGACTGGTGTCCTGTGAGGATAGTATCAGCTGAAAAGTCGCCATTTTTGTTTTCGTTGTTGTTGGCAACATTGTTTCTATGATTTTTTATATCTGTCATCATCGAGGTTTTGTGTTGTCAAGGAATTTTGTTTTTATTAGTGATTGTGTTTACTGTGTTACCATGGGAAGGTAAACTACGGAACAACGAGTTTTGATTATTCTCGGGCATCTTGATGCTCCAAACGGATCAGCTGTTCGTCTGTTGGTCAAGAAGTTCGAGGCAAGTTGTTCAGTTGAAAACAAAAACATCAAAAGACCAGGAACCCCTCGAAGTGGTCGGAGTGAGGTTCATGTGGCTCTCGTGCGTGATACAATTAATGTGAGTCCAGGTAAATCACATCGCCTTCGTGTTCAAGAAATGAAAATGTCAGCATCATGCTTGCATAGGACTTTACAAAAGGTCTACCTGCCTACAAAGGTAACTGAAGAACTCTAACCGCCAGAGCACGGAAACGACGGAAATTTTGTGAATGGATTTTGGAAATGAAACAAGAAAACGAGGGTTTTGGTAATCGCATAATCTTCACCGATAAAGCCCATTTTCATTTGAGTGGCTTCCTTAATAAACAAAATTGCCGAATGTGGAGAGCTGAGAACCCAACAGTAATTCAAGAACGACATATGCATCCTCAAACAGTTACGGTTTGGTGTGGGAGTTAGAGTGGAGGTTTGATCGGGTGGGCATATGCTCGATGATGTTTTTAACAATTAATCCTCAAGATCTCCTAAATAAATGGTATGATTTTTTTGTGATAATAAATTAATGGTACACCCTTTTCAAATCCGGCGTTGTTTTTAAACACCCTTTACAGTTTTCATTAACCGAAGCTCAAATTCTCATGATTTTCAAATGGTGAGCGAAAGGATGATCGCACAGCAATCCGAGCTGAAATCTAGCAAAATTGCTCTGTGAACCACACGTTTGAGGGTATGAATCACCCATCAGACTTCTTTAAATTACTATCATCGCAAATTCTCCTTTCATCTGAGCAATGTGTCAACAACCTACATCACAGACCTACTCAGGCTGCAGCCGTCTGGGAAAGCCTTCAAAAGTTTAGTCAATTTTTCCCTAAAATGAGTGCAAAATTATTTTTCCTTTTGAGTGAACCTTTTTTAACATTTTATAAAATGTTGTTACATTTTTGGACGATTAAAAAAATGTTCCAAAATAATAAACAAGATTGTAAGTGAATTTACTTATACATTCGAAGTGTGAAATAGGTAGGTTTTAATTACTTGGATTATCATATTTTCTTAAGAAATTGAGTTCCGATGTACTTGAGTTTTGCCAACAAGATACGTAGGTACTTCGTTTACCTTGCAAGTTAGCTTGTCTTAACTCGTTGGCCTCCTTGTTGGTTTTAGCCTGTTGTGTTTTCTTACCGGCGTAACACCAAGTTTGCTGTTCAAAGCGCCGTTCCTTCATTCCACATAACGTTTCAAATAGATTTTCATTGTCTGTACGTTTTAAGTGAGCTTTGTAGTGGTCATGCGAGTGATTCATGTACTCTACTTGAAAAATTTTAAATTTCTAAAATTCTAAAACCCCAGCTGTCTTTACATTGCAGTTTTGTTCAGTCTGTTTTATTGGTAACTAATTGTATTGAGATTTATTTTCTAGGAGATTCACAGCTACTTTGAACAGTTTTTATTTTATTTCTTTTATTATTAAAATTGACTCACACAGTCATTTGACCACTGAGTGTTGATAATTAATATGTATTGTTGATAGATAACAATAAGTATCAATAATCACGAGATAATAATAATATATCATAATCAGCAAGAAAAGGATCAACTTTTTATGAAGATACTGTGTGTAATAATTAACAGTCTCATTTGTTTACGTTTTACCATTATAGTAACGCTCAAATAATCAATTGTACTTTGAATTTAGGAAAATTAACAACCTATACTTGTGAATGATACACGGTCATGAGTAGTGGAATATATAAAAACATTCATGTCTTTTCCAATGAATGTAGTTTAATAATGTTGCAAATTGCCTTTTTCTAATTTTTATTGGTTATAAACACATTTTTTGGTAACGCACACCTTGAGGTTGCAATATCTCCAATCTCTAATAATAATTTCCAATATGTTCGAATTCATATCAATACTGGGCCCTGCACAGGCGTAGAAGTTGAACCCTCGCCAGACGCTTAGCTATTTTAGATATCATTCGATATCAGTGATCCGAGTCACAAGTTCCACTGCGTTCTACCTTACAGTAAACCTACTACCTTCCGAATTTGGCGCACTTTAGTTTATTTCGGTTATCGGGGATAAGGAGGCAAACCAAATAGGGTCGATTCTTCGTATTATTGAACATTCAAGTTACATTAGAACCAAGAACAACACAGGTTTGTGCGAAATTAGTGGAATGGTTGGAACCTAGTTACGTTCTATAGCTCACTTGGGCTGAGGTTCGGCCCTGAGGAATCGCATCATCTAGTACTTTCTATGACCCTTATGTGAAATCCTGATCCCAAAAAATTACTTAATACATCCGTATGTTCATCTTTTCCTCTAAAATGACAATGGTTCCACCGAAAGTGTGTTAATAGGTATTCTGTGTCAATGAGCAGATTTTTGTGTTAATAGCGGTTTCTCTGTGGACTAGACTAAATATACATAAGTTATTGTCGTAATGTCGTGTTCCACAATATCAATAACAATAATCTATTTTGATGCCAATCATTGATTTGATTGTTCCTCCCCCTCAATTATCAAATAATTACCAACCTTTCTGTTTTTCGTACGTAAACATCTTCTTTCGATTTTTAATCGTTATTTAATAGTTGTTTACAAAACGTTCTTGTTGAATTGATGGGTGGGATGGGTTAATGCCTTCCCGTATAGCGAATCCAAAAAAGATGACTGTAAGATTTTACGAGTATTCCGTTATTTTCGGAGCATTCTTGGTATTTGTACATTTTAGGGATCGAGCTGTTTTAATATATGCTTGGAAGCGTGGTTTTAGTTCATGATTTCCAATAATGGATGTTTGTAATCGTCGAAGAAATGTTTTTTCTAACTCTCCCCTTTATTGTGTAAATTTCTTGATTTGTGTATCAAAATATATAGATTTTGATAGTTCCAGTCATGCAGTACGATCGTGTGATAAAATTTTTCTTAATTTTTCTATTACATTTACGATAAATTGTGTTGAAATTTGAGTACTTTGGGGATGGAGATAACGTTTAACCTTAATAATGTACCAAATTAACTTTCTCTACATTTTTCTTAAATTTTGGTATCATTGTTTTCAATAATAATCCTTCTGTAATCGTATACCAAAGATTTGTTATAATTCCCCTCAAACTTGGTCATTTTGCGTTTCAAGGTGTGTAGACGCCAAATCTGCAATGGCCGTCCCCCTCACAGTCCATAAAAGCCCTTAGAATTTATTTAAACAATCCGTTTTTGCCACATGGAATTCCACTTGGGGTGTAGTTGGTGGCCAACTTAGTTGCCTCACATGCACAAATGCTTTGGTCGACAATTTCCTCAAAAACATGGAGAAAAAAACACAAAAAACGTGAGGTTTTGAGGTTTTACAGATACAGATTTTTCCTTGTAATTTTGGACGGAAAATCGACTTAGATAGGTTTCAGATCCGTAGAAATTCACCCAAAGCAAATATTCGTAATTTCTGAACCAAAAAGTGAGACCCAAAACTCACAATGATACTAGCGATCAGGCATTATTCAAATACGCACCTTGTAACGTAAAATTACAAAATTTGGAGGGTGTTATAAAAACCAAAAATGATGATCCCATTTGTAGGTAGCGTATTTATTCTTTAAATTATTTCGCCATTGCAATAGTTTCATCTTTTCAAAGAAAATTCCCTAAAACCGAATGAAAAATCTGCACGTCTGCTGTACGATTCTGTACTCCGTAGTTACTGTCTTACGAAAACATCATACCTACAACAAGTAGATAATTGTGACCCGCAACCTGTTTCTGGATTTGAAACTGCGACGGTCGGATACATTACGTACTACTTTATGGTAAGGCTTATGCACTCGATTTACCAGAGACGCCGAAGAAGTACTGGTAACACATAGAAGCTCTTGTCGGCTCCATGATGAAGGGCTGGGACGTCTGTTGACTGGACGGAGCACCACTTTCACTGATGCCACTATCAGTTGGACTGCCTGACGCCGGACGGGCAGCTGCCGGCTCGCTAGTAGCAGGGGCGTCCCCCTTCCCCAAGTTGTCCATCTTCCCTGGAGGAAACGGTCCCCACTCCAAGGCGGGAATGTTTGAATGTAGGACTGGTGCGCTGTTCACCCTGAAATACCAGAGGGTAGTCACTGTTGCTATACAATACGCACGGCATCAAATTACAAACTACTAAAAATGCTTTGTGTACAGTTTAGCACACACCATAATTAGAAACTTTGTTTTCACATCCAGGATATGGCAATTTTTTTCTCCAACTTCAAAACTGTTACTCGCATTTTGCGTTCTAGTCCATTTTGAACAAATTTCTGTCAGAAGTTTTTGTGTATCTATCCGTATGTTTTTGTTATGAACCTAATCTCTACAGTTTCTTGGCAGTTTTGGTGAAATTTTCAAGGAATGTGCTGAATCGGGCTGTAGATGAACCCTTTGACTTTCATCGGTCATAGATCAATACATTTGTCTGCGCCTGCGCTAACGTAGAATCACCAACCTTCATTTTCCCAGGTTCTAGGGATGGTCAGGCCGGGATCGCGCTCAAAATTGTAGGATGGTCGGGGAAACGGTTTGATGATCTCATATCTGTGTCACGCGATTGTGTCGTTCAGAATGTAGATGAGTTTCATTGTCTACAAATTAATACATCACTCTATGCGTCACAAACGTAACAATTTTGTGGATTTAATCCACCAAGCATCGGTTTTCAGTTTCTAGCGGTTCGGAAAGCGTTATATAGTGCTATCGGTACCGCTCAACTTTTTAAGCCAACTAGTCGGGGAAGAAGTAAAATTCGCTTATCAATTTTTACAGAACCTTATTGTTATTCTACCGCTACACAAATATCTCGGAAGACCCGCAATACATTTCGACTAACCTTTTGAAGGCATTGATGTCTATGAGAGCATGTCCCGCGACATGCCTGTCTCGTGAAATGTTATGAAAATCTTAAATTCTACATCATTTCAGAAGATCTAAACGTTCATGTTACCTTGCCCAGGAAGCTATGTGTCACACCCAACTCTGGAGATGTTTTCTTCCTTTACAATTTGTGATTGATCATTTATCGTCCATTTAGCTCAAAATTTATTAGTTACGTTTCTAAAAACGTGAATTTCAAAGATGGGGGGACCACTTTTAGTCATCATCCATACTAAGAACGTTGATCACTTGTGTACCTTAAGGAGTTTTGAGGTGTAATACGGTTGAAGTTCATCAATAACATTCTTCTCGTTAATCTAATAGATTGAATAGCGGTCTGAAGTTTACTGTCCCGTCCTGAACTCTGCGGGTTTCTGGTATTCCTCGGGAACTCCATTCTGGCTTTACTATATAACGCCATATTATTCCGACTTTTAGGAAGTTTCAGTGTATTCAATTAAATTATTATTCCCCAAAAAGGTATTTCAGCTTGACAAAACGAAGCTAACCTCAGACCTAAACACCTACTTTGTGGTCTTGGTGATGATTATCATTGTTACTAACCGACATTGTGATGTCATAATTATAAATGGGTTAGCGTTGTGTAGGTTCATCATTGCTACATTTCCGTAATCTATCAAATCTCAAAATTTGTTCAGAGGGCTAAGGATTAGTAGGAAAAGTTATTGCGTAAATGTGTGATTAAAATGTCCAAGAAATGAATTCAAAATATCGGTGGTTGGTTTGAGCAAAAATTGGCAACATGTTCGAAAATCGCTATCATTGTTCAACATGATTCTAAAAAGTATGTCGTCATACATTTGGAAATGATAAATTTATGTGTAAAGTCTCAAATTTAGATGAATAGATTTAGAAGTTACACATGGGTCTGAAATCATCTGATTTCAGATGGAATCCTGAATATTTACTTGGACCCTATATCTAGTTATCCACCTCCCTCTGGTGATATACGTAACCTGATGATGAATTTATTTAACATAATTCAAACATTTTGACAAACATTTGGCCAAATATCAGCTGGAAAGTTGACCGTCAATGTAGATGTTAATAACATAATATGGTCTCCGTGATTACTACGCCGCTAATATGTGGTCTGTCAAGTGATCACATCACAAACTTTCGTGTATTTTTGAAAATGGCAGCAGTGCACCCACTGTAGAATTAAACGACTCATTCAAATACAGGTAGGAAGTAGATCAACTTTTGGTTTTGAATTAATCATATCGCGAAACGTCCTCGGACAACTTGGGTCTGCCTTAGAAACTGGTCGATCATCTGTCTGTTGATTATTAGATAACCAGCTGCAATTTTGAAATCGCTTAGAGCTAAAACTGAAGCATTTTGAGTGAATCGCGAGCGTAATGGGATTTTTTAACTTTCATTACGCACTCAACCTATCGGTTTCTACTGCAGCGGTTGTTGTCATGATTGTGTTTTGCCTTGAGAATAAGATGCATTACGATTCCAGTGTTTTCCAAGTTTCGTATGTGTTGTGTATGACGTACTCGTGCACTCTATCAATGATGGATTCACTAACTTACCTTGCTACGTATTCCAAGGCACTCCTTTTCACTAAGCTGAATGAACCGACTGTCGTTGAGAAACACGTTGGTGACGTTAATTTTATGGCCTTGTCACACGAGTTTGCCGAACGGCGCCTCTGTGATTAATTATCGCGGTTTATGATTAGTCGGCTGTATGCTACTGTTTTTCAAGGTTTTTCTCGGGCTTTTCCAAGGTTTTTAGTATTTTAAACGTTTTTACCTCCTTTTTCGTTTGTGGTGGCCGATAATTGATTGTAAATACCTAGTCTATTTAATCTCATTATGTACTTCGTGTAATCGAAATCTTAAATATATTAATTGCCTCCAAAATTTAGATTGAATTGCAGATATCTAATACGAGCAATATGTTGATGTAATCTACGAAAAAAGTCCTTCGGTTTTACGAACAGGGTATGACAAATCATTTCAACCCCTTCCAAGCACAAAGCTTCCTTGAATAAGAAGAAAAAATAAGAAATCGAACAGAAGGTCACAAAATTTGTTGATAATCACAAACTAAATCAGGATACTATTCAGTGTTATCATTCAACGAAATCTCGACGGAAGTTATAATCTCCCCTAAAGTCATGTTTTCCAGTTAGTTAACATTAAACTGTTCGCCGCTCACTCCCCAATAAACAGAAAAGTACTGACGAAGTGTCGTATAAAGGGCAAGTGATCTGCGTGAACATAGTCAAAATCAAGTCACTGTTAACTATGGCCAGCCTAACAGCTGAAACTTCAATTTTAAATTTGTCGCACCACTATTATACATCGTTTCTTGGGTGGGAGCTAATAGTAGTTATGCACTCATTTAGTTCATAATCCTACTTAAGCACTTAATTATGTGTGCCACTGTAATTTCTCTAGTAGTCATCATATCATTAGGTAATTAAGTAAATAGGGTTTAAAAGACCTACTGTCAAGATACTGCGCAACCACTGAATCAACCATTCTCAAAAAAAGAAGTGTTCAATACTCAATGCAGTTGTTTTAATTTCATCGTGAAATTAAGGATAGCAAGAGGTTACAATAAATCTGATAACAAAACTGGGGAATATTTTACGGGATATATTAGAAAAGAGGTCTATATATTGATATTAAATTCATATAATATACATACTGTGTATATGTGCTATACATCGCTTGAAAAAAGTGAAAAGCAATATAAAAAAACGTGTCGCAATTTTTTGTATATGTTGGACTCAATCGGCGAAAACGGCCACTGGCCGAAAAATGTGCTCTAACCTAGGGCTGGGCACTTGTCTTTGCTCAATGGCCGAAGTCGTCAAAGATAAGAGCTAGAAAATAATCCAGTTGGTATGCCTGATTCGGGTATTGAGCATCTGAAACGCCCAATGGCCGAACAAGTCGCTCAGTGGACGAAAAAAACGCTCAGTGGCCGAAAAAACGCTCAATGCCCGAAACGTCCTGCTAAATTAGCGTCTAAGGCTCATGTTGTAATTGGAATTAATTTATGATGTAATTAGGTGATGTAAATAATTATTAATAAATAATGTTATGGTACCCGAAGCGTCACCATAAATACCAATCGAGTAATCAAATTCAGGATTCCAGGGATTTCAGGGAAGGAATGTTGACTAAAAACATTGTGAAATTCTTTTATTAAGTTTAGCAAAAATGATTCTTCTTCAGGAGATGATTATTTTGAAGAATGTACATTTTAATAAGAAGATAGGTACTTGTTTGCTAAAAATCACATCAACTTGGTAACTCAATTAAGTAACTTGAAATTGTACTGAAAAACGCAACTTAACTTGGTACTAATCTATTCACTCATTACGCTTCGAATAAATTAAGCTTAGCAAAATAATCCCCCCTTTCTATTTTGTTGTTAGGTATAAAAAAAAGTAATAATAATACTGCTTCGGGGAGATACTTATTTTGAAGGAACTTTGTGAGGAGGTACCTACTGAAAAATCACATGAACTTCGTTATATTAACTCATCAACTCGAAATGTACTGCAACGGTACGAAACTTAAATCATTATATTAATCATCATTGAACAACAGGAAAAGGACCTCAGTCAGATTAGCTGATAAGCGAGCAGAGTTGCCAACCTACATCTCTCTGGAAATGTTGACCGAGCTCGGTTGTGCACTTTCGAAACGACCATTCCTAGGATTGGGCATCTTCCGAGTGCTCTCTCCGCGGAGTGATCAGAACGAAATGCCCAGCCCTAGGTTTGAGCAAACTTTTCGGCCACTGACCATTTTCGGCGGTTGAGTACAACATATATACACATGGGAAAGCTATTGTTTTCTTTCCCGGTTCATGGTAGGATTATCGAATGAACCCTCTTCTCCCCCTCTATTAGGTGAGGATTTTCGCCATTTTATTATTTGATAGTTCTTGCCATTAGGTGTTGTAGTAAAAAATCTGGTATGATCGAACGGTTGAAAGTTCCAACCGTCATCATAATCTTCTACGATTGGCCAAATCTGACGACCAGTCTGACGTTAAAACATCATACCATAAATATGCGTTGGTCTGAGAAGCTCACCTAGTTGAAGTATACCTTCAGATTGAATGGGTTATACTTCCTTCATATAGCTTTCACACCAGAGCAGTGCCAAGCTACCAGCTTACAAGAAAATACTAACGGCTACCGCTGACTTCGTCATTTGTACAACAAAGGACTTCAGTAACTCGGATATGCTACTCTAAAAGGAACCTGTTCATCGTTTGTGAAGCGCAAAACTACCCGACAACCCTATCGTAAGAAGGAAAATCGAACTTGTCGAATCGGGGAACTCGAAACACTCCGACATAGCACGTCCCGCCACCCCGGAAACGCATCTTGGACAAAAGTATTTCCGGTTTTCAGTTTATACGATATTTGTTCGCCATCTAAAGATGAGGCCGAGGAAAAGTTGATAAATTCCTCCAACATGATATGGAACTCCAGCATCATCTATGATATGGAATGGTCACCATGATATTTGTAAATTGGGTATATTCGGGTGTCGAGATTGGGATACGCGGTTGCCTAAAGATGAGTACTGCTACTATCTCATGGTACTCCTGGAGGCAAGACTGATTTACTTCATCTACAATGGAGGCCAAATATATTTCTGGAGAAGCTGCTGCTCTAGAAATAGTGAATTTGAACGGAATAATGTCCGAATTGGGTGTTTGCGAAGTTCGCCTTATGAAAATAAGTGAGCTGCTGCTATTTCCGCGATTAAAACAAGTGAAAACTCAGAACATCCCAAACGTATAGAGCTAGGATATCATTATGGCACATATCTGTTTTGAAGATAAAATAATAAACCTAGAATTTGTAGGTACCTGTCAATGAACTTGGCTTTGCCATTTTTTCAAAAGCCCTATGCAAGGAAAAATTCACTTATTTCTGTGAAAGTTCTCAACTTACCATGACGTTGAATGAATTCATTAGCCTGATAATAGGGTTAGTACAAGTTCAAGTTCTTTCCCAGATTTATGTGTTTCCTGCTAGCTACTTATGTGGTCGAAACTCAAATTATTGAAACAATCGATGTTGTGAGATTGAAATAATCTAGAGGCAAAAGTTGTGATTTTTGTTTCCAACCAACATCTCCCTAAACAAAAATATTGTTATTTATATTTGCTGATAAGATTGATAACGTAATATCCACGTAAACAAAAATTCATGGAACTATTTTCATTTGTTGGAGCAATATCGCTGTGTTGGTAGGTAGGTACGTCTTGTAGACCAGGGAAGAAGGATATGGTGTTCCAT
Organism: Creontiades dilutus; assembly: GCA_031894815.1. NCBI lineage: Eukaryota > Metazoa > Arthropoda > Insecta > Hemiptera > Miridae > Creontiades > Creontiades dilutus. Next base: position 350,505 of record JAVIWC010000643.1, read on the forward strand.
GCTTATGGTCAAACGATCAGTCAAAGGGGTATGACAAGATTAACAATTGACCTTTCACTTCCTCCATTGTGATGTCCGGTGTATTCCGTACGTCTGTCGTACGCATTGTATTGTTTTCCTTGGTCGTGTGACTGTGTGTTTTAATTTAAAAAAAAAAAAAAAAAAAAAAAAAACTCTCGTCGTAAACGTTGTTAGATTGATTGATTTTCTTCTACCAGTTTAAAACAAAAGTTTGGGCTGGAATGCATTGAATTCGCCTCTACACGCAAACACAAAAGAGTCCGTTGAAATGGATCTAGTAGTTTCTTTCAGGGCGGGTGGTAGGTGATCGAATCGTAGGATTTCAGTTATGCTGAAACGACGAAGGACACTGGATTGTTTTTCCTGGTGCAGCAGGCAGGCAGGTAGATGGTATGAAGCTCTTGGTGTCAGGTAGATTCGATTGTCCTTTTCTGTTGAATGACCCCCATATGTACGCCCCATATGCCTCCAAGCTTCATCAACCCTACCATCTTGCAACTTTCCTCACAAACTACCTCCGCACGCCCTCAACAGCTGACTTTATTGTACGGGTGCAGGTATCGACGTCTCACCACCGTTTCGAGGTTATTTAAGTCTGTCATTTTTAGCCTTCTTCTTCTTAATTAATCTTGTAATTTCATTTCCTATATTTTTTTGTTCATTATTTCAACAATAAATCTTTTAATTGACAAACAAGAAAAAACATTTCAACTGCCTGCTTAAAATGCGTTTTTACATTTCAAGATTAGTAGAATCCAAAAATCCAAAAAAAATTGTTAAAACTTATCGGACAGAACTTAACGAAAATTGGGTCACAATCACTTGTGGGGCCTAATTGGAACTGAGTTTTTAGCATCGCTTTACGTCAATTCTCAATATGAGGGGATAATAACATAATTTTCCAATTCAAATGCCGACTATTAATTCTTGAAAATGTGTAGCATTTTAGCAGTAACATTGGAAGGGAACCTCACTAGAGGAGACCATGGAACCAACTCTTGGATGCGGAAATATGAATGGGAAGTATGATTTGATTGGAAGATCGCACCACGAAATGTTACCCTTTTTCACTATCTCTTATACCGTAATTAAGTGCCGTATCCTCGCGGCTATGAATACTTGTTGTTCTGATAGTACGATTCGCCGCGTTCCTGTTGTTAATGGATGTTCATAGTAGAGCCGATATAGCGCGCTAGAGCCCATCATCCACATGTCCCCTCATTCCGTGTCTTAGAGAGGCAAGTATTTGATACGTGTTATTATGTAAATTCACGATTGGATGAATAATTAAATGTGGTCATACGCTGGTTGACCATTGTGAACCTATCTGTGCATACAGGGTGTCCAATACTGAATATTACTGTGTAGTCTCTTACAAAATTTAACATATATTTCCTCTCTAATGTGGGGATTTCAAACTTCAATAGGGACCATGGAGTGACTAGTGATTGGCACGCCTTCTAGAGTCAATCCAAAGAATTAACTGGTGATGTTGAGCGGTGATTTCCCCTTCCGACCAACAAGACTAAACATTGTTGACCCTTCATTTAGGTTAATGAAAAGAAGGCCGAGGGAAACTAATGAAGTGGCGAGCTGGTAATTTATCGGTTCTAGCGGCTCGTCCAACTTCTGGCTGGTGGAAGCATCGGGAGAGCACAGAAGGAAGGAACGCCTCGAGAGAGTGCACCACGTGTGTAATGGCGCTTACTCAATCACTTCCTCCGTCCCAACGCTTTGTTTCGTGGCAATTGCCGTCACCTACGGCTCCTTCTGGTGTCTCCATCCCTCAGCCCTCTTACTCTGCTCTCAGAGTAACTGCCGCCGTTTTTCTCTTTTCCAACTACCTGCTACAGTGTACGCGGTTAAGGAAATAGGTGCCTATAATTACTCTCATTATTCTTTCTTGTTTTGTGACTATAAAGGAAAAACGCTGCAAATTCTTTCACTGGGGTTTATTATTCAATTGGCTTGGGTTCATGATTTGAATTTCTACTAAGCTTTGGAGTGTGCGGGTTTCACAGGTGATAGAGCGATTATTGAATTTCAGGAGATATGCATAGAGCACGTAAATCTGTTCTAACCAAAATACCTATTCGGATTGTTCAGTTGATCATATTTGTGTGCCTCCTGAAATTCAATAATCACTCGATCACCTGTGAAACACGCACACTCCAAAGCTTAGTAAAAATTAAAACCATGAACGCAAGCCAATTGAATAATGAACTCCAGTGAAAGAATTTGCAGTGTTTTTTATGGCTATCAGAATACTTCAACACGTGAATCGCCTACAAAGCCTTTTAGGAGTTCACTCCAGTATCCACAATACTACATCACTAGGTTACTGCAATAAAAAAAAAACAATAATAAACCAAAATAACGCGAATGTTGGCACCATAAATCGGGCCATACATCGGGAATGGTTTGATCTACGGACCTGGGGAAGGGCTCATTCGATTCCTCGTGGAAAGTTCTTCAAAAAGAGTTCAAATTTAGGCCGCCTTGACTTTTTTTGAGGTTTTTAGGGATTTTACGAAACTTTGACAACCCTTAAAGGGCACTTTAAATTAAGTGAGAGAGCTGGCTCAAGAATTGGGGTGTTGTCGGGCCAATATTGATTTTTCCTGAAAATTTCAAATTTTTTGCAGCAGCCGTTTGGGAGAAATCGTGCGTACGGCGACGGACGGAAAAATCTTTATTGCAGATTCGGATTCTACACCCCTTGAAACGTGAACCATGAAATTTTCAGAGGGGGTTAGAATTTTTTTTCTAGAGCGATTGTAATGGTTTATTACTGAATAATAAACCAAAATCGGTGTTTGAACGTAGGAAAATGTAAATTTTTTAAACGAAATCTACGTTTTGGCATGAAATAATGCCTGTGTCGTTGGATGAAAACTATGGGGCGAGGGGAAAATAACCACTTAATTTTCCTCGCTGAATCGAATGAACGCATTTTTTAAACTCTCCAAACTATTAAAATCATGATATGAATTCACGTTTTTCAACGTTTCATTTCATTTATTTATTAAATAACACGGGCAAGGCCCAATTGAAAAAAAAAAAAAAAAATCGCACTTATAAAAAATAACAGTAGATGCACAAAAGGATGAAGCAATCATAGGTATGGATATAATAAGTAGAAATTGACGACCAATAATCAAAGACGATCAAGACATCAAATTGGAGCGTATTATATGTTTATTTTTCTTTTTTGGAAACGTTTCGTCCCGCTATGGTATGTTACAATAAACTCTCTACTCCCTTCTGGATTTTCAATGATGATTTTATACAAAAGGTAAATAATTCAACTGTTACGTAATTTACAAAAGATTAAACTGAATATAAATTATGAGTATCATCACTATATTAACTAACAAACTTAACTCTTTCCCTATAGGAGAAAATCACTCCAACAATAACATATGAGTGTTGGTAGGATACACATATTTTAAGATAACAAAATGACAGGTGACATGACTGAAGTGATAAATAATTATTATGACATTTATAGAAATAAAAACGTCTGCCAAAATTTCATCGAAATTGGTCAAGAACTCCCGGAGTTATGCGCCTGACAAGGATTTCACGTTTGCGCATGCGCAGAGGCTACTATTGATCCGGGGGTCATGAAACCTATAGGGGACCATCTACACCCCAACCCGCACAATCCCTGAAAATTTCATCAAAATCGGACTATAACTTCGTGTAGTTTTGCCCGTAACAAAGATTTGCTGACAGACAGACAGACACGGAACCGAAATTGTTTAGAAAGGTCTAAAACGCAAAATACAAGTGGAATTTTTGATTTTGGAGACAAAAAATTTTCACATTCAAAAAGTGAAAACAATACTTCCGCTACCTTGGTAGACTCGGAAGCAATAAACATATAATACGCTCCAATTTGATGTCTTGAATGAAAGTCTTCACACCACAACCAACAGCCATGACAATAATTCAAATGTAAATAAATGTATCAGGAAAACATGAAACAAAAAAGTAAGTTTTTGAACATCATTCAATTGAAAATCATTGAAAATACACCGCAAAGGCGATATCAACGAAGAACGGTCAATCTCGACAGAAGCTGGTTAACCTACAAAGTGTAAGCGGATGTTAACGCGATTGCGCGGCAAAAACCCGATTTGACAGTCAAACCACGCGGCACGAGTGTTTGCCGCGACAAACCTAGGGCGACGCCGCGCTTTTACGTATGACAATTCTATAGAACAGCATAGTTTGATCGGTCATAGAACAGATCGCGTTGGATGGCCCGCTCGATCGCGTTCGTTTTTCACGTATTTCTACGTGACGCGTCGTGACCCTGACGCGTCTGCGGCTGGCGACTTCTTCACGTAGGTACGTTCACAGTCGCGCCGCGCTGTGGGAGAGTTTTCTCTCAAGAGGCGCCTAGCAGCCCTGTACCTATACCATTGCGCATATATTGGCGACCCCCGACCGCCGGTACGAAAACCCCTTCCCCGCCTTCAGGTGGCAACACCACAGCGGACCCTTTAACTCCGCTGACTATCCCCCATTAGCACCAGTAAAGCCCCTTTCAATCTTCCCCTCTTAACGCAAGACGTTTTAGTTGCTTTTGTTGAAAAATGTAATTTTTTGTGAGATTCAAAATGTTCTCATCGTTCTGAGGAAAACAAGTCTAAATTTGATATCAATCAGTTCAGGAACACCTTATCAAACAAGTGTGTGGCCGTATTGCAAAAGTGTAATAAATTGCAAAAATCACAGGATAGGGCGATTATTGAATTTCAGGAGATATGCATGGAGCACGTAAATCTGTTCTTGACCAAAATACCTATTTGGATTGATCAGTTGATCATATTTGTGTGCCTCCTGAAATTCAATAATCGCCCTATCCTGTGAAACACGCACACTCCAAAGCTTAGTAGAAATTCAAATCGTGAACGCAAGCCAATTGAATAATAAACCCCAGTGAAAGAATTCGCAGCGTTTGTTTATTGAACCTCAATCCCCCCCACAATAAAAACATCTATAATTTATCAAGTCCTTTAGTACTCGTATTGTGTTAGAACTTCCCCAAATCCAAATTTAAACGATGTAGCCAAAGGTAGACTGATGTAGAGGAGGCACACAAATATCATCAACTGATCAATCCAAATAGGTGTTTTGGATGAGAACCGATTTACGTGGTCTATGCATATCTCCTGAAATTCAATAATCGCTCTATCAACTGTAAAACACGCACACTCCGAAGCTTAGTAAGATTCAAATCATGAACGCAAGCCAATTGAATAATAAACCCCAGTGAAAGAATACTTATTTACCCCTGTAATAATATTGAATAATAAACCCCAGTAATAATATTGAATAATATTTACCTATATATTATCAGCGTTTCATGCATATCAGAATGCTTCAACCCGTGTATCGGCTACTAACTACACTACAAGTATTCACATCGGCTACCACTCCAGTATCCACATTCACTACAACTCGACGCTATCGGGCGGACATCACTAGGTTACAAACAAACAATAATAAACGAAAAAAAAGCAAATGTTGGCACCATAAATCGGGCCATACATCGGGAATGGTTTGACCTACGGATCTGGGGAGGGGCTCATTCGATTCCTGACGGTATGTTCTTAAAATAAGTTTATATTCATGCCGCTTGGACTTGTTTTGAGGTTTCTAGGGATTTTACAAAACTTTGACAACCCTTAAAGGGCCCTTTAAATTGAGTGAGAGAGCTGGCTCAAGAATTGAGGCGTCGTCGGACCAAGATGGATTTTTCCTGAAAATTTCAGATCTTTTGCTCCAGCCGTTTGGGAGAAATCGTGCATACGGCGTACGGCGGACGGACGGAAAAAATAGTATTGCAGATTTGGATTCTACACCCTTTGAAACGTAAACCATGAAATTTTCAGGGGGGGGGGGGGGGGGGGTTAGAATTATTTTCCAGAGCGATATATATATATATTATTGAATAATGTCTCAGTAGACAAATATTTTAAAATCTGTCAACCACGAATCCAAACATGAGTTTTTCGGTAGAGATCCCTCTAATTTTGATCAGAAGTGTATTTCGAGAGCCAACAAAAAACAAAGACATCGTGTAAACACGGATGTGAAGCAACTGTTATTGCATGTTCTCAGGCAGGAAAGAACGAAATTTCTAGCCGTGAGGGATAATACCAACAATAATTTGATAAATTAAAGTATGAAAGGGAGAAGGCAGCCATAATACCAAAATGTGATTAATAATAATGGAACATAAAACCGCAATGAAGAAAAAAGCACGGAATAATGATGTAAAAAAATTAGATCTATGAGAGATTGAGGAAGTGTATATGATGAAGTATCCATCAGCTGCTCACGTTGATAGTTAATGATAACTAATACAAGAACAAGAGGAAAGTAAGCGATTTGTGGTTACTGTTTTGAGGTTTTGCAGGGTTTATTGAACAATGATAGAGAAAACATTTTGCGGTAGACTATTTTTATTTTTTTAAATTACCAGCGGTCATGCTGATACCGTCCTCATGAGTGGACAGTCGGGACTTTGGTTTTTGTTTTAGAATCTGGGAATTTTACTAATGTGGAAGATGACTTGTTGGGTTGGTGTGTCCATAGTTATTCCACTATCTATGTGTATTGTTCTGAAAACTATCTAATCAACTGTTTCTCGGCTGCGTGTAATGCAATACCTACCTTAGAGGGTAACGCTCGCAAATTGGTTTTGACAGCACTGGTTGTGGAATTCACCTCCCTCTATCCCCTCTCGCTCTTTCTCTCTCTTCCCGCTCTATCTCTCTCCTTTTTTTCTGCCTCTCTTCCCTTCATGGACAAAAGTTACAAGAAAAACTGAAAACCCCTTTTCGAAGGAAATCCCAGGCTTTCCCCTACCTTCCACAATGCTGCTTCAAGTGTTATGGTACTACTTTGGTTTATTGTTATTGCTTCGGTCGGAGAAAGGCCTTTTTGCCCCGTACTGTCCTTGTGGTTTTACCTTGGCGACTCGGCCGTCTTCAATATAGCATACGTCGAGGGAATGTTACTGTTCGCGACATAGTTGGAGGGGCTCTCATGTTTACGGGTATTTTTATGTTTTGACTGCTTCCGTCGTGGCAGTTGTGTTCCGAGTGCAGTGAACGTTAAGATTTTGGGAAGGATCTGTGTTAGGAGTTCCTTCTCGATAGTAAACACTCAATATAATTATAGGTAGACTGCATAACAATTACCAATTACCCACTTAAGAAATAAATGTGTAGTCAACTTTCTAAATGTATAATTGTTGGATAGTGATAGTTCTCCATCCTGTTCCCTGAAGCTGCTGAACCTGAAGCTTTTTACTTCAAGGGTATCCTCTGAGTGTTGCAGGCATACCCCCTCAGCCCTTGGAATGACCAACTAAAACTAATTCATTTCCATCACGTCTTTGGTGTATGGTAGCAGAACAAGGTTACTAACAACCTGTCGCCCGTAATTTTCTGACTCCCCTTCCCTTGCACTGTCCCCATATAAAAAACGGGCAATCCATACAATTTACCCCTTGAAAATATAAGCTTTTTCGCTTCAGTAGTTAGTAGTTGGTCTTATCACCAGAGCACTTGGAATGTGCTACTAGACTGTTTCATCATCTCCTCCTTGTGGTTAATGATGAGCTGAGAACATTTATTGCAGAAAAATCCATGTAATTGAATTGCTATGTATTATGATATAAATATTAATACTAACAGGCAGGAAACAAAAGAATGTCTAAAAAAAACTTCAATAAGCTCCAAGTATGGTCGGGTTTAAGTAAAACTTGATGGTTAAAACAGCATCATTGTTACTATTGCGATAATCACGTTTTTGAAGTCATTCATTCAAAGAAAGTACTAAGTCTCATTGATGGAACACAATATTTGAAATTGGCCTCAAATTTCTGCTGGGTTCCGTCCCAGGTAAATAGGTCTAACAGCAAGGACTACTTATCATTCAGGGCATCTTTATAATTTTCATATTTGGCTAGGAAAAATTCTCTACATAGCTCAAATGTCGGGCATAAATATATGAAATGCAGTTCCTACAGTACTTAGGGAAGTGATAATTGAACCGGGAATTAGAGCAGCTATCAACGTCCTCATTGAACCAGTGATTCTCCCATCGCTGAATGATGTTTTTCCACAGTACCGGTCTGAACTTGTCGTAGGATCGACACAAACGTTCAATATCCCAAATGAGTAGCATTTCTGTATGTAATAAGGAAAACCAATGTGAGTGCGGCCGGTTTTTTTCCATTCACGGAGGTTCACTGACTGGTTTTTGTCATATTTTGGAAAGATGCTCCTCTTTCATTGATAAGATTCTAAAACAATTATTTCTAACTCTTGGTGAAAACGGTCACCTTCAGCATCAAACGGCCAATTTCCTACCTCAAAGAATATCCTGGAGTGCCATCAATCCTTCATACTTGATTAGTTGCTGTATTTACCCACACATAATTGTATTCACCGAGACGGAGGAATTTCTTCATCACCTTGTGCAGACGCTGTTGTCCAAACCCGCAACACACACGTGCCTTGCGTTTTAGCTGTTACTCCCAATGTTACTCTACTTCTACAAAATTATTTAATAACCTTGCGAATAAGGTAATTCCTAATCAATTTTCGTGATTCTTATGTTGTTCGATTTCAATTGACGTCCTCTTTTCCAAACATTCACAGAAATTTTGCTTTTGTAGAGAAGGGGGGTGGGGTGGTGAGGGTAACAGCCAATCCTTTCAATTATTGCTCAGGAGAGAATTCATTACCGATTCACGTCATTCTTGTTTTGTTCAATTACGATATTGGTTTAGTATTAAAACATATTTTAGATCTTTCACTCTTCATGATGAAAGGGAGTGAATGGGAGGGGTGATACTGGCAAACCTTATGTCTTCTATATTTTCGCCTGATTTGATTGATTTTTGAATGTTTGAATATTTTTACCCAAATTTTAGTCTAGCCTCAGAAGGACAGGATAAGGGTTGGAGGAGAATCCATTCAAGCTCTGCCCAAGATAAAATAGTCAGCCGACTTTCTTTAATCGACCACGAACATTTTTTTGTTTAATCACCCTCAAAAGTTGTTGGTTCACGTGAAAGATATGTAATTTTCGATAATTGAATTTAAAAAATCCTTCAGTCATGGGAAGCCAGCTTACCCCAAAACTTCGCTATCAATTTTCAAGAAATTTGCCTGAAAAATTCAACATTGATCCGGGATGTCCCAGTAATCTCGACATCGTGATGAATCAACAGTAACCGGATATATTTAAAGATCACTGCATCAAAAAAGCGAAATCTCAAAAACTTTCGATGTCAGAGAGTAGTTTTTGTAGGGTTAACATGGAAATGAGTTCCCAGGATTCGGTGTTTTATATTGACCTGGTAACGCCCCTGTAATGCATTAATTACTTGCCTATATGTCTTTTAAAGCATCAATTTCTTGCTGTGAGAAGGGGGGGGGGGGCTAAAGGCAAAGCCTTTGGTCCCCAAATGCTGAGAACTACAGTGTGCTTCTGTACCTTACGGACAAACTGGCATACATAGCACTATTGCAGCAACTTAAAGATATCAAAATTCTTCTCACCATAGTCAAACTCCATCTTCTGCTTCATTTCAAATTTTTGAGACATTTCAAATTATTCATGTTGATTCAACGGGATATTTTATTACTGTTATTTATTTTTTGTGAATGGTTGCTTCTACTATTGCTTTTCAAACTGTTAAATTAGCGTTTTTACTTCTTCACTACCACTATTTACCGTTAGATCGAAGTTACATTAGTGCCATTTTAACTGATTTGTACCTTTACGCCTGGAATTAATCAGTACTATGTTATCGTGAAAACCATTCCGCGTAGATATATTCATACATGCCCTATTAATATATTTATATATTGGTCAATGACATAAATTCAAGTTTTGTTAATTACAAGTATTAATTGGTTTATTTCACTTTCCAGGTAAGTCCGAAACGATCATTCACCGTTGGAATAATTATCTGCAGGTATGAATTATTTATAAGTATTATTCGAATAAGTATGATTTCCATTCGATCGGTACGATTAAATTCTGTATTTTGCTGAGCATCCGCTGTTATGGTTTCCTTTCGTTATCCAATTGCTATGTTTACTCCACCTTCCAATGCTACTTTTATTCTTCTTAAGAATAATTTCATGAACGTCGACTGATTCGGCCAATTATCTAGTGTCGGTACTTGGGTTGCGAATGCGGTCTTCTGTTTATGTACAAACGAAGTTGTAAACCGGCATTATAACGGAATCGTATTCGCCATATCAGTTTGTGATACTTTCATCGATTTGATTTCATTTTCGTAACGGTAAATCAGTGTAAATGGTCGTGACTTAGAATATTTAATTACCGTGATCTATCAATGTATAATATCGATTGGTCTAATATATCAAGAGAATGTAGTATTGACTGTCGATGTGAGATAATAACCAAAGTTGCACCATTTGTTTGGTCGATAAACGATAAGAGCAACCTTAATTTTCTTAGAATGTTGCCGTAGCTTTTGAAAATAGACTCAGACTTTAATCTTGAAATTGTATGCGCTGTAACTAAAAAAACCGACTAAGCTACTGGGAATTCAGTAATGTATGATCTGCCATGCAATCTAAGGAAGAAATGTATTTGAATTTGGGATTAAAATCATGATATTGTTGTACGTATCTGTGATCGGGAATAAGAACAAAAACTCAGTTCTGCACCTAAATTTTGAAAAATTTGCACTCAGCCTTGCAAATCTTATCATTTCAGGCGTTGAATGAAAACTAATTTACGGATTTCCAAATTATTATGATAAACAAGAACCTGTAAGCCATTCAAAAAATAAATAATTAGATGAAAACCATTCTTAGTTTGTAAGTTTATAGAAGAAATGAATAATCTAAAACATTTGATAACATAGTTTGTAATTAGCAAATGACAACACAGCCCCACAAAAAAAGTCAAGATCCGGAAAGGAGACTAGGGTATCCCTAAGTATTTTTCGATGCTTAATTAGAATCCAATGTTCAAAAAATCCCCTGACCCCAAAAATTTTGAGCTATATCCAAAAAACGACCATTCCTGGTCTAAATACCTGGTATATTTTTTGTGGGATGTGTAATGGGTGTAATTAGGGATAGCAATAATTGTTTAGATTTGAAATACAACAACGGTAAAATATATACGATAGAAGGGGGGGGGGGGTTACATATATTTTCCTGACCGTTGAATGTTAAGCCATGTAGCAGTAGGTCTAGAGGGTCAGTCGACCATTGAATGCATCGCTCAATCATTCAAAACCGTATTTGGAACTCAATAATGCATTGGCTAATTGTGCCAAATTGCGTAACGGTTAGATAAGATAATAGATTATCGGATTTTAAAAGTTATTTGAGAAGGATTATGCATTTTGGTTGAAATAGTTCTTAATTACGTAGCACTTTACTGTAATATTCTAATATGAATGCTTGAAAGTGAATGGCGAAATCGATCGCTTGCGCTGTGACCAACTAGATGGCTTGTTACTGTAGGGCTCCTAGGCTGATTCAGCTTTACCTTTTTTTAATTTATTTATTAATTTATATTTCCGAAGGTTGAGAATGACTTTTAAAAAATGTCGTCCGATTCGTCATCTTGCTGCTATTTTAACGAATGGTTTGTTAGTTGAGATTTCGGGAAGTATCGAATCTTTATGAATGTTATAGTTCCTGTTTCTGTAAAATGACATGAAGACTGCCGGGTAGGTACATCATTCAGAGCACGTTTTTCTCCTAATATTTTTTAATGATAGATAATCATTTATTATATATTTTATTATGAAATGGTCAATTATAATTTACCATTTCATAATTTAATTCAGTAAATTTATTTATTAGTTCGTTTACTCCATGGCTGTAGTCCTGCCGTAATGCACTTCCTACGACTCAGTGGTGTTTTAAATGCTTATTCAATCGACAGACTCATTACATTTCCATCTTCTCCCGCCCAAGTGTTAATGTGCGCAGCCTAAGGTTGATGGTCCTGATTGTGTTCCACGAATTCCATCTCCATGCTTCTTCTTGTTATGTCCAGCTCGTTAACACGATGCACACACAAACCATCTACTTATTCCAATGTATTCACACTTTTGACCATCATCAATAATGTTGGTTTCCTCTTGACAGTCAATAGAATCCATCCTGCCCAGTAAGGAATAGGAATAGGAATCAGCGAATGTGGTTAGGTATGAATGTTTCATCGCCGAGTCACTCCAGCGTTGAATCTGTGGATCCCACCAGCTTCGTCGACCTTCTAGTTGTTCCAGGGCTCCTGGTCTCTCATTGTCTTACAAATGATAGTGGAAGGGGGTTTGGTTTCTAATGGTAGCACTGGCAGCGGTGAAGGAGAGGGCGCCACTAATGGGGCCCCCATGCCCTCCCCTGCTTTGATATTTGGGCCGTGGCACCGCGTGATAAGCCTCCGCTGGATGGATGAGAGATTTGCGATACGGCTTGAAACAGTCGTTGAGCTGGGGTACGGTGGTGGGGGTTATAATGGTGGTGAGAAGGAGTGGGTTTCCTCCAGCTGACATGACAAATTACGTAGGCGGTGGAACGGGAACTGGGAAATCTATTCAGGGAAAAGCCCTCTGGTTTGAACTAGAAGTAATAAAGTGATCCGTACAGATTAGGAGTGAAAAAGCAATAAAGGTTCAGTGTAACAAGATTATTATTCGCCTAACGAGATTGGATCGATTCGTCAATCTTCGGTGTTTGGGATAGTCATTAATGCAACCCTTCCTCTGTATATGTAGGTAGTTATGTATATTAGTACGTTACTGTCACCACTGGGTATAGAACGGTCGACACAATACAAGCAAACGGAATAAACATGACGTTCCAACGTGTTGAAGTGTTTCACGCAGGGGTCTCTCAGTTTGCCTTAATTAAACACGGCAGAGGCAACTGTTCTGTTAACGATTCCACGTTGTCGGCTGAAAACGGGCGGTAAGGGAAAAACTCCCGCTATTCAGGAAAGCAGGAAAAAAAAAAAAAACCCTGGGACTGGGGAAAAGTTGTTAATTATGTAGAAAAAAAGGAACGGAAAGGTTAGAAAAAAAAAAAAAAAAAACGGTGGAGTGCTAGGAGAGAGCAAAGGTAGGTACTGTCGTGAAGAAGGGGTAATACAGTAAATAAAATAAGGGGCGACACTGAGATGGGGATCCCAGGTGGTTAGGACCAGTTCCGATGGCGTGGTCAGTAAGTAAAGGAAAAGTAGTGGACCTTCCAAATCCGTTGGGTGCAGATAGACATAATATATTTTCTCTCTGCGTCAATTTTTTTCGTGAGTACTACAAAGTACGAGTATATACTGGATCTTTTCAAATAGGTGTTGATTTATTCTCATGATTAAGCTTTAGGGACCCAAGTTTCTGCCAACACGTTTAATATAAATTTAGTGATATCTAGTCATCTCAATGTTTATGTTATGTATTTACTAATATTTTGTGGACTACTGCAAGTGTCACTTATTTTTACGTATGATTCATACATCGGGTTACAAACCTCCATTTTCAAACTTGGATGTCAGAAACCCACTTTTTGTTACACGCATATGGGAATACAATTGCTTTTCGGGTTGGTAATTATTTTGGTGGATCGGTTATTCAGATAAAGTCATTATCGATAGCTGTTTATAGGTTAAGGGTTTTTGACCGTTGTGGATATCCCCTTTCTCTTAAATTATCTCCAACACCAGACAAGTAGTTTCCCAGGTTTCCCGGTCACTACATTTTCGGTGGCCTCTGGCAGATAATGATCGGGGGATTGAACGTTTTGTATGAGGGGGATGGCAGCTGTCATAGTGCACTATGACAAACACCACTCATTCATACAGATGCCAGGGTGCTGCTGATTGTCAATCGCGTATGTGCGTTTACCAATTGATTTGTAGAAAGTGCACAGAAGAACAATCAATGTGCTTCTATATTGGAAAAGCCGCACAATTGAACCTGCGAATGAACAATGATAGAGCATCAATACACCAATCACAACCACGGCCAGTAAAACTCCACACACTATCACACGGACCCTCAACCACTTTTAACAAATGTTTCGGTAACGTAACGGTAACGATGTCTCAATAACGAAAGTTTTAAAAAAGATGACCCAGCCCACAAACGATCGACTTTTACAACAGTCGGAACGAGCACACCTTTTGTCATCAGATCAAATCGTCCACCCGGACTCAACATCAATGATTGAGTTAACTCCATCATGGTGACGACAAACACGACAACAAGATGCAAGCCCGATCCCAAAACCAAAAATCACTTTTCTTCTAATTTTTGACAAAGATTCTTTCGAAATATCAAACAAATTCTTTCACCTTTATATCTGTTAAATTTGGACTATTTCTTTAACAAACGTTATATAGTTCAGCAGAACAGCTAACCAGTTACCACAGTATTATATATATTTATTTGTTTATTTATTTTTCGATAGACAATTTGGTCTAGTTTATAGAAACATATTGTGTTCGTAGGATAGTATAAATACCTGACATATGGACGTCACTATAATGCATGCATTACACTATTTGTTTCCTGTTGCTTCGAATAATAGAATGACGCTCTGGCATTACCTAGTTTAATCCGAACGTGCGTCGCACATCTCAGGTTATTCTCACCCCAAAGTCACCACCGCATTAGGGGTTCCGCGCATTTACCAATTGGATAAGGTCGTCTTAGCGATTCGTCTAGACTGATTAAGATGCCCTCCGATCCTCTCATGGCCCGAGCGTCGAGTTATCATCCAGAAACCAGGCATATGGTTGCGGCTGAAGTGTGGGGATAAGCTCGGGGCTGACAGGCAATCCTCGTCCCACCCCTTCGGGAGAGCCGAATCGAGACTGTCAGTGAAACCACGGGGTTAGTGCCACCTAAACCTCTCTAAGCACACAGTTCCGTATTTTTTGCGTGTACTCTGTTTCATACTCTTCTCGATCAAGCTTTTGTATGAACAGTATTGAATTAGGTACAATAATTAGTACGTGATTTCCACACGACCTACATGAATAATAAAACTGATGGTGGATGGTTTTAAAGTTCTCAAGACATTCAACCAAAAAAAATTAATATAAAGTTGGCATTTTGACACCATATGTGTTTCCACGCTCATTCTGATTTGAGTTAAAGCAAACTCCTATATTTGTGTAACCTCAACATCCTCAGTCCATGGGTAATTTTCACTTTCCGCTTCCCTCGCATAACTGGTACTCTCCATTTTTATCACATAACTGCATATAAAATCGGACAATTCACGGTCCAATTAAGGGTTCGTTGTTTAAAAAACTGCAGAATCCCGAATTTCGGACTCGCAAAGAATTCTTTTAAAAACAGTTTTAAGGTGACATAAGTGATCACCAAGTACCTACCTTTTCACACATGGGCATCCAAAGTTTTCTTAACTGAGTGAGGAGAAAAGGGAAGGGGGGATATGATAGTTTTCGTGAAATGTTACCGTTGAAGACCAGATGAGTGTGTTGTCGCATCGTGTAATCACTTTTGCCGTTGATAAACATATGCGCAGACAACCGTAAAACACTCGATTTGATACTGTCAAAACTATAGTTACCTAAATTTTTTGAATCGTCCGAAAATTTTCATTATTAAAAAGAAGTTAGCCAGAAGGTGGGATAAGCGACCTTGCTGGTTGTGAAGCTCCTATTCGTTGCAGGTCCCCAGCATCCCTGTACCTCCCCTCTCACGGGCATCCACAGTTTTCATAACTCACCAACGAAAAATGGGCAGAGAAGCGGTGGGGGACCTGGCCGTGGCTCTTTTAACCGCCTCTGAGTTATGCGCTCAACCCCCTCAACTTGCCCGATCCCGTCCTCTTCCACTCCTTTCGCCGCCCAGACCTCCCCTGCTATTCATCCTTCCGTCCCACACTCCGCTCATATTCCGCCCTCTTGCCACAGCTGTCTCAAAATTACGGCGCGCCAAAACTTGAGCAAGGCCCCCGCCTTCAACTTTCTCCACTCTTCATCTTCACTTTCTTTTTGTTCCGTCCATATTTTACTATTGTATTTACTCTGGTGCATTACCCATAAGTTTCCCCCATAAAGAGGGGCCTGTAGCCCAAAATTGATAATTGTTCTTAAAAATTAAAAAAAAAAAAATAAATAAATAAATTGGTTTTCATGTTCCACGGTTTGTTAAGGCGTTGAATTTACTTATTTTCAAAGAGAAGTACCTATAGTAGTGAGGTAAATGAAAAGACTTGTTTAAGGTTGTTCAGGGTTGTAATATGGAATGAATAAATGGCTCATAGTAGGCCATACTTATACTAGGTGATGGATCACCTTTTTGTTGATTACCCATCACAAGTCCAATCTAACCAATAAGAATCAATCATTGATAGCGCTCTGAGTGGTCCAACAAAGTCTTCCCATTGTGGAGTAAGAAGTAAAAAAGGTGCGTGATACACTTGAGGGTAGGGGTTTCAAAAGTACATCAAGCAGTAAGTCGACATTTCGGTATAATAACCTCATTGATTTGGTATTATCTGGGAATAATCATTCGAACAGGTGTGATTGAGATGACGACAGTAATTCACATTCAAATTTTGTGGATATCAGGGAAGACCACTATTACAGGTACGTAACACAGCTTGGGGCCCAAGGTTTCTTTCATGGGACTGAGTATCAAGGCTCTTGGGTTCCACGTTCCCATTTTAGAATCGTTTCTTTTTCTTCCGTGCCCTAGCTGAATCCAAAATATGTTTTCTCTGACAATTCGTAAGTATGTGGAGATAAGAATTATCTGACAGTAAGAATGCAGCCTCAAAAATACCCCTTTTGGAAGTGGCAGGAACCCTATTGTGCCTTTTTTATGGGTTGCCTGCCCTCTTTCTTGAAATTAAGAGTCTGGAAATCATGCGGCTGTTTCGCATATTCATTTTTCCGAATTCGTTTCCGCCAAACTGTAGCACCCTGAATTTAATTCGGATTTCTCTTGACTGTAATCGCTCTCGAGCCAGCTTGTAAATACCACGTTTCCTCGCATCTTCACTTCCTCATTCACTTAAACAAAACACACTCCAGCAAAGAACCGTCTCGACTGGATATTTTTCAGCTAACAACTCTGAGCACCCAGTCAATGCTCATATTTTGGCTTCAGGGGTGAATTTTTGATTTCAGGGAAAACTTTCGCAGTTGAAGGGTTTTTATTGTACTGGTCTTGATTGCCTTGTAGATGAGAACGATGGTATTTCTATCGGCTTTAGGGCTCTGAGTTCAGATTCCGTCAAGGTTTCACTAATATCACAAGGTTTCACTAATATGGCGCAGGACCCCCAACTTTAAAATGTAGTCCTACCGTAAGCGTTACATTCCCTGAGATACAGTGACTTAGCTAAACTGTGCCTCCTTGTAGCGTGCAATCATTGGGAAACCACTCTGCAAATCCACACGTGTAACCCAATTCAGCTGAGACGGTTGAAATTTGAAATAGTGGGAAGAGGTTCGATTGAATCGGTCTCGGTTACCTAGAAGTTAAATTTGGAGGTCTCTCGCTGGGCCTCTTTCAAGAAAAAACGTGATTTTAAATTTTGTAGAGGTATTACTAATATCAAATCACTAATTTCAACAATTATTGTGGCTAAATGCTTTACTTGCAGCGCGCACAATTCACACAAGTGCTCCTTCCAAAAGGGGTATTTTTGGGGTCGCATTTATAGACAACGTTCTATCTTACTCCGTTTTTATTGAAATGGGTTTCCACAGCTTCGTCGCGAGTGACTTAGACCGTAATTACTCTATGTTTAAAATCCAGATTTCCTCTGTCTCTCTCTCTGTAACAAGCTAACACTGTATTCTTGCTATCACAGTAGGAGCAGAAGTAAGTTAATTCGGGAGTGCCTTTTCTCTGGCTTAGGCAACACGAAATACTGCTCAGCGATGCGGGTTAGACAATTGGGTAGAGTATTCACTCTGCAACAGTCCAATCGTAGGCACCTCCTACGCTCAACATGGATGTAAATAAACTTGGCCACATCATTTTAGCTGATCAATTACCACTACATTGGTAATGCATTGATATTGCGGTACTCTTTGATGCTGTTGTGATTCTTAGTTCAAATAACCGGGCATCCAACCTCATATATTAACAAAACTTCATACTTCGATACCTGTATGTATGTACAATAAAACTCGTGAATCCATTCTGTTCAACTGATGAACGACAGACATATCGGAATGCAGCTTCACTTCGATGGAATCCCTTTCAACCGCCTAAATAAATTCTCTCGGTTCGTTTGAACATTGGAGTCTGGATGGTTTGGAAACTATCTGGGATGTTATAAGATTATTTCAATCATCACGTCCCTCTATCCTTCAATTCCGATAGTTGAATGTTTCGTAATTTATTTCAATGTTGAGAGGCGCCCATACGAGATATACCCATTCCGTTACATTACATTCTAGACCACTGATTCGAATACAAATACCCTAATCGTACGATGAAAGCTGGCCTGGGATATATCTAAGCCTCTGCCGGAGGGGAGTTAATCTATTTCACATTAGTAAGAGGCCCATTAGTGCTATACTACATTAGAACGAAACCATTACCAATTCAAATCCACATTTATTAGCAAAGGATTGCTGCACTATTTCAACCTTTCACTTAATTTTTTTCCGTAACACAATGGGTCTCTTGCAGACATTATCTAATGATCGTCGTCTTGGGATATTGAATGAAATACAAATCGACGGTTGGTGGCTTTAAGGCGCTTTTAGTGCAGCAAATCAAGCTATTCAAAATTGTGTTTTGGTTTATATGCCGAAGAAAACGTAATTGCTGGGAAGTATGTTAGAAATCATTCCTGCAGTTCTGATCAGATTCCGATACCGTACATTGGGTTTTACTCCCCACTACTGTATTGAAGATAGGCTCCACGCAATTTCGCCATGTGTATCAGTTATCGTTCCTAGTTTGATAATTGTTGCTTTCAATCCATGTGAATAGCTTGGTAGTACGCTGTAAATTGTAGCCAGTAACAGCAAATCACCTTTGTACGATCTTTTTATCCATTCAATCGTAACACATTGGTCGTCAAAATTCTCGGTCTTTAAATTTTCTTGTAACTTCCTAGAAACATCTCACGACTTCATTCATTCTTCAGTTACTAGAATGTTACTAAATGTATACCATTTGTAATTTGAATGTAATAATGTACCTACTTTAAATTTTGAGCTATTGGACAAACCGCAGTTTTTAATGGAAAACTGGTACTCATAATTGGCTTTTCCGAAGACCAAGATGGTTCGATGGTAGCCATTAATTCAGTATAAATTCAATCTATCTTTATGAATTGTAACATAAACATAACAAAAAGCATTGTTCTGAATTGGATGATGGTACTTATTCCAGGTTTTTCCGGGGTTTCATAACTCAACTTTTCATATATAATTTCGATAATCAGAGAATCTTCGATTTTTAAAAAAGTTACTCAGTCTAACTGGGTATATACGTTTTGATAGCAGTGCCTACTGAAATACTTAACCTTTTGTATCGATAAGTATGATTAATTCCAACTTATCTACTTACTACTTAGTAATTGACATAACAGCACTCTTGGCGCATACGGAAAGGTTGAGATTCTGGTGTGAATTGAATTAGGTAAGGATTTTGGATTTCTCAGAATGCGAGGCAGGCCATATTGCCCCGTTGACTGTAAATTTTCAGTTGATGCAGCCATAACTCAAGCTATCGGCTTGCCCTTCGGCCTACAGCAGCGATCACATTAAGATAAGACGATGGGTTCTCTGCTACCGTCCCTACAAGTCACGGAGTTAGAATTTCCTCCTACCCTGCGTTGATGTTTGTTCGGACTGTCTTCAAGTGTTCTGCTCAATCCGATTTAGCGCGTTTAGATAGCTTAAAAAAGTTGGCTGTTTAGGCTGTCACCTAGTACGGTACCGGGACTAGTACTAATATTATGCTGTAGTGTTAATTGTGCCCTGTATCCGTGTTCTTGTGATTTCAATAACTGGCTGACTCTCACTGAATTGTGATATGTGAAAGGCAAAGGAAGAAATCTTCGAAATGTACATTCTCTGTACAGAGAAAGGAGATTGCCTTGGAATTGGAAACTCCGCACTGCGTAGATTGATGCTATGGAATCAGAGATCCTCGTCAGTATTGTGATGTTAACTCGGAATCATAGGCCGTGTTGTAACATTGGAATAGATACTGGCAGGCTGGACTACGCAGGTTCCATTTGTGTATCCCTTGAGAAAGGTGTTCTGTGCTCTCAAGTGGTGCTGGCTTATAGAGTGCATGTCGTGGGTTGGATACTGTATTGTCAGATCTTTTGAGCAAATCTTAGGTCAGAAAATCCATTTATTTATGAGATGAACTGGCTTTTATTTATACCTGTCGAAAAGGAGAAAAGAGTTCGATACGTTACAATCGCAAAATTAGGAAAAACGATCATATTTCAAATTATGCAGGCATTATATAGAACGGATGAATCCAACATCATATTACTTTGACCGCGTTCTCCTTATCCGATCTTGACGCGATTTGACACTTAGAATAATTGACTTGTTTTCTCGCTCACGCTATTCATGTTCAACCGTGTTCGGAGTGACACAATTATGGGTTCCGACCTCTCTATTTTAGAACATAGTTTCCAAAACAGTCAATCCAAACTTGTGTTCGGCAAATCAATAGAGTAAAGTGAAGAAAATAAAGATATTACTTCGCTTTGCTATGTTTCCGACTAACGATTTTCTCACGAAAATGATGCCCTTTCAACTCACATCATTCATTACAAAAATAGTTTCATCATATATTTTCAACCAATGAGTAGTAAAACGTACTCTTTGGTTTCAATAATTTTTGGTTCAAAAGATGGTCGAAATTTAATCACGCCTGATTTCCCTCCAACTGGAATCAGTCAATAAAAACTGATGCTCTCCTGTTATTCACCTTGTTCTGAAGTTAGTCAGTGAACAGTTGAGTACCCAAGAGTGCATCAGTCGAAACACGCTCTACCTGTGGCTTCAGAATACGTAATACGGTGGTTGTCACTACGTCGGTGGTTGTCAACGGGTGGCGGCGAAGAAATATAGAAAGGTGGCAGGTTTGTTTTAGGCGGTAGGGAAGCGATGCATGGATTTTGAGCGGTCTATGGGCGATGAGCTCATTTTTGAAATAAAAGCGCGCTAAAACCGGAACGAGACGAACAAACAGCAACCAGAATGGAACAAATCAGCATACTGAATGGATGGTAGGTGAGAGGATGATAAAATGATTCTCACCTATCGCCCGTCCTTCGCGGAACCAATTGTTAACACAAGTTCTTAGAATTCTGGTATTTCGAGCGGAATAAGGACTTTGGGGAACTATGAGTGCCAGAACCCCTAGAGCATGTGTTTACTATGGTTCCGCCAAAGTCGGATGAGTAATCGGTCATACCATTCGTGATTCTATTCAGTACGCTGTTGTGTTTGTTGTTGCTTCTGTACACATCTCCTCATTCCTGATTAATGTTTAAAATAATAGCTCATATAGTTGGCTGTATTCAACGTTTTTATTTAATCCTCTCTTTTGAATCGTTTTCGTTCTGCTGATGATGTTGGTTCTAAAACAGAAGAAGAAAAAAGCCCAGCTTCCTGGATGGTGATGGCAGGATACAGGATGGCCCGACAGAATTTTGGATTCAAGTGAACATCTCCAGCCTCTACCCCGAATGTAGAACGCGGTCAAAAGATTTTCTAATTCCTTCCTCCTTTTACCTTGTCGTGCTTGGGTTCAGTGTAGTGACGAATTTCATCTCAAAAAAGAGAAATCGACATGACATTGTGATAGGATACTTGCGCTTGAACCTTATCTACATCGAACTTGATACCAAGAGGTTTTCTCTGACGAACCAGGAACAAGTATCACTGGTCAACATTCATTCACGATGAAAATGCCACAATCCTCATGAAGCCAGTCAATGTAATCTCAGGGCATGAGAACCTCTGGTTTATATGGTTGATATGCTGGGGAATTTGGATCCATGACCTGTAATAAGCTTGTTAGTGGTTATTCAGGTTCCTGTATAATGCACTCAGATAGATATAGTTCTTTATTTGAAGCTCTTTTTCAACTTCCCAGCTGCGCGTCTGCTTTCTACGTACAATCTAACTCTTTCTGCTTGCTGTTTTTCCCCGGTTATTCAGTAAACTCCATTTCTACGGCCTGCCTAATCTTTCCCTTTTCCTTCCCCTTGAATATTCAATTCGGAGTGCCAGGGGTAAGAGTCTGGAAGAGAGGGTAAGTCTGTAAGTATGGTAGGCCTTTTCGGTGCGAGGGGTTATCTTACAAGTCCTGGGGAAAGGGCTCCGGAGGTGGCCGAGGATCCACGAGCCCTTCCGATCCTCTGTCCTTCCTCTCCCCCCGTGCCGGCCGCTCAAATCGATGTGGTTTCGGAGGGTGGGTGTTCGTGCGAAGCTGCTCCTTCTATCCAGTCCGCGTGTCACTCCTCCCAGCTAACACCGCCTCATCTTTCACTAACCTTTAGCGCGTAAGTAAACACACCCTTATCACCTGATTTTTACGATGTATAGTAAAAAACCGGCCTTATCAAAGTAAGTTATTCTGAACATATACGCTCATATCTCCAAGCTCGCATCGTAACCGGCATTTTCGCACTCCACCTATACTTTAGCCACGACAGTGTAAGTCGGCATTGTTAATATCATGATAGTCAGATTCATTCATCTCCCCAACATAACGTCTACCTGATTTTATCCTCCAGCTCCCACTGATGTGTAAGCTGTAACCGAACGTCCAAAATAAATTGCACATTTTTGCACCACCGTATGCAATTCTATTCAATATCATTATGCCGTCTATTATACAAAAACAAACACAACCCTTCAAACCACCCTAATTCCTGCATCTAATGAGGATAACTAATTGTGTTGCAATTCTAATTTAAACGCAATCCTCCTGACCTGTTTATAATGACCTTCACTCTGTAGTTTCTAATTACTGTTCAAAACAGAATTATGATCCAGGCAGCGACGATATAATAACTGAGATACAACAGTCTTGGGAAACTATGCAGCTGGGATAATTTCTAAACGCCCGGAGCTTTACATATAAACAAATATTTGCATGAACGACGGCGCGACGCACTAATAGTATTATATGTTATGGTTCTCTGGAATTCGGTTACTCAACTGTCACCATTTGTAATCCAATACGCCTGTAATTTCATGACCGACACATTCAGAAAATCCCTTCCGCATTACTGTATTTTTAACTAATTAATTAATTTAACTAATTTCACCCACAAACCGTCATTTTTTTCATTTATCTCAGCAACGAATTCGTTGAGTCATTTTCGTGATTTGGAGTACCGTATTGAGTTTTCATTTGTCTCATATTGATGGCAGTGGTATGATATTACCTTTTCAAGTATTTTTCCGATCCTATCTGAAGCATACTTTTTTAGCTTGATGAATAAGTTTCAGAAAATCCGGGGAGAGAGAGATTTTTGTATTTCCGTTGACATTCGTTATTGACAGATTCCCTGAAATAGAATCCTACGTAGTTCTTTTTTATGCCATTAAATTTAATTTAAATCAGAAATTTACCGTCACGCTTTGATGTTTCACTACTCTAATTTATTGGGAAAAGTTTGATGAAGGTGATGGCTTGTTGGACTTTGTGAGGCTGAGTCACCTGTCATCCATGTAATATATGCATAACTTGTATGTATTTACTTCTGTACACTTATATCCTGTGTAGCAGAATGCAATACGTGCTGATGTACATTACCCTCTTAAGATTTGTTGGTTTCTTCTACTGCTATGTATGCTGCTTGATAAAATAATCCGCAATAAGTTAAACGTAAACTGACTCTTCATTATTAGCTTTTTCTCTTTTTTCCTTAGCGGAAGGATTTTTCAGCGTGAATCCATCATTCAACCTAATATCTCTCTAGATAAAAACATGTTGACAGAACTGATTTGACTCTACAGTTTCGGATAGCCTTAGCAGGTACTTAAAATGACGTACGAAACTAGTGGTCGTTAGGTTCACATAACATTGTTATGTCCTAGGCGGTTTTATTTAATGTATTCTGTCTTCATGAATTATATGTATTATGATTATTATGGATTCCAGGAGTATGGTCTATAGAGTAGATTTGCTTTGTAACATTTTACGTCGCTGACAGCGTTTATGCACTCCAATGGCTGGGGCAGAGCGCCATTCTTGATGTTTTAAGATGTGGTGATTAGATTCCCAGAGAATTAGATTCCTCAGAACGGAACGACGAAGGATCGGTTGTTCTGATTTTTACCCATTAACGCCCAATTAAAGTTTCATGTGAAATGTAACACTGACCTCAATTTTATCGGTGCAGCTATTAGACACCGTAGGACGTTATTGTTTATTACGCCTTAAATCCTCACCCTTCCTCGAATATCAAGTGGCTAACTATTTTCTCACCCCAATAACAGGAAATTGACCGAAAATCTGAAATACCTCCTTTTTCCAATACCTCTTTCACTTGTCCACTTTTCAATTCATTGTAAATCATTACTGGTTGATTTAAATAAATTTTCTTTTTTACGAATATAAATACCTACAACCTTGATGAAGGATATTGGCTTCCTTACTTCGCCTAGTAGGGATGTCTAGCATTTAAGTGCTAGTGGACAATTTTCAGTATGAGTGGATTATTTAGTTCGTTTCCTCGATAACAAATCTTCCGCTTATTCAAGTCGAAAAGTCCGACTTCATCAATTCATTATACATTTATTATTATTATTTATTATTGTTATTCATTATACGTTTTGGTTTCACGGTTCTCATAATTATGTACCAAATGACTTGAAATTTTGAGGTAATATTCGTCGAATTCCCTTGTTTTCAGGAAACACATTTTCTTACAATTTTGCTCAAGTTGTTTTAATGAAAAATAAAAAAAAATAGGCAAAAATCATTCTTTAATACAGACAAATGGGTCATTTGTCCTTTCTTCTGACCAACCATCTGAACGATATCGTTAACATTTTAAAATTTGCACACTTACTTCGTCCGTACATCTTTTAACATTACTGCTAGGGATTTCGAGTAAAAGTAGTTATTTGATTTTCTTATCCCAAGTAAACGAAACTCAAAAAAATGACCTACCAATCTCAGCATGTTTTTGAGACATCACAATTTGTAACTGATGAAAAAATTTCAATCGAAATTTCAATGACACCACTTATGAATATCTGGTTGACATTGAAGTAGAATGGAATCGGTCTTGTAGTTACTGAGAAGAAAGAACATTCCTCAGGCGAAAAATGACCGACATCTGTTATTTGGCAGCAGGTGTCACGAGTTATGCTCCTGCATACCTGTTCTTTTTTACTTGGCTGGAACTACGTGAAAGGGAAACTTTCAGTATCTCTTTTAGTTCCAAGTTCTGTACCTAACTCATAATATCCATGTACTCCATCAATTCTGAATTTGCTTCGAGAAAGTTATCAATAACCTATGTTTCAAGGAACTACGTGTGAGATTTGGAAGAAAAATCATAACTGTATATTTGGTCTTCCGATTTTAATTTTGTTTCCACGCATAAACACTGTATATCATAAAGTTGGTAAAAGTAGAAATGAAACATTGACTTTTTTTATAGTTTGGTTTACTTTTTTGTAGACTTGGCGGAAGCAGAATATGCTCTTGGGATCATACTGTTACTTACGATTCCATTTCCCTTCACTCGTAACAGTTTCATCCTCTTAGCTCTGCTTATTCCCCTCTCCTAGCTATTCTGCCCTGCTAACCGGCGATTTCACCCGGTTGTCGTCTAGTTCTTCTTTCATACGCTAATTCGTAACTCTACCGTATCCGACTCTTCTCAAGCCCTAAATACATTAGCCCACCCCCTACCCCGCGGGAGTCCCAGAAGGCTTTCACATCGTCATTTCGCTCTGTATGCTTCCTCTGTTTCCCTATACTTCCTACTCGCAATCCCTTCTCTCCCATATTCTCTCCTAACACATTCCGCGTGCGCTCTCTGGGTCTTTTCTCTCGTGCCAAATGGGATTTTAAATGCGTTTTCCCGCATGATTTACGATTTCTCTGTATTCATTTCCCGTTCTGTCATCCCGCTTTTCTCCCCTTTTCTCTTGATTCAAGCGCCTATTCGAATGTCGTACGCATTATTTCCTCCCTTGGTATTATATATATAGGTATATTTATATATTTATTATGCGCCACCTCACACATTGTGAAGCGCTACATCACAACTCCATTACCCTAGCACAAAAAATGCTTTCCGATAAGGTAATATGGGAAAGAAATTCTAGAATTTTCGTTTAGATACCTCTCAACATTTTTATATTATGTCAGAACTCGTATACTACCACACACAGACATAAAAATATGGCGTTACAATTACATTTTTAGAAATGAATACCGAAATGAACCTTACATCTATTTTAATAATGTCAAATTCCAACACTTGACTAATCCAACTGGTTATTATGTGGGTGGGATGTTTTTTTCTTAATTTTATTAGATAACTTTCTGTATACAATACTTTCTGTATTGCTAACTAGTACATTTATATAGTAGGTACCCACTACAGAGTAGGTAGGTACAAAGGTGGAATGTGGATGAGGGTGGCTGTCTACAGTCCCTCAAATTTGAAGTATAATAATTTAAATACTAGAGTATGAACAAATTTGGCACAGTAATCTGGGGTTATATATCACAGTTTGGAATAATCAGTTTAACAGTTTAGTTATCGCTCGTCAGGATCAGATCTACAGTTCTTTTTCTTTTGAGGCGACGGGGGTGCAGTTGCCTTTCCCAAGAGTTGAGGTTATGTTCAAAAGCTGTGGAATGTTGTGTCGAAATGGAGGTGTGCATTCGGTTTATTGTCGTGCTTATGACTTCTTCCATGGTACTTCCAGGTCTTTATGAACAATGGAATTTCTAACAAACCAAGGTGCGTCAGTCATCATTTGAAGTGCTCTATTTTGTTGAGTTTGTACTCTATTAATTTGTGTCTTGCTAGCCAATCCCCAGATAGAACAACCATACTACCAGATTGGACGAATTATATACAAGTTCAAGGGTTAGTTTCATAGCTTCAGCCACAATCGACCAGGCACCAGAAGAAGGATTTGTTCGAAAATACGACTTCTTAGTACAAATAGGCTTGCATGAGCTGATGTCGGGCCTGAAAGAAGGGAGTATATAGTGAACCCACAACGAGCAGGTTTTTATGTTAGTAATGTTAGAATTCAAAAAGGTTGTGGAGAGAATATACAAGCCGTTTGTCAAGCGTCATTATTGATAAATTGTTCAAGATTCTATATTCACCCTCAAAGATAGCAATGAGCTGGTTGGATTACCGTGGATTAGTCCGTGATCTTCCATGATGGCCCGGGTCAATAGTGGTTTTGGAACATTTCAAATTCCAGTGACTCGAAAAATGTCATTCAATTTCAGTTGTTACTGTTGGAAACTACTGGTATATATCCCAAATTCATTAAACTGTTATTATGCTCACTAAACACCAAACCTGAATTAATTCCTGCATTTTGCAATCAACTAACACCATTACCAATACTGTAAAAAACGCCAATATCGAATCCTGACTGAGTTTAAGATAGGGAGATACCTTGAAGCTTCTCACTATGTTTTACTTGGTCATATTCATTCTTATGTATATTGCATTTTTCAGATACTGAATCTGAACTGAAAATGATAGCTCCAGGAACTTGTTAATTTTATATGCAAATCTCAGCCTGTTGCTCTCCGATCAGCCATTAACTTTCTTTCCTTCACTCTCCCTCTTTCCTCCTCAAAATGAATGCATAATTTATTCCCTTGATATTGACGGGTTGCTAATTAAACGGCTTCAGAGAGGAAGACTGAATTTATCACGTTAATGCGGCAACATCTCGGGATCAAAAAAGTTAAAAGTTCGACCTTCAAACCTGTGTATGAATTTCAGGAGAGTTCTTGAAGATTCCTTCCATCCATTCACACCGTTAAACCGATTTTCATTTTCTTTAGAGACAATTCTAGTTTACAGTAGAGTTAAAAGGGTGATGTTTTTAATTTGTAAGGTTTTTATTGGATAATAAGTCCAATTACAAAATGATCATTGTTTGAAAACGAAGAATTGCACACTTGTCCATGGTAATAATAAATAATTGTAATATTGTAGATTTAATTGGTGATAAAATGGCTATCTTTAAAAATAGTACTGTAATTGTTTCATTAATTTTTAATATGGTATTGTTACTATCAGCATTGCATTGAAGGTCTTTAGTTCCGATTAAGTTTCGGAAATCGTACGAGGACTTAGTAGTTAGTACTTAGTTAGTTGATCATAGTAGCAAGCGTAGTGTGAGATTGGTCTGTAAGTCGCCCTTGGAATCAAGGAGGAAACGCACCGATGCACGCCCGCATGACAGCTGGAGTATGCGTGTATAGTATTCTGCCGCGCCGTCATTTCGCCTACTTGACGTCCTTAATTCAGCTGAGTTCATGTTTTTCAAGTACAACCTTTTACAATCGATTTTAATCTATTTATAATCGATTTTAATTTGGTCGTCAGTTGCTGGATTAAAAAAAAATATATATATACATATATACCTATATATTTATTCAATGAATCGTCCTTCAGTGACGTTTCACCTTTTATCAGTTCGCGTTTCCTTAGTACTAAAATAGACATTTGTCAACACAAATGGTTTTGTCATTAGCATGAGGCAACATACATGAGGACATAATAAAAATCCCTGAAAACGTTTTTCGACCAACTGATATTGATTTTCGATCGAAGTTCCTTGTCATTTGATCGAGTTTATTGAAACTAAGTGCTTTACGCTGATGACGCATGGAAGTTAAGTAGGTTTTTTCTGTTTTTTCTCCCATTTGATTTGCGTTACCTCTCCTCTAAAATATTTTATATTTCGCAATTGTGCCATTCTTTTAGCTAAATTAACAATATATTATACTTATAGGAACTTAAATAATGGTGTTCGCTGAGTTCCCTCTAATTAAATATTGTTTCCTCCAAATAGGATTGTTTAAAGGAAGGAATTATTATTTTAAAAAGTTGTATTATCTACTTTATTTTGTAAAATCGAGTGATACTTGGTATCCGAACTATGTGAGTCGGAATTATATTGAAATAAACAAGCATTATGTAATCGTCTCGCTTAGAAATGATATATCTCTAAGTTCAAAACAGCTTATGCTTCGTACCCCATCATATTCCTTGGTTGCCTAAATATTAACACGTCAGTCACACTGCTGTTGTGGACTGGAGAATCGCAAAAATGACTAGCTCAATACTATTGTTTTTCTTCGATTTCCCGAATCCATTCTTTTAGCTAAATTAACAAACGCTCTAGCATCATACTTTTAATTATAGATATCTTTACGAGCCTAAGATATTCGAAACCAAATTTTGGTTTCGGTAAATCTGATTAGTATATCTTAGAGGGGCAGATCATAAAATTCGCTTTCATCATTCAGTTCAGTGTACGGATGTGAACATAACATCCTCTGTAAGAACTCAATATTCCTCGGCCAGAGCGATACTTCATCGAGGTGTCACTGCCCTAATTATGATACACTGTGTTAGTTTTTGATTTGATTACTACCCTAATTAGATTAAAAGCTGTTGGATGGAGTCATGGAACCAGACTGGTAAAGGAGGTAGACAGTTTCACTAATTGGTGAACGATCGTACGGCATCGTCTCATTAGCGACATCAATATTCCTTTTCTGAGATTGACAGAGCGCTATGTTCTTCAGTTGCTTCCACAGTCCAATAACGTTTGCCCCTCATGCTACGCATGGCCCCACTGATCGGTATACATTTATTATACCCTCAATATCTTGTTGATTAATGTAAGACAGAATAAGAATGATCAAATTAATACAGCAAAAGGTAAAATAATTGTGAGGAAAAAAGGAAATATGTTTCGTAAACCCTTCCTAGTTGGGCCATTGGTAGCGAATTTTGTCGAAATGAATACCGTGATATAAGTTCTTTTTTTCTGATAGTTCTTGGAAATCAGTTCCATATAATGTAAACGCTTTGTTGTGATTCACAGATAGTGTTGCAGTATAATACGCTTGTGAGCATTCTCTCTGAGGATTCACTTGTTACTAACTTGCAAGGACATGTAATCTCGTTGGGGCAGAAACCATCTGTAAAGCAGTATTACGATTTCCGCTTTGAAGGATGATAATTCCTCCCCACTTATTCGCCCTCTTTCATATTTCTCTTCACCCATTTTCCGACTCCAAGAGCATCTTTCTCCGCTTTGTCAGCTCGCGATTCCATTCAACTTCCTATCTGAATCACCTCCTCGTCGAATTATGCAGACAACAAGAAATACTCGAGCAGCGGTGATGGTGGAGGGGGTTTGTCCCTTGAAAGCCGCGTCTTTGATCTCCACTCTCCCCGCCATCTCTAATTCAAACTGGCTCCATAACCTGCAACTTCGTCCCCTTTCCGGGGGATTACCGTCCGTTCTTCTGAACCCCCCGTTCCACGAATCCCGTCCCGTCCTACCCCAATGCTAACTATTCTCCGGGTAAACTTCAGGGAAAAGGTTGAATTATTCCGAGCACGAAAATGGCCTGCTGGAACGTTTTGGTCGCTTCTGTTTCATTCATCTCACCTTCAGTTTGGGTTGCCGCCATGTTTTTCGCAATGTTTGCCGTTCCCCCTCAACTTGGAATATTTTTGATCCTTGCGATGAAACGAACTCCGTTCATATCCAGCGTGGAACGAAAGCTCGTCATGGATGAAATAAAATTTCTTATGCATGTTCTCTCTCCAATTTGTCTAACATAACCTATACAACCCTTATGTATCATTCTGTCAATCAATAAAGTCAAATGGCTATTAGCCATTACAAAGGAATTCGAATAAAAGTTAATAAGTTGATAAAATTAAAAAAAGGAACGAAGGAAACATTCGAATAAAAGTTCAGATCGAAACTGATAATGCTTAGAATTTCCATAATTCAATCACTTATTAATTTACATTTTCAGTACAATGTTTTTCCGATCATTTTTGAATGTTCAAAATGGGATTTCTTCCAGTAATATTGTACTACAAAAATAAATGTAGCAATTTTTTGCCATTCTCCGTGATTTTGTAAGCACATTTTAAAAAATTGGATATATTGTGAGTGCTCAAAACCTGGAGCACAATGAAATCTTCCTTTTTTATCGATATATTTTTGACGAAGGTACAGATTTTTCATCTCAAAACTTTGGAGAATTTCTAGTTTAGAATACAAGCACACACATTTTTGGAGCTTTTATTCAAACAGTTTATAGACCCGCAGGAGTACTACATTTTCCCTAGTAAGGAAAATTGGCTGAAACGTGTTCGTAGTTTATTTTATTATTTAACAAATATGAAATAAGTCTCATCGACATGTAGAATAAATGTTTGTTAGAGCAGTGAACCAAATACACTACACATTATATTACGCTCCAATTCTGCAGATCTGAAAGCAGAAGTCTTGGTCTCGACAGCTGTTGAACGCCTTGACAGACAAATAAGTGAGAGTAATGAGGTTGAGATTGACAGTTCGCTCTGCTATGAACAACCCATCTCTCCGAAAAATAAGTGCTCCTCCTTAGGAATTCTCTATATCTCGGTATTCTGCGAATGTATACTTCTAGCCCAGAAAAAAAGCGTTTTGACAAGGAAGGGCCAGTTTCATAACACCAACGGCTTCAGAAAAACGCGCCCTCTTTCTCCTCAAGACTGCGCGCACGTAAAGAATGTACAAGTTCACAAAGGAGAAAGGATGTGTGGAATATAGGATTTTTATAACACGACAAACTCAATAACGGCAACTCAAAGGGCGGGAAGGCGGGAGATCACCCTACATGGGCGAACCTCGTTTTGAGAGAATACTTGAACATCTCCTGTGTTAGTTCGCCCCTTACATTCCATTGATATCGGCGTTAGATATTAAATTTTATTATAAAGTGGAATTGCTTATATCAGGCGGAGGTTGGCAGTAGGTGTCATTTGATGATGTTGTCAGGGTTTGGTCAAACCAAAACCACGTAGTAACTTTGATTCGAACATATGGATCATTTTATTTGGCTGTATGTTCATTTGTCTTCTTGAGCCGCTCATTCGATTCCGATGAATCTTTGAGAAGCACCTATAGCACATCCTCATAAAGGTTTCTGAGTTAGTAAAACAACATTCCAAACTTTAACTAAGTGATTGATTTTTTTTAGCGGCAGTTAGTTCTGGTAGCAAAGACAATTGAAGGGTGCAGGGGAAAAACCAGGTTCCTCGAGCGTTACTGTGGAAGAACCAGATATCATTGGGCCTTCGCTTCCCCTTCCATACCAGGCATACAATTTGGCGATTTGGTGCAATGGTGATTCTTCACCAAATATGGGACTGGTGAACCAAAAAGCTAGGACAGAGGCTCCCGAGGATTGGTTTCAAGTTCTTGAATTCGCGAGACGCAAACCACGTCCTTTTCAAGTTTGAAAAATGATAAATACCTTGTGCGAGACTGGACAACGTTTTTGAAACGTTTATACCAAGCGAAAGCTCCAGTGACGACCAGACTGATCAGGGAACTGAAAATCGATGTGGCGAACCCCACACTGATTTACCATAGGGATAGTTACGACGGAAGGCTTATCAGCTCTTTGATGAGTCCAAAATCTTCATGCAGCAAGAAAACGAGGAACCAGAAAATCAGAACACAACCAACGCCGAGACCAAAAACTGAAGCAGCACTTCGCCCCTGCGAATTTCATCTTCCTAATCGGGCCTATAATTCCAGACTGCGAATTCCAAAACAGAAGTTTACATATTATTGTAGATAAAATAAAACTTCAAATAGGTACAACAAAAGTTATCGAAAACTAAATTTATAAGGGACTCTTGAAATGAAATTCCATTGCAGTTATATCGGTTGATACGATTGTGATATTTTAGTATGCGCTTTTTTACTATTTTTAGCCACGTTTGGATACACATTCATGTTGCGATTGTTTCTGTCAAAATGTCCTCTTGGGAGAGGGAACCGACGAGCGTAAATCGATCCGAGTGCTCTCAGTCGATTCCTTGAAGGGATGCATATCAACAACACACATAAATAAATTAGCGTTTTCTCGAAATTATTCCAATTCTGAATAGTTTCTGATTTTAAGCTTTTAGATTTGTCAAGATTGTTGCCGGTGATTCGGGACCATCCCCAGCCCAATTGCGATTTCTGTTACATGTTTCATTAACTTTGGTCTTCTAGTTTCGGAGAAAAGGATGTTGGACGGACGGAATTTGAATTTCGGATTCTACACCTCTCGAAGCATGAACCAATGAATTTCGAAATGTTTTTTCTTCGTCCATCACAAAGGCAAGCGCTTATTCAAGATAATGAACCGAAAGTCACTGTTACACTTATGTAAATAGTACACAGATATAAGTATATGAAGAAGTATTGAAATCCGGGATTCGTTTGAGAATGCTAGAAAATGATTCGTTTTATAAAAAGAATGAAAACCTCAAACAATTAGTATTATGGCAGATAATCTTCATATCTGAAATAATTAGCTTATTTTTTACCTTTTCTGTGGGGAGAAAAAAATACAGAAATGTCAGAGTTGATCTTCCCGTTTCCAAGGCAATTGAGGCAATCAGAAAAATGGATTCAGATAATTGTATAGTTTAGGAGTTTCACGTTGCTGGTGACGAATGATGAAGGATTTGACGTGAAATATCGGGCATAACTCACAGTTCTTTCTTTTTTTGACTGGCGTGTAATCCCGACGGATCCCTTCCCTGAGCATGTTATAACCGTAATTTACTGAGTCCGTAGCCCGCGATGTGGCGAGGGACGCTCCGCCCATGCATCGCATACCACTGACTGGGGTGCGGTCGAAGAGATTGTAGCTAGCGGATGGAGAATTTATGTCGGAGGGGCGAGGGGCGCTGGACGCTGTGGGAGCCCTGCAGCGAACGCTAAGCCGCAGATTTGTTGCGGCCAACGGGCTCCTCTTACATCTCCGTCTGCCTGGATCCAAACGGCTCCCGTGCTCCTGTTTCGCTTCTGCTATCCGTCCCGTGTTCGATCTAATCCGGCTTTTCCTGCTGTGGTCTCCACTTTTCGAAAGTAAAACCATATTGCAAGAGAAAATTACACCTTTGCTGTAAGTTTCAATACAGCACTTTTTAGCTTGGACTACGCTTTCCTCGTGAATCAACAGTTTTGTAATGCCTTTCCCTCACAACAAATTTACTACACTCAGTCCTCGCTTTCGTGGCAGATTGCCCAGGTCAAAATCCCCCGCCACGGATCGGCAACACACCACAATGCTTGGAGGTTCATTATTTCTGTATTAGAAAGCCCTTCTATGTTAGACGCAATCTGAGGTGAAATGTCAAAACTCGGCACCTCCCTCCTCCATATCTTGTAATTTCATGATGAAAATACTCGGGCTACCGCCAGCCACATGGTCTAGCTAAACGTCAGGTTGAATAGAATCTGCAGCCCGACCAACCACCTAACCGATTTTTCAAATGAGCGAATGGATGATTGTTCATTTAGGCGAGTGGTCTCATAGGATTCAGGGATCTGATGCCTATCTGAATCAAACGAAAAACTATCCAGTTGGATATATGAGCGAAATTTCCGTAAGCTTTGGCCCAGTAGTTTCGGAGAATTTGGGCGGCGTACGGACAGTTTTATTTTATTGTACTTTTGAAATCTAGATGTCTTGAAAAGTAAACTAACAATTGGGTGGAGGGTTTAAAAATTCCTAATCGTGTATGTACCGGCAGACGACAATATTTTACAGTTCAATGTCAGTAGTGAGTGTTTTCCAATTGAAAAAAGATTATTCTTCATCAAAATCCTTCTGTCAACAGTTAAGAGGGTTCCCAGACTGAACATTTTAAGCTGGAAACTTCAATCAATGAGATGTTAATTCTATCTGTCGGTTAAGCCCTTCCGAAGGTGAAAGGGCCTAAGCATTCTTTATTTGTTGATTGAGGAAGCCCGAGAGGGTCACCATTCGGTTTACAAAAAAAATGCTTAAAACTTTTTTGTGACATCTGGTTTTGGGTGGGAAAAACAAACTATTTCACAGTAAAGGTAAACCCGCTTTTTTCGCTTCCAAACGTAGCTTTCATTCAAAAAAATTCCAAGTGAAAAACTTTTATTGCTTATACCCGTTGGAAAACTGTAATTCTGAGGAAATTTTGTCTTAGGAAAAGGGTGTTACAAAACGTGTTTATCGTGAGCCAGAGAAAAGGTGGAATAAGCAGTTTTTTGTTAATTCCCAATATGATATATTCGACAAGTTTTTCACCTTCTAAGTTATGCTGAAATTTTTTTAATTTCACTCTAACGAAATAATAAAGTTAAGTCAACGCTCTTTTCAACGATGTCTTCAAAATCGATTGTAGAGAGTAGTTCACGGGAGTACGAGAGAAAAAAGTCGTAAAAGTTCAATAACTTAACAACGAAGCTTCTAAAAAGGAAATTCTAGAACTAATTTTTTATTAGAAACGATCTGTAGAATTGATACCTGCATATTTTTCCATTTTACCCTGTACGTGTTCTAGTGCGCTTCATAATGTATTGTTCTATGAATCAGCATGCTGTTAGCAGTCCTACACAAATGGGAGGGGGGGGGGGGGTTGTGTTTCAAAGTTGTACCCTTTCCTCTTTGCTACCACGCCTTTTCCGAAAACCTCTTAAAACGTTACGTCGAAAATATTGTAGGATCAACAGTTCCCTGATGCCGGATTTTTAAAAATATGTTGTACTCATCCAACGCTGATCATAATTTCATATACTCGCCCAAGGGAAAGGGTCGGGAGTTCTAAGGGAGCCTACGTCTACGAACCGGGCATACTGATTCACTTGCTTTGATTCGCTCTCTCTCTCTCCCTTTCTCTCTTTCTTTCTCCTCCTCTCATCTACAACGCACCACCCTTTCTAAGGTTATTCGGTTTGTTGAGCTTTCGCGTCACGTCCCTCAATATTAGATACTAATACACCTTCTACTCATTCTCCAGTCCGGTATCCTCCTCGAGTCAAGGGTTTTCCTTATGGTCTTCTGTCCCTCCTGTCTCCCCTCCGTATGGTAGCTTTTCTCTCTACCCCCAACGATCTTGATTGCCGTGGTCCCTTCAGGAAGCCGTATAGTGATTGCCTTCTTTTTGAATGAACCTTCGGATAGTGTTGCTTTCTACGTGGTATGCGCTGTTTATCTGCACGGGTATAGCGTTTTGATTCTATGTTGAACCATCTCCGGTAACATCACGGAATACCCAATAATAATAATAAGTACGATTTCAAAGAATCCAACTCATTGTTATTGTGGATAGGCAGAAACGGTTATGAATAGTGCTTAATGGGTCACGTTGCAGAATCATAGAAGATAATTGCAACATTTAAGTGAATAGCATTACTAAAACGATGATTATGGTTCAAACTGATAACAAGATAAGATTTATTGT
Source organism: Creontiades dilutus (assembly GCA_031894815.1). NCBI lineage: Eukaryota > Metazoa > Arthropoda > Insecta > Hemiptera > Miridae > Creontiades > Creontiades dilutus. The sequence continues at coordinate 387,077 of JAVIWC010000643.1, forward strand.
TCTCTGTGGTTCCGTAGGTATTGGTGGAAGAACTATGCAACTTACAACTTAATAGTAAGCTTTTATATGTTTACTTCATTGGCTTGAACTTGGTAGAGAATGTTTGATATTCCGAATCTATGAATGTGGAATGCGATATGTCACCTTTATACTCATGTATGTAATATGCCCAGCTGAATTTCGCTCAATTTTCCGAAATTGCCTACACTGATGTTTGTTTTGAGACATTCTGAAACGATTTCCATATTTTTATGTTTCCTGTACACCGACATGTGTCATTGCACTCGAATTCATTGGCGGTTAACACTCCTGTACAAGGAACTTCGATGAAAGATGGGATTTTTTATTCAATCTAATGTGAGCCTAGTAAATTGGTCGTATTAAAAAAAATATTGTTAAAAGACAAACACAAAACGGAAAATAGGTCAATGTTAAGAATACTATCCATGAAAAGTTCATCAACAACATTAGAGCAATCACATATTTGTATAAAAGTAGAGCGAAAATTAGATTATTTTTTTTATGTTGAAAATATCAGTAAGCGAAAGTTTTTTGCTGATATGAGCAGTTTATGTGACCACAAAGTGGTCAAATTTCAACCAATTTGATCTGCCTAAATGCATGACGTTATTTATATGTATTCTATATATAAGGTAAAGTGTGGTGAGAATTACCTAGGGGGCTAGAATTCGCCAACCAAGTTTTTAAACTTCTTGCGCTTCTAGCTGTTGATTTCCTGGAGGAGTTAGCTCGTTCAAATGGTCGGCGACGGAAAGCGTACTGACTCTACCTCGGAATCATTTTGGTTTATAGCGATATTATCTTCTCAACTGTAGCTGTTATCAGGGTCATTTGTTGCGGTTACGCGCAATAAAAAAAAATTGGTTGAGGTGTCAAATTTTCATGAGATCTTGAGTAGAATCCGAACCTGAAATAAAAAATTGGGATTCTGAAAGAAATAAGAAAGTTAGTGCGCGTTTCGGACATTTTCGCGCATGCGCGTCGCTTTAAACTGCAATTTTTGAATTCTTTGCAAAAAAATAAGGAGAAGTTACTTCGACAATTTTTTTGATTTCTCCACAACCACGAAATTGAAAGGGTGGTACGTTCATTAAGGACCACCCTGTATGTTCCTCCATATTTTCCAAAAGTTTGACCTTGTTTGATGACGACAAGGGAATCTGGCTCAAGTTGCATATGGATGTTCCAAAAATCTGTTAATAGTTCGATCGCAATACTTTCTCTGGACCCTTCCGGTCAAGAAAAGGGGAGAGAACCATCCCTGATCGTCTGGAGCTTTGTTGAAGAGCCGGGGGCTACCAGCCCTTCTTTTGGGCGGAGCGCTTCGAGATCCTCGCGAATGGGAAAGGGGGTTTGTTGGGTTGTACGAGGCGGAAGGCTGGCCGTACAGAAGAGGGTGCATACATCAGGAGGCCCAGCTACCTTGTAAGGAATCAATAAAGGATCAGGTAAGCTCCCACGCTTCCCTCTCAAACCTCTTCCTTCGGCCGTGATGGGCGCTTGGAGAGAGTTCGCCCTTTTTTTTGGGAGGGAGCTGCGTCGGTGACGGAAAAGGTTTGGGGGCTGAGGGCGGACGAATTGGTGAGACGAAGGCGAAGGGCGCACTCCACTTCCTGGATCTTTGCCACCTGACCCCCGCTCGTCCTCCGCCCCAACACTCCTCAATATTCTTTCTCATTTCTCCTCCTCTGCTTGAACCATCAATTCCGGAAGACAATTCAAGGTCCTAAGTCGTCCATTACTGCAATTACCTTTTGGATTATTACATTTATTATTTTCAATAATAAACCTTTAGAATGGTACAGCAAACATTTTTTCGTGATTTCCCCCCCCCCCCCCACCACAAATCTTGTCGTTTTACTTTTCAGAGTGCGTGGATTCAAAATCTGCGTACACCGCACATTAGGCCAAAGGCAACGAAAATGGGATTTCGGTAAAATTGATATATTCATAATCCAACACACTTATCATTAGGCAGATGAACCAACGTATCCAGCTGGAATAACTGTTTTATAGTTAGAAAGTAATTGAACGCAATATTCTTCTTGAAACCTGAAAATGATGATTTTCCGTGATACACAGTAATTTTTTATCCTGATCCTCCTTCCAATAGTTAGTGATACAAAATTGTGCACCCTCATTTCCTTTTCTGTACACACCCCTCTTAATGAGAAACAGTAAGGTCATATAAACAAAAATCGGCAAAATTCGAAAGAGTTTCGGGTATGTGACTTCTGTAAAAAGCTTCGATGTTCTTTGAATTGATACCAATTTTTTCCAATTTTATACTTATCGAAATACAAGTTATGTGAAATTCAGCTGCGTCTATCTGCGTCTCTAGTTGAAGCACTAGTTTAAATGACTATTATTGGGAAATTTTTCAAGGGAAGTAAGCTAGTGCTCTGACTTCTACAATGAAAGTGTGTTCTTAATATTTTCATAGCGTCTCCCTACTTCCTAAAAATCTAAACTCATTTCAACATTTTTCATGACGTTTATTTTCACGAAATCCTTCATTAAATTTGTTGGTGTAAAATTATAATAACATGAGCATGTTATTTTGAACCGAGGGCTATTGAAAACGCGTGGGCCGAAGTTCTTGATTGTTCGTTGTAATAATTTCAATTTTTGGTCGAGACGATACTTATTTATTCTATTATCTTCTTCATTGCGCTATATATTGGTTATTGCAAGACGTATTAAACACTTGATGTATTAGTTTGTTCTCAATTTTAACCAGAAACCGGAGACAATGAGCATTCATCCATTGTTTTGGATGGTTGAGCCACAAAAATATCCCTTGATGCCTTTTCTACGGTCAAATTTGTGATCAGCATTATGTTTCCTATAAAGATAGAGATTTTCTGATTCTGATAGAGATAGAGTTTCTGATGGCACAAGAAGTGCCGCCAACGCTATAAAAGAAAGGCCTTAGAATTGATGTAAAAAACATATTCTGCCTCACATGAACTTCATTTGTGATCTAGGTAGTTGGTCCCAACTTTTAACCGCCCCCATCTGCTCACACGCATAGTTGTCCTTCCTTTGTACATTTTGTCGCTAAAACATCTGAAATAGTTTTCAAAAGAGTGAAAATTAACCCATAGCAAACAAAAAGCGCGATTTCGGAACATGAAGAGCCCCAAACCTCACTATGACACTCCCAATCAATTAATTAGTAATTTGGACAATATGGCGCACAGAACCGATTGTGATGTTTCCCAGAACAGTACGAGCTCATCTGACTTAGAAAATCACATTTCAAGGGTAAAAATGTCGGAAGTTTTACTTATTGCCTCGTTTTGACGATGCAGTCATGAAAGTTGTAGAAGGGGCCCAAATAAATATTTTTTCTTCTATTTCTAATATGATTCCTAATGAATCTGGTATTTAAATTTCTGCATGAATGCATTTATTGAAAATTAAATAATGATGCATCTCATTCAACCACCACAAACATCGACGGCGTTTCCTCGCTATACAATTCCAACGCACGAATGATGAATTGAGTCCCACATTTATATCATACCACCTCTACTCAGTGTTACTGCCGGTACACATCATGCTATACAAGCATGTATTAGCGATCATTTAATCTAAGACGTGTATAATTCAATGGCTATAAGGACTGTTAGAATTTATTTCTCTTTCGTATCTCCATCCTAATGAATATAATTATGTTCTTGAAATTCCAAGGATACTACCAATAGTATAAAGCCTTTACTAGTCTATGGCACATTGGTATCTATGACGGGTTTCGGTACTGAGGACCTACTTACTCTAAGTACAATCCAAGTTGATAATAATGAAGTTATAATGCATTTGGATAGAGTACAGATGAACTGGTGAAACTCGGTTTTAGGAACGAAATATAATTTTTTGTGCATAGATAAATAGATTGATAATTTATTCAGTCAAATAAATATACAAATGGATGATACCATTTGGAACAAGAGTTACTCCCTTCAGCTATCGCTACTCGCATCTGTGAAGACAACATGAAGCCTTGACACTACTGCGCAAACCTGATTAAAAATTATACTTAAAATTTAGCCTGACACTTTCATGGGAGTGTTTCTTAGTTTACTTTGGGTTACTTGTTTGGGCAGCACAGAAATTACGACCTATACGTTTCCATAATAATTATCACACTTACAGTGAGCTAACAATTCCTTACTCTTTTCCCCGGATAATTGACCTCTAATATTCATCGCTGCTCTCAAAATTTGAGCATTAATTAATATTAATGCTCCTCAATATTCTTTCTGGTTTCGCGACCTTCAGTTCGTGCCATAAATCTTGAAAACCATTTCATGAAAAATTATTCATTACCTGCCTATAAGAACCGCAATTCGAAAAAAGCAACAAATCTGAGCAAACGAATTTTTTATGGGCAGTGCCAAAATTATTTACTTCCAATCCAGCTGGTATTTCATCAGCTCTAAAATCCAATTTTAGAATGTGGATCCGGAACATCGGACGAAGGTCAGAATGTCACGAGGAGGGCGATCTGGGAGGTCGGGCCGACGATATGATGAGCGCGCCGTGGGCAGCTCCGCTAATGAGGCAAACTGCACGTTTCAAATTGATGGTACTGAAATTATAGTAATTGCTCTATAAACTGCAATGCGCTATACGCTTGTGTATAATTGCTAATTACGTTCGAGTATGTGAACATTACTTGTACATTCGAATAAGTAGACATACCACCATAATTTTATTCAAACAGCAATCCCTTCAACCTTGTTTTGTATTGTCTTATTATTTTGTGTAGTTGAGGATGAAGAATACATTATTGGCTTCTCATCATTTTGTATTTGTTGGTCATTGTATTCTACTAGTTTCGCCTCTTATTAGTAGGCATCTTCAGGAATGACTGAGAGAGAAGCGTAGGAAGCGTCATAGAGATTTTTAGTGGACGATGGTGATACATAGTATATAAAACTGCATTATCTAGAGAAAAGAGTAGGGAACAGTGGTAACACGCGCAAGTGGTAGCTTTTGCTCCAAACGGAACAGTGGTAACTAGCGCCATCGGGTAAGAGCGTCGACTTTCTCCGGAACTACTGAGTGTGATTTTGAACGTGCTCGGACATAATAAAAATCGCCCAGTACCATTTGAAGATAGAGTCAGCTGATATAATTGCAATGAAAATGTTTTGAAAATTGATTTTTGAAGGCATAATATGTCTTCGTCAAATTATGATGTACGATTATGTAGTAGGTGTAGGTAAGTGTTTTATTTCATCAGTTACTCTATACTTAGATTTCTGCGTCGCGTCCGTATACTCGTACAGTATATTGCATTATTTTAGGTAACCTGATTTCAGCCTTTTTTTTTTAACGTTGGAACAAAAAAAGGTTTGGTACTCAGGGATACACAGTGATCAGCTGGAGAACCCATCCACTAATTTCCTTCCTAATATTGCTCACGTGCTGAAATGTAAATTGGGTTATTTTTATGGCAACTAGAATGCAATTACAAGTTGAGGGGACCCGAGTTGAGATAATGTACTATTGATTACGCCTAATATACTTATAACAGATCAGTGATTTACGTAGAAGGGCTATCCAATAGAGAAATGATAAAAAATAAAGTGATAATTTTTAGTGTTTTCTATTGGGAAGGTTCTATTTTAGGAGCAGTAGACAACTTCGCTTTGTCAAATTCGTGTAACAAAGGAATAACTTCAAGTCGAATCGCACCTGTAAAACCAACCGGGACAGAATCTTCGGAGAACAATAATAAATCTTCGTAAAAAAATACAATAGTCCCCGTGAAATTTGTCGGAGAAAAGCCCCCGAGGGAATGAAGGGCATTCAAGTAGTCGCTATTCAGACTGTCAAGTGAGTATGTACAAAACCGCCCTCAGGAGTGACGATACTTCAAATAAACCTAACTCAATGGCTCGACTCAGGGAAGTGGTCTCGAGGGCTCTCCATCAGAGGACGCTCTCGTCGCGCCGTGTCGATACCCTTCCCTTCCGTCCGGAAAACAACGTGAAGCGTTTTAACTAAGCTGCCATCATATTGAAATCATGGGACGAGATTCGATCAAGTCGCACAAACAGTGAGTTGTATTGAAGGGGTTCGTAGTCTTTAGCGTAGCAGTTGGAGCGATGTTGAGAAACATTTGTCAATTATGTTCGTTAAGCTTAGCTGCTTTGTAGTGTGTTCGCGAATCAATCAACGCTTGAATTGCCATGCCATTATCGTTTGAGTTTTGGTGGCAATTTCCTAAATGTTGTGTTCTGTCTAGCATAGAACGATTTCACCCCCATTCATTATTATTGCTATTATTATCCTCGTTGAACTTAGCATTATGACGGTGTTCTGGAGTTTATCAACTAATAACTAGTGTTAACATCAAAATTTTGGAATTTTTTTCTACATTCTTTTAAAGCCTATTCTGATATGCGGAAAATCCATGGGTTAAAATTTTTTCGGTTCTCTGGCATGGGAAAGTGTCCGAACTTGACAAAAATTAACTTTGTTTTATTCATTAGGAACCTCTAATAATGACTATGGTTTCCTTTGGATCCGTTTTTTTAAATCACCTGTTGAACACCTTGCGTGGAGAGGACCTAGTCATCAATGTGTTTCCCTCGGGAACGATTTTCGGATGGTGATGTTTGTGACGGATTTTTGGATTTTGTTTGTTGTTTGGGACGATTTTCATATGGTGACGATTAAATTTTATTTATTAGGATGGTGATGTTTTGTTCCCATCTGTGAACCCATGATAATAATTATTGTTATTTCATACTAATTTCAGCTCCTTTAGAGCTTGCCACCATATTTCCATTATGTATTGTGTTTCTAACTCCTTTCATACAAACACAAAATCAAGTTAAGTTCTTGGGGCTGTAATATTATTTGGTCTTAGTACGTTTTTCAGGTTGAATACATGGCATCTCAAGTAGTTTATGTAAATATAGCTACCTTCTTCATAAAACCAGATACATCCACCATTGTGTGAACATTTTTATTAGGTTGAAGTCCATGATATTTTCGTTTTTCTCCCTAATCCTCCACCAATTTTGTAAAATGTGAAACCCACCCCTCTTTTCCTTTAGGATTCCATTTTATCAACCGTCTCCACGCTGTTACAGCCTCTTTGCCAAGACTTATCTTGCGCGGAGAAGTTCAAACCTCCCCTCAGCCCTTTAGACAGCTACTCACGAAAGTCTCGAATTAAACATTTCTCTCGTCGGCCGCCTTTTTGTTTCTCCCGCGAATCCACCCTGAGGGAAAGATAACATTTTTCACAGCACCGCCTGCTCCCCCCCATCGTCCCGAACTCAATCTTCCGAATTCACTCCCGATACAACATAACACTTTTCGATTCAGCTCCTAAGTGGGGAAACCTCCGAGTTGCCATAATCCCATTTCTTCGAGAAACTCCCTTGGGAGCTCTAACGTTGTTTACATTCAATGTAATATCTCAACAGTCTGCCGATGAGTTTCGTATTACAGGTCGATGAGGACTTGTGAGGTTGTAGGTCTTTCTGATTCGTGAATAGGTTTATTTTCTTTCACTGTGGCACAAGGCACGACACAACTTTCCCGACAGATTTGGAGTTATGGGAAATTTCAAATATTTTGATATTGTAGTTTTAAATAGTTTTTTAGATTTCTTGGAGTAGGTCCCAAGTGTTTGCTAATCTTTTGTGACCCATTGTAGGCGAACACGTCACCCAAAAGATTAGAATTGACCCATGAACACGACACATGTAAACGAACTTCAGCGTACGAGAGAGGTCTGACATACGTGGCTATTCGAGTGCACGATCGTTTCGTCTTCAATCTGCACTCTATCGACTGCCAAGTTGAATCAAGTTGTATCTCCCCCCATTTAATTTAAGAGGAAATCATTTCTCTATCAACTGGACAAAGAACTTGATTTTGCAGTCGATTTTCCTCATGTGGTAATTGATGCACACTTTTCGTGCTTTTGTTTTATATGTGCACATTTTTGGTTATCCTCTACATTTTGACTATCGCCCTGTTTGTGCAACTACCTGTAGTGTTGGCCAATAAATGCATTCTATTCTACTTGTAGTCGAATTCATCATATTGGCGTACCGGTTCATCGCAGTTCACCGTAGCGAGTGCCACATGGAATGAAGTAGTTTCCACAATCCTATTGAAAATCCAAATCTGGTATTACTTTCCGCAGCGGAAACTTCGCTTTAACGTTAGGGTGACGAAACAGTTTTGTCTTCAGAACCAAAATGTCAACTCGCGTTCACTATCGTATTGTGTCTGTCTGTCTGGACTACAAGCTTAATTTCTACTGTATGCAGCTGATTTTGAAGAGATTGTAAGGGCACATATGGATTACGCTGCAGATGGTAACCTATGAATTTCATCGCTCAGAAATCAATTCTTTACTATGCCCATGCGCAAAAGTAAAATCTACCAAGCATTGTTATCTTAGGTTTTACAGGTCTGATCTTGCTCGAATGAGTCATCGAAGTTTGGTTTCGCTGTCACTATTCTGAAGGAGTTCAAGCACTATCGATTGCGTGGACAGTAAAAGAAGCTATTGCTTTGGGAGCAGTCTAGCTTACAGTTTAACGTCCAAAGACATTGATGCTCATCTCTTCATCCTAACGTTTGAAATAGGTAGTCGTGCTTCTGTATTTCTCTATTCACCAATGGTAATCGTGGAAATCTTTGTTAATACGAATCATCCTTAAGTTTTCTAAGCGTTTTTTTACTGTGTTTTGGATTCAACGAAAAGCAATTCTTCGGAAATTATCCCCGGTTCAAAAGCGTTTTCCGTATTTTCCTTCCACTATTGAACATGAATAGGAAACCACCGCAACATTCGATTACTCACTTCATAACTCCGCTTCGCGCTTCATACTTTTCAGGGCATCCGATGGTACATTTGTTGAGATTCCATTTAAAATCGAAACATCCGCTCCCTCGCTCATCCGCTTTGTTTTTGGATTAAACGGAGGGATCCAATTCAACGGTTGTTTAATTTAGGGGTCTTCTTTGTAAACTGTAGGCCTAAATCTATTTTGAATTTATCAAACTGTTAATTGATTCTATGTTGATGTAGCAGTAAAGAAAACCTTAACTCAGTAGCTAAGAACCAAATCAGTATTGCCAACGCATCTGGTATTTTCACTGTGCTCTCTCCGCATGATACTATTGCCTCCAATTTTTGTTTCTTCAACACTATTGATATCATACAAGTTTTTTCCCCATAAAAATTTCAGTATGGTCATTTTAATAACTTATTTGTAATTCATTATCAATTTTGATTGTTTCAGGTGAGTGATCATTGCTAAACATGAAAAAAATCCTCTTCTCTGCTTAAGTAAGTAGAACTTTAATGAATCGATTCCAGTAAAGCAGAATTGAGTTGAAATGCATCAAACTTGATCAGATTGGTTAGTTAGATCAAATGCTCTCCGAGCTTGTGACGAATACAAAACACAATCCGCAAGTATGCTACAAAATAGTCATTTCATTCGAGTTAATTGTTTGAATATGACTGTTCACTCCGTAGATCTGCCACCTGCCGGTTAGCATATTCAAAACAAATACTGTTACTATTCCGAAAGTACGAGGAGAAATGTATTGAATAAGATAAACAGTTAGGACATAGTAGCATAATTGGAATACGTTTCGCTTGACTGCTTGCCCCTTCAATTCCATGTTTTTTTGTTTAAAACAACATGGTCTGATAAGAGGTGCGTTACCTATTCTGTGATTCTACCACCTTTTTTCACTTCATAATCCACATTGATGTTCCCATAAATGTTTAAATTATTGTTCGTTTTTGATACTAATATAATCGTGTGAGCCAAAGAAGACAACTACGATGCGTACTGAAAACTTTCATTAACTAATCATCATGATAATAATATACCTAAATAAAGTTCATTACCTGTGAAGTTTGATAGAATACCTGAAAACGAATCGAAACAAACAAGCCTTCTTTCGGCGAAGCAGTCTCTTCTACTGCCAGTTATTGAAATTTACAAAACAAGCGAACAAATAAAATGTATTTAAAAAAATTATTTAAAATGTAATTCTCGGAGAGGAAATTAAAAGTGATGACGCGCATCCTTGGTGACGAAGCGATCATACATGCTTCATGTATAAAATTGGAGTTTTGCACTCATAATATAATTGAAGCTTAAATTTATTTGTAATTGAAAATGTACCTAAATCCCTTAAGAAACGTGCCATAAAAATCGGAAAAATGAAGAAAATCAAAATCTTTGTTTGAAGAATAACATTATTTAGAACAATCAAGTTTTTTAGAATTGATAGTTGACAATTTCTTTGCACACAAAGTGCTCGCATTTCAACTCAATTTAACATAAATGTAATACAGTAATTTTGGAAATTCGTACATCATGACTGTACATTTTCTTTGTTTCGTGTCTTTTGAATGTTTCCGTAGTATGTACGGTTTAGGAATTATTCGCGAAAAACTTTTTTCGTATGGCCTTTAGTTTGTAGTCCGCCACTTTCCAGTTTGGCAGACAAGATTTTCTCACGGTTTTATTTTCTCCGACATCGATTTTTCTTGTTGATTTTAATGTTTTATGGTTCAATAATAGATCACAATCGAGATTATACCTCGAACGCTCCCTCTTCATTGTCGCTGCGGTTAATTTCTTTGTGGTTGTGTAGGGTAATGATTGGAATCCCCCATCAACAAACATATAACTGCAATTGTTTGTCGCCTAGAGTTTGTTTCCAATTTCACAATGTGATACCGTCTTCGACGTGTTTTCAAACTACCGACGTCCTCCAATTTACCGTGAAGTTGACGAGGAACGAAAATACTAATTAACATTATGAAAGCTCTGACTTAGAGTTTCGAACCCGCACCCTTTTTAATTAAGGTAGCACAGAGGTTGTGATGGTTCTTCGTGAGACAGGGAAGATTATGAGTTACGACGGCCAAAATGTTGGGAAAAACGCTCTGCCTTGGAAAACTTGTTCTCGAAAGTATTAATTATATAAAAGGAGAAGCGAGGGGGTGGAAAGGCTTCTGCCTTAAGGGCTGTTTTCCTCTCGTCTACTTGTGAAGTTGAGATCACATTCTTTATCTCACCTTCTTGCGTATACAGATCGCTCGCGGCGATTTCGATGAGATTATTTTCGCTATATTCTCAAAGCATGTTACGCTTTTGTCATACTTTGGTAAATAAAAATGGATCGTTTTTACGGCGGGTTATGGAAATACTACGCGAACAAGATTCATCCTTTTGTATCGGTTAATTAAGCTGGTTCATCAAGAACTCCGCAATCAACTAATTTACGGAAATATGAAGGGCTACAGGACTTGAGTACCTATCCGGAAACATTGTGACCCTCTCTAACCAACCTCCCAAAATTTCTTGAAACCTGAGGTTTGGTTTTAGATAGCACGTTTGTCTGGGAAAAAGTTACGCGACTGCTAGTAACGCTTTGTTCTCCAAATACGATTGGCTCTTTTAGGCAGTTTTTTCCACTTCAACGAATCATTTCTTCCTATAAGCAACCTCTTTTTTTTCAACCATTATGGGATCTTGCAACAATTTGAAAGTTCAGAGTATGTACATGAGTAAGTTCTAGGGGTATTACAGGATTGTTACCTCAATTTCAGTTGTCTCTAGAAATTTTCATTCATACTTGTCATCTTACTATTCACTGGTATTTTGTCCCAACTGTTCACCCCCTCTGCTCTCGGTCCTTCAATTCGAAGCCTCTGGTGTGAAATCCAATAACTCGTGTTTTACCTGTTTTAATTGGCATAATCCTCTTCAAACTCACACATAATCGTTTTCATTGATCCAATGTTGAAAATATGGACGGCAACAAGACAAGAGTATCCGGAAACATTATTTCATGTCACGTCGTTGTGTTCATTCTCGCAGGAGGTACCGAATGCTTGAAGAATGGTTTGTGCAGAGGACAAAATAAATATGACTTTGCAATTAAGGACGAGCCCTAATTATGTTGGCTTTTAAATCACCTCGAAATATCAGTGAAATACAGCACATGTGAAAGGGGAATGGCACCGGGCAGTGGACGAGTCGGTTGCCTTAGCAGAAAAAAAATTGAGAAGTCAACGCTTGACTTGACTGACTAAACTCACAAATGATAAATGGTGATGTTCACACTGCGGCACCCTCCTGAACGCATCTTGAAAAAATATTGAGTAGCCTTCACAATCCTAATATTTCGATGTTTGAAGTTACAGAATTAAGATATCGAATTACGATGTTTGCAATATCAAATTTTAATGGAAAAATTATATACAAAATATAATGATTTTTGTACATCATTATAATAAGTACGATCTATACAAAGAAAATGGCGAGTGGGTTTGGTAAAGGTTCCCATATGGGAAATTGTAATGATCCATGCCCTCGGACATTTCTTTGGCTTAGTCCATTTTGTTGCTTTGATTCCGATGTTCGCTAAAATATAATTATCAAACATGATCCTTCTTGTTATGAAAGAAAAACTTGTAAATCAATCCACGAATCACTTGTTATTCCTTTATTAGGTACAAGCAAAACTTTTTGTGTATATATCTGACACAGAATCCGCTCTTGCACAAATGGAATCCATCAACCATAATGTTTCACGATGTTTAGGTCTCAAGTCGCTCTAAATTGGAAATTCGCGGAGAAAAGACAGTTCATTTCAACACAATCGTTTCATAGCCGCTATTGCACACACAAGAAAGGTAAACGTGTAGTTAGAGAATGATCCCTCATCAATTTCATCAGCTACAAATTCCATCAAGGGTCGTTCAATCATGGTCTATTACTCCGATTTCTCTCAAATCCGAAAGTTAGTTGGGAATGACCATTTGATGTCATATCTGTATATAAGTTGATCTAGACCTACCATTAACAGCTGCTGGGCATGTGGGAAACTAAAATTCTTCTGGATTGTTGTTAGAGTGCGCCGATGAGTTACTGCCTAATCTCGCATGTTAGCATATTTGTACACATTTATGGCAGTTTTATTTTTCTTGCGGCCGCTTTGACTCGTGTTGTGTTCTTGTATACGTATTGTATAAAATATGTTACAACAAGTACGGACTTCTACTGTCCATACCATCATGGCGGACATTATTTCTATTCCCACTACTCCAACCATACCAACGTAATTTCTTCAATCTACTACTAGAATCTGGGGGTAAAACATGGCGTGGAGTTTTGTGGGTTATTTATTTGAAGAGTATGGCTATAAAACGGGGTCCGTTTTGACCCTTGTCAACCCATGGAGCTCCGAGTCGAACCCATTTCTCCAAACCCCCTCACCCTCGCAAACGGACTCTTCGTCCTTTCCATCATCTTCCGGAGCGGTTGGCACTCAACAAAATGTCCCTCTCCTCGTTAACAGCTTCCCTTTTTCCTCTCCCGGAGGACCCCGAGATCGCAACAAGAACAAATTACAATAGCATGAGCTTGAGTTAGGCGGAGGAAACATCATCAGCCCTGAAAAGAAACGAGAACAAACAATGTATCCTGTTGGTACTCGTAGATAACAAAAATTTTCTTGAAAAAGTATAACCTTACTCTTTTATTGTGGTCTATTGGGCACCTCACAGAAGTTTGGTTACCCTCGGACATGGCTCACATGTTCCGCATCACCAGCTAAGTTGGTAATGCAAAAACCGCCGTAGCTCTTCGAAGCCAACATTTCTCCCGCATTTCGTTCTTGTCCGATTGGTTCAATTTTGTTTTAATTTTGCTATTTGATAAGGTCTGATTAAGCTCTGATACAAATTTGAGCTCGATAGATTCGAAATAGCGGGCTGAAGGAATGTTTGAATCGTTTGAAATAAAGGTTTTCTTTGCAAAAATAGCCCTCTGAGCTGTTGCCAAGCGATTATTAGTTTTTAATTCTTTCCTCATCTTTGGGAAAGTGTTGAAAAATTCATGAAGATTCCTAGTCAACAGGTAGCGGTAGGCATGAACAGGTATTTCACTGCCTATTTGGTACTGAGAGCCAACAGCAACATCCTCGTTATTATTTTCTTCCCTCCCCACTCAGCAGTCCACTATTTTTGGTAAATCATCACTTCTTCGCCGTTCCTCATGTTCACTTGCCGAAGCACCGGTTTCCCGCTAAGTAAATACATTATCCACTGAATACAATTTCTACCTTATACCACTGCTTTCTTCCGGATGAAATTTAGATTTGTTACAGCCGAAAGTTAATTACTCGTAGGAATATCATGACCTTTTTCCTACTTCCGAGAATCATCTTATGTTCACCCTATGTCGACTGATTGGTCGGCGAACCATGATCGGGACATTTTTATTTCAACTTGTGAAGTTACAATTTAAAATTAAAATACCTTTCAACTAGAGGATGGTATTATTTATGTTCGTGCATCAATTAAAGTGCTCTTGGTTTTTGCTTGCTACAAGCTTCAGCCAATTCCTAATTGGCCGAAAGAGACAGGTTGTAATGTGTCAAGTTTCTATTAACATATGTCTACGTAGCCTATTGAGACTTAAACTTGATGATGCAAAGGCAGGACATCAGCTAAAACTGACCAAAAGCGAATTTCTTGGTTGTCTATGGAATGTACGAAACTTAAATTTTGTATGTAGTCTTATCAGGATTTATACATGAAGATGTATGGATCCAAGATTAGCTGAGTCGCTCCAATACCGAATTTCTATGCTATTCATCATACGAAGCTGAACTTGGGTATACATCATGGGAAGTAAGGGTTTTTTTCTAGTTCTTTCTAAACAAGAAAATTTATAACTAAATATCTTGCATATTAAATAAGTAATGTCTTATATATTAAAAAAGGTTCATGTACTATTCGTCACGCCTTTTTTTCAACTCTTTATTGGCGTTGTAAAAATGTTAACATTCGGTCTAAGTTGCTAATTTAGTCAAGTACATTATGAAGTACCTATTATTACAAGTAAATAGTGGATATTACAGTTGATTGGTATCTTGTTCTAGATCACACTGACGATCAATGTCTTGGAAATATTTGAAAAATTTTCCAAACTTTAAACTCTATTCTTAAATTCCTGTTTCACTAGAGGCAAGCAAGTGGTCTAGGTTGAAAGGCTTCTGGATATCCATTTGCGCGATTTCTTCAAGGAGACGTGACCGGGCATCGTTATAGCGTAAGATGAGGTGCTATGCTGTTTTCGTTACATCAGCGCAAGGAAAGCATTCGTCAGTGTCGGAATATCCAATCTCAGACGGAGATTGTAGAAAAGAATGCCTTGGGTTTATTGGTAATTGATTTACACCAGGCTTGTTTTTTGGGTGGGGGGAAGAGAGATTTGTACCTCTCTCCAGAGGTATTATGGAAATTCTCCCATGCTTTTGAGAGGTTTCGGTAGAATGTAGCCCGAAGTCCGAATATGGAAACACTGGAGGGCTGAACATTCGCTAAGGGATAGATGTACTTTTTAGTGCTTTTTCATCAGCGATCTCATTTCCTATGATGTCTTTGTGGCCTCTTATCTAAAGGAACGTTCGTCACGGCTTCCCAATATAAATATGTGAATAGCTAAATTCGAGACTATTAAGAATTACGGATGAGCAGATATGGAAGACTCTCCTTTATCACACCCTTACCACTCAAAATTCCCTGTTTGATAGGTAAGACCATCGATTATTAAGTTTCGAAAAGTCCATCCATATGATGATAACGCTACTGAGAAGATAAAGATGTCACCTTTTGATATGGGTGCCTGAAGTAAATGACATCTAGTTTATGACAAATTTTTTCTCTACACTGGAGCCGGTGATTTTTCTTTCAACTCAAAGACTACACTAGAACTTTATTGCCGACGTGTCGTTACGTTCGGTCATCGCTCTCGACGAATCACTACGGCCCGAAGAACCTTCGGTTTTACAACAAAATCCCTTGGAAACCCACTCCACAGTTGTGATGCCTTGTTTTATTTTGCACCATGAAAAACTTTATGACACCTTGTCTAACAGATCAGGTATCTTGGCAACCTAAAAAGAGCAAGTTTTTAGGGCATATAAACTTTACAGCGAGACATCAGCTATCGGCGATACAAAAATGTCAAATGAGAGCGTACCTTTTTCCAATTTACATATTTATAAATATTTAGGCGTTTGTATGTTTTGGCGTTTGCCACCTCCACTATACAGTCGTGATTGTGGAACTCCTTGATCAAGTTTCGTTTCATTTCATTATTATTATTTTCTCTATTAATTCTAAGTATCAATCATTTGGAGTGGTGGAATACCAACATTTCACTTGTCTACGTAGAAGTTGAAATTATTGCAGAACCTAACCTACTTCAATGGTCCTTAGGGGTTTTCATATTTTGTTTACATTGAACTGTCTCCTACTAACTGTCATATGTACCATAAATTGTATCATTAGTTGATATTGGCCTGCGGCATTTTGCTGATACCACCTTCCCGAATCCAGAAACCACTAGGAACCTCATGAATTTTCACTGAGCAAGCACAAGAGCGACATTGGTATGAATATTGCGTACCTATGTATTCATCCGTTCGAAATAAGGTTGGAGGTCTGATATTGCTCGAGTGACGAATGAAGTGGAGGCTTGAAATATAAGGATAAAAAGCAAGAATCCGAGTTCATACGAACGACTCATACTTCTTGTGCGTTAGATATCACGTCGACTATCATGCTATGAGTTTGATCCTTAGTCCTTTCTGCTCGTAAGTAGCTACTATAATTACGTGATCATGTATATACCTACATACATACATGTACTTGGTTAGGAATTCTGTGCTACTGCACTATATATTAAATTAGTGTAATAAACTTTGACTAAAATAAAGAGACATTTTTTTTTTTTAGTTTTTGTCAAAATTAAGGGAAAAGTGTTTTTGGATATTCCCTGGGACCGAACTCGTATCCAACGTTACTTGGTGGCTCCGTGGGATATAATCAATCATCGAGGTCGAGTCCAGGAGGTCGATTTGAGCCCAGTACCCACCGGTGGGCACGTTCGGACTGTTGAAGTAAGCTTAGTGAGTTGGTCATTGAGGACTCGAATTTCAGCTCCCCCAGCAACACCCATTCATACAAATGCCAAGGATCCGCAGAGTGGCCAGCTGATTTGTAAGATGTGCGAGGAAGATAACACAAGGAGCTTCTGTGAGGGGAAGGCATCCCAACTGAACCTAAGGATGAATAACCACAGAGCTTCCTTGAGTCAGTTAGCTATTGCTTCGTACAAAAGAACTAATGAAGATAGGTGTTCGCGGAGTTATATTTTAGACGAAGTGATCAGCTGAGGACCCTTGTGTTTTGTTTCCTCCTAAGCGACCGTGCTGAAATATAAAGGATTTTCCTTCCGCTTGCTCCAAGTTACACCAAGGGAAGCGCGCAGGCGCACTAACGAGGAAGCAGGATGACGCGTTTTCCGAACGCCACTAGTGCAACTTCGGGACATCTTGCACTGAATTCCAACCGGGAAGAGAACTTGCTCGGGACTGCCTCCAGGCTGCTGCAGCCTGAGCAGGAAACCTGGGGGTAACCTCCTCCAACATCTAACCTTCCTCATTTCATTTACGTTGTTTCGTGCTGTCGGTTCGTAATTATTTTCCAGTGCGATGGAGTTCTTGGAATTTATTGGTGAAATGCTCGAGATAAAATTCTTTTTCGGACACGGAGATCCTAAATATTTTAGCCGAGGAGCTCGATTATTGATCGTGAAGTCCTTAGGAATGGGGAATATTTCGAGAGAACTGTTGAGCAGTACGACGCCAACGATTTTTAAAGGTTTAAACGATATTTAGTTATACTCCCATGATTAGGGATCATTTGATTGAAAATCAAGGAATATGTGAAAAATAGAGCCGTGTGAGGTGAGGAAGGTTTCTCGTTCAATGGTAATTCTCCCGTAAGGTTGCTCTGGGACTTCCATTTCATTTTCCAACCCAGTGTAGTTTTATGTGGACACCGGAGTGGTTCCGAGCAGCAAGTGCCCTACACTGCCTTGCCCCGAACCTGATCGGAGCAGGTAGGTTGGAAAATCCTTATAAGTGGGGAGGTTTTTTTGGCATTTAGAGTTTACAAGACAAGATATGGAAGTGCCAGGCACCGAGTTCAAATTATGTACCACTGTCCTCGTGTAATATATCGTGTAAAAGGATTATTCTAAAACAGTAAAAGAGAAATAATAACCCTTTTTGTAATAATTTTAAGCGTTTTTCCGCTGAATGTTTGAATAATTTCTGACAGCCAATGATGAATGAAATTAGATGAATAGCCGAGGAAATCCGCAAAATGGAATATGTTTCAACCCTTCAGTGTAACGATGGAGAGCATGAATAAACGGGACATCGCAAAATGCGTAGACGATAAAATATAATGGAATAGACGGTGTATTCGCGAGTAAGCAGGTGTTTACGGGGGAGGAAGGTCCAAAACGCCGAATACACTTTCCTCTCTCCGCTGCTCCTTCTCTTCTGTTTACATGTGATTTATATTCTACTCCCAGCTCTTGATAGATCGTCTTCGAGCTTGCCGAAACTCTATTCCCAACCAAGGTAGCTGCTGACATTTTCATCTCCCGTACCTCCATCTATTTCCGAGGTGTATGGGAATCATTCAATTTAATTCATTCCAAGCTTGCTTAGCTACCACCAATATTCTCCTTGGGAAGGAAATTCTACGTCTTGGGAAATTTTGAATGCTGTATTCTTAATAGTATTTTGTCCTACAGGTGGAAATGTACATTTTATAAGTATTTATGAGAAATCTGTTTGTATTGTGAAAAACGTGTATTTTAATTCAGCTTTCACCGAAAATGGAACTAGTTCAAATATGAATGTAGCTGATTATGAATTTCAGAATCACTTCCGGGGAACCCTAATATGGGTGTATCAGGTTAGTTGAATTATTGAAAATCAAGATCTCGAAAACTGTCGAAATAAACGAATAGTTTTCTCGTTCGGTTTAAATAGAGATTAGCTCAATAAATCATGTGGGACAACCCGTTCTCAACAAACAGCTATTCACACTCCACCAATATGTTGAGGATTATTAAATTGAAAACTAAAGGGGCATTATGCATTTTCTGCTAATTCGTCTTGAACTTGTTCGATCTTCTTTGGTTTTTGTTAAGACTGTGTATTTATAAACCAGGGTTCAGCGAGGTAGGGCTAGCTGATACATAAATGATATTCCTTTTGACTTATTACTTTCCATAATGATCTTTTGCAATCACATTTTGTATCATGCCCTTCTTGTCATTTTACGTTTCAGCGTGATTAGATTCAAAATCTGTCATGTCCGTCCCCCGTAAGGCCGCCTTAAATTGATTAAAATATAAACCGCCTTTTAATTGATGTACGCCATCCATCTTTTGGTTTATTATTCAATAAAAAACCATTGTAATCGCTCTTGAAAAAAATATTGCTAACCTCCCCTGAAAATTTCATGGTTTACATTTCAAAAGGTGTAGAATCCAAATCTGCAATAGAAATTTTTCCTTCCGTCCGCCGTACGCACGATTTGTCCCAAACGGCTGGAGCTAAAAATCTGAAATTTTCAGGAAAAATCAACATTGGTCTCAATGGACCCCAATTCTTTAGCCAGCACTCTCACTTAATTTAAAGTGCCCTTTGAGGGCTGTCAAAGTTTTGTAAAATTCCTAAAAACCTCAAAAAAAGTCAAGACGGCCTAAATTTGGACTTTTTTTTAAAGAACTTTCCACGAGGAATTGAATGAGCTCTCCTCAGGTCCGTAGCTCAAACCATTACCGATGTATGGCCCGATTATGGTGCCAAACTTTCCATCCAAATTCACTACATCACTAGGTTACTGCAATCAAAACAAACAAGAGTTTTTTTTTTTTTTTTTGATCGCAGTAATCTAGTGATGTAGTGAATTTGGATACTGGAGTGAACTCCCAAAAAGCTTTGTACTCGGGTTGAAGCAGTCTGATAATCGTGAATTGCTGCAAATTCTTTCACTGGGGTTTATTTTTCAATTTCATTCATTTGGCTTGTATTCATGATTTGAATTTTTACTAAGCTTTGGAGTGTGCGTGTTTCACAGGTGATAGAGCGATAATTGAATTTCAGTAGATATGCATAGAGCACGTAAATCTGTTCTCAACCAAAATACCTATTTGAATTGATCAGTTGATCATATTTGTGTGCCTCTTGAAATTCAATAATCGCTCTACCACCTGTGAAACACGCACACTCCAAAGCTTAGTAGAAATTCAAATCATGAATGCAAGCCAAATGAATAATAAACCCCAGTGAATGAATTTGCAGCGTTTTGTACATGGAATCCACTTGTGGTCTACTTGGTCTTAACTTCTGCCCAGCCCGATCAACTCTCAAACATGGATGTTCGTGGGCCAAAAACATGGTTTTTCCTAGGTTTTACGGACATTGGCTTGTAGAGAGTAATTGTTTAGTAATTTTTCATGAAAAATCTACTGATATAGGTTTCAGATCCGTAGAAATTCACCTATAGCCACCATTGCTGAATCTAAAATTTACCCGTCAAACCTCACAGTGACTCGTACAATCACTCATCATTCAAATCATCATCATTATCACGATGACCATTCTTCAGAAACTAATAAGAACATGTTTCGGAATTTTCAGCATTTATAATGTTTGGCAATATTTTCCTGTAGATTTTTCTATTGAAATTATATTGGTATTTTAATGTTATGTAGAAGGGCTTTTTTTTCTTGAACTATATTAAAGGTTATAGATAACAATTTCACGGGTCCCGACACAATTGGTAGAGTTTTGGACGCCATTTTCTGAACTAGAGTCACTAAAAATCCATTATGTTTTTAAACAAAAATATTCCCCAAGATGCACACGTTCTCCGCCAGTAAAACTGTCTCAAAATTGCGTGTACTTTTACAAAGGACAGTACATGATCAGCTTTGGTACGTGATTTAGAGTCCATTACTACATTCTTCTCACAATTAAAAAGTATGATTTGGAAAACAGGCGTTTCCGATTCCGGCCTGAAGAGTTCGTCTACTTTAAGAACCATCGTGGAATCGAACATTCCTACCCGTTCATGCCAAGAGGTTATTGGGGATACCACGACTCCTGGAGTCTGTATATAAAGCACTATCAATGGTAAATGGAACTTTCACTTCTCCATAATTGTTGATGCAGAGTTTGCGTTTGTGAATTTAGCGTCATCTTTCAAATTCGTTATTATTCGTTCTCGTCAAAATACCTCTGTTAAATGAACTAACGCTCTTCTTGAAATCGCTCCATTTCATTTTAATACTTCAATAATCAATCAATAATGCAGACAGTTATCAGCCCGAGACCCTGGATTCGTTCGTTTTCATTGAAAACTCCCTCTTCCGAGGACAACAATAGCCTCGATGCTGAAGGCACGATTAAGTTGGAAAAGGTGATAACGAGACCCAAGATCGACAAATGAAACAAATGAATGGAAAAGTCGAATGAGAAAGGAAGAGCGAAAGTTTGAGATTCTTTAAGGAAGTAGAACTCGTTGAAGGGCACAAGGAGGGAAGTAATTCGAAGTTCCAAAGTTGCCTTGGAGCGGGCGAGTTATTGTCAGCCAAATGAATGAAATCTCAAATAATATCAGCGAACCTAAATTCCAGTTTCGGAACTTTCAGAATGAACTGCCCTGAGCAATTTCGATGGCGGCTTTACCGTGGAATTCTTGAAGAACGTTAAATTAAACAATCTATTATCGGAGTTGGATTTAAGGAGATGGCAGCGCAATTTTATGAAAAACAGATATCAGTCGTTTGTACTATATTGGTAATTTGAATGGCTACGTTATTCTCTTAGGCCGATCTATACGATTGACTTATATTTAATGAAATTATTATTTAGTTCACCCGGTGTTGCCCGGTTTCTGGTAGTGAAATGGGTTCACTCTCATCAATATCACACAAAAGTCCCGCTGGAGTCCTGTTAGTCTTTTTTTCTAATATTTCAATTATTGTGAACTCGCCAGTAAAAATTCTGAAGGAGACAAAAATTTGAATTCATTCGACTCGGGGCCTAGTGGCTCCGTTTTGTTCCTTATATTCAAACAATTGGAACACCAATTTTTGTGAAAAGATGAAAAGCTTATGTTACTCAGTACATGTGTAGCTTTATAATGGAGAAACATTTTTCAAATCGTTCCTTTAGTTCATGATTTAAATCTTAACATTCGAACAAACCATTCTTTCTTGTTTATAATATTGTTTAGACAATATTGATGTTACTTGTAACATTTTGTTAATATATACATTTTGTTAATAATTGTTAATAACAAAACCCATCAGAGTGTTAGGTACATAACAGCCCTTACACAGTGTCTAAAGGCAACACAACCCTGGTAGCTCGGACTACCTCCCGTCATCAATCAAATTAATGTGCTTTAAGGCTCCGGATTTAGGATAAACAGGTCGTTTACTAATTTTAGCTGCTCGTTCAGCTACTTCCCTAATTAAAAGATCAAAGAAACCAGAACGTATGTAAGAGCTCTTGGCAAATAACGACTGATTTGATGCCCTTATCGTTTAAATGTGATCGAAGCTTTTTTGTAAGCTAACCTTGTAGTGAAATGGGACGATTATAAGTTACTTTATACGTGATTATTGTTACTGACAACCAGTGGTCGAGTAAATTTGTGTTCTAGCGAATTGCTGTAAAATATAAGACAGATGCGAAACAGAGTTGCTCAATCATAATCTTTTTTTCGCAGCCCAAATTTATCAATCCATAACAGTTGATTGTATATACAACCAAAATCTAACCTATGTGGACCTATAGGTTGGCGTTTGCGGTACCTTTCCAAATCACTATTCCAGAGAATGGAACAACAGCTTAATAGAAATCTGCTACAATGGTTCATGCAAGTTCCCCCTCATAAAGAATGCAACATGTAGAAAGACCTCCAGCTTGTTCCAAGCTTTCTCTCCAGCGTTTCGTCTATTGAGATTTTCAATAAATCTTCGGTTCCTTTGTTCGACGTAATTCTTAACCTTTTGGCTAATGAAGAGTTTCGATTCCGGAAATAAGATGACTCACCCATCCACCAGAAGGACATTGTGCAGTGATTCGTTCATTCCATCTAAACATTCAATTAAACCAAAATCATTAATCCTGTTTAGAAAACTCGAAGTTGTTTGTATTTATCTATGCATTCATGTATCTATGTGTTCATGTCCCCCCGTTTCCACTAGATGGCTGAACTACCGAACCGATTTTGACGAGAGCGGTCTTGAAATGATCTCCAAGTTCGGAAGCACTGCATTATAAATGCTAATGACTATTTGCAACTATATGTTTATAATTAATAATATATTACTTCAACAGTGACTGTACAAACACTTCAATGAGGTATTTGCATACTATAATATCTCAAACTTTTGCACATAGAGACACAAGAATAGACGGTATTTGAATGGATCCAAAATTAATCGATCTTGTTTCTGTATTTCTCCCTTTAAGTAAAGGTTATATTCCACGGTTTATTATGTTTTGTCTGCTCATCATTAAAATCCGATCTAATTAAATAAACTCGAAGGTTTTTCAAAGTGAATCAACCAAATTTATTTTCGAGAAGTTAATGAAGTTGATCCGCGATAGAAAGCAGTCTTTTCGACTCTCCAAACCCGGGCAGCTAAAAGGTGGCGGAACGGGCGGTTTTTGTTTACGAGTTAGGAAACCTTTTTAATTATTTCGCCCCTCTGAACTCAGGAGAGGTCTCATTATCCGTTTTGTCTCCTCCTTTGTCAAACTCCGGGACGAAGGGCAGATACGCTAGATGCGGAGCCCTTGAAGGGCATTAATAAATGTCTTAGAAGGGCAAGGGCCTCGCTCGTGCTCCGCCGTCAACGTTGGACGACGAAGGGAAACGGCGGATTTCCAGGGTCGGCGGGTTGCTCCATACCCTCCCGACGTACAAAGATGAAGGAAATATGAGCGGGCTCTGCGTAGACAGGAAGGTGGTGTTGACTAAAAGGCCTCTACCGGGAGGGAGCAGAACTAAGAAAGCTTTCCGCCCTCTCCTGCTTCCTTTTTTTCTCGACAAAAGGACTAAGGAATTCTTAACAACAAAGGTTCTTCAATGTTGTAGGTTCCCCTTCCTCCTCACGTCACGTCATTCCCTTCTAGGAATCACTCTGAAAACAAAAATTTCTTTTCCCTGTTTTATCCTTTCTCCATCGACTTTTATTCATCTTCTCAGTTCAAGGCATTTGATTCTTTTCCTTTACTTCGATCTGATTTCTTGCACTCAGTTAATGTAGTTTCCTGCAGAAAATAAGTGTGCTGTGATATTGCGAATTGTTCATTCTAAATCCAAAAGCTCAAAACCAATATGATAATTGATTTAAGAACTTTTTAAATCTTGAACTGAACTGATAATCTTGGTTAGGCGTCGCAATGAAGCGCTCATGCACTGCAAGGTGAATACATAGACAGGCTGTGTACCTCTCACAAGTGGTGGTTTCCACGCTTCGGTATTGGGAACCCCCCTCCAATCTAGGGTCCGAGGCAATGAAATCATGCTTGAAATCAACTCGCATTCAACGAATCCTTCATTTTGGTGGGCAACTGACGACATCCGCGGTGCCGCGCAATAGGTACTTTGATCATATTGACACCTTGGACAACAGTTTTATGAGACCGACTCCTATAGAAAATTTGACGCTGACTACTGATGTACCCTATACGTGGGGATGCAAATGAAGCCGTACAGAGTTATCGTCGAAAAAAAGTGAATTTTGGTAGTTTTCCGAAGAAAAAGGAGGGAGCTGAGCAACTTTATTAACCCACGTTTCCTTACAAATGACGCTTGAAAAGTTGGTAACCTTGAGCCACTGATTCATTCAACGATAGTTTTTTGACAACTCACAGCAATTTCAAAGCTCAATTACAAACACTCATTCAAAGCTTGATAAATACATCAAGTTTCATATGTTACTGATGGTACAATAATTATTTTTCAACAACAATTATTGTTCAAGTGCCTTCCGTTTGGAAGAAAAAGGTCGGCGGACATGATAGTAAAAATCTTCAAAAAAATAGCTTTTTCTTTAAAATGGTGCACTATAAATAGCGAATTTACTTTTTAAGAATGAAATCGTCATTGACTTATCGTTTTTATAAGGTGTACGATTGGCGTACAATTTTGAAAAGACCTATTGGCTTTTTCAGTTTTCAATGAGATTACCAAAAAAATTCTCTTCTTATGACTTTTGGAAGAAAAAGGATTGTGCATGATAGTAGAACTCAAATATTATCTGTAAAAAATACAACATTCATTTTAAGAACGAAAAGCCGCTATAATTCGATTTTTTGAGCTTCATTTCAATTAACATATGTGTACGAATCAATTGTCGCTGTTCTAAAGTCTGGTATATTTCTTTTTCCTAGGGAAAAAGCAGTAAAAGTTACGAATGCGCTCTCGTCCAAGTTTCGGCCTATCTGATAAGAACAAGCGCTATCTGTTCCTCGTGCACCCGTTGACGAGTTTGATTGGTTTTAATTGGATCTATTTCGCAGTTGAGTTGAGGGGTAAAGAGAGTGGTGATTCAGGTCAGAACTTGTGGTTCCTCTGTGTGACGGCATATATCTGATTGAAAGACGAGTTCATCATAGATTGTGCAGGTCTCCAGTAAAAATTACATAGTCAAAGGAAAATTTCTTTTTTTTTTCAACTTTTGAGAAACGTATCATTTACTGATATAAAATTTATTAGGAAACCGAAACTTTGTAATCAATTTTCGTTAAAACGCCGCATGACTTCAAGCTTAGTGTAGTGTAAATTTTATCATTACCTATTTTTCAAACGCTTTGTAATCCTATTAATTTGTGTAGCAAGGCTGTGCAGACAGCCGAAAAACTGCGCCAAAATGTCAGCTTTCTAATGGTTTAATCAAATTGATTGTAATAATCAATTACCATTTACTAATGGACTAATCAAATTGTACAGGCGTTTGGAACTTCAGCTACTCATTTTAGATTACACCTTCAACGATAGGCTTGGCGATTCACTCATTTCTTAAACGCTACTCCATTTTCTATTTAAAACTCATACTTACACTTCAACAAAAAAATACATTTTGTCTACTCAATGTTACTACTCAAGTGAGAATAAACTATGTGCTGCTAAAAATGCTACTATCTCAAGTTCAAAATCATGTTTTCAATTTTATATTAAAAGTATAGCATGCTGTCTAGAACTGTTCAAATGGCTCCTGAGACTGGTTAAAATGGAACTCTATTGTACTAAATACTTGCCGATTCAATAATTATTGTAATTAAGCCTACCAATCAGAAACTCTTACTCAATTCAGTCTGCCATTGATATTCTTTAGTTAGCGAGCTATTCATCACTAAGGCGTTTTCAACGTGTTCTACAAGTTCAGTTGGCAGCTTCCTTCTAGCGTCTAGTGGATTTCTAATAGTTAACTAGTAACAGGAAAAGAGGGTTGAAGGAGAACCGGCAAAAACAACCATTTTGATTCAACAAAAACACTGGTGTAGGTGGCGAAAAAAATGCCAGGGAAAGAGTTTGGCTTGTAACTTTCAGTTGATATAAATCCCTCTGGGTTTTCGAAAAAGAAAATAAGTTACTGATTGAGGAAAATACGAAGAAATTAGAAGATGGAAAAATGTTTCTCAATAGAGAAAGTCTGTGCCTCCCCGGTTCCTACAACAAGATGAAGTTTTCCCAATGATTACTCTTCAGAATCCTTCCCTCAGCCCTTGATTGCTTTCAGATTGTATAACCGCTAATGATTCGATCCAACCAATCAGACTTTTCGTTTAATACCTTTTAAAAGCGGTTGTTTCTGAAAGATTCCAACTCATCGCCAGCAATCCGGTCTTATCTGCTTTCATTCGCAGATGGAGGTGCGTTATTTTCTCTTAGGGGTTCCTCCAATTAAAATCCTCCGGTTAACCACTGATTCGGTTCTTGTTATCTAGAGGAATTGAACGTTCCCTGTGGATTCCATTCGGTTTGTTGACTTCCCTTCGATTTAATTGCAGATCCCAAAGTTTTTTATTTTACCTTTGATAGGTGATTTGTGGCAGTTAATGATGTTTGAAGTCTTGTTATTGATCAGTAGGAACATGCTGTGGTGTTGAAGAGAAAGTAACACTCATAGCCTATTTTGTAGAACAATGTTGATAGATTTGATAGTTAAAGATTGGTGAGTATTCTGATATTTTTAATAGTAAGACTGTGGTTTTGAAGTCAGCAAAATTATTGACTCGTTATCAACCAATATGAATGCCAACCTCCCAAGATTATTCATTTCATAATTGCGAAAGCTACTTCAATTGGCCGAATAATTTCATTTATATGAAGCAAAATATACGTTCCTTCGTCTTAATTTTACTTTCCTTTTGTTCAAGTACTGGAAACTAATGTTCAATTGATGTATATGGTTTGTATATTTTGTGTGTATATTTGCCAAACTTTCAATTTCGTTATTCGGATTGTTTCACTCATTGTTACTCTAAGATTTCCAACCATCATTTCTGATCGTTGTTGTGAGTTCCATTTTTTCTTTCACAAATCATCAAAAACACAGCGCTCCGCGAAGAATTGTGCTTTTAACAAGTATTATTTCAAGGTTCAGTCAAGGTGCCGTAATAGCTTGTTAGAATTAATGAAATACCTATTCAACAAGGCTTTTTATTTAAAAAAAGCTGAATTTGATTTATTTTGTTTCAGCAATTGTTACACCCGGTTAGAGAACAAGTGGAACCAATTTTGAAACCTTCTATACCTTCTAAACCTTCAACACACATTCTTTTACTAAATATTTTCTATCTGATTCATAAAGTCGATCAGATCTTGCAAAGGTAGATCTTTAAGATTGTCCGTCTATGATGTGTAGACGACCGAATCGCTGAATCGATTCTGATAGGGATTGGCCCGTTGTGGTCAGCAAGTAAGTTCCAGAAACGGTTTCTGTCGATATTTTATGTCATTCAACTTCTTCCTTCATCGTGAAATCGGCCGTCCTTCGTGACAATGATTGAATAAACAAGTTCGTTGATAGTGAAATGTATCGTGATCGTTGGTACAACTTTTCAAATCTAGTGGGGACGTGATGCAAACCGTTGAAAATAATTTTTCTTAACGAATCCAACGATATCAGAACCATTTATTTCTGACCATGTGGTGGGTTACAATAATGAGGAATGGAGAACTTCTCAACGGCAGGATGTGAGATTATTTTGCATTACAGTTGCACCAGGTCAAAATTACGGTGAAATAGAATTATTCCACCGTCTCAAATTCATAATAATCATTGGTTTCTTACACATATGTTATTTTCCTTTGGTTATCCCTTAGTGGTCCTCTGGGCTGTGAAGCATCTACTCATAAGTTCGAATTCTAAGGAAAATTACTCCTCTGAGGGTTCAAAAGGGTCTGGACAGAAATGAATTTTCGTTGTAGGTGCCTGGGCAAGGGGCTTCGCTTTCTCTGTGGAGTGCCTTCCCCTTTTTAAGGCTGCTGTAGCGTCGGTAATTGGATTTCAAGGTAAAGAAGAAGAGAGGAAACGGCGCGGAGGAGGGCAATTTGTTCTGGATTCACCCCATGAATTAGAGTAGGATTCGTTCATTTATTTAGAATCGAACGGTGTTTAAACCCTCCGTCACATTTTGAAAGTTGATATCACGAACCTTTACTTTTTATACTAGCTATTCCACTTTTGATTACTATATTAGTTCAAAGCGATTCTGAACACATTGTGTGCAGTGTAGAAATCTAACATTTTATTCAGTTTATCAAGAGGTATGCACCTATCCACTACTACACTTTACACTTCAATTCCAAACTTAGTGCCTTTTAGATGTTATTAATAACAATATCGAAATCAGGCATCAAATTTTATCGCAACTTTCTTGTAGTCGTTCACTCTCCAGCATGAGTACCGATAATGATTTAGTACACTTTCGAACCCAATATATTTCGCTCCTTCGACAAGATCTGATCCTCATTGGATGTACGACTGAACTCTTATCACTTGATCTTGATAAAACCGTATTAAAATAAGTAAAAAATAAAAATAAATAATATAACACTGCAAATTGTTACATTAGCATTTCCGTATTAGAGTAACCCTTCTAAGTAAATCACTGATCTGTATATAATGGACGTAGTCAATGGTACATTATCTTAACTCGCGTTCCCATTCCCAATGCCATAACTTTCAATTGCATTCTGGGTGCCATAAAAGAGCCTATTCATATTTCAGTACGGCAGATCGATTAGGAACGAAATTAGCCGCAAGGGTGCTTCAGCTGATCACTGTCTCCCCATACCTTGTAATTGGTTGTCTTCTAAATGTCCCAAAGACTAAATTAACTTCGTGAATACCAACTTTTACGGACCCTATGTACGAAACAAAAGCTGATATGAAAATACTCAGAATGGTGCAATTACTGTTCGTGGTAAATGAACGACGTGGAAATGTACGACCACAACAACTTTAATTCACTGGGATGAATTAAAATACCTACCAACGCTTCACTTGTCCACAATTATATATATCATAAGTCTTGAAAAACTCGATTTCAAAAGGAACTGTTGAAAACATTTCCATTTCAATTAAATCAGGTGATTCGATCCTCATAATCACATTATGCCTGGAGATTTTTACTAAATCTAAGCAAGTTCACATTCACATTCGTGTCCACTTTCTTTTTTTCTGTCGAAAATTTAGCCCTTGAGGAGAATGGAGGAATGAACGCAAAACGTTGTGGGTGGGCTCATTCGATTCATTGAAGGGACGTATATCACTAAAGGAACATGAATAAATAAAGTGTTGTTTCGTTAGCTTTCAATATTCAGATTTTATATTTCAGCGATTTGATTTCACCCCTAAAGATCGACTAGGAGTTTTCCCGAGGATTCAGACCCAGTTGAGCACTAAACGTGATTTTTACCCCAAGTTTCATTAACTTTGGTTTTGTGGTATCGGAGTAAATTTCCGGACGGTGGATGGATGGATTTTTTCATTGAATTCGATTTTTGGGTTCTACGCATCTTGTAATGTAAAACAACAAACTTTGAAGGGGGTTACAACCAAAATTTGATTTACTACGCAGTTTACATTTCCTTCCAGCATAACTGATTTGAATTGAGAAAACCGAGGGCGCAAAAAGAAGATTAAGAAAAACGTCTACCATGCTGGGTGTGAGACATAGCTTCCTCATATTAACCCGAATGTATACATCATTAAAATGTAAATATTCGTGGAAAATGTATATACGGGCCTGTTACAACGATTCGAGGGACAAAAATGTCGCGGGACATGAATGAATATCAATGCCTTCAAATGAGTGAGCCGACATGTATTGCGTTCTGTCGCTTTAATTACAGGGGGGAACCAATGATGACGCAGTCGTGTTGAAAGTTATTTCAGATAATTAAATCGGGTTCCACCTATCATGTAAATATTTGCGAGATCCACAAGAACCTGGGAAAATGACGCTTGTCGAATTTTGTATTTGCGCATGAGCAGAGTGACATGTTGATTATTGACCGATGAAATCTACAGCCTGATCCGCACATTTCTGAAAATTTCATCAAAATTGGATAAAAAATGTTGGTATCAAGCTTGTTAGTGGGATTTGCGGACACGCGACAGACTCACTGAACGGAGAGACACCATACGGGATTAACAAGAAATTCAATGCGAGTGGAAACTTTGACTTTGAGAGGAAACAAATCTCAACCCAAGGTAAAAAACTAGCTGCCGCCACTTATAGATAGACTCCGAAGCAAATTTCGCCGTTCCTTACTTTTAACCGAAAGTACTGGACCAGAGTTTACGAAATGTGTCAGAAAATCGCCATTCCCGGGGCTTCGCTATTTAAGACGACAACAGTTGTCAATTTAGCGTAAGGGGTAAAATTGAAGGGTAGACGTATGAAAATATCTCGACAACTTTCGAAATACTTTTTTTAAAGTTGTATTCAAGTATATAGAAATCATTTCCATGCATTGGATGAGTCCATTTGAGTTGCTGTGCGTTTATCCTTACGCTCCCCATAAAAGTATCATTATCAAACCTGAAAAAAAGAATATTTCAACGCTTCCAATGGTAAAATCCTAGCCAACTCCAAATGAACCCAAATTCATATACAAGTACCAAAAAGTAATAAAAGTGTTCCATTGAAGGAAATTAATCAATATTTGTAGAAGTAGAATGTTGACTCGATCACTTACGTGTTCATTCTTTAGTTTCCATTCGGAAGGTGTCTATTTCCACGTAAATAAGTTTATGCACCACTCCATTCACCAACCAAGTTCGATACCTTTGTGTAATAATTTGTACATTTTATCCCTCGGATCGATGTCACGCCAAGGTGTTTGTCAACTGTCCACGTTCCGCCTAATGCTACGTCACGTGCATCGGTCCACGTGTCTCTGTTTCTTTTGAAAGCGAGGTGTCGAAGTGAACGTGTTTCAACGTTGATTGTAATCGCTGAAAGTGCATAACGCCCCTTCACCTTTGTTTCTCAGTCGCCTGTCGTCCATTATCTTCCCCCATGCTGAGCGTGTCGTGACTCTCCCTTCGTCATTTGCATGTTATTGAATTAACTCCACTTTTCCCCATTCCCAACATCCGAAGGGTTAAGGAAAGGTAACGCCAATTAAGCCAGAAACATAATTTCCTAATTCTCTCAAAACGTATAGGTCTGATCTCTAGCTAAATATATTACTTTTCGGGAAGTAGTATGTATGAACTTATGTCGTGAAATACAGTCCTGCATTCTATAGCAGTTCAGTATCCCATTTCGTTTGCGAGTGTTTACGCTCAAGATAAAAAACTTGACAAAATTTGGCTCTTAAGAATTGATTGTTGTATGTTTTTCGCAACATTAATTTAAACATTTGAATGATTAGGTTTTTTTCGATGCAATTGATACGCGATACTCCCTGCCGCTTTCTTCAAACACTGAGAGGTCTTGGAATGGTAATGCATTGTAAACAGTGGACATTTTCAATTTAGTTGACATTGAGAAAATTCTGACATCTCACAACTAGAATACTATTATTGTTCAGTACCCTTGAATGTTCAGAACTTATGAAGGCAATGAAAACTATTTGTAAGTATCTTTTCAATATGAAGTGGCCTACGTTTCTGCGGGTAGTTACGTAATTTTAATAAGTTACATAGAACGACACTGAAAATTTCTTGTACTCGTATTTTCTATCGTAAGGGTGAACAAAATGTTGCAGCAAGAGTGTGATGTAGGGATGTCAATTTTGGCAAAGAATTTTTGAGAGGTCCTGCACATCTAACACATGCAGGATCCTTTCCACAATAAGACTGTGTATGAAGAAAACAACAAACAAAACAAAAAAAGAAGAATGCCAACAAACCTCAAACTAAAGATCAAGGACGAAATCGCCTTTGCGAGAGGCGGAAATCAATAAATACCTTGGAACCCGTTGAAGCTACTTTAAAGCCTTCATACGCTACAGTAGTCCCAAAAAAAGATGTACATATATCAAGCCCTGATGAAATCTTATCACAGATTCTAGAAAAAATAAACTAACAAAATAAGACCAATAAACTATTATTTGGAAGAATAGCCATGTAAGAAAAAGGGCTATCAGACTACGGCAACTTATAATGGAGCTGACTTCAAGAATAGCAACATGGAATGCAAGCGGGTTATTAAACCACATCGGAGAAGTTGAGCTATTCCTTCATTCCAACAACATCAGATATTTTACTTATCTCAGAAACCCATTTTACCCAATCTTTGTACGTAAAAATAAGGGGCTTCAGTTGCTACCACACCATACATCCAAGTAATAATTGTGAAGAACTGAAAATGGAAGAGGAAAAATGCAAGTAATTTCAGTAAACATTCTCCTAAAAAATAAAAAATTTCGTATAGCATCAATATACTGCCCACCCAAACATAATTTGAAAGAGGATGATTATAAATGCCTTTTCAAACAACTAGGTGACAACTTTATTGTCGGTGGAGACTATAATGCAAAAAATACATATTGGGGATCACGTATTACTAACACGAAAGGAAAGGAGCTGTTTAAGCCTTCAACTGAAATGAAGTGTGACTTCCTATCATCCAGAAACCCTACTCACTGGCCAACAGATGCTAATAAAAAGCCTGATTTCATAGACTTTTTTATTACCGGAGGGATATCAAATGGTTACGTAAATCATGAGGATAGTAACGAACTATCTTCTGATCACTCACCTGCTATCTTAACAATAAGTGCAAGAGTTATTCTAAAAGATAAAATACCAAGATTGTTCAACAGCAAAACATGTTGGCTCTGTTTTCGGCAGCGACTTGAAACAACAGTTGAGCTTAACGTTTCCTTGAGAACCCCCAAACAACTTGAGGATGAACTCGACTCATTTATTGGCAATATACAGCAAGCAGCATGAAAAAGCACCCCAACACGAGAAGAAATAAATTCTCATGACGTAGTGAAAACATATCCTGTAGAATTGAGAAATCTACTGAAAGCAAAACGAAAAGCGAGGCGTAAATGGATAAACAGTAGAACGCCCAAAAATAAAACCATGCTGAATAGATACGCAAATTAACTTAAACAACTAACTCGCACAATCAAAAATGAAACAGTACGACATTTTTTTTAATCTGGGTTAACTCCTGATGAAGATACAGAATATTCTCTCTTTAACATAACAAAAAATCTGAAAAGACCGGTAACTCACACTTCACCAATCGAGAAATGAGATTGGAAATGGGCTAGAAGTAATCTGGAAAAAGCTCAAGTTTTTGCAGACCATCTTTCAGAAACATTTCAACCATTGCTGAGTCAGTTAGCAGAGGAGGATCTGCCCATACTGACTGTCAAAAACAGATGAATATGAAATTAAGCCTGTTACACTCAATTAACTAAAAAGTGAAACAAAAGTAAACATGAGCGTGAAGAAATCGCCATGTTACGATTTAATCACAGGTCGTGTCATAAAAGGACTCCCTGATAAAGCCGTACGGAAAATACTTCACATAATCAATGCAGCTTTCCGTCTAATATGTACCGCGTCAATGGAAAGTGGCCGAAATAATAATGATCCCTGAACCAGGAAAGTCACCACACGAGAAGACAGGATAAAAACGACTTCATTTTGGACAACGGACTAGAACTTCGGCGTCTTAAGCGAAACAAACCATCGGATCTCGTATCGTAGTGCTGGACTGATATTAGTGCACATAAAAACATTGTGTGAGTGTCTGGTATATGGCTCGCTGGAGAACTCTCCTTCAAAGTGAACTTTTAATATTATGAAAGAATGTAAGATAAATGAATGTATTTTGTAAATGTTATTCAGTCGCAGTAATAAAATCACGAGAGAAAAATCAACTGAACGACTCAAGTAGATCAATAAAAGTTGGAACCATTTGCTCTTGATACTCAAGAGTTTCAATACCAGCACCGCCCAACGAGAGAGAACTCCAAGCACCCATACCTAATTGGTAGTATGAGACGGCGAAGTGGGTATACAGTACCCGCACGACCGCCAGGTCTTGAAGGTGGGGTTGGTCTTGCCCCTTGATGTCCCCAATCGCCAAACCTAGTCCGTGGGTGGTATGTACCTATCTTTAGGGGAAGTAATGTTTTCAGATTCAGGAGACAAACTTTCTTGAACGGAATCAAAATTTCCACTTGCAAATGGAGATTCAAACCATTCTGATCCACTGATCCTTCTAATAAACTGCGTTCATAGCTTCCAGATGATTTTGATGAAATTTTCAAGAAATATGCGTGTTGGAATACACATAGTACTAGGGATGTCAATATCGGCAAATGATATCGATATATAGAATATCGATATTTCAAAAAGTATTGTTGTAGTAAATCGATAAATCCAAGGAAAATACCGGTATTTCGATGTATCGGTCATCGATATTTTCTTCAAAGTTCAATCCAAATTACATATGAGTCCAGTGCATTATTGAATTTCATTCTACTACTGGTAAAGGATTCTACCACTCAAAAATTCCATATCTCTATTCAGGATAATAATAATTATTATTATCAATTTACTTCCCTGGATCCTGAACATAATTATTATGTTCAGGATCCAGGGATGTAAATTATCAATTTTATGTAGAGCTGTAAATTCAATGTAAGTGAAGTAAGAAGGAAAACTAAAGAAAAAAATGCAATCAATCAAATATTGGTTGGGGATAGAGGTGAGGAACCCTGTGATGTATGTGCTCTCCAGTAAGGATCAAACTGGCTAGAACCCAAGTCCTCAAAATGTCCCTACCTTTTTTACCTAAGATTTGCCTACCTCATCTGATATCATTCCTCTATTCTTCAATGGAAATTATAAAATTAGTTTTGAGCAATAAGATGTTGGATATGGTTGATATGTTGATTTACGGCTAAAAAATATCGGATCCGATATTGTGCATTCAATTTCGACAAATCGATGTACTTATCGGAATTGAAAATATCGCCCAAAAACATCGATATATCGACGGAGGAATATCGATATTTTGATATATCGATATTTTCTTGACATCCCTAGTGTGATGGAATTGTGCTCTTCCCAGAGGAAAACTATGTAATTTTTTACGAGCTTCAGGGAAGGAGTTCAGTTCAGCTATATTCGGCGGTAGTTCTCCACGTCAGATCCTTTACTAAAGAATCCAATTTGTACCTCTCTAGAGATCAATTGTTAGAATGACATCGGATCGGCCAAAAAGTACGTAATTTCTAATTTACCCAATGAGTGGCAATTATCAATAGTGCTCTTAGTTAGATAATGAATATGAACATCGATGTTTTGTACCCAAAAATTTTTTCAATCGATGTTATTCTTCAGTTATTAAGGAAGTGATAATGACAAATTTTGTGATCAAAACGCTTTCGCAAAATGCTAAGATAGGATTCAAGGATACCTTTAGATCCCCTGCCGCTCATCACATTTACTGTACTTTTATTAGGGAGCTTGTTTTGCAACAGATATCGAGTCCAGGGTGCAGTGGGGGTTGTCGGCATTTATAATGCCAGTATTGAAAAACGCGACGCGCTCACTGTCCCAAATACCATGGACCTTCACGTCTGCTACCAAAGCCGGGGAATTCCCGGTTGCTTCTCTCATAACCAGTTACGTAGTGGCCTCTTCCCCTGCCAAGGATGAAAGAGGGTCGCAGCAGTGGTCATGTCTGTACTACAGAAGACCACCCATTTTTCAGTTCAGATCATGTGTTACGGTCATAGTTTAGGCCCATAACAGTTTACTAGGAGCCTTCCAAGCTCAGGCCCGTACCTCCTAGCCAAGGCATTCGTAAAATGACAAGCCGATAAGTCAAATGATTCGGATGCTTAGGGTACAACTGCCAGTCACTTGGAAACTCTCAGTTCCACAGTCCTTTCAAAGTTCTACGTCAGTAACATGGTAAAGCTGAGATTGCTTCAAGCTTGCTCTAGATTGTCATTCGCCTTGAAACTTCCAGCTTCCTTGCATTGAATGGCGGAAATACTTCATGCGTGTGAATGCGTCCTACGGAGCCTTGAGCTAGTAGAACCAGTGGATGTGAATTGCGCGTATTCAACGGTCAAAGTGAAGTTGTGAAAGCTTATCCTTCCTAATTTGGATGGTTGGGTTTGAGTTGGTTATGGATGAACTTTACTTCAATGATTTAATGTAAGGGCGATTACCTGTCTCTACACCTATATACCATTCTTTGTAAGAATAACCCCTCATTATGCAGGATTTCGTGAATGCGTTATGTGCTGCTTAAACAATTGATCAAGTCAGTCACTTTCGATTCAACATATGTTTTGTTGAGCTTCCTGAGTACATGACCCATGGTTCCTCCTAAAAATGGAATAGGTCTTCTTCACCTTCATGAAAAGAATCACCACCAAAATGAACTTGAACATGAGCTAGTTTATGAATTTCATTCCATATCTGGTTACAGTATTGAATCGTGGACGGATATTCTGTTGATGTGCGATATCGCTCATTCAAATTTTATCTTTCGATTTACGTTTCGATTTCTGAGGTCCTATATAAACTTTGATTGATATTACATAATCCCAATTCCATTTCATCTAGCATTCCTTCTATTGTACCTGTGTCCAGACAATCATGTGCTATATCTGTGGATCGAGTTGATATTTAATTTTCTCGATCATCCGATTGATCGAATTCTTTTAGGGTTATGAACCTCGCATCCCGATATTACGGAAGCCTTTTGTCGATAACACAGTCCTCTCCCATAACTCGTAGGGATACATTACCTAGTGGGAGAATGACACAACAAAACTCTTGCGCTGACGGTATTCGAGCCCAACTTTATCGGCCAGTCCTACCGCTTTGAATGCATTCCATTACACCCTTCCATGTAGCGACCGGAATTATGGAGGGATCTCTGAAACTGCTTCGAATCGAAATGGACTTAAGCGAACCGTGAAAATCCAAAAAGCACTTAAGCTCTCGGATCAAGAGGCCACGAGTTTCTCGTTCGAGCAATAGTTACCATTAAGTTACTAGCATGAATAGCCGGTTCTGGTTCATGAATTTGTAGAAGTTAAGTGTGGTGCAATGGAAAATCACAATAAACGATTCAACCTAGACCCATTGAAACAGAGAATGGAACTCATTTGCCTATGTGGTCTTCTTTGACTTGAGAAAGAATCTCATATTAATTCATACGACATCAATTTATATACAATATTTGTCTTTGAATATGGCCTTATTTAACACATAAAATTCAGTTTGTTTGTTTGTATGTACCTATCTAATCTATATAAGCTGCCCGACCGATTTAAACGGGAGCGATATCAGAATGACCAACGAGTTACGGCGCACAGCATTCACTTGGTCAGAACCTCCAAACCATACTTCTACTTCATAAACAGCACTAGCCTTTGCAATCGATTTAGTGTGGTTGCCGTACTATTGTTATTATGGTTGCTAAAAACCAGTTTCTCAGGGGCAGAAAATCGTAGCAAATGGGAATTTTATGTTTCGTGCGAAGCCATGGTTTCTCGCGAGTATAGACTCAAAGTACCACATTCACAGTCTTATATTGTTGGATCTACGGTTTTAGACGTGAAGAAGTCATAATTAGAGATAGCGTCCGCTTTTGCTCCTTCTTGAGATTCTCCACTGAACAACTGCCAATTGTTTTGGGAAAACTATCCGAAATGTGAAGGGGTTTGGAAGAGTGTCTAGATATATTCCTAAACTCGTTGAATGCTTAAGTTTTCCTATTTCATGCATAATGAAAAAACGGAAGTTAATGAACAACGTTGTTTTCTCAAAAAGAATAAAGTCTCAGCAGCGGGAGATCGGAGATTCTTACAACCCCCAAAACAGGAAAATATTTCAGGCGCGAAACTATTTAAAAAATGGTTGAGTAACTGAAAATCTTCTTGGCTCGAATAGACTTTGTGCCATTTGTACATTTCCGTTCCTTGTAATACGTGTCATATTCGAATCAACGCCTTTTATCAATTTTCAACTGCCTGAAGTTCCCAAATTTCAATTCCTCGGCAATGCTAGCTGGCTACAAACATCGCTCCCTCAATAGCGATCTAACTCGGTCTTGAACGTCATTTAGGAAGCTTTATTGAACTTCGCTCAGGAATATGGGAACACATCATTGGACTCTCAAACGCATCCTCATTTGAGAATTTAGAAACACTGTTCGTTCATAATTGATCCAGCTATTCAACCCGACGTTCAATTCCCGAACAACGTAAAAGGCTGCTTTAACCTTTCTGTAATTCCATCAATTTTCTATTTCTAATTTTAGCCTCTAAAACCACACTACCCAAGAGGATTGCTTTTATACCTCACCAGCCCTCCTATTAACGTTCTCAGCTTTTGATATCAAAGAGGATCTTGAATCCAAACTTTTCTAATCTATTGATCCGCCAGGACCTAGTACGAATAATTATAAGCCCTCGACTCTCAGCAACAATTAGGTATCTTGATTTGACTAATTCTTTTGCTCGCGAAATTTCTGTCTCACGTTACACCCTCATCCGTTCAACCAACGTGCCCTTTAGAAACGCGAGTTAGAAGTTTTGAAGCATAGGTGTCGAGGAATGAACCTGCATGGGACTTTTTTTAGGCTGGTCGTTTCTAGTGTTTCAGAATCAAATTTTGAATACATTTCAATATTGCTCAGTAATCATTGTTTTTTTTTAGTTCATTGGTCAGTTAATAATACCAAATTGTAATAATTGCTACCTGGGAAGTTATTGATTGTGAATGGCCTTCAGAATCGATCTAACATTGTAACTCTATTTCTTGGAAATGGACGAAGTTTTTCTCTACCTTCTATTTTCTTCATTGAAATGTGTTTCTCTAACTAGTCTCCAGTGATAGTCCGCAGTTCACGAATATTTTGATTCACATTGATTTCGTTTGTTACAATCTTTTTTAATTCTTCCTCACTCCTGAGTGACTCGTTCTGAATTCTATTCGTGGTAGTGTTTCTGATGGAATCTGTCTTGCGATGTATCACCCCTTCGTGTTTCTACCCGCATTTAATCCAGTAGCCTCGCGATCGTTTGTAAAACTTTTCAGACAACTAGATAAGCGTTGAGAAAGTCCCGGCGTAGGACGGGACCATACGTCTTCTTCTGGACAATGTGACCTGAAATAGATTGGACAAACAAGCCTATCGGTTGCCTCCCTGCACACGACCTTCGTCCATTCACCTGTCACCTATGTTTCCCTTGTTCTTGAACTCATCGAACAAAAGAGAAGTACCACACCCCTGTAGTGGTATCCGGGAAAACTACCGCTATCGGAAATGTATCTCACGTACTTCTCGAATTGTATCTGCCAATTTTTAATAAAAATGAAACTAGTGCATTGTCTCCAGAAATTTTGAGGTTGATGTATGATTCCAGACAATGTAACTTGAAATCGTAAAGAAAAAATATTTTTTGTATAAAAATGATTAAAAAAAAAGGTTAAGAACTAATTTAGCAATGTAAATTATCAAATTCAAAAAAAGTTATTATGCCACAACTAGTTTGGGGTTATAATTAATTTAAACTTCATTAAAATTTCCAAAAAATTCAATTTAATGAAAAAATCGCTAGAATAGTCATTTAGCATGACTGATATTTCTTCATAATTTAATTCGAACCAAATATCATCAAATTTAGGCTATTTTGTATTTCATCCATTTATCTTTGGTTCATTATAAATGATACGATAAATCTTTTCTAGTGTTTTAATGCAAGATCGGATGCACATTAGTTTTGTTTGGGAAAAAATTACACACACGAACCACGTACTTAACGATATACCGTAGTAAAATGTTTTCGGTCATATCACAAGTTTTTATTTTTCAAAAACAATTTACTATTTAAAAACGCGCTATAAAAAAATGAATAAATAATTTTTTTTTTAATTTAAAAAAGCTGGAAATTATTATGCAGAATATATTATTTCAGTATTACATTACCTTTCTTCACCAATCACTGATCTACGTGTAATGGTCGTAATTGGTGGTACACAATTCAAACTCGGGGCCAATTGTATCCTTATTTTTTAACTGCATACTTGCCATAAAAAGATTTGTTTATCAGCACGGCAGATCGATTAGGAACGATTATAGCCACAGGGTCCTTCAGCTGTTCACTGAGTCTCCATACCTTATCATTGATTTCTAGTTGTCGCAAAGACTCAGTTAACTGCTTGAACACCAACGTTTACTTTTCCCTTTGTAAGAAAAAAGTGATATCATAATACCTAAAACGGTACACTATACTGTATATGGTCATTACCTTCGAAATCTGCGAATAGGACTATCGGAATTTAACAAGATGAAATAAGCCACCTCCCTACGCTTCACTCGTCCACAATTATTCCCCACAGGTCTTGAAAAACTCGTTTTCAAAAGGAACTCTTGATAACAACACCAATTAAATCCGGTGGATTTTTACAATAGCCAATCACGTTCACATTCCTATTTGTGAGTGATTATTTTTTTTCTGTTAATGTTTATACTCCAGAGAGAAAGGACGATTAATTGAATTGCCTGCCATCACTAACGAACATAAAAACATTGATGTTTCATCGAATGTTTTTGATATTCTATTTTTTCATTTTCAGCTTCCATTTCACCTTTTAGAATTGACTGAGAGCCTTGCCGAGAATTCTGTCCCAACTAGTCCCCAGATGTGATTTTGGTCCAAGTTTCATTAAGTTTGGTCAAGTAGTTTCGAAGAAAATCTCTGGACTGCGTACGACGGACCAACGGATTTTTTTAAAATTCGATTTCCCGATTCTACTCATCTTGGAAAGTTAATCAACAATTTTCCGTGTTCATAGTTGAATATAGCAAACCGAAATTGATGATTTAATAAATCCTTTTAATCACGAATACGGAGAAAAGAAATGTTTAAGAATGGAGAAGCAGTTATATTTTTATTGAAAGAAATCATAAAAAGGGGAAAGGGGACTTGAGGCAATTATGAGCTAAATCGGGTCTCTGCTATCCAAATTTATTTCCTTATTTTCGGGGCATTTAAATAAAAGCTTTCTTAAAAAGGGTTTTTTGTTTAATTTATTTATTACATTTTATTCATCGCTAGCTATGTTTCTGAGTCTGTTCATCTCATTCAAAGCACCATTGTTGCAAGGTCGTTTGCAGGTTAATTCGGAACAGTCTAGCTCTTCAATAAGGAGACCTTCTAATGTTTTTACCCTACTTAAGGCCACGGATGATTGACAAACAGCGAAGAGCCTCGGACCTAGGTAAACAACGGCGTGGTCGACAGTACTACCCTGCATTTTGTGTTCTGTCCAAGCCCAACATAAAACAATTGGCAGCATTCTTCCTCTCATCAAGCCCTGCCATTCGAAACCAATATACAACAAGACCATTCGTTTGATACCCATATTGTAGAAATGCATTAAAAATAACTGTTCCGCCATATTTGATCGTATGCGATATTGAATTTAGAATGACGTCACACAACTGATCGTTTCTTGTCATCCAATCTAAACGTGCGTACAAAATTGCAGCTTAATCGGTTGAGAGTATCTGCTTCAAAATCGCGCCGCAAGATTCCACCCAACATCCTTAGGTACATACATCGCAAGTTAAATAAAAGCTTTTAAAAATCTGGATGTTAAGATTCGAATTCTAGGGAATCAAAACAAACAACCTTCATCAAGTTGAAGTGTATTCCAGTTGAGTCGCTTAGGACTTTTCAAGTTAATGGCTATTTACCATCACGGAGTTTTAAATAACACAGAGAGCAAGTTACAAGTATGAATTCTTTCCAGGAACGGAAATTGTGATTTGTTTGATGTCACCCAAAATTGTAGATTGTTTCCCAACGTCAATCAATAGACTTCATTCTGTATACGTATGCAATCCCTGACTTTAGATGAGTTGACAGACCTTATACTGAACTTTCCAACTTCGCCCCGCCATCATTTAGTTAGCTCATATGGAAATCTCGAGCGCCATTTCCATATACCGTCCATCCGTAAATTTTCCACCAGGTTTCCCGTAGGCTTCGGAAGATAAAAACCGAAACATCCAGCTATTCTCGAAACCCAAACACGAACGAACTTCCTTTGTAGCGTTTTTGCTCCGATCAAAAGTTTTCTTACGTAATATTGTTTTTTCTTTCTTTTTTGTTCTCCTTTCGGTCTTTACCTGTAACCCGCTCTCACTTCAGTTGTTCCGCCTCACCGACGCGTTCTATGCTCAGATATATTACGTCTTTTGCTCGATTGAATCTTTGACGCGCTGTTACAACTCACTGTCTGGTGTCACGTTTGACTGTTTCTATTATGGATGTTCTGATAGCGATTTAACGTGATTCGTATACTCCAATGCTCAGACTTCCAATAATATTCGGATTTGTGGATCCCAACGGAAGTGCGATGTTTATTTTTATGCACCGAACCTATATC
The DNA here is from genome assembly GCA_031894815.1 of Creontiades dilutus. NCBI lineage: Eukaryota > Metazoa > Arthropoda > Insecta > Hemiptera > Miridae > Creontiades > Creontiades dilutus. The sequence goes on from JAVIWC010000643.1 coordinate 430,000, forward strand.
AATCGTTTTTAAGACTTCATATTACACATTCGAGTCATCATGATTGATCGAAAACTCCACTGGTTCGTTGCAAACAAATGTTTTTATCTCAACTTGATTCGTTCCATGTGCTCACTTTCCACTCCGCTTTGAACCTCCTCTCAAATTCAATAAGTTCCTTTTTAAATATTGATCTCATATTTCACAACTTCTAATATAATGGCGCTGAGTTTCTAAATTTGTTCTTTACAATTTTCGTCAAAATTGGGATGGTAGGAGTTTCTTAAAGGTTTTATTTGTGTCAAAACTTGTTGGGAAAAAAAAAAAAAAAAAAAAAACTACGAGTAGGTACCTTTACTCTTCATAATCTGTTCACACTATACCATCTTCAATACGCCCCCCGTGTACTTGGTTAACTCTAGAAATTCTCGTAGATTCTCCGAGTCTTGCTGAAAATATTTACGACCACCTATGTCATTGTTTTGGAGACTGAGGATAATACGAAAATTGATATTGTTGGACCTTTGAAAATCTGAATAGGATTCAGAAAAAACCAAAATAAGAGGGAGCGAAAAAATGGGAAGTGGAGTTCAATAGCCATGCCATCCCTGACCTATTCCCAAAGGGCAACTTCTGCTTCACTTTTTTGGACGTTTCATTCTCTCGATTCACCGAGCAACCCCCCCCCCCCTCCCCGGTTCTTCCTTTCTAGACTGTTCAAAAAACTCTAATCGTTTCTAAACTAATTGCCAGTCGATATATTTTTTGCGCACCCCTCTCCCGGCACTTCTACCCTCATTTCGACAAAAGCTAAAAGCACAGGCCCCTGCCAGGCTGCAGGTTCTATGGGAGGGTGAGAAACGCTAGATCCAGCGGGTGCACAGAGGTAGCGGACGGCCATTAGCAAACTTGCCCGGTTTTGAACTTCCTTTGCCAATGACTTATTTGAGTTTCTGTAATTGCTCTTCCCTTCCTCCCTTCAGCGGATTGCGCTGCCCTTCTAAGCCTCTCCATTTTCAGGCCTTTCCGCAACCGAGTCGATCCTCCAAAGCGCACGACTGCGGCTACGGCCAAACTTCCTGAAATCCTTTTCGAATGAATACCGACCTAATCACCCAGAACATAACTTTATCCCGCATGAATGGTATCTACCATGGTTTCAACTTAGTAAACTCCAATAAATCCCACCGTGCAATGTGCTCTCATAAAACCGTATGTGAACTCGTTCTGTGGAAATTACTGAAAGAAATGTTTTACCTTACCCCTAATTAAGCGAGGTAAATACTGGAATGAATCTCCTTTGGAAATAATGCTGAGGTCCAACCATAATGTATTCAAAGCTTCTCTATTTGCTTCCATTAAAATGTACAGTGGCTGCTCCTTGGCTAATAATGCACACCTGCCTCGTTCTTTTACTAAAACAATACTAGTTGTACAATCAAATTTCCCTGAAATCTTTCTATACTGTAGTCCCTGTTTATTATTTGACAGCATTATATAATCCCATCGATCGATCTATCCAGAGCAATTACAGAGGAATTCTCTTTACACTCGAGTATATTATGACTTCCATTGAACAAAGATAGGTATTCCGTTTCATTTCTCAAATCGTCTATATTTACATCCGCGTCAAACGTTTAAATACAATTTTTTAGTTTAATAATACATAATAATATCCTGTATAAAGGATTTTAACTTTCATAGCACAATATAATTGTATACATTGAGGTCTGAATTGTTCGAGGTCAAATTAGTTACTAGCACAGAACGTCTGATATGAGGATAATGGGCCTTTCTAGGGATAAAGGCACTTTGGTGGAAGCTCAATCATGATAGGAAACGATGATTCAGTATTATACGTGAAAGTTAGGAGTGGGAGTTCTGAGTCAGGTAGCTATGGGGTTGGTAATACGTCCTCGTAAAAGAATTCAAAATTATCTAATAAAAATATTAGCTGTCCCTCTACTGATGTTCCAGAACGTTAGTGAACAGGGTTCGTGAAATCTGTTCAGCGGGGGTAACAGTTCACACTGACTGAGCATCTTGCTCCTGATTGCTTGAGAACAGTGTTCGAGACTGTTGCTCATTTGGTATATACCAGCCTCAACACTCATAGAATCTAGGAGTTATTAAATACTCCCAACGAAACTAAACCAACAGTGATGGACTGAGTAAGCGATAAGAAACGCACTGGTAAGAGCAGGGCGCCCCAATTGGGAGCATCTGAGTCTTCCTGCTCCATCATTGGTTTTTTTTTTCTCCGATTGGACAATCGCTTACCCCCTCCTCAATTCACACACCGCATGGTTTATTGTGTGACCTTGGAAAAAGCGCTTCAGCTTTTCTGATTGGTCATGTTCTCCTCCAAATCGCATTAAACTCAGAGCCCTGGATGTCTCCTTGGTTCAAATAGGGTAAGTCCTTTTTAGCCTTCACTAGCTTGTGTGGGGATTTTTTGGTTGATTGGTTGTGGGTTCACGTGCATCTGTGGTCCTATCTGCAGCCATCCTCCATCAACAATGCACTGTAGTTTTCCTTACCTCAGAGGATGATAATAATAATAATCTAACCCACTCATGGGCAAGGCACTAAATGCCTCGCGGTTTTGCCCAGTTTTTGTGCCCACGCGATTATTACCATTTCCACTCATCGCTCACGTCTTTGTCAGGCCCGAATAAAGCTCTACCTCCTACCTCCGCATGTCCTCTTGCGACGCCACTTATGACGATGGGGGTCGGAAGCTTTCGAGGGGTCCTCGCGATTGAGTCGAGGGCTCTCCGTCTTCGAATTTGTTTCCCCTCGCATCCGTCGCCTTTTCTTTTCTATCGCACTCAGATACTCACATCCTCGCGTGCCTCCGCCCGCACTCGTGCCGTGAACCTGCCGCCTTGGGGGGTCGCGATATGAACGCTTTGTACATTCTAATAATGAGACGCTCTTGAATGCGTTAGTGATCTCAAACCAGCTGTCGTCCTCGTGTTGGTTTTATCCCAGAAATAACTCCACCCTCCCTTCTTAGGGCGTCCCTCGGAATTGATCCGAAGAATTAGTCCGAATCCGTGATGAAAACGACAGGTGTATGTGTTTGTATTTGACAAATTATGTCAACGCTCTTTTGTCAAACCTCTACTGTGCCGGGGAGGGAGGATTCATTCATACCTCTAAATCCCAACCTATATTCATGCTTTTTTTGTTCGCTTAAGAATTCGGTCCAGTTTTTGAAAATACTCATCATGTTTTTATAATAATTATAATGTTTATAAGAGTGATCGTATAAGAACTTAGCGACGTCCCTGTAACGCATGCTTCACTCACCGATCGGTTTCATTCCATTTTGGTTTAGAATTTTCGGTAATGAACTTTTGAAGTCGATCAGGTAAGGAAAATTTGAAGTCGTTTCAATTCGCGTGGAATCCAGAATTCTAATCACGTCCGTTCGTATTCTGCATTCCAGAGCTTCTCTCGTGCTAATGAACAACGATAATGAAACTTGAATCGAAAATCACTGTGGGGGCGAGGATGGGTCTCAATCGACGGCATCATTCTTGCCTGACACGAATAAATAAAAATAATCGGAATTTCAAAAACTTTCGAAGTAACGCAAATGTTTTTGTTTGTTACTTATATCTAGTATTGATGGGTTAAAACCGAACAATTATGACAATCCGGTCAAAAACTGTGCCCATGAGTAGGTAAATATTATTCAGATGAAGTTGATTTGCCATAAAATTTACAACTCACAATTTATAAGCATAGTATTGAAATTTCAAAATAATTTAATTGTGTTGAAATTTCATAATAATTTATAATACTACATATTAGGAAAATTCACCTATCATGTGTGGCAGAAACATTTTGCGTAGTGGTTTTTAAAAACTTTTTTGATTCACATATTTTGTGTCCAAATGGAATTTCGTTTTTAATTGAGCAATTATTGCTAAAGCTTCAAGTTATAAATTATTCATATTGACGTTTACGAAGTGCCTGTTGGTGAGGATGAAATTCTCGTTCATATTTCCTAGAGATCGCTTTGACACCCGCTTTACAGCGATCATGCTTCAGATAGGGACTTAATTAAGTTTGGTGAAATTAAGCTGGGTTTGAAGGAGCACTTCATTTACGCATTCCAGCTTCCGCTTCTCTCTCTGGTAAGCGGATCCTTTCTGAGGCTCTTCTTCAGCTCAGGATCCGTGGTCGCTCTACGGACGGGTCCATTTGCCGCGGGAGGCTTCGGGTTCGACCGCGGTATTTAATAAACGGGAGCGCCCGGCGAGGTTGCGGTCTCGCTAGATCGCCGGAAAAGCTGAATAGTTGAGGGCCGGTAGTAACTATTTTGCGGCGCTGGCACTGCTATACGGAGTTACATGTTAACTATTCAGCGGCAGAAAATGAACCCACAAGAAGCATCGATGTTGTCGATAACAATTTCGTCACCTATGCTACTATGGAAATACAAATATTTACTCCTTGTATTTGTACAATGTGATTATTTTTTCGAGGTTTGATCAGTAAAAACTACATTCTACCCTACGGCCAACGTTGCGTTAAATGGATTGACTGCAGAAGAAACCGTTGACAGTTATTGTTGAGAGGAGTGCATATTTTGCCTGATATAAACTTTAGGTTAACTGGCATTTATTGAACTTTTGTTTTTCAATGACTATTCACCGCTTATACTGTACCATATAGATCGTTTCAAGAAAAACTTGCGCGTTAGTACTCAATTTGCAGTAGATCAATAGATTAAATGAAACGTCGGCCTTTTTTGACCGCCCAAGTCTTAATACTTCGTTTACTGAAAAGTAGTCAAGCTCAAAGTATTGTTGTAAATAACAATTATGATTTGTTTCCAACTCTCAAAGGCAAATGAAAACGAAATAACAACCCTTGGGATTTGGGAAGTTGAGAAGGATGGAGGAGGGAAAGAGAGATGGAAGCTAATTCCCCTATTGAATGACCACCAGTTCAAGTAACAGCCCCGGATGACGCGGGTGGTGATACCACGAAGTATTCCTGAAGAGAGCTTGAGTAATTCACTGGAACTTTTCCCGCACCACACTCCCCACCATGACACTGTTCTAGCCATAACCTTCATGTTATTAGGCGCCAATCCGTAGATCTCAGATGCCGCTTGCCGCCGGTCGTTCGAATCATATTTGCTTTTCTGAGCTCCCCAGGTCTGCTCCATGTCCACGCGGCCACTGGCAACATGGACATTCGGAATTATGGGAGCTTCACAATTGTACACAAACAACACACATACGTATATATATATACATGAATTTTCAAACTTCACCCAACAATAATTCACATAAGAACACTCATTTTTCACATTTCGGCTTTTAGTCTTTTCAAAGTACCTACGAGAAAAATAATTGTGATAGGAAATTTTAACATCGATGTGTATAGTTTGTTTGCCGTGGAGAAATGTGGTTACATCGCTATGCGCTTTCTGTGAGTGAATCATCAACTTTTTTTCTTGAGGTTTCATTTTTTTCAGAATTTCGATGCCGAACACGAATCGAACGTTTTGCCATGCGCTGTAGCATGACGGCTCACAGGCAAATCGGCGTTCCCCCAACAATTGATGCCCTATGGCTGTTCACCCTCCAATTGAGTGCTGTCTCAGCTTTGCCATCGTAAAATATAGGAATTTCTTAAACGTCAACTCGTACGCACATGTATGGTATCCAGCCGATCCTTTACATTTGAACGAGTTTGGCCGATGAGAATAGCTCGTCCTTAACAACCGCACTTGTTTTCGTCCGACCTTCACTTTTCGGAGGGGCTAGAATTCCCTTCCTCTCATTTTTTTTTGTTTTCGTGTATTTTTTTCCTTATTCAAGTTTTGAAGATTGCATCATCTCTTCATATTCATTCCATCGCCCTTTGTCTTGGTGCCCAATATCTCTCACACGCTCCCTCTTCAATCATTAACCAGCTTTAATTCATCTCGTCAAGGTTTACATTGCCATGGCGACTCCTCTTGCGCGGAATTCATATTTTTAACCGTAAAGTCCTTTCTGTATTAGATGTACCTTTCTTTCCCTTACCCATTATCAGATAGACCGATGTTGGTTATTTGAATAGATTCCATGATTATTATAAGAGTTCGAGACGTACATTTAATTTGAAAAGAGAGAGTAATATTCACAACACCGTATTCTATGTTGAATGATCTTGGGTAAACTAAAAGTGCCTAATTGCAAATTCACAATAAAAACACACTTGAATTCGTTTAGATCGTCATATGTATATGTAACTGATATGTATATGTAATTTCCTTTGGGAAAAATCTGTTCCTTCTGCGGGATGTGAATCAAATGGTTTGGGGAACGTTCTGTGGGCGTACATGCCTACTCAAAGTTCAAACAATCATTTCACATCGAGATTGAATCGTGACGTCCGTATCGAATCCGTTCATCTTTACCCCTTAGAATCAATTCGCCGTTTTAAAATACGTAGGTGTACGATTCCAACGATTCCGGTTTTACAGAGGCCGTGTATGGTTTCTGTTGTGTTGCGAGTGGCCAAGTGAATCCAATAGCTGTAACACGACTGCTCACTCCAACGAAGCCATAAATCGTTCGCTGGACAACCTTTCTTCCCCTTCTCTGCTCGCCCCGATACCCTCGCACGGGCTAAGTCCGTTGTAATTTCATATTGTTGTGCCCAGAATACTTCCGTTGTACGGATTTATCACTTAAGTCTTCACCGTCTTCGTTCTTAATTTCGTCTCTTTGAAACATCTACGTAAAGCATATGTTGTATGGGAAAAGAAAGGAAGAAACTATTGTCTCTCAATTTCAACGTAATAAGCTACCTTCATGGTTGTTATATCACGGTAACACAGGGCTTTTTGTTTTCCTAGTTCATCCTCATGGGTATATTCACCCATCATTTAGCTGAGCTTTCAAGTGTATCATCTGGGGGACTTCCAATCCCATCTCATACATCTGAGTTAGAGCCGTCGTTTTTAAGGATAACATGGATTTGATGGTAGGGGTATAGCTTGGGTAGCTGTTTCATGGAAACATGACATTGTACTACTGCAGCCTCAATACTCTGCGTTTGTGGTAATGAAATACAATTTTTTAATGCAGATAAATACAAAGGAAGTAACAGAATGGACTTATATCCCTTCTAAGGGTCAAGGTGATATGCCTGCATTACCCTGAGGATACTCCTGAAGCTAAAAACATCAGGTTTATGCTCAGGCTTTGCAGTTTCAAAAATGGGAGAGGGGAACTGTCCATATTCATTACCGGTAGTAATGAAAGAAGATTCCTCACTCTCCTGATGAAAGTTCCTTCCTTTTTGCATCAGGAGATTTCCATAATTTTCATTCATATCTGTACATTGTAGGTTAAATACAAAAACTGTGGGAGGCCAACTTGCGCTGAACGCAGTCTTCTGGGGATAACGTCTAAGATACCTAAATCTCGTTGTTGCTTTGTCAGATAGGTATGACATTCCATTCTGTTCAGTCAATCCAATTGCGAAATTGGAACTTATTGAAAAAAGTTCATTCAGTTTAACTCCTCATTTAAATAGGTCTATTCATTCAAAGGAAGCGCGGGGGGGGGCATCAAAATGGCTATTTAATAATGGTTTTGACGCTTATTTCGTATTTAGTTCAAAACCTGCCGACTGAAAGCAGATTCAATACTCAATGAAAGGAACGTTAGAGTGCATTGATGATTTACATTGCAGTACAATCCCATCAATATATTTTTCATGAACTTGAAAGTAGCGAATTTTGGAAATAATGAATTGCAATGATTAAAAATATAATATTGATTAAACGACGATTCGGGAACGGTTCATGGCTTTTAATTACATTTTCAGTTATAAATATATATATATACAGATATCTTATGGAATGACACATATATGTGAGTGTGTGGGTCATCTCAGACGATATCCCTCCATTAAATTAACATAAATGATATTCTTTCTTTTGCTTTAATTGCAAACAAGTGTGACTTGGAAAATCAATCAAATTGTAGTGGCTACGAATTGTTAAATTTTAATCACTGTAACCTTTACGATTTATTTTTTAGGTGTTTATTGTATCTACTTAGAGCTGAGGGAAATGTCCCTAAAACATGGTTTTCAATTTCGAAATTGGTTCGTAAAGATCTTATGAAGAAAAATTTGACATGAATCTTATGACGAATTTTATTCAAACGAAGTGCTAAATTTGAAGAAACGATGTTACATAAGTGACTAACTACGTTACGGTTACTCTTATCATCTGTGATATTGATGTAGGGACTAGAGTTTCAAATATCAGTTCCATTATTAACTAGTTGCACTTTTATTTTCAGGAGGCGCTGGTGAGCGCAGTGAGCTGAAAGGGGGCAGGGCTAGCCCAAGGCTCCCGCCCCCAAGTTACAGCCCCCGCTCCGCACAACAGAAAACTCCTATCTTGGCTTCTCTAGATAAATCAATCCTACAGGTGAGTTATCATATATTACTGTAATTAATCAGTTATCATTATTCATACGTACATAGGGAGATTTTAAACTGATCACGATTGGTGCTACGACAAAGCTGTTGGCTGTTACACGAATGGTTAGAACTTCAAACATGAATGTGAAAATGGATGTGCTGGGCAAGTGAAAATTCTCTAGTATCATGTGAGGATCGCATCAGCTGATATAGTAGGTGTGGAATTTCGGTTCAAGAGTTCCTTTTGCAATCGTGTGTTATGTAATAGACTTGTGGTATAAAATGAAAGGTAGATAGGTGTATTTTATCTCGCGGAATTTCAATCGTTCCACACCTTTCACGCTTGTTTTCGTATTTTGTACCTTCCCTCACTCCTAACCAGAGCATCCCAAGAATGGAAATAATCCAGAATATGGGAGAGTAACGTTTTAGTGAAGAGATTACAAAAATACGGGAAAAATCATATGTCTAATTTACGTTTGGTCACATTTTTGAACGATCCTTCTACAAATCGTTTATAATCCGTTTATAGTGTTTCTTAAACTTATGTTCACAATGCTTTATGAAACTGAAATGAGTTCCACAACTTGAACTAAGTGAACGAACAAAGATAAACGAAAATCTTAAAAGAGAGTCTTAGCTTGGCCAACGGTTCAATAAATCGACTAATACCCCCTCCCAAAATCGAATTTAAAATCCCCGGGGTCTGTTTGAACACGTAAACTAAAGTCGGACAAAAACTGTAATTTAATATGCATGAAATTAGTTTAGAAATAACGATTTCCTACTGTTATCTCTTCATTCACCCCTTCCATTTTTTAATTTGTAAGGCCTGAAATATTGCAAAAAAACTAAACCAAAGTTCTTAATCTAACATAAAGGAAGCAAGAAAATCGGGAGGATAAGGTGTATGTGCTGAGCGTCAATGAATTGTATATTACCCCTTCCCCCCCTGCACTTCCTGGAAGAAAGTTCGAAATTTCTAAGGTTTGTTGTACAACTGAAATTGGGGTCGAACAAAAAAATAAATAACATTTCCCTCTATTCACCCCTTTCATAATGAACAATTAATGTACCAGATACCAGGCTAAAATCTGAACAAGAAAAGAATGACGTGAATCGGTCGATAATTATGGCTTGAGCAGCGATTGAAGGCATTGTTTATCACCCCCTCGATTCCCTATCACTTAAAAAATGTTTTTTCCTTGGAAATGTTGCCTAGGTTTATTGCAAAACTAGATTCAAATTCTGACCGAAAGAAATAGAATCACAAATGTCGGTTAAGAATTACAGACTGGGCACCGTCGACAAAATGTGTCAGTCCTTTTTCAGGATTTTTAAATGCTATGAAAGGGATTCAATCTTTTTTCTGACGTTTCGGTTGTTCCACAGCTGCTGAATCAATTCCGTCCCTCTATTGACGAAGCCTTCAAAGGGACATCCTGAAAAGTGGGATTATAAGGGTGGTAAAAAAAAAGTTATGGGACAAAAACCTTTGCAAATTACTCGTAGTTGTAGGACTGACTCCAGCATTTCTGCCCAGCCTTAATGTTGACACTCAGTGTAAACCAGACATGTTAGTTTAATGGTAAATTGTTGGTACCCCTTAATATTTGGTCAATTGAGTAATAACACATACTACTTTTTATTATTCCGATTCGTAGACGTTCATACTACCGTGCTACTCGAAAGCTTCTTATGGTACTTGAATCTTTAGTTCGCTTCATTCCGGCTTGCAGTATTTCTCGCTGCGAGTCTTTCGGTATAGCAGAATATCTGGGTGGTCAAACCTTTTCAGATCGTCCGAATTGAAGTTGTTGTACCAATTCCACGATCTTTCGTCTATCCAAGAATCTGCAATCGTTCTGGGCCTGCATTAGATTCACAACAATATTCGGAGAGTATTCATTAGTGTGAATTTCCGAAATCGCAGGAAAACAAGACCTACGTGACCACGTTGCAAGGAAATGGCATTACATGATGGTTCAAAGATGAATAATAATCCTGCTCAATTGCTCGATTGCGGTTAATCACGAGGCAGAAAACATTTTATATTTATCTAGTTATCTAAATGAGGTCCATGAAAACAAAATGAATGTAAAACATGTTTAAACAAAAAATTTAAATGTAAAAAAAAGTGAAAAATTATTTTTTAAACCTCAAAATGTTACATTAAATCATTCATTAGAATAAGCAGAATGGTAGATGGAGGAGCAACGAACTCATTATCTATCTATCGGTTTTACTTAAGTCAAACTGTTTGGAGTTGCAAACTCAAAATTGTATAATCCGTGCATTATCCGATACTTCCAACTTACGCGAATAGCCCATTACATCGTAGATGGATACATAACCGTCTGCCTGCCCATGTCTTTGGGATCAATTTTATTGTGGCTTGATGAAACGTGTATTTGTAGTACTGCAGTCCCATGGGCGAACAATATTGTCATGGTTCCTTGTATATGAGTGAGTATCACAAGGGCTCGCACATGAAATCCGGGGCTGTCCTTAGGATTTTGCCGACTAAATTCCAGTTTTAGTATTTTGAGCAAGATGAATGCATAGCTGTTCCTAAGTATGTTGGAATTTACGAGTTTAGAGATGTTTTATGGGTGCCAAACAATTAGATTTATTCATGTTAGGCTCCATATCACCTTAATATTTTATCACCCCTACTACCTGCTGCTGTTTGTATCCGTAAAACCTTGAACAATTTGTACAGCATATCGAATTTCATTGAATCCAGAGATTTAGATTGAGGTTTTTAGTTTTGTTCAGAGAGTAAGATTAAGTGGATAAAGAGTAAAGTCTTTTTAAAATATTGAGGTTATGTCGGTAACGCCACTGGATAGTTTTTTTAGTGTACTGTAGATTTGTAATAGTGAGTCCCTATCCGTGACTGTACTTATATTTTGAGTGAGTTCAGTAAAAATTTTCCTGGTCGGCAACGCCAATATTTCTGAGCAGGTTGGTGTGAAGGATTGCTGAGAATTTCATTCAAAACAACGCTCTATGTTTCGCTTTGTTGGTTAAATTATTATTGAATATTATAGATATTTAAAGCAGCTAACACCAAGGGGAAACATGAACAGTTTTAATTATTTTCATATTTCAAATGAATACTTTAAAACAGTGACATATCATTAATATAGGTAATTCGCAAGTTCTTCTGCTAATTATATAGGTACGTCATAAATGTTCGAATGAATCTCCATTATCAATCCTCTAAACCCAGAATTTTTCTTACGTACATCAGCTTGGCATTTAGTAATCGCTGAGCTTCCAGCTGCATCTCTGGCGTTAATAGGTCCCTGAAGTCAACTTTGTCCTGCGCTTGACACCTTCTGATGAAAATCTCCTGCGACAAAGCCAAATCCGAGTCTGTCAGGTGAATCGGCCGCTCTCCCAAAGTCCACAGGCTCGTTGTCGTCGCTGCTTTTGCCGGCGTGTCTCTTTGTGTCGAGCATCCCGTGACGGCGGTGTCCCACAAACTCCCTATTTCCGTGTCATTGAGGAACCTCTGAGATCCTTCCGAGTTGGGATTGTAATCTCCAGAATCCTTCCTGCCGCTCGCCCATTGGAAACTACCTTCTTCCCCCGTCGGCTGACCTTCGAATGAACACTCTTCCGCCCAATTCATCCCGTTAATCAGTTTCCTTCAACAAGAAATGTTACTCCGCAATCGTGGTGAAATTAACAGTATATGTGACTGATAAATATTTTGGTTTGATAGTTTCGTTGATAATCGTATTTGGAAAATTATCAACTGTTTTAAATGAATCACTAGTTTATATTACAGGTGTTGAATTTCTAATAATTGCTGTAGTATTTTTCGATATTAAATTGCTGATGCATTCATATTTGAGATCCTTTTTTACGATTGTTTGTGAAATTGGGAAATCATATCTCTTGATCCAGCAGATGGCTAAGGCAAGTTCCATGTTTTAGGTAAGCTTCAATCCTAAATTGTTAGCTATCATTATAGCGTAGCTTATTTAATTGTTAGAAAAAAATGCAAAAATAGTTGGGCGAGAAAAAATTGGGTGAAAAAAAAAAAAACGTATTTTCTTGCTCAAATACTTTTTTTTTTTTTTTTACTAAGTCGTTCTTATTTTGTACACATTTTTTGTGTGGAGCTATTTTTATTTATTTTTTTCATTCCAGTATTTGCAACATTCCGCCTTGTGTTAAGATTATCCTCTAGACTTGGGTTAAACCAACCTGAAAACCCATGGTAAATTAAAGTGTTCATTCGTGGTTCAGACCACATTCAAAAATGTTATGAATCTCAGAAACTCTTGAATTAGTTGGTAATACCGTTGCTATACCCTGAAAATGCGTCAATTCCATCCCTTTATCTCTTCCACGAACGATAAGTCAATACGTCAAGTTGGTGACAGCTTGTATTCTTCTAGGGTCTTTCAATAAGTTCAAGAAGACGACTGAAACAGTCACTAAAATTTATACAAGATTGAACATTTTGTTCAGCTTATTTTTTCATCAATTCTTTTTCTTGTGGTTCTTCATCAAGTACTTCACGCTTTCGACTTTGACCACACCGATTTCGGGAACTTTGTGAAGTCTTGAAAAGTGTATAGTGTATCGTTGGAGGCTGTGCTTTGTGTAAAATTCAATAGCCATTAATCAAGGCTTATGGTGAAAATAAAAAACCAAGATTTGTCTTCAGATTCATCGGAAAACCCTCTGTAACGAGACATCCCGTCTACTGGTTGAATCAAAGGATGATCGCCATTCTCACGATTTCGGACGAATGCCGTTTATTTATTTAGTTAATAATACGGTCAAGTCCAATATACCAATAAGAACAAAGTATAACAATACAAACTACAAAATAATAAAATGTACTGTAATATATACGATAAATAGGGGAAGAAATGAAATTGAAACTATTAACAGGTTCGGGGAGGAAATTTTTTGTGAAAATGCAACTTTTACAAACTAATATGATAACAAGAGCAATTAGAATTAAAAGAATCGAAAAATGTCTATATGTGGGGGATTGATTGATTAAGAGGTTAACTTCTCTTAGTAATCTGCGCCGCTGCTGGTTTTATAAACGATTTGTTGACGAAAAAGGAGCGGTGAAAACGATTTGTGTTCGGGAACATGATCGAGGAACAGCAAGATTCACCTTGCCCAGGAGCGAAGGGGAGTCGACCTCTCCATGCATTAATTTCCAGAAGAAAGACGACCATCAGGGCCCAGCATCCCACAGCCACGATCAAGAGCATCCCAATTAACTGAGTATATGAAGCTTATAGGCCACATATCTCAGAAATCTGCGCCCCTTTCAATCTGATCACTGTGGCAACTATAGTTGGGACTTCAAACAACAGATCCGTATTCTATCGCTGGAAGGACAAGGGCTTTATGCAGGGCAACTATTGCCGTTCGCACGAATTCGTTGCTTCGCAGTTCACAGCATTCGGCCCCCAGTGGACGACTAACCTAAAGCATACTATTTCAGATTCCGTGTGGTCGGAACACAACATGGTGGGAAAGACCCAGAAAGTGGACGAAAGGGTTAGAGAAAACTTGGAAGAGGGAGGTTTGGTTTATATACCTCTCTACTCCCTCCCACTAGCGCGCTTTTGGCTGTATTTTTTCTACCGAAAAAAAACCACCCGCGGTACCTGAAGGGCTGAGAGAGAAGACGGCATATCACCTCCTCCCTTCCACATACCCCTGCAAAGACCCGGCATCGCAGAGCCTGACCCTATTTCATTCGTCGGATGTGTTTTACCCCCAGGTGCTGCCCTCTCCACATCGGCAGGGTTACGGCAGAGAGGACCTCCATCTTCCCCCATCCCTTCGGTAATGTGGCGCCTGGAATATTAAAGAAGGTCCTTCCCGTTCCCCGCATGTGCCCACACTTTCCTGAGCGAGTTGCGGTCTATATTCAACTACGCATAACTTTTATTATGGACGCCGCTAGTAAAGCTTTAGCGTAAAATGCTCAAAATGTATGTTGGCATAAACATTTACAAGGGAACAGCAACAAAGTTCTGTCGAGTGACTTGGAAAGTGAGAGCGTTTGGGGTTATTTTTAGTCAAGATGCTCAAGTCATGATGCTGTTTCTTCGGGTTCGCTTATGTTGTTAACTTAAATGTCATTTTGTCGGTATTTTATTTTAGTTTTCACAACTTTTCATGTACAGGTTGTCCCAGTTCTACGTGGTATATTTCCTCCTTTTCATTTTCATTTTTGATCATATAAATTTTGTTGATAAAATTTTGAATAGCACCTTATATGTGGTACCCTTATTTTTCAATAACTGGTACCCTTAATTGTCGGAATCAGATTTTGATCATCGCGTTTTTCAAGTTGGACCCCCCCCCCCCCCTCATGTTTTCATAAAACGAACTGGCTCGAAAATGTGAATATTGCTTAAGGAACCATAGCTTTTTGGAAGAGCGGAGTTTGGTAGGTGGATTCAAACATTTGATTCAATAATTTAAATCAATTATTTCAACAAATAAATTAAGGAAGGTTAATGGTTTTTTATACAGTGAAGACGAAATAAAAAATTTTCCTTTCAGTCAATCAAAGGTTAGTGTGCCTATACCGGTACTATTGTAGCAGATTTGGAATGAACTTTACAAGCCAAAACGGATGTAAACAAGACCGTGTTTGTTGAGAAGAGACAACGGAGGAAGTTGAACACCGTTGAGGGAATGACTAGAGGAAGACCTCAAGAAATTCAAATCCTTTATGGGAATGAATTCACAGCAGTTCGGGCAATCCAATCTGAATTTAAATGGGGTAGCTTCTACGATCAAAAAACATAACACAGTTTTGCGAGCTGCTACTGCAGAAAAAGAAAGCAGATGGAAGTGATTACAGTAGAAGAGCGGATGAGACTTTGTTGGCGGGTGTGTGAATCAGTGTGGGGCCGGCAGAGAAATAGAACCTGCTTTTGTCCACTGACTCATTCAAAATCACTCGGGCATCTGATGGCCGATGATTGGGTCGGCTGATCACACTGTGATTTCCTGTACTATCTTGGCCTTGCAATCGTCATTTGTAATTGGTAACTTATTTGCGGTTTTGATAGCCTTTTCCACAAGAACTCTCACACCCATTAATATTGAATCTGATGAGAAACTTACGATAAATTATTGACTCGTAATATACCGGTACAAAATTTTCATACTGGATCCCGTGGTGGTGCTAATATGAGTTGGTTTTGTATTGTGACGATGGCTGTCCAGATCAGAATGATCTGAACGACCCGAATTCATTTTCCAAGGTGGCTCCCAGTTGCACCTTCACACCCCTGTCCATTCGCCACGAGTGATAGTTGTTTACTGAGGAATATTTATTAGGAATGCGAGACTTATGTACAATCAATAAAAGGTAGAATGGTAGGTAGTAGGTTGGGAGTTGAATTCGCAAACTTTTCCATATTTCGGTGAATTATGTTCCCTGCTTAGTACTGAATCATGTTGCGTTATTTTAATATTCCGCCTCATGAAATGAGCAGCTTCAATTATCTCCGGTACGACCCTTGAAGCTGTTCGGATTTCTGACTCGGATCTCTCATCCCTAAACCTCCTGCCTCCATCACTCGGTTAAATTACAATTTGGATTCAACCCCTCACGGTTCTCTCAACCCCTCACCTGAAACGATTCAGGATGCCGCTCCATCGCCTGGGGAGTCTGAAGCAATTTCCGCTCGTTCCCAGTAGGTTATTGCAGGCGAGTTAGGGAGGGAAAGGGTTAGGATTTGTGTCGGGTCCGATAGTCGGTACAGGTGGATGGGAGGGGCTCTTTCTCTCCGTAGTGTTTTCAGAAACCATGTCACGAATCCAGGGATACAACTATGGCTGAAATGGGATTGGGAGTTATGAAAAACCGCTTGCATTGGGCTTGAACGAACCTGTTGAACTAGCAGACGGGTTTGCATTGTTTTTTCCGATACGAATATTATATTATTGTTCCAAAGAGAAAACGCTGAGTATTGTAGCACAATTGGTTATTATTCTGTACGGCAACCCACAAGCATAGACAGTTTTAAACGAAAATGCAGGCTGCGGAAATCAATATGCGATTCAGTGACACATATACCTATGTTCTACATCAAGATTTTGCTTTAAAAAAATCACTGAAATGTACAAAAACGCCTAAAATAATGAAATTTACGGTTTTCAGCTTAATTTTACTTAAAAAATTGCAGTCTTGTAGCATGACCGTACGAGGAAACATCCAAACCTCTCATCTCATTATTTGTTTTATTTGTAGTTTGGAAATCCAGTTGATAAAGTTAGTAAAGCCAGTTAATTTTCGATGTACGAGTGGTTATCACGTAATTTCAAGTAGTTTTATCGATGTTGAATGCATTTTTTTGTTCGTACAAAAGGCCAGTAAATAGGTGAAAAATGAATCTGGCTATATTCTAAATTTCTAGGACTCAAATGTATAATGTTACGCCTTTATTACGAATGAAAATAATAATTGTTATCCACGATATACAAATTTGCGTCTAACTATTCTGCTTTTCAAACACTGAATTGTTAGCTTTATTCATTGTATATTTTGTATCACATTTGATTTAAAATTACATTAGTGCAGTGTTGTGCGTATGTTCAGGTTGAAGTTCTCATTGTTGTAGTTCATGGTTGAGAAATTTGGTGTGAATTTTTTTCCAGTTCATTCGAATTTTATTCATATTTTCTCTCTGAAGCCACCGCACTGTATCAAATGACTCGACGGTGGGTCCACACAATTGCCAAATGAGGATTGGCACTCGATTCAGGTGTTACACGGCGGTCAGTGTTTTGTCTTGATACTACGCTTGAATCTCAGAAATAAGAAGGAACAAATGTAATAAATGAATCGTTTTAGTAACATACACATCAGTTGTACAAATAGATCGAAACCAGTGATAAAACTATCGCGATGAAAAACTAGTGGTTCTATGTTAACATCTAATATGTCGCGGCCTCCGTTTAATACCCAATTCAAAATGGAAATTCAGCTATTGCGCTTCCGATTATTGTGTGTACCCATCAAATGAGTTTAAAAATTTCGATAATTATTCGATCATTCGCCACTTCT
Organism: Creontiades dilutus; assembly: GCA_031894815.1. Classification (NCBI taxonomy): domain Eukaryota; kingdom Metazoa; phylum Arthropoda; class Insecta; order Hemiptera; family Miridae; genus Creontiades; species Creontiades dilutus. The sequence goes on from JAVIWC010000643.1 coordinate 447,512, forward strand.
TCCGACCAGGGGTAGGCCCTAAAAATCCCTCATTCATTGAGCTAGGAGTCAGAAGGGTTCATCTTTCGATTCCACAATAAAATATACATAGGACTCTATCCCAAACTCTTCTCTTTTTTACCTGATTTTTTTCAATACAGGTTTTGGGTAAAAAATGTCGATTTGAAATTTAAATTTGGTATAAACCCAAGTTTTATTTATTGAGTATGTTGACAACATAATTCTTGCTATGAGACCCCCTCAGCTATCGATTTATCATTTTCATTTAATAAATCAAGATTTTTGTTTGTCATAATCTCTACTCAGTGTGGTATTTGGATCCATGCCTCAAAATAATTATTATCTTCTTTTCTTCATTTTTTGTTTACAAATTTCCAATTTATTATATCTATTTTCAACTTCGATCCGTCCCAGCCATTTTTCTCCTTACACCTGTTGTCCTGAAATAGCCATCTTGTTGACAATGTCCTGTACTAAGGACTATGCAAGACTTCTTCATTCATACTGCTTCTTCCATTGTCAGGTGGTACAGAGAACGGTTTCTTTGGTTAAAAATTTCCAATAATGAATCTTTCCAATCGACCAAGGACTTATTATTTTTATTTTTATTAAATTTCAATCCCTTTCAAAGTTGGGTAGAGTTTAAAAGTGTAATGAAACAAATTTATTACGTCAACTCAATGATGATTTTCTACGAAGCAGCTAAGCCGCCGAATGGGGTGCCCACGTTTAATAATTATCCCTTCCAAATTATCTGCTTAGTAGGACCATTCAATAGAGAAATAGTAAAGTTTTATAAAAGTTTACTATTTAATAAATGAATTTGTCATTACCTATATATATCAATATCTTCCTTTATAAACTAACTCGATCCATTTTATTTTACGAATAACCAAGGAATCAGAAGCCAGTAACCCAACAATGGACACGTTAATTAGCTTTGTGAAACTTCTGTACATTCACATCCCTGATTTCCTGGGATGTAAACCTGGTTCTTGGTCAATAATGAAGACTGAAAACAACATTCATTTTTATTTCCCGGTTTCCCACCTGGCTAGTACGTTAGGTCCGTCACCTAGCCACAAAGAAAAGTCCCAGCTTTCAGAAAAAAAAGAGTCGTCAGATTCGTCTCAGAAATTTTTTTTACTTATATTCTACGTACGCGTGGAGATTCGTTATCGATTTCCTAAACCAGAGTCCCTCAAATCAGTAACTCAAAAATAAGAAACTCAGAGGAACTGATGATAAAATTCGTAACATGGACTTTTGTGTGATAATTTGCCGCGTTATCCATTTGAGTTTTCTTGAAGCCTAGATGCAGCTTGCGGATCGACCATTGTCATAAGTAGGTAACTGCCCTTTAACTTCATTTGCTATTTGCCCATCAAACTGGGCACATGTGCCTCTAAATGACGATTCTATCCCGTCATCCTTCACTATATCGATCCCATCGGTCTGAGCAACCCCTTCAGATTAAACACCCACCCTTATCACGATCTCCTGCCCCTATCATTTCCGCCCCCTACTTAGTGAATACCTCCCTTTATTACAAGAGGAAATTTACGGCCGGCCAGCACCACCCTCCGGCTCTTCTTAAGGCCACCTACTGTGACTTCGGACGGTGTTCCGCTTCAAGTTCCAAAGACCGAGTGCTTTTAATGGCTTAGAAAACGCTCTTTGTTTGTTTTAGAAGTTTAGAAGTAGTGTTCTCTCTCTTGAGACATAATTTTGACTCTAAGAATAGCCGTTTCAGCAGCAGCTGCTTATTTAAAAATTTGTTGAGATTTGTGTTTATTTGTTCGTACGATCACATATCATGTCGCGCTGGGATCTATATGTATGGGAGAGTTTTTCTTAATTTGCTCACTTCTATCTCAAACAACCCAAAGAAAAGAAGCTTTGAGATTCACCTGAACCGCAATGCTTATCAATCAACAATAGTCAGTTTAAGGATAATTCTCTTATTTTTTGTACTTATCCACTCCATTCCGTCTTCATTAATAATAGAATATCTGACCGAAAACCAGCAAGCTTCCCATAAAAATTAAATGCTTTCCTTTTTCATCTTGTTGCATCGTAGTATTACTCTTTTTCGTCTTAGTACAGTTGGTTTTATCCATAGCTACTATTCCCAAAGTTATGATGAAAGTTGCAGTACTCAATTCAATTCCTATTACAAATATCAGGCATTAGGCATTTGATGCCATTAATGGATAATTATAATCCGTATGTGGTGGTCGCTGATCTTGTTTAAATATTGCAAAATGATAATGTTGCTTACCAAAAATGGGTCATTGCTTTGAAGCTGTATCAATCCGTTAATGAAATAATTGCTTGACGAATTACCTTGTTATGTGGTGTAAGTAGTTTCTTTTCTTTTCGTAAAAGATGGCTGATAGTTTGTCAATGACTGACAATAATTGTCAGTCAATAATGAATTATTCATGAAGTCTTTTCCTGTCAATGTGTGAATATATTTAGCCCCTCCACCCCTGAATGTGTGGGTATTCGTAATTTAGAACTTAGGAACCAGGTTTTCATGAATCATAAGAAGATTGCTCTCGTGACGTCCATTTAACGTGAAAGTTATGGGACGTGAAGAACGTTACTCGTTACCAATAATCGATATTCATCATACCGTCACTCAAGAAGCTTTTAAGGTCAGGTAACCCCAAGAGAGTATAGAAAACTCAGATGTGAGGACCTGACTCACTTTCAATGGATGCGCTGTTTTGGAAAGCCTGGAAATAATTTTTTATTTACTTACCAGACTACCAGTTCCTCCCACAATATGAACTTCATAGTGCCATAGGTGGACTGCTCACGACTAACATGCAGTGATTCAACAATAATTATTAATGAATTAAAATTATTTTAATTCATTTTAACTGTTCATTGTAAAAAACCGATGTTAATTACAACTCATGGGTTTGATAGTTTCAGATAGCAGGGTTTTATGCAGATCACAGTAGAGAATTCTTAAGCGGAGAGTATGATTATTATCAAATGTTGATGTTATAGGACCCAATCTTGAAGAGAACAGTTACAGTGTTAAATATGGCAAAAAATAATTGAAAACGTACTCAAAGATACATTATCTAAACTCGACAGATCACATCTCCATATTTTCTAGATCTCGTTCACTCTAGACGCCAAAAAAGAGCCACATAAATTCAGCACGTAACATTGATAAGGAACGAAATTAGCTATTAAGGCGTTCAGCTGAATGTTGATCTTCATAAGTTTTACTAACTTCTACGAGACCTTAAGTACCTGAATGACTTAGGTTAAATATTATTTTATGGACAGCTACCGTTACTATTCTCTGTATGCGAAACAGAAGCGGATATAACCCACCCAGCTCCTGACTGAGGAGCGACCTCCTAAGAGGTTCAAAAAGAACACCTGAAACGAAATTCATCAGTAATTATATCAGCTGATACGGTTGTTACATCATACTTCGCGATTTTCGCAATGGTGTTGTTTCGGACCTTTTTGCTGTTCGGATTTTTCAAATTTCAGCCCTCACTCTTTTCGGATGGCTGACATCATTGTCGAAAATCCAGTCCCATATAGACCCAAATGAATTAGCAAATAACAAACAAAACAAAAGATAAGAAATTCGCCCAAATAACAGAAATCAAATTGATGTCATCAGAGTACGTTATTTGCTACTATTTGGTCTGACCTGTGTGACATTTTTCCGAACGCTTTACGATAATATACTCGTGGCTAAAGCGTTCTCCATGCTAACGTATGAGATGAAAATGTGAGAGACATTCAAACTATTAATTTAGCTCAGTCCACCATTGTTAGCGCATACAGAAACATATGAGATAATACAAACAGATAAGAAAATAAGATAAAGTCTCTAAGTTGCCATTCAAACCATCATTTTCCTAGTTAGAGATGGGTGTTGTACATTTCATCTTGTACCATATCTTTCGTCTACTTTGATAAGTTTTGTAAATATAGTTATTTTTTCTTGCGATCTTCTTACCCAGTAATGGAAGAGTGTATCGCGTGGAGTCCCAGAATGCGATTCGACGTTGTGGTTCCGATATTATACCAGTGCAAAAATACAGCACTGGGATGTCTCTATCTCGTTTGGGATGAACTGCCAGGCTTCGCGGCTCCTTCTGTATAACTCAAGATGATACTATTATGATGAACGTTGAACCTCAACGTCAGTGCTTTCAAAGCTTTGTTCCCGTCTGATTTCTTGCGTGATCCTTTCAGCGGTATGAATCCACACAAATATTTCAACGTTGTATCACAGAAATCGTCCCTCGTACGAGCACCCGGAGCTCGCAGAAAGGTACAAAAGCTAGTCGTTGAACGATCGGCGGTCTGATGCCTCACCGGCGGTGGAGCGAAGGCGGCCTCTTGAAAAGGGATCAACAGTTGTAAGCGGCTAATCCTCTGCAACAAAAGCCGGATCTCATGAAGCCTCTCCGCCCCGTTGGAGGAAAAGTAGATTGTTGTTGTGGCGAGGTTGGGGCGGTCGGATGGATGTGCCGGGCCGGAAGGGCTGCCCAGACCAACTCCGATCAATGGGAAAGCTTTGTTGACGGGCTACCTTCCCCTCGATAATCACGGGAATTACCCTGCCATAGAATAACACAATGTAGAAACTTGGTATATGCGGGTTTCGATGAAAAACAGCTTTTTTTGTGTAAATTTGGAGAAATTTCTGCTGGGGCTTGTTAAACTTATTAAACACATCTTAGGATCAGTGCCACTAAAACTACCCGGAATTTTGATTAATTATTTTCAATAATGAATCGACCTAGATAAAAAAATGAAGCACCCTCTCAACATTTGTTGTTTTACGTCTCAACGTGTGTTGAGTCCGAAAATCAAATTTGAAAAATGTGAAACTTCGGAAAATTGAAGCAAAAATTGGGATTGAGTTGGGACTGCATTCTCGACAACGATCTCAGTCAGTCCTAAAAAGGGAAATTCATGGGCTGACATTTTAAGAATCTGAATATCGATTCGATCTGAATCTGAAGATTGAAATGGCATTAATGTTTCCATGTTCGATATTCTTATTTATGTTATATAGATAAGAGACCGTGTGTTATCTGTAATAAATACTCGCTGAATAGGATCAGCTTTCCAAAATAGATTCTATATTACCATCTTAATGATGTTCTACTTGACCCAGTTATTAGTACATATAATTAAGTTTTAGAACCCTCTTATGGAACTTTTCCTTCAGTATAAGTACGGACGGTGCATACGAAGCTTTAACTTTGAAGTATATCACTGAGCCCGAGCGAGATCGTACAATAATACTCGAGTGATCGGTCAAAATTACAAATAATCTGAAAAAATATGTTGCCTCCAGAACATGACATAATTGATTTCTTATCTGAATTGTGATCTGTGGTGGATAAAAAATGTTGTACACGTTTCTATTTGAAATAAATAACACTGTTGTATTAGCCCTTGTTGTTCTTGAGGAAATTGAAGGAAAGATGCGCGGGAAAAACATGCTATAAAGCTTTCAAGAGCTCGATCTTACATTACCCCCTAGCACCCTCTGCATCAACAATAATTGTTTGAAATAATTAGAAACACATGGGCTTGGCGAGGCCGAAGAACCTCCGTTCTTCTTCAATTGTGCACTTAACTGTAATTCCTCTCCACATTTCCTGCGGATCCTTGCTAACTAAATAGCTTATTTCTCCGTAACTACTACCATCATGAACAGTGCAGATAATTGTCAACAGATCAATCGTAATTTGTGAATTTAAAAGGAAAATGTTTATGGATTTCATCTATTTGCCATTCGCTGTGTTTCCACCCGAAAACCTGATACTGCCATATTCACGCGATCACACGTCTGATGGGACATCTGCAGTGTTCACCTGCCTATATACTCGTCCCATGATCTGATCGTTATTCCGCGCTCTCTTCTGCGGATTGTAATTGCGTTGCTGGGAATACAGATCCCCGAAATTGGCTCATGAGCTCAATCAACGTCGATCCCATTGAACGATTTCGCTCGTTTGGAGTCAAATCAAAAGCTTGCGCAAACATACATTTTCCGTTTGCACCCTCTCGCGGAGGCTCGTGATACCCAATCGATCCACGTCCTTTAATCCGATTGACCTCTGATCCGACCAGCTTTCGTTGCAGCCTTGTATTAAACGCAACCTGTAGCTACCGATTTTCTCCCTTCAGCCAGTAGGCTAATCTTGTTTTCATCCCAGGGCAAGGAAGCTTTCCTGGAATCGTTTTACCGTCCTATTGAATAATTCAATCACCTGCAACGTCGCTAGTTCGCTATAGTATCTGACGGTCTTTAAAATCCAATGAAGTTATTTCTCAAAGGTACCATCGAAATAACCGCCCCATATTTTATTCTCTTTCCCACTCGGAATTTTTCCTTGGCGACCTCATTAGTGATTTTCCCGAGCAATCTACGGCGTTCTCACCATCCCCCTTTTCTCGGGGCCTCTCTTACAATTTACCCGTTGATTTAGCGCTCTTAGACTTATCTGATGTAGGAAATTCGTTTTTCTGTATCTTCGACTCTTTTTCTCGAGTTCGATGAAGATATTATAAACTTATTCGTTCTGCGTTTTCATTTTTAGAATGAAAGCTATTTCCTTGTTGCAAATATTGATCGTTCATTTCATACGTACATATACACATACACCAATATGGGGCGTGTGCTACGTATTTGCCTTCGTGATATGCACTATACAGCATAATTGCAAACAGACGATCGAACGGTTCCCGTGGCAAAACGACGCTTGTGTCTCTTTTTGCGACACTCGCCAACAGAACACAACTCGCGACTCTTTTTCTTTTCTTTGCTAAAATTTCCACCGACATTGTCCGTTTCTCTAGCAAAGAGAAAATCAAAACATAAACGTTAAATGTGATAAACGTCAAAGGATTGAAGGACAAACAAGTAAGTCACACGTAACAAGGGCTCAGTGTTTCCCCCCTTTATATCTTCAAAACAGTATTAGATTTGAAGCTCATGTGGCATGGACCATTTTCAGATATAGAGTCGATTACGAACCGTTTGGAGCAGCACTATCGATCTAGAACTTTTTCTGCAACTCTTGCGTGACACTTACTACCTGAAACACACAAAAAACATGTTTAAAAAAATGGCACTTAGGTCGTATTCCCTATAGAAACTTTCTTGAATTTCTTTCTTTTTTTGAAGATTACCATAATTTTTAAATTATTTAATCATTGTTGCCACCTTATACTACTCATAAATCAACCATATTGCATCGATATTTTATACCAACAACCTTGTTTAATATCCATTAATTTATTTTCTTCTCATGATTTTCGGGAATCGACTGCGGATGTAGGTACGTTTAACCCTAACCGAAAATACCACTCTTTGAAGGTTCCTCAATGGTTCAACAGTTTAAGGTGTTGATGTTATGACGGACGATAACTTTATTTATCGTCATTACTTAAAGGAGCTAAAAATTAATATTCCGGGTAAATTAATGAATCACGGTGAGAAATAATTTCATCTATCCCCACTGATTCTGTCATCACTTTTCCGAATAGTCTTGATCGATCATTGGTAAGAATCATGGTTCACAGCAAATTGGGTGACCTTAAACAAAGCCTTCCATACCTGTAAGAGCGTGAGAGAGACGCCTATGGTAATGTTCCGGAGCAGACCGAATCCAAAACAGAAGACGAATGAATCTACGGCTTCCAAAGGGTGAGCTAAAAGTAGCCAAATTCGGCAATTTCACTGGTAGACTTCTGACAAATCTGTGTTACAAAAAAACTGGAAAAATGTGTTTTGTTTTTTCGCAAACCAAATCAAATAGTACATTGTGCCTCCTTGGTTAAAAAATTCAGCTCTTTAATGTTCCTTCTTACGGTGCTACGAATTTTATGGTAAGATCCACTTTGAAGATTTTATGGTAAGATCCACTTTGGAAGATCCATTGAAATTAACCCCGTAGCGCAGTTGTGTTACCGAGAACCGCTATTCCGCAATCAATAGAAGATACCGGTGACCGCCCCTCAAATGGCGTCTCGTGGTTATTAATACCTAGTGTAGTCTGCAGTTTGAGTTGATTGATGTTATCTGATCCAGCACTTGAGAATCTATTCAATTAGTCTGGTCAGCACCTCGTCGGTAGGTATCACCTGTTGCTCATCGTAATTTGCTCTTGGGACGGCAAGTTTCATTTTCTCATCCTTCCGCGTGCCAAGCGTAATAACCAAGTTTATTATGGGGAATAACGAATTGAAAATAAAATTTAAATCAATCGAGCAAACCAAATCTGAAGATCTCCGGAGCAGCAGATGTTCCGTACTTTGATAAATACGCAACTGGTTGTCTGAATTCGCATTATCTCATTGTCTGGATTCCAAGAATCTTTCATTTCATGTGGTAGTAAAAAATACAACATAGCCTGTTTAAATCATCTTCAATATAGATAGATCTTCGTACCTGCATTGTAGTCAGAAGATTGAACACGCCCAATTATCAAACATACGTTTATTATTTGTGTGTTAAGTAAACGTGGATACTGGAATGTGGAATAGTATAGACATTTATTTGAAAAGGCCTTGAGGCAATAGAAAGGTCGAGTCTTGTTAGACATTGTGTAAAAAATTGATGTACATATACGATTGTAAAAAAACGACAACAAAAAGTTTAAAAAAATTCATATCACAAAAAACTGTCATTTAAAAAAATGCCTAATAAGATAGTTCCCCTTTAATAAGTGCATATTTTATGCTGTTCTTGAAATCCTTAAGGACAGCTGTATTGTCTCTTGATATTGGTTGGAATCACGTATGTTTCAAGTCTGACTTCCGGGGGACGGAGATTTTCTCGAGATGAAGTAATTGTGATTTGATGCTGCCGAATAACAAAACGGACAGCTTCTCTTAGTTGTGCCAGCATTTGCTTGAATACGAACGGCATTTTATTGCACAGAAAACCTTTGTCTGCCGAGTAGTGTGACATGAGATCAATGTATTTATGTATATAATTCAAGGGCTGATCTATCAGCATTTGTCAGAAAACTCTTGACTTGATTTAATGCAGTCTCCCCCACCATCTTCAAAATAGTTGCATCATTGATTGTAATATCCCCGTTATAACCGTATTTTATCAGGACGCAAAGCAATTGCGACCACCAATTGTATTTAATATTGCGCATTGCATTCGATGTTGCATCGTGATGCCGTATGTTAGGGAAAGCAAGCATTTTTAGCAGTCTATCCTCGGTCATCTCAGCCAACTTCAGAACCCAACTAAGCTTGACCTCTATCTATTCCAATGAGCCATGATCTTACGAGGGGTTTCAATCAATTCGTACACCGTAGGGTTGGTTGAAGTCGACGTACGTTAGTATCACATTCGGGTCAATTCTCGATTGAATTCGGTTTAATTTCGTAAACCTGGTACAGTACAGGATGTTTCGAAACTCCGGTCGCCTGAATGTGTTGAATGTTCTGTATTAACGTTCATCAGTAACAATTATGTGAAAATTGGAAACCAGGTCTCATTCTCTTTCAATACCGCAGGAAGTTGAACAATATGTCTAAATCCTTATGGGATTGGAAAAAATGTCTTTTGGATTCGTGTTCGACATACTGAAAAATCCATGTTGAGATCTCCATTACGAAATTTGACTTGTAATTAACCTGTGTTGTTCATAATTCCGAGTGTGCACTCGGTACTATAAAACAAGCTTCTCAACTACAGAATTCGTATTGAAGGTTCATTCAGAGTGCTGAATATGGAATTCTAAAGTTGAAATTCAGTAGCGAAATTAAACAAAAAACAGTGACAAAGTTGGATTATGAAAGTCCAACTAGAAAATCTACCTCCTGAATAAAAAATTAACAAAATTAATTTCAATGTAAGTAACTGTCTAGGTAGGTTCAGATATTGAAATGTCCCCTCAGTATAATATTGAATGACATTTATTATTCTTGATCGTGTTGGTAAGGTAAACGTTATGGTGTTTTAAATAATATTTTCACGATCTTATTTGTATCTTTACTCTACAAAATATTTAGTTCCATCCGCTCTTCACGATATTTCGTTTCATTTTCAGATTCGTGATTGGTTATCATTGGACCAAGAAATGCTTCGCCAACAATCAGTAGTCGTGGGCAGCGTCCAAGACATCATGACCGTCTTGGACAAACAGAAGGTATGAGAAATCCCAATAATAGTGATATTTTAAATAATGAGCTTTTCAATGCGTCGTGTTATTAACTTTTCATGCGAACTCCGTAGTTCTCCCAGTAATTTTCATATAACGAATGAATTTCAACCACAGCCAATCATGTTGATGGAGCACTCCGTGAACGAGGATCCCTAACCACCTGTTGCTCTGAACCTATAGTAAATGTAAACGTTATGCTTTGCTCATTAACAATTTCTCATTAATGAAGCTGTTATTTTATCGCGTAAACTGTTTATCCTTAAATGGCTTTATTGAGAAGGCTATCTTGTTGCTCTTCGAAATGTACTTCAATCAAAACTTTTTGTATAAGTTATCTTTTGATTCCTAAAATAGTGGTAGGTTTTTCTGAACATGAGGAATCATATTCCTTACGCATATGAAGTAAGTAATTATCAATTGTTAATTTCATTCATATCAACCTTTTCTTTTCATATGCCTGACGGTTAACTGCAGATTAACGGGTTTAGTAATCAGTGAACTTTGACTTGAAGGACATTTGGTTGGATTAGTTTGGAAGAGTTGGGGAAAGTATGAAGTACTAGTATTTTTATATTGCTTGATTAATACATAATTCTAGGAATGACAGCCTATGTGTAGTCTCATAAATCCACATCTTTGGTGTTTTCATCAGGCTCCTCTAATTACACACGGTCTCTTTCCCCTCAAAGATATCCAAGAATGAGCCCTGGAAAGTAACCATTGTTGAATGTTTTTATCCCTAAGAAAACGAGTTCTTGTAACGTTCATTTTATCTCTTCGCTAAACGGTATCTTCGCAGAATTGATGCCACGGGAAGAATTGAAAAGGGCAGTGTGATGCATTGCCAGAGAAATGAAGAGAGGTACCCTTCTTAATATTCGCGTGGGAGACAGGCAGAATGTGATGATCTGAAATGAGAGTTCGATTCCATCAAGGAATCTGTTTTTTCAATGTAGGTATGAATAAATCTTTCGCAGTCGTCAAAGATTATTCTATAGAAATTGAGAGACAGACGTTGCAGTGAGATAATCGAACATGGAATATTTTGAAACGAGTCTTTCTTACCTAAAGTAAAATTTGTTTTCTTATCTCCAATTTCCGGTTCGAAATACCGACGACTTTCATCATGGTCTCTAATTCTTCACTAGAATCATGAGATTCAATCTTTGAAATAGGATATCTCGAAATTAATCCACTTGAGTTAATAATGATGTTGTATTCATAAGTTGGTTAATTGAACAGTTCCGATGGTCCATACACTGATCGGATCATTAAGGTTATAATGTTTGTCATGGATATGGATTGTTCCGTTCTCTCACTGCTAGTATTGTTCGTTAAGGATAGACTGATAGACTTGTTGTGTTAGCAGAGCCTGGTAACGAAATATTCCCATCCTCTAAGTGTACCGACGCTTGTTCCTCTCGCAAGCCCTCCGTAGGAAGAATTTTAGGTATTACAAGTTAAAAGTTAACTACTCACCCCTCTCATGGCTGTTGCGAACCTTCTCCTCCCTTCTAACCGCCTATTTTATCTATCAAATCTATTTTATCACAATGTAACTGGATAAGGGTCAGAACTGATTGAAAAGTCTTGCAACCCTGCTTTCGATTTATTCCACACCCTCATCTCAGTGACAGTGACACTATACACTGTCAATTGAGGTAGAAAACTTAAGATGAATGATGATGAGGATATAATCAACCTATGATGAATTGCTCTGTCGCTGTTTAAACAGCAAGGTGAAGAACGTAGGAAACACCAAAACTAATTAAAAACTGACATCACATTTAAGCTGTAACAATTCTATTATCTTTGAGGAAAGGAGAAAACAGTTTGCGCCTGTGGTTATACGTATACCTTTGAATAATTCAAACTTCTTGGTATCCTTTGGATCTTGCAGACCTGTATCGTCTCAACCTTTAGAAGGGGTAACTACGTATTCAGTTAGCTCCTGATTATATTTTAAACGTCAGTGCCGAAAGTTACACCTTTCGTTTTATTGTTTTGATACCGTTGTTTCATATATCCGAATATTTTCAATAACCGTCGTTTAAATTCAATTAACACTTTACAGTTTAATAAAAAACAATAAAACTAGCATATTGCAGTTCAGGGCCTACAGGCGACCAATCAACAAGATGTCCGGTCGACATTATTCTGTCTTGTCTGAACGCGTTGAACAACGCATCCTCCTGGCGAACAGTATCGTCTGAGTTCTCAACATTGGCGTGCCTCGAGGTCTTCCTATTTCGTGATTAGTAATGATTTATCCGTTCTACCTTCGAAGGCTATCCATGCCCTTCGTATACATCCTTTCTCAATGCTAGCGCGGAGCCTTACCTCAGAAAAGGTCACGCTAACCCTTTATCCACGCCTCGTCTCCTACGCCCTTCTCCTCTTGACACGTTGGCAATCCCCATCCCTTATTGGCAACAGATGTACCTGTTGGAGGCGATTTATCTTCTTTTTTCCCCGAGGTCTCTACCTTTTCTTGTGGTAATACTTCCATTTTCTGGAAGAAATCCTATTTTCGGACGGAGAAAAAATATCTTTCCTCATAAACCACCATTTCTCGTTTGTAACAGGTTCTCTGTTAATAATGGTTAACCCTTAACATATTGAAACTTTAAAACGCCCCGTTGAATGCCGTGTTTGAGCAATATTGAAACGTCTCAACGTCTATATGCTTTAGAAACATAAGAAAAATATTTTTTGAAACCTAATTTTGCGTCATTACTATCGGAGTTACGGAACGTACACTTTTTGGATCATGTTGCATATAATGTTTTAATTTTGTATTTTTGTATGTCTCCCAAATTTGCTTGCTCTTCCAAGTTTAAACTATGCAGGGTATAAGCAGATTTTTTGTGAAGTTTACCATCTTGGTTTAGTTTCGTCGTGTTTCGTTTTCTACTCTATTAGTAGCAATAAATAATGAAATGCGACATCTTGGTATTCCAACCGTCACGTTGGCCTATAGAAGGAGATGCATTCAATGTGATCTAGTAAATCTAACCCATCGCTCGGTTAATATTCTGCTCATCGTCTTCCGCAGAACTGAAGTTTCGATGGATAAAATTAATTTTGTGTCAGCCCCCTAGTCATTGAATAACTTCAATTGCTTCCACCCCTTTCCATCAGCAACTTGTTCTAAGTCCTTAGGATATCCGTACCTTCCGCTAAGCGTGCAATCGACGTACGTGAGTTCGCTCGTAATTTCATTCGCTGGTCTACGTTAAGGTTTAGTCTAATCACGTTCACTATTCATTGATTTATTATTATACCGTCTTCAATTTTAGAATCGCTCTCTACTGAAGTGATTTTCTTCATCAATTGAAGTTGTACCTCCATCATCTATGTTGAAAGTACCTTATTGAGTGTTATTGGAACGTAAAGGGGCAAAATTCGGGAACTGTACGATTCTAGTAATTCCATCTGGATGATTGAAACAAGTGATATTGAACGACCTATTCTACGAAGCTTTGTGTGAAGAACAGCTTCTCAAAAGCGACCATTAGGCATGCTTCAATTAAATGCTAAAACACTCAAATCAGCTAATTGTCTATTGTTAAACAACCAAAATGTGTTAAGAAATTAAAAACTCCGATACCAAATAAAAATAGAATGAACATAAAACTAGTCGGGAAAACTTGACAAACATGACTACCCTTTGAAATTAAGTTGGGAGTCACAAGGTTTGATGAAGTAGTTCAACGAATAGTGTAGATTACCTGAACCCCGGTAGGCTTCGGATATATCTCCTTTCCGATCACAAACTGTTTCATTGCAAGCGAATCCTTATAAGTAATGAGAGCTTGTGTCGATTTTCTCCCTCTGACAGTTCTTTAGCACAAATTCTCAAATACAATTATGTACACAACTTGTAATATTGTAATTCATGACTGAGTTCAAGTATATTATATCTTTTTGTCACATTTTTGTCCTTAATGTCTTGAAAGACTGATTATTGTTGAGAAAGCTGTACAAAGTTGCTCACCATTATGATCGAAATAGTTGTAGTTCGTTCGTATGAATGTACGTTAAAATTATTTGCATCTTTATAAAATTAGACACAATGAACACATACTTACATTAACCTTTGTTCAATTTATTACATTTGGAGTACTGACCGGTGTTACTTCCTTTGGCACTGCAATGGGTTTTCACTGTGTTTTATAATCAAATGAAACATAGGATTTATGAACGGCCGTCTAGACGGAATCAAATGAACAATTCAAACCTTGGGTTAGTGCTTCACCTCCCGGAGGACGCATCGTCTAACAATTCAGTCGTGGCTTCAACTTTATATGAAAGGCTTTTATTCTATGGTTATTTAATTTTTAATTGTTTACCGACTCTCATTTCACTTATATGTGGCGCTTTGTTTCTGTACACCAACGTTCTGTTTTCTGAATCATTATATTTTCAATTTTTCACTGGAACTCTTGGCTGTATGATTGACATCAATTTAACTTAATGTCGAGTTACTCGTTCGACATCTGAATGATTTTCAAATCGGTTAGCCATTATTACTCTGGTCTAATTGGGTGGCTCCTATCAGCAAATTTAAATAGCTTACTCATTTTCGATTTTGAACCAAAATGTATTCCATCATAATAAAGTTTACTGCCTCCAGGGAATATTCATCAACGATCAGTAGTTTCTGCTCCCGAGCCTACCTACAAGAAAACGGGTTTTTCCGGTAGGCAGGTGAGGGAATCTTTAAGATCCTAAGGAGAAAATCAGATCACGTGAGATACCCAGAAGGGACCGCTCTTCGGGTTATGTTGGATTCAAACCCAATAAAGCCTCACCTTCCTTTCCCACGTTGGAACTCGGCCTGGAACTGTTCAACATTACTTCAGGCCAAGTCCTTGGAAGGTATTTTTTCCTCTTGGTCCGTTTGTAGCCTCTTCTGTCTCTCTCGTTCATGGGCGATCTTCCTATGCGAGATGCCTTCGACATGGACAGCTACAGAGGTCCATTACTCCTCTCCTTCAAGCATTTTGGCAACTATATTCTCCGGTGTCTTGTCCTCGGATGGCATTTCCAGATCATCATATCAAATCTTCTTCGTGTTTCCCACTGCTTACACATGAAGAATGTGTGAAACACATCGTTGGCTGAGAGCAGTTGTTTTCTGCGCTGCCTTGTACGTTGCTTTTTCAATTTGTTCCCAGAATGTAATTTTGGTATCTTATAGAACTCCTAGATATGTAACTGTTTGTTTGCTAGTTACCTCTGTGCCCAAGATTTGCGCTGGGATAATAGTGGAGATTCGCTTTCTAGTAAAAACAACTACTTCTGTTTTGGCAGCTGCTAAAGTCAACATATGATCTCCCATCCACCTGGTGATTTTGTTATGACTTGGTTCAGTTTGCTTTGGGCCAGTTCTGTGGTTCTAGCCAAAATCACCGCCGTAATATCATCTGCAGATCCAATGAGATATCAGTTTTCACGCATTCCCAATCACAAGACAACGTTGTCACTATCGGAAGAGGGGTAGAAAAAATGCTGACAATTCCCACTCATAGGATTATCATTTTTTGAATAATCAGTGATTGTTTGTGTCCCGTCAAAGGCAATGAAGCAATGACGCAATGAAAAACGAAAAAAAACTAAACAAAGTAAAGGAATAATGGGAAGTTGAGGATGACGGAGGGGAAGGGAGGGATGATACGAAGTTCCCCTATAAAATGACCACCAGTTTAAGAAGAGCCCCGGATGACGCGGGTGGTGATATCTGGAAGTACTCCTGATGAGATCCCCAGCTCAAGTAACTCCGTGGCACTTTTTATAGCTATCTTCTATTTGCTTTTGCTTTTCATTCCCCTTCAGGTTTGCTCCATGTCCACACTGCCACTGACAAATCGGACATCCAGTAGACCCATCGGGTTTAACAGCAATGATGTACGGCTTCTTGCCCTGGTCACTCGGCAAATGATACAGTCTCTCTCTCTCCCCACATCCCAGCCGCTGGACTAAAAAACCGCGGGACACACGCGCCCGCTAACAAACACACACATACCCCTCATTTTTCACGTATTCGTGATTCGATTACTCATCAATTTTTTTCTCATGTCTGAGTTGTCCAACGCCCTCCAGGATCAATTCTCATAGACGCCCCTATACGGACGCGTACTAAAAACCGGGGTGCCGTTCTAAAAATGGGGGCCGGTGTCCATTAAGTTGTATATAAACAATGAACTCCAGACCACGTTTAATAGTTTTACACTTGAAAAAAATAAATAGTAATATTTTTCTATAGTGTTGCAAAGAGCACCACCGGTTTCCTCTCCAGCGATCAGTAAATCGGAAAGTGGCCATATCCCTAAAGCCTAACTCTAACAACTTAGTGGGATGTAATTATCCCTAGGGCGGGACTCCTCTAAAACCCATGAGCGCTTCCGTGTAACAGTTTTGCAGCTGTTGCAAATAAACAGAAAAAGTACTCGTTGTGTCAGATAACTTTATTTCCACATTATTAGGTATTTTACCTTGAATATACTTAGTCACCAATATATGAAAAAATAAAGTATACCTAACAATGACTCCATCGTTGAGTCGATACTGGCAAGGGGAAAGGAAACGGGCCATCTCAAAAACAGAAACGAGAGAAAAGATGAGATGAATCGTGCCATCGGATTAAGGAATCACAAAGCAGACGGAGAGAAGTCCAGACTTTTAAGCAAAATAAGCCGAGGTTTTGAATTGAACTCTCTGCAAAAAGAATTGCTGTGAGTATTTTTAACTGTTTGAGGAGAATCTGGAAAATCGTTAAAAACAGGAATTTCTGTTTGAGTTTCTCTGGAGCAAACCTGCAAAAGTCTAATCACCGCGTCAGAGTGGCCTTGAAGCGCCACTCGTTCTGCTTCGCACTTTTAAAGGCGGCACGTACTCGGGGACGGTCGCCCGGCTCAATTTCTGATGGGGAGAAAAAAGTCCTTGGCAGTGATCCTAGTCCCCCGTGATCGATTACCCGCCTTCCTCACTCCCGCGGGACCTACCCTTCCCAGCAGGTGTACGTGCTCGCGCGAGGTCTAGACGAGGGCGGTAATGGGGTCCCAGACGAGTCATCCGCAGATGTGCTTTAGTCCTCGACGCTCGCCCGTCGTTCTTTTCCCTGCTCCTCCATAACAGGTGAACCTCTGCAACGTTACATCAAAGCCGCGTTCAATGAGAAAAAATGTCAAGCCCCTCAAAGCGATAAATGTAACGGTTTTAACTATGGCAGGTAGTTAAATCAGGATTACGTTCTATTCGATTGAATTAGTGGGTCCCATAGTTTGAAACGGTCTTACCTTCATACTTTTTATCTCAAATGTGGATTTACGCTGTTACTAACTTCATATAGCCTATCTTGAAAGTTATCGACTTGAGCATGGCTTAATTGGTGAAAAGCCTTATCAAATACGGGAGGGTAGTATTTTCAGTCTAACACAACATGACGTATGAATCTGGAGAATAGTCTCTGAACCGCAACGTTCTGATTGAATTTATGGGAACATTCGTTCTAGTATGATCATACAAACATATAATGAGTATTTTTAAAAATTATACCAAATTCTTGGTCCAACTAAAAGAAGCACAGAAGTTGGCTGGAAATTTTAGTAACTAAGAGTATAGTTGTTGATAAATTTCGACATAAAATTTAAAATATTCGAGGTTTATTGCATTACAGAGTTTATTTAGACTTAGATAATAATAATATAATGAATCATGGAAATACTAAAGAGGACGATTTAATTCTATTACCCCATCCATTCGCCTCCATAGAAAAAACTGAACGTGTTTCAAAATAAGACCAGAGTTCTTAATCGCAAGACAAAAGAATCAGGAAAGCGGGCGCTGTAAGCCGTATGAGCAGCCTATTGATGCCTATTACCCCTCCATTCCCAAAACAATAGGAGTTCAAAATTTCTGAGGTTTGTTGCGTAACGAGACCTGAATTCGAACAAAAAGTGGTTGATCTATGGAATCAGATGAAAATAGTGAAGAAATCAAGATTTCTCACTTTTACTTCCTCTATTCGCCTTTTATCATATTGAACATCTTATCATTCGAATACCAAACAAAAATCTTTATTGAACAAGAAAATAATGAAGTGAATCGGTCGAGCAAAAGCGGTGGAAAGGATTGGCTTTTAACCCCTTCCTTCGTCTTTCTGTTTGCAAAGCGAAATTGTTTGTTTGACAACTAGACCAAAATTGTCATCGAACGAAAAAATAATCATAAAAATCGATTGAGAATTAGAGCCTGAATAGCGTCATAATATTTGGAGTCAAAACACGGTTTTTTACCATTACCCTTTCCAATTTCTCTCTTCCTTCGTGACATTCGAAATTTCAGGAGTTTGTTGCGCAACCAATTTGTACTATTGGGATTGAACCTGAAGAGATTCATTAAAATCGGATGAGAATTTCTGACTGGCAGCGTCGACAAAATTTGTCCCGTACACAATTACACAGACACGCAGCTTTCGTTTTTTCCCCACAAATTCAGAGGTACGTTCTAAAAATGTGTAGATCATCTAAACCAGGGGTCTCCAAACTATTTGCCCCAAAAGCCGTATCCCAGTGTGGAGTGCTAGGCCCCCAGCCGAAGGGGGCTCGGGAGCCCTCCCCCGAACAATTTCGAAAACTAGATACTGAAAAACAGTGTTTTTAAGCACTTCTAGACGAGTTTGACAAATTCAGTGTTAGACCTAATATAGGTACAAAAATTGGTTTTTAGTGATTGTATTTTTTTAAATTTCATAATTACCTACTTTTTTGTTGTTCAATAAATAATATTAACACTTGAATTTTCAGGATTGGAAAATTGTGAAAGTCTGACACTTGAAAACAGGGTTTTTAAGCACTCATAGTCCTGGACGGATCCAACCTTCGCGCCTGGTGGAGTTGAGTACGGGTAGCTTTCTCTGGGTCACATGGCTGACTTTTCATTCTGTTCTGGCGGTAGCCTAATTTTTTCCATTGGGGTCCGCGGGCTGCGGGCCGGACCGAATCCTTCCCCGGGCCGTAGTTTGGAGACCCCCTGATCTCAACAATTCCTGTTATGAGGACATATTTGGAGTAGATGTGCAAGATTGCCATCACACGCGGCGGTGACCCCGACCGACCGCAGGCCCCACCCCCCATGGCTTCCTAGACTGGCCAACTGACGTCGGGACCAGCTAATACCCTAGAGTTACAGCTTTAGTTCCGACAAGTGCATGGGACTAGAAAGTTTTATACATGATTTGACCTTCAAGATGAACAGCTCAGACGGGGAATCGCGAGATAAAAACGATCGACTAGGACCCAGACTCAAGGTGTTTTAAACCTATTGTCGGGAGATATGAAAGACCCCGAAAAGGAGTAGTTTCCAACTAAACGGTTACTGCTGTCTTTATTCGTGTCTGTGAAATCTATGAGTGTCCACATGCTCACATTCCAAATGGTTAATTTTGATTGGGTTTTAATTGGATTAACAAAAAATTTGACATATTTGACGAAAATGTGTTTGACTCTTCCTACTAGCCGGTGACACAGAAATGTATTTTTCGCTCCATGCTCCCACAATTGTTTGCTTCTTATATATGACGTCTAACTTGTGACGTGATGGAAAGGTATAGTTGCCCCTTCCAATGAGCTGGATGCAATGATAATGCTCCACCTCGCTCAGAGGATGAACCAGACGCTTGAAAACGTCTGAATCCATCTCTCCAAGGCGTCTGATTCTAAAATCGGGAAGGGCTAACTAACCATATCCATCACAAACTCTACAGTGGTATTGCTCTCATGGAAGTTATAGCAACCAATATTTTTTGCTTCTCGCGCTCACAATTTTACAATTTTTCAATTTGACATCCAAATTTGTATTGATGAGTATCATTGAGGACAGAACGATCAGTATTTCTGGTTCTTGATTTTGACATCTGACTCAGTAATGACGCTGCTCTTATTGAGGAGGTAGCAATAACATTTATTTAATTCCATACTCCTCTCATTTCGGGAAGATCTCATGCTTCATAGATCATACGCTATCGTCAAATGTCCTTGGATTTCGCGAAAAATGCTTTCCCATCCCGACCATCCGTCAGACAATTGGCGAAAGATTGCTCATTCGGTTTTTATGCCGTCCACTTTTTGTTCCGCGTATGTAGGCGCCTCCACCTCTAATAATACCAAAGATGTATTGTACAAGAATATCCAGCATGGATCGTCTAGCGATGCACCCGCACCCATTCTACATTAAAGGGAGAGGTGGTAGGGGAGAGAGCCCCTAGCCCCTCTAGATGTTATTAGTCAGTATGTCTTACGAGTTCGACTAAAGACTGTGTTGTTAACCTATGTAGAAAGCCCGGGAGTCTCGCATCTTGTACCTTGTATTACAGTCATTTAACGTCATTTGTTTTGTATTTCATTAGTTCATCATAATACAGTTCGTTCGTTTATTGAGAATAGTTTATTAGTATGGATGACCCAGCCTATGATGAAGGAAAGCTAATTGAATGCGAGGAGGAGGACCTAAATATTACATCAGATCGTGGGATTTTACCTCAACAACCACAGAGATCATCACCACCAGTTCCTGACAGATCAAGGTATGAAGAAAATAATTTTCCCCGTGATTTTAATTTGAACGATCAAGTTAAAACCGATAAATCATGGCAAGAAATCGTTCAAGAGCAGTTGAGAATAATGCGAATGTTTGTGGAAATGTCGGAACGATCGGCGCAAAGGGATCCCCCTCCCGCCCTAGTACAACTACCTGAGTTTGACCCGGACTCCCCTCACGTCAACGCTCGAGCTTGGCTTTCTACAGTCGATATTTTTATGAATGAAAACCTTTTAAAGGGTGGACAGTTGATAGTGGCGTTGAGTAGGGCTCTGAGAGGTGCTGCTTCCCAGTGGCTTACCTTGGTATCAAAGCCTGATCTCTCTTGGGAAGATTTCAAACTTATTTTCTTGGCTCAATATGACTCTAATGACACTCCAGCTTCTGTTATCTTTAATGTTTTGAACAGTCAACCAAAAGAGAGTGAAAGTTACGTTTCTCACGCCAATCACATCATCTCCTCTCTGACTTCTGCATTCCAAGATATGACACCTCAAGATATTGCCTTAAATTTGACTTTAGCTCACATGGCTAAATTTCATCCTCGAATTCGACACTTGGTTTATACTACTGAAATTCACTCACGTGAAAAATTACTCAAAGAATTGAGTGCTATTTCATTCAAGAGGTCTCGTGATTTTTCAAACCCTGATAATGAAAATTACAACAAAAAAGGAAAATTTTCTCTCCCTTCACACTATGCTCGACCATCTGGTTCTGGTATTAAACCAAATGCTGGAAATCATCAATCTAGTTATCGAGAGGGAACTCCTATGAAGAAGCTGATTCCAGCAGCTGGACAGTCAAGACCTGATGTTACCTGCTATTTTTGCAAACGCTCTGGTCACTTTGCGAACCAGTGCCCAATGAGGACACCACAGAAGAAGGACGATTCAGCAGCCACAGTTCCAGCCAGCAAGAAAGTTGGCCTATGCCAGGTCAATCCAGAAGGACTTCTCATTCATAATGGTGAGCGTTACCGTTACCATTTTGACAGTGGGTCAGAGTGTTCACTCTTGGGACTTAGTTTAGATTTAAAATTTGTTGGAACTAGATTTTCTAATCCAGTAACCCTGCATGGGTTGGGTGATTCTATTGTGCATTGTACGAGGCAGGTACAGTCACTAGTCAAAATTGATAACCACCAGTTGAATATTTTATTTCATCTAGTCCCAGATCGATTTTTAACCATTCCTTTAATAATTGGACGTGAAATACTTTCACATGAGTTCCATATGATTATTACTGAAAAGCATTGTGTTTTGACCAGTGCAGAGAAATTAAATACCTTCTTTCCCAAGAGAGTGGACCTGACCATCAATGTAATGAAATCAATTTTTGTAATTCTGTGCGGCGTTTCTCTCCATATATGACTAGTGCTATATCAAATAGTTCAAATTCATTGCCTGATGATGACACAGTCAGTGATGAAATTTTGCAGGATTTTGTTGATATGTATTCTGATGATTTGAATAAATTTTCAGGGTTTAATGAAATTAATAATTCTTTATACGAAATTAATGAATCAAGTTCTGAGTTAATTGTTGCTAGTTTATCATCTGAAAATCGATATGATTCTATCAAGACTGACATTCCGCAAACCCTTAAACCTAGACTAATTTCCATTTTGCAGAAATTTGAAAAATTCTTTATTGATGGCATCCCTAAATCCCGTGTTAAAACTGGTGAGCTTATTATCCGACTTCAAGACCCAACCAAAATTGTCAACCAGCGTCCTTATAAGTTAGGCCCAGCTCAACGTGAGATTGTTCGGAAGACAGTTGCTGAGTTGGAGGATGCCAATATAATTCGTACCAGCAGGTCCCCTTTTGCAAGCCCTATCTTATTGGTACCCAAAAAAACTGGGGGCTGGCGTATGTGTGTTGATTATAGGGCACTGAACAGTAACACTGTTCCTCAACGTTTTCCTTTGCCATTGATCCAAGACCAGATAGTTAGATTAAGTGGAGCAAAGTTTTTAACCTCCCTTGACATGGCTTGTGGGTTCCACCAGATCCCTATTCACAAAGATTCCATAGAAAAAACTGCCTTTATTACATTTCATGGTTCCTGGGAATTTACCACTATGCCATTTGGGCTAAGGAAACACGCCAAATACAGTAAATCTAAATTTGATAAAGGTAAGGCCAAGGTGAAGTCTTTGGCAGTTGGAGATTTCGTTCTTTTAAAGGCTGAGGAACGGAATCAGTCTAAATTGGATGCCAAGTATAAAGGCCCATTCAAAATCAGTAAGATTTTACCTAATGACAGATATGAAATTATTTCACTTGATGGTGGTCGAACTTACAAGTACCCCCATGATCGAATACGTCGTGCACCTGATACAGTTGACCAGGGTCCATCACTAATCCTTAGTGAAGACGAGGCCGAACTGAGTAAATCAGAGTTGTTGTGCACATTGTAAATATTGTTCTAATTTGAAGTTTTAATTATTTGTAATGAGTTGTTTTGTCTGGGCCCACTCATGTTGGCAAATTTAATTTTTATGCGGAAACATTACTATTTTATGAACAGATTAGGGTGCAAGAAATAAAGTGTGAGGAGCTTCGAACGGGAAGTATCAGGATGGTGTTTAGCTGTTTCAGAGTATGCTCATATGGGATTTCATCGAGCAGCTATCAGTCGGGGCATTTCTTGAGCAGTATATACTGCTAATTGAGGCAAGCAAGTTGGTGATACACGTTCAGTATGAAGCAGAATATCCTCAGACACATTTTTTTCAGTGAAATCTGTCGTTATACAACATTGCAGTCCATTATGGTTTTCTATAAGGCCGTATCCGAGTTTTTGTTCAACAGTGGTGTTTTAAGACATTGTAACGTCTTGTTGGTTATGACCATGTTTATAGTGATGGGAAACCATCGATAGTTTCGATACTATCAAAATGTAAACTATTGGAAGTATCGATAGTTCTTTTGGCTGAAGGTACGGGTAAGGAGGTCAACATTAGCCTTGCGCCAGCAACGTCCTCACCAGCAGAACGAGTTTTCAGTGTTGCTGGTTACACTGCTCAAGAAAGACGAAATCCCCTTGACCCAAAACGCGTCGACATGCTAATTTTCTTGAACCGAAACTTTTCTTTGTTGAATCTTGAAGATAACTTTGCCTGAGCGTTAAAAATATAAAATGATAATTACCTCTGGTAATGCAAAAACTAGTTTTAAAATAGTTTGCTCTTCACAATGTACTTTATAGTTTGCTATTGACATTTTGACAACATAATTTGATTACCTTCCTTTGTAAATAAAAGTTGAGTAGGTACCTTGAATCTAGTTTTTTCTCAAGTGATATGCGTGCTGTAAAATCGAGAAATATACAGTAAGCTCTAAAATTTAATTCAATAAATAGTTCCTTCTCAAAGCTATTACTTGAGGGTTTAAAAAATAAGAATATGAAATTTCCATAATTTTAAGTGGCAAAATCTTGTTCAATTTAATATACGTTCTTGTTTTAACTGATTTATTTTTATTAATTCCTCTTCGATAAACTTCCATAAATTAGTGGGGAAAGCATCTGGTTTTCATTTTACGATTAGCTAAAACGAGATTTTTTTGAGGTTGCCGATAGTTCTATCGATAGTTTTCCATCACTAATATTTAATGAAATTTGTTTTTTTTTTAATCGATTGAATTAACGTCTATCAACTGCCTCGCCTCCGTTTTATCATGCATCCAGTCCATTTTAGAGTGTTCAATATACCAACGCTAGGGTGATATTCAAACCTTAGTGATCCGTATACCTCTCCGTTATAACCTTAGGAGATCTGACTGGCGAGGGTTGGTGACCAGTACCAAACTCATCCGTATGCTGGTGGAGACATCATTTGTATGGATGATCCAAATGCAATGAGTTGAATTCGTAGAGTACACGTGAAATATTAAACGTCCTGTGAAACAGCACTTCTGCCCCTTAACCGTTCACCGTTGAGTATTCATGATTGGAATACCAAAACCTTCTCCAACTGAGGGATATTTCAGATTTCTTCGAGACTCTATCTGAAAGAAGTCGCCAGCTACTTCTTGCAAGGGCAGTTATTTCGCTAGTTGTTTTACTTTAGTCGAACAAATATAAATCGAAAGATTTTCCCTTTGCAGTACGGCGTACAGTGTTTTACATGGCCAATCTAGCTGGGCGAAACTTAACAGCAAAATAATATATTTTTAATAATAAGGTATTTCTGTTTGAATGCCAATATGTGCTTACACAGGAGTAAGCATACCCTCCCCTCAAAAATTTTAAAAATACTCGTAAGCGCCCCTTATTTTATCTAAAACTCTAAGGAGATTTGTATAGGTATTGAAAAAATTCAAACTCAGTCGTCAATGGACAAAACGTGTATATTTCTTGGGATTCTTTACGTGGGTAACATCGCATTCTCAATGGTAAGATTCAAGAAGGTCAAAACCAAATATCAATAACATCGTGAAATACATAAAAACATCAACAGTTTCGAGTCAACAATTTTCAACTGTACATCCCTACACCCGACTTACATTTGAGCATTCGTCTTCGATATAAGTGAAGATGGTCATGGGATCAAAAAGAATGTTACCTGATGTTTGACCGTCAAAAATTTAAAAGAAAACCAGTTGTCGACATTCTCCATCGAACGTGAAGAGCGGGGAAGCAAGCGAAGTAAACCAAAGGATATACAAGGGCGGACAGGGAATAGCCCGGGGCGGCGGCAACGGAAACATGGAACGCGTGTTGGAAAAGTGATCGTGTGAAGAGGGGCGAGCTCGAGGGGCGTGAGGGTTACCGATGGGACGCTACACCCTTTGTTTATAAACAAACGTTGCAGCCTTCCCTTGACTCCCGTGCCTTCTGCTCAACACCAGGGGCGGCAAAACAATTGAAACCGTCGAGGCATCTAGCGGAGAGAGTCGGAACTTGAAACGTTGTTGGGGGTGGCACACGGGGGCGGCAAGGTCTCGATTATATCGGTAACGTAGTGCTCCCCATAGTAAGCGGAGTTGCCGCGAGAGGCCATGTTGATCGCATATCTCACTTTACTCCATCCGAAATCAATTTTAATTAATCGTTAAGGTTAACGCTTTTAATAATAATGGGAGGAATTTTCTAAAAAGGAGCGAAATAACTATTGGGTTCTGTTAAACATACCATTAATGTGTTGAGGTAATTCTCCGGGTAGATGACAAGTGGTCCGATAAGAATTATGAATAAATATTTCAAATGTTTTTCTAAATAATGATATTTACACATATGTGGTATTTAACTGCCAAAATTGTACCTACCTACAAACCCAAAATGGAATGAAAAGCCCTAGATGGGTTTCCTAAACGAATCGGGAATACCATTTTTTGTTAATGAATCTCCGGCTTGGCTGTCGGAAATTAACGTTCCCGATCCTTCTATCAGTGTTGTAATTTCCGGGTAGATGACAAGTGGTCCGCGCCCTAGATGTTTTCAACAATAATTTTTTGTTAATGAATATTGGCTGTCGTTCAATAAACATCTTTTCTATCATTGCAAGCAAATTTATTTTAGATTCATCCTCTACAATAATATAGTCCAAAAATATTTACATAGTTTATTTGGATAGTTTTTTGACTGTTTTACCTATGAAAAGCTTTAAAATAATGTTAGCAGCGCCTACCTATCGGGTAGATTGAACGTATGAAACAAGATAACTCCGTTTGAAATGAAAAGGGTGAGTGAAAAATTCAATGTTCTGTGGTAGCCATGGAATCTTGAAAGGATGAGGGCTTGAACCGACCATATGATATTTGCTGAAAGTAATAGGAACATTCCCTTTCACCATACAGGGTTGGGATACGAAAGGGCTGATTGAAGCGCGGAAAGTGCCTAACCTGTATTTACAAATCGACCCGTCATCGGCAAGTAATGATGTTTACGCACGAACTGTTCTGTTACCGCGCGAGTCCATCTCCTCTTGTAAAGGGCGAGCTTTAACAGAAAAGGTCGGTGCCGGCTGTGAAGGGAGAAGAGCAAACGAGCCTTTTGTGGTTATTCGTTTGCATTATTCAAGGGGAAACCAAGGCACTGGCGGATTTCCATTCTGAAGACTGGATTGAATAACGTTTCCGTGTGTTTCAAGGTATTGAGAGAATGAGAAAACGTCTGAAAGGTGATTAATAGATGGGACCCCCTGAAAGCTGATGATATGGGTTTCAAGAATGAAATGCGTGAACGACATCTATCGACCTGGCAAGTCAGTGTTTCCCGGTATCCAGATCTGGAGATATCTGGGCTCTCACTCCTTGTATTGCACACCTACTCTAACCGAATGTGAAACACAGGAGACTGTAAGCTGTTTGCTGGACGAAAATGGACGTGTGTAGTTCCCTAATTATTGGGATATAATCATGTACATATGATTATATCCTAGTAATTACATGTGCCGTTGTTGTTGTCACTTTGAAAATTAGGAAGAATCTTGAGGTTATGATTACAGCCTATACCTTGGCCACCATTGAAACAGCTACCGTCAAACGGGATTGTGAAGCAAATTCTAAGGTAGCTATTGGAAATGAAGAGATCGTACGTACCTTTCATCACCAAGTCTATGCATTTTCTGAGATGAATTAATAAAGATTTTTTGACATAAAAACTCATTCCTAAGAGGTGTGGGAAAATTATTTGGTATTTAATATCATCCTGCTAAACCTATACTGGTCAAGTCGATGAGAATAAATATAGTTTAACGTCATTCTCTATAATGTTCAAATTTTAGAGAACCAACCAACCAACCAACTTAGAAACTTCAAACAATGATACACAATCAACTTCATGGTCTGAAACCTACCTCAATGGAAACAATTTCAACATTCAATAAGGTATGTTGACGACAATTGAAAAAATTCCCAACCACCTTCCATGGCACGGACGTTTGGTCGTGCGTTTGATGGATATTATAATTTGACCCGACTTGATGAATTAGGCTGCAATTTCATTGATAACATTTGCCTCCCCCTCTCAAAATTTGTTGTTCAAGTTTCAAGATGTGTAGAGTCATTTGAAATCTAGTTGGGACTGAATTATCTGCAATCTCTGTTAATCCGAAGCCGAAACCGAAGGGCTGAAATTTCAGAAACCGAACATCAACAATATACGTTGTTGTTATGTTCGTTATTGGTAGTCGAGCCTTGCAACACTCGAATGAGCCCAACTGAATCGCTGTACGTTCATCCGTTCGCTCTCCGTAAGAACTAGAACTTTGATAGACTTGAGCACAAACGCGAATGTGAACGTTTTGGCCACAGTAAAAATCGCCGATTATCATAGGAGGATCTTATCAGCTGATATAATTGCTGGATCTTGTTTTAGATGTTCCTTTTTGGAATCGAGTTTTTCAAGTCTTATGTAATATAATCGTGGACAAGTGACGCGTAGGCAGGTTTTATTTGACCCCAATAAATTTCAGTAGTTCTACTCTTGAATTTCTATGTCGTGTCGTATACAGTATATTACACATTGTATGTGTTGACATTCCATTCACCTGCCCCACTGGAAAATATAACCTCGTGCGTCCCAAAAAATTGTCATAGCTATTTTCTGTGCTAATCAATTGGAAGCTGAAATTTCAGTGGAAGCTGATGATTTGAGGTAAGTTGAGATGTCCAATGTAAGATGTCAAATGATACGGAATACCCATGGTACCGTCAGAGCTTCTTCAGCGTCAAGTTCCTCTATCAGCTTCTGTTTGTTGTCATCTAGGATGGACAAGAGAAAATATATATGTGTGAAGTGGCGAGCTTAGATAATATACGTCTGGCTAAGTTTTTGAGAAATTTAGCTGTTGAACTCGTTCCCTTTTAGGTTGGTACCTATTACGTTCTATTCAGATAATGACCGTCCACACTCAATAGCTATCCACAGTTCGCTGGTTTTTAGGGAATCTGAAGATGATAAACCCATGATTTGATTTTCTATTATAGACTAGACATCGAATAGCATACACGCAGAGGTTTGATTGATTCTAGGTTTGAATATTTATCTGTCGAGCTCTAATAAGAGGCGCTTAGCTTATTAATAACATTTATTTGTTTCCCTGTTTATTAAAACCCATTCCGTACTGGGTTAGGAACCAAATAATTGGAAGTAGGTGATGCTTTGAAGAGTATATAAGCATATAAATGTATCTTATCCTGCTAGTGATCGAATCAGCTGAGCTGTTGGAAATTATCACCAGCGGTTTGCAGATTCCCTAACTATTTGCATTTTTCAATCCCTGTTCTGTGCTAATCAAATTGCTTTCTCACTATCCAGTTTGCCAATGAAGGACACAGGCAATTCTTTCTGCAGTAACTGCTGATGGAGAAATGGGCCTGGGCCTCCTTCAAGAACGCTAACATCCAGAGAA
The DNA here is from genome assembly GCA_031894815.1 of Creontiades dilutus. Taxonomy (NCBI): domain Eukaryota; kingdom Metazoa; phylum Arthropoda; class Insecta; order Hemiptera; family Miridae; genus Creontiades; species Creontiades dilutus. The sequence continues at coordinate 476,672 of JAVIWC010000643.1, forward strand.
GACCACACTCCACCAACTCACCGTCACCATCTCTCTCTCTCTCTCTCTCTATGAAGTTATACCACACTTGGTCTGGATTTGGCACCTCCAACATTCCTCCAGTCCATGTTCTAATTAGCGAGCGCTCCAAGTTTATGGAACACGCCTGTTGCGCTCAAAGTCTATTCCGCAGCATTCGTCGAAGTGTGAATCACCCGGCATAATTATGTTCTCCCTCCACCGTCGCGACGGGACGTTTCTCCCTTCCAGGAATTTCTGAAGTGCGCTTCCAACTCCCCCTTTGCTCGGCTTGGGGTAGTTAAGACAAATGTAGGCCTAAGTTGGAATTGAAACGGAACAGTGCCCGGTTTCGCCGGCGGTTTTGCCTCGGCAGCCCTCGTTAGTTACACAACTTGAACCGTTACAAGTCCTTCCCTATATAAGGGTTTGCCCGAAGTTATATTTGCGGTTAGACCGTTATGATGCAAAAGTGAGCTCAGGGCCCGTCTTCCTTCGGTACTTAACCGTACTTTCCTCTAATCCTATGGTTATGGACTTTTGACTGATCCAATAGAATACCAGGCCCCTTTCCTTCACTCTTGTTCAGGGTTTTGAACGAGTTTCCCTCAGGTTGTTATGAGGGATATAAACTTATTCCATAGTTCCTTAAATCAACTCCAATATATAACTACTTACTCAATTCACCAAGCTGTTGATGGAATAAACCTTTTATAACTTGTAAATGAGCATGAGAGAGCAGGCAGCTCTCACTCAACGCACAAAACAATTGGATAAGACGAATATATCACTCCTGGCGAATTTTCATCATATCAGTCTTAGATTGTGACTGGAATATACTCGTATATACTTGGGGCTTGGCGCCTTTCATCAGCCCTTCCCTCCCTGGGCTGTGTGTGACGAGTTTCGTACTGTACTCAAATTTTTATGACAAAGTCATCTCCTTACCGTTTGGAAGCGTTACTCAAACAGTGATTGGCTTGAAACATTTTTTGTTTTCCGGACGTTCTTTCCAGTGGTATTCAAAGTTAAAGCAGAAGCAGTGCCGTTTATATTAATGACTACGTCATATTTTCTCCTGACTGCTCCGAAATTTTGTTACGAAACCCGTTTTGCGTTTTGTTGCACGGAATATTATGTAATGAGTTTCAGGAGTACCCAATAGGTTCTAGGGCATTGTAAGTTCCTCGTTTTTTCCTCCTAAGCCCGTTGGTTTGGCAAATGTTGTATATTGTATAATATACCTCGACAATTTATCCACACAAAACTTTCAGAAACAAAGAAAATTCCCTTCAGGCTTTCACTTTGTCTTTTCATAGTTCAAAAAATTGCGGCTCTCGCAGTTCACGAGATGGTTCCGTTGTGTTGAATATCTCTTCCCAACTACAGGAGCTTGGGTACGGTATCTAGTGTTATTATTCAATATCGATTTTTAGTGTGGATACTTCGCTATTGACATGAATTTATACCGATTACCGCTACCGCTGAATCCAGTCATCATCTCGGTTTATCAAGGTAGTAATATTGTCTGAGAATTCCGAAGGACTTGGACGATTGCGAGTTGAAGAGCTGTGAGTCTACGATGAACGTATAATTACCAGGATTATTTCGACATCTTCCCCCTTATTCCTGTATCACCTAATCCTCTCCACCTTCCATTAAATTCAAGCTTCTGGAGCTCTCATTTCAAGTGGGAGTCGCTTTGCCATCAAAAGCAATTTGAATCGTGAAAGGCCCTTTATGCATTCGTATCACTTCCATTCAGGTTGGTCCGAATTCAATGCATCGCCGTTTGAAAGGCCAATTCTAAAGTGATTTCAAAAAAATACTCGCTTCCCATCCTAATAAATGTATACCAGTTGATGAATGTGACGAGAAAATATCATCTTAGTTAACCCGTTACTGTCTGCTCTCAATTCCCAAAACTGTATCCCAAAATTTGGGTTTACAGAATTTTATCAAGCATGTCAGACTAACAGTACAGGTGAGAACATTCACTATCATACCGATTCCTGAAAAAATCTGAACCTCTTTAAAAATTTGTATGAATTGGTTGACATTATGGTTATAGGTACTGTCCGTATTGTTTGGCGACAGGGTTTCAAGGGTTTCAATGGTGGATACCATTTTTTATTCTACAATTCATAAATGAATGAATCAAGAAAATTGTCTTTTATTGATTGTTATAGTCGAAGCTCCAACTGCGAAAATGTTGAAAATAGTCTATTCATATAATATAAACACTACCTCTTCCATCTTATAAACTAACAAATACCAGGATGGAGCGTATTAGAAAATTAACAAAAAACTTGAAATTTGACTATTTCAAGTCAATTTGGCCTGTAATCGCTACGTGCATTTTTTTACTGCCCTTTGATAAGGGAACGCTCGGGTATGAAACACGCTTTATCTGGGTAGATTTGGTGTCTTGAACCTGAAGATATTTTGCATTTGCATGCCCGGCCCTTCGAGAGTTCTTCGTGACTAGCTTTGGATCAGTAAGACTGATTTACTGGTGTAATCATAAAATTTACGATTTATGATTTTGAATACGTCGAAAGGGGAGAATCGGATGGACTTGGGAAGATGTGAGGCGTAACAATAGATGTAACATACACAGTTTTTAAAGATACATTTAAAAGATGATGTTATAAGTGTGGGCTAGTATCTGAATTCAGTCGGAATTAACCAATGACGTTGAATTCATAAGTTAATGCATTTACCAATGATTGGGCACCATTAAGCAGAAAGGAACAAACCCAAAAAGTAGGGTATTGAGTCGAGAATGTAAGAAATGGACAACGTCGATCAATAGTTTTTTTTTTAATTTTGAATTGCAGTGGGGAAACTCTATTACAACGATGGTTCCTTTTACTGAATGCAGATAACGACTTGCCCCATCCCTTGGAACTCTTGACTCTATTCCCCACTTTTTAGGATTGTTGACTACCTGCTTAGAGACGTCCAATTCTTCTTATCAATAAACTCCCAAAATATTTTGTTCATGATTTTAATACCAATTCCAGGCAGTCGGGCTCAGGCCATAGCAACTGTTATAGAAATTAATGTAGATTTGTGTTGCAACTTATTTCTCAAATACATGTTTTTTTCATCTATTTATTCCTATCCAAACGACCAAATGTTGGCTTCGCGGCTCGTTGTCTGCTCAAAAATGTCAAGCGCTTGCAAGAACACGAAATAAATATATCAATGCAATAATGGTAGGGTGGTTATGATTCAGAACATTTAAAATTTGATATTGTCAGCGGTTTTGACTCCATTTCTTACAAAACAAAACGTGATTGATTGTAATGTTGTCAATGGTGTTTCAACTAAGTAACGGCTTTCGTAGGATTGATAAAGTATACTTTGACTATCAATTAATCTTACTCTGATTATTCAGAAAAAAAAACTGAAATGATAATTTCTGGCCACACCATGTGAATTGATACATGTAAATTGAACTAAGAAATTCCCCCCCCCCCCCCTGAAAAAACCCCCAATAGAAAAATTAATCTACTTTGAATTATTGGTGAGAAATTGATTTATTGTTATTATTAGTCTGACCTGGCAGAGCCTTCCCTCACTCACAGTCCCTGAAGGTTACCGAATTGTAAGATCTAGTGGTAGACTCCTCTTAACGAAATCTAATCTTATTGGAGAAGGCGTTGAAAAATTATTTCGTGGATGGTTTAGTGAAAGAGCGGGACTGTTATTTGTCGTGTCGTGCTGCGGTCTCAAGAAAAAACGTCTGCAAGAAAAAGGAGACAAGGAGTGAGTTCCTTACTAATGTGCTATATGTGGGACGGCTATGACGGATTCGAGGGAAATAAACTGATGCCTTTATCCGTGATAACTTACATTTATCATGAAATGTTTCCCCGCTGCTGAAATAAGATGAGGCCTGACTCAGGCGCAGATCAGCAGCAAATGGAAGTGGAATTTCGTAACAAAAGAAAGATGTTCCTTAAATGCAACAATGGAGCGAAGGGGAGTTTTCAAAGAGATGCTGACAATGGTTCACTGGGGTAGATTGAACCCCAGCCTTGAAGTTGTTTTTCGATGCTCGTCGTCCGATTTGAGGCTGACATCCAAACCCCAAGATTCAGTAATCACTTATACCGAAGAATAAAAAACGTTTTTTTTTTCTTTACAATTTTACTTTTCTAAATCCATGAGCATGAAGATAACTAAATGTGCATTAAGATTAAATCCTTGCCTCAACAAATGGTATGTGAAACCTCATCCATCAAAGAAAATTTTTTTAGCGTCCATGCAAGTTGTCTGTTTATGAGGAAATTAGAGAGAAGCTCACCTCGAGTGTCTTTCTAGTTTCAGCCATTTTGGTTCTGCCCATCAAATACTAGTTGAATTTAAGTTATTCGAGTACATTTTTCCAAAATATTTACGAATCCTTTTAGTTGATTGGTATAATTCGTTTCTTGTATTGTATTAGTTTCGAAACCCAAATAGTGCAAGAAGGTGCTTATTGAATTATGGGAAAAGGAGCAAATAGCAAATTATTGATCTAGGTAATAGTTTTGTTGGTCTGGTTCATCACAAACTTCTGATTATTGTATTTCTGTTATTATCAACGCAGTGACGCACTTCTTCTCATAAATGGTTAGTCTTGATTGCTGGATTTCCAGTATTAGCATTTGCCTCCCTTGCCAATTTACTCCGTCGCCATCCCGTGACTAGTCCAAGAAAATTAAATGGAACTAGACGTTGAATGTCCTCAGCGTGAGAAGGGCGTGTATACAAGTTGTGACTTCGCTCCTGTGTTGCTCGGATCGAGAAGCGAGATAGGAGCAGTGCACTGAGCGAGAGAGAATTTCTTATTATTCCTAGCGCCAGACCGAGAGGACTGCAGTGATTTTCATTGGCTGCACTATTTGCCTTTCCGCTGCTGTTATTGATTCCTCGTTCAGTCACAGTGAACGCCCTCAACTCACAGTTTTGAACTAGTGAAAATACACAGTGAAACATTACACAACGGTTTAGTATGCTTATTATTCGGTTTTTTGCATAAATAACAATCCGCTTTACGTGGTCTATCCTCGTAAATCTGCTTTCCTCCTTCACCACAAAACACTTTCCCAATGGACTCGCCTGACCAAAATGTATTCGCTCAAAACTGTGTACCATTTGTAGGAAAGCAGAAATTGGACATCATACAGCATTTCCCGTTGATTCCCTTATACTTCTAGCGATTGGCTACTCATTAAATCCATGAACCAGTCAGCGAGTTTACTTGGAAAATCAAGCTATTCTAATGACAAGAATTTCAATACATAAATTCTTCAAAATTAATTGTATGACAATTCGTTTTGAGACAATCTGAATCGATTCTAGGATTTTGACATATTCCATGTTTATATGCAGACCGATAGGCCTCCTCTGGAATGTGATAGAAACCTCGTTCTTTCGACAAAAGGCAAGTATTCTAGAAAAATTATAAAACTGGGCAACTTTAAAAGTGCAGTAGAATAGTGAAGTTATCATGATGGAAGAAGAAAAAAAAAAACAATTCGTTGGACAGATTGTTTTCAGTATGTTGGCAAGAAAAATCAGTAGAAATGGCACAAACAAATCCTTAGAATTTATACATGTATTCATTCAAGTTCCTGTTTATATTTTTTAAATCATACGAGGATGTGAGTATAATTTGGTGTTTCTCCAGGGAAAGGTATAAATACTCACCGTAACATCCATTTACATCCAACAATCTCAAATTAAAATTTTGGAAAATTTTTCTTCACGAAATAGGTCATTAAGCATTCTCAAACCATCCATGGAATGAAACACTTTGCTCTATGTTCATTGTTGATGTTTCTGTGGGCCAATTAATTACTCCATAGGATTTATATGAACCCTTCGTTTATTCGCCAATAAAGCGAGGTTCTAAAACAAAAGGATGATTTCGTTTGAGAGCACTTTTTGAACAAAAAGTTATTCCAAAATTATTCTGAGATATGAACCTAAATATAAATAAAATAACTTTGAAGTTATTAAGAACACTACAAAAATGTTTTGTACAAATCCACGAATTTGTTTCGCATTGGAACGTTATTCAGAAAAACCTTATTTGCTTGAAAATGTGTAATTACTATCATCGTAGTCCCCTAGGCGCTCACATTTCAAATCTATTCGTTTTACGATCATTCTGCTTGGCTGGTTCTCATTTGAGTATCAATGATGGATGAAGGAGTGCCCTAAGTTAAGTCGCTGGAAAATATTGTTTCAACAACCATTAGTAACATTTTTCTTGATGATTACAGATGTTTGTTGTATTACTTGTTGTAAAAAAAATATATTAATTTACTCCTGTTATTATGCCCACAATAACTTTTGGGTTGTTTTGGAAAGAAATAACAAATCCGTATGCCTTTGCCTACTGACATTCGATAATGATGCGGCCCCTGCAATATCAGCTTTTCGTGCCGTTATTCCGTCCGAACGGCCGGATGAATTATCGTAGGAATAGTCTGAAATGGTTGATGTGATATCTAATACTCAGTGAGCCGAACAGTAATGATGTTTAGTGATGTGTGGTGATCCGGCCGTCGCACATCTAATGCCCACTCAGTTTCCCTCCTTTACCTTTGTGATTCTCTTATTATCGATTACGATATGTGATTTGTACGCTATTTCCCAGCCCACGGCAACCTGTCAGACATTTGAGCAGTTATGTACCTTTGACGACGGTTCATGTAACTATTCATTTCGGATCCTCATTGATTTCGCTTTATCTGTTGCGCTCTGTATCTACGTGCCGTAACTTGAATTTGAACGTTGACATTTTTTTGTTTGATACATTTATTGTCCTTAATACTTATTTGATTTTACATAAAACCACTCTGAAAGGTGGAGGCACTCAGAATTTATTAAAAACGGAAAAACTTACTAAAATAAAAGTGAGGAGGTCGTCCAGATCCACCCGATCCCATCCCTATGGATTTGGGAACGACTTCGCGCAACGCGCTTCGTTGACATTGCAGGATTTCCTTATTCCCTTTCTATTTAAAACTCAGTTCACCCAACATATAATAGTTGTCTGCATAAGCATTTCATGTTCCCTCGTAATTTGAAATTGACCATTGACAGGAAGTATCAAGTAGGCATCTACTTAAAATTAGTACCGTGTTTTTCAAAGGGCTCACACCTTTCAGCCTTCCATTATTTCTAAAGTTGTACTTTTCCTCGTTTTCCTATCCGCTTTCTAATTTTATTCATTCATTCCTTTCGCTCTCATTTTTCTAAGATTCTTTCAACATTTATAGTTTTTCATAGTTTTCCTATTTTCCATTTTATAGTTTGTCTTTATTGTCTTACCCAATAAGAATGGTCAACCTGGTTCAATATAGGTATTTTCATTTCTCTTTTGGAAACTGAAATGAGATCGTCAATGAGATGATCAAAAGCGAGAGAGCGATCAGTATTTGTATACACTGTACATAATCCGCACACTTAAGGCTCCTCTCCAAGTTGAGGCCTCTGTACCTTGGGTGGTTGCGTTTTTCCAGGCGTACTGCTGGGAGATTATATGGACATTCAAGTTGGGGCCTAACATTGCTCAAATTGTACATTATATGCAGAGATACGATTTACCTTCGTCGTTTCTACCAACGATAGCAGAAGGGGATATTTTCTACTCCTTACACATATTGCAAGAAAGCGTTGCTACATTTTAATAGGCTCGTTCACTTGTAGGGGGTATTTCATCTAGACGAACAGAATTTATCCATCTCTTGATATGTCCGGGAGCTGTGCGACGAAAGGCAATAACAGAAAACGTGTTTAAAAGAACTAATTCTTAAACGTAGAAGGTCAAACGAATTCGGAACCGCCGGCAAACGGTGAGACAGCTCAGCTCCAGAATTAGAAACATTTAGTTTCACAACAGCAACAGGCTGTTCGTTTTCGAAATTGTGATGAAAATTGGCAGTAGAGGTAAAGGAAGGACAAAATCAGATCTTGAAAATCCCGTATGAGGTGCTGCACTTAACATGGCAACGGTAATTGTGAAAAATCATTATATATTTTCATCTGATTTTCTGATTTTTCGGCAACACATTTGATTTACAAATTCGTCATATTACTGTCAGAAATAAATGTCAAACTCATCTGTACTATTAATCATTGCCTTGTCTGATGTTCCTTAGATACTGGGTAATATAAATGAATTAATGTAAATGAAACTAAGATATGGCGTAGGTATTTGGTATTTGTCTGGTAAGGTGGGATACGTTGAATTTCCCACATTTTAATGCCAGAAAGGGTTGTTAAAGTGAAAGATTTTGATTTTAAAATGAAAAAAAAAAAAATGTTTTCGAGTTCTAGGTTTTCGCCAATGAATCGAGAGTAATTGATATAATACTGCGAATCAAACATATGTCTAAACCAATCAGGATCCATAATTCATGCATTAACTCCTTTTTTTATTGGATTGGTTGTCAACTCTTTAGTAGGGAATCGTTTACTTAGTGGAGAAATTGATTCATTATCTTAACAAACTTTTTGGACGGCAACACAACTCCTAGTCGTTGGTTCTTAAAAATATATACAACCGTATGATCATTATTAAATTGTGAATTCTGTAGTCTGTCGATTCCCTACCGAGGGACAACGTTTTTGTAGTTAACCACATCCGTTGCCAAAGCACATTGTAAAACATTCACGAGCCGACTGGATGTCGTTCGTGCTCGTAGCAATTATTGCATCGCCCGATGAGCGGATTCCCGTCAATAATCAATCTTTCTCACCCCGGTTAGTTGTAACGAGGCGGTTGAATGAATCAGAGGGCCGCTTCCATTTCCAAGAGGGTCGCGACCCCTTCCCTGGTTCGAGCATGCGCAGCACAACCGAAATAACCTACCGCCCTGTTTGTTGACAATGCAACTCACCGACAAGTTAACCAAACCATGTGTGAGCCGCGAGCTACTCTTCATCTCAAGTTTGGAGTAAGTCATATTTTTCCCTCGATAAGTGACAGGACGAACTACTGATCACAGAGTCCACTAGGGTCTATTGCGACACTAGCTCCATTTCAGTTCAGAAACTTTTTAATTACTCGTTCGTTTCTCGTTCCCAAAGCGGTGTAAGTTACTTCACCCTTGACAAAATGCCAGAATCTCGTTGATGGAGCTGCAGGACACTCATCGTGCCTGAGTTCCTAGGTTTCCACCTCTTCGCTATAGAGCAGAATCCTACTATCCTAACTGTTTGGTTGACGTGTTACCGTGTGCGACAATGGCCATGAGGAGACCCACAAGTTTGTCTTTGAAGGTCGTCACACCTTAGTAACAATAGACAATAATGTCATTGAGATGGTTATGAGTCGCTTGGTTTGCCTCCGCTCAAGAGTGCATTGTGCGTGTCTTGAACTCCCATTTCTGGACCCATTGAGCTATAAAAATATTAGTAACACATAGCTGGGGTTGATTATTCCTCAGTTTCGGCTCAATATTGTCCAATAGTGATGAACATGAATATGTCGAATAAAATAATTGTAACCTCTCCTTCCGAATATGGGCGTTTATCTTACAATGTGCTTGGAATCCAAAGAATTCACATTACGCTTCACCGTCTACAACTTTCATTGTAAACATTCGTAAAAACTTATAAAACTTGTTCCTAAAACCGCCGATGTATCATCTTGAATCATTGTGATGATCAAAGTTGCCAATTAAAATTTGTTATTTATTTAGTTGTGTTCAGATCATCATTTTCTATGATTCATTGTAGTAAATAGCAAAAACTGTGCTGAGGAACAATTGGTCCTCAGTTTACGAAATTTGACTAAAAAACCATACATCAGACTGGCATGTGCTTGAAATTTCTGCATCATATTAATCAATCCTCGAGCGTAATTTTGGTGTTCCCATACACGAAATCATACACTCAAAAAGAAGGAAGTACAGACGATATAGGCAGATAATTATTCATTGACCATCGACAGTCTCATAACTTTTCCCCATTCAACGTAATCGGAATAGAGATTGCTATAATACAGGGTGTCTATACTAACTATGGGCCAAACTCAAGGAGTCGATTCTACAGGCCATTTCCAACAAAAAAGGCCTCAAAGAGATTTTCGTTACTTTACTAGAAATCCTCCTCTTTTTCACTGTCAAGGTTTTTGTTCGTCTTCTCGACCTTACCTTAGAATAAAAAGAAGAAAACGTGTTTATTTACGAAAACTGACTAAATTTAAAGAAAGAAACAAAAAACTTCTTCTTCCTTGCCTTAGTAAAACGTACTTAACTCCCTTAATTTTCATGCAAAATAAAATCTGAGGGTATCGTTGGAAAGAGCGTCAAATTTCCTACCAGTTTGATACAAAATTTAACGTTTTTAGTCTGGTGTTATTGGTAAGAAAAATGGAGGAACTTTGAAATATGAAGATTTCGTTGAAATGACCGCTTTTTCATCTGCATCATCTTTGTTAAAACGGAGGTCAATTATCGGGCACCCCTCGGGAAAAACTTTCCCAGAATCTCAGCCTTCGAATGGCTTAAGAAAACGCATTTTCACAGCGTAACTTGGTTGAGAAAATCACGCTCGAGTCCTATAAAATGTAGGTTTTTAAGAGGAAATCAACGTTTCCCTTCAAAAGCCGACTTGCATCATAGCAATTAGTTTGAAATTGCAATCTTTGCAATCTTTTACGCTGAATCGAATGGTCTTACTTCAAGAAAACGGTACTGGACCTTGTTTCATCGCGTATACGAGATTTTAAGTAAAAGTTTTCAAGAGTTAACAAGACACACTTACCTGGAATTATTAGACTCTCCGATGAAACAGAGTTTTTTTAAGAATAGGAAATCATTACCATTATTGGGAAGAATATTTATGTTGTAATTTTATTGATATAGCAAACAGTATAACAACAGAAAGCCTGTTCCAGTTTTTTATTTCACAATAAATCAACTTTCAACTGGTATTGCGCTGATTTACCCTTCTGCTTCCTGTAAGGTACGTACGTACTGTGGGTTTACAAAGTTCATTGTCTTTGCTACTACTCTCTGTGTGACTCTTTCTTTCTCTCTCGTACACACAATGTGTTCCTCACCTAGCTCTCTTTTTTCTCTCTCTCTCTCTCCTTCTATCCGTTCGCCAGCTCTTCTAGTCACTAACCTGCTTTCGCTGCAGTCCGTTGCCCCGCGTTCTCCATCTCGTAATGTCTACTCTTCCCCCCACCCTTTTCTGTTTTCTCTCAGCCCCCCCCCCCCTTTCCCGTCTTTATGGGAGTATTTCAGCTTTTTAATTCCCTCTTAAATTGCTCGACCGTTCTCCTCCCTTTGCCATGTTCCCATTTCAAGTCTCACACACCCTCATTTCCTTGGCGGTAATTGGACGACTTATCGTTTGAACTCAATCTGAATTCCCAACATCCTTTCCAGAAAGAATTACAGAGAACTGTAGATGGGATGCTGTAAATCAACAGAGTTGTAGAAGGGTGAGAAGAACATTAACCCATTAAAATGAGAGGAGCACGACCCTTCAAACACACATATTTTCCTCAAATACAAATATTTTGTGTGCAAGGTTTTCAACTCCTAGGGGGTTCATTTCCCATCAAATAAAATGAAATGTAAAAACACTGCTGATTATTTCACAAAGGTTTATTATTCCTCCTCCCCACCCCTCCTCCTTCGACCATACTTAGACTTTCCTTGACTGCCAAGTCGTCAAGACAAGAAAATGAAGAAATTGGGATTTAAGCAATTGAAATTTACAACAGTTCTCAACGTTTTCCCCCTAAAAATGAGATTTTCCAACCTAGATAAGATTGGACTGACCACAGACCCATCTCAGTCGATTAAGTACCTAACACTTGGGAATGTCACCCCTCCCAAAACTCAGTAAAAACCGCAAAAAAAAAAACACGTTTTGAGCAGTTTTTGGCCTCTGGCATCGATCTGGGTAAAAACTGGACCAACTGGAACCTAAATGGAGTCCATGTGGGAAAAAACGGTTTTTGTTTTATTATTTTCAATATAGAATGGCATTTTACGGCCCGTACGGCCGACGGACATTGCAGATTTTGAATCTACGTATCTTGAAACGTAAAGAGCCAAACTTCGAATGACTTTTGCTGTGCGATTACTAAGTTTTATTGTTGAAAAAAAAAAAAAAAAAAAAAAAAAAAATCCTAAGTAAATGTGATAAATATAAGTTTTATACACTCGTAGTATTTTAACCGCATGTCATTGACATTCTATCCAGTGAGTTCAACTATCAGATATGAACTTTTTCCCCACACGATTAAAACAATTATAAATATATGTTTGACAACATGGGTGGTAGTCGCCATTATTTGAGTGGTAACTCATTGGGATACATCGCATGCTACAACATTGCGAAATGATCCGTTACATTGTCCAACGGTTATTCCAACATTTTCTCATCGATTCAATATTACATCTCTGTTACTTCCTTTTTAGAAAAGTGTTGAATGCAACCAAGAACTGACAGCAACAGCATCATATCGATTACTTCAAGTTGGCGCACCCTTCTGTTTTCTACCCTTTTGTTAGCCAGGAAGCTGCTCCTCCTCATACATACCCTTCCCTCGCACATTACTCATGTACAAAGCCCCTCTCACGTGTCCCAAGTCATTCTTTTGGGACTATCACGGCTGCATCATGGTGGACATATTGTACGTAGGTTTATTCTTCCGTGCAGTCACTTCCATTTTCATTCGGTAATCATGTCGAGGTAATTATTGACCGACGGTGATGTTCCCGAACTGAAGCTCTGTTGAAGATAAAGGAGAGGAGGGTTTGAAAATAATCAGAGTTTGATTTTAACCTTGGAAAGGTTTTTGCAATGGGACCCCCCGCCGAAAAACGACAGGAAAATTCGGTTCTTGACCACTATTTAGGTACGTATGCGTAATAGTACGCAACCACTAGGAACATTTTATGTCTTTGCGCCCCCTCCCGCACATACACCACGTACTTCCAATTGGATGCCAGTTTTGATGTAAAACGCTGATCAAATTCAACGTCGACGAGAGAATGAGGCGTCTCGATAAATGTATCTCGTACCTCGCCAATTTCAATATCATTTGTGGATAATGCAGTATTCACAAGCAGCTTTTTGCGTAAACGATATTCGCGCACTAGTTCCAACGAGTGCCGTTTTGTAGGACCAATGATAACTACGTAAGATTGTGCTCGTTGATGGTTGCGATGTAATGGTTCCACCGTTTGGTCACTGAGGTTCCGAAGCAACGAATGGTAAACTGTAAAGACATAATCACCACCACTCACAGTTAGTAAACAATATGGTTCCATCAGATGGTCACTGAGGTTCCGAATGTCCAGGAGTTAACGTAACAAAATTAGGTAAATCAACAGCTTTCAAATGAGTCGTGAACGAGTTTTGTACGATCACAAATGTCTAAGATAATGATCCGTAGCAACGAATCGGTTGTAAGCGAAAACCATCAGAAATATTTTCGTGACGCTGTCCTCGTTACATTTTCGAGTTTATAAAGCCCTTATAAAATGTCAAAAACTGGAGCACTTATAATGTAATTGAAGATGATACTAACTAAAATCACTGAGATCGCTTGTTGATGAGATAAAATAACGTGTCCTATGCTGATTATAGGCTGCTCTCTCAACATTCTGAGGTCATGGAGTGGTATCGTTACCCCTTCCATTGAGCTGAATGAGCTTTAATGTTCCACCACGGCCAGAGGATGGCCCAGACGCTTGAAGGCGTCTGATTCATCTCTCAAGGATTCATTCAATAATCGGGAAGGCCAACTAACCATATCCATCACAACACCGAAATTTTGCTAGTAGGTTGTTGATGGCATTTGGAATGCTTCTATTCAACGCTGATGCAGTAGGGTAGGTGTATTGGATTGCAAAGTGGTGTAATCTACAATTTTCATAGAGGAACATTGGGATTAATTCTCAGTCTTTAATTAGCATTAAAGCTTTTGGTTTATTATTCAATAATAAACCATTGCAATCGCTCTTGAAAAAAAAAAAAAAAAATGCTAACCCCTTCCTGAAAATTTTATGGTATACGTTTCAAAGGGTGTAGAATCCGAATCTGCAATAAAAAATTTTCCGTCCGTCCGCCGTACGCACGACTTTTCCTAAACATTCATTTGGCTTGCATTCATAATTTGAATTTCTACTAAGCTTTGGAGTGTGCGTGTTTCACAGGTGATAGGGCGATTATTGAATTTCAGGAGATATGCATAGAGCCCGTAAATCGGTTCTCAACCTAAATACCTATTTGGATTGATCAGTTGATCATATTTGTGTGCTCAGAATCGCTGTATCATATGTGAAACACACACCCTTCAAAGCTTAGTAGAAATTCAAATTATAAATGCAAGCCAAATTAATGAAATCGAATAATTAACCCCAGTAAAAGAATTTGCAGCGTTTTATTTGATTTTGATGCTTCTATGCCGGTACAGTACTATGTTTGTCTTGTTCTACTTCTGTGCGGAGTACTTATCTATTTAATGATAATTATTGGCGCTGTTAATATACAAATCTTACGTTACAGGCCTTCTCCCCTGCTATGCTCTAATGTCCTAATTCTATTACCAGTTTGCTAGCATTTTACTGCATTTTTACACATCTGTCTATTGTCGTTGTCAGCTGTTCTCAGAATGGATGACCATATTAGGCCTGATTTTATAGCGATAAGGACGTTATTAAGGCTCAATGATATAGATATCTGAGGAGATCATGGGCTGTTCTCAAAAGGAAGGGTCAGAATAGGTCTTTATATATACCTCATTTCTGAAGCGCTATGACAGATGGCTGTCAGAATGGCTGAATCTTTGGTTGGCATCAGCTGTTCTTAGAGGAACTGAACAGGATTAGGCCTCATGATACAATTCATTGTCATAGATTACTTGCTTTCCCACTTGGGAAGAGAGAGGTTCGCCTTACAGAGACGTGGTACGTCCAGTCAGCGTTTAAGTCACGTAGCCATGAATATTATATTTTTGAGATGATGACTTTGATAATGTTAGATACCACCGCAGTCAAATCAATGTTTTCTTCTTAAATACTTATATTTCTCGAACTATAGTGTCCACCATCTGTAATACATTTGATATGTCATCTCAATGCTTTGCTTGTATTTCCATAACCTTCGCTTCACCCTCAACCTGTACGTACCGTCTTGGTACACGTTTTTCTTTCTCCTCTAAACCCCAGAAAAAATTCCTCATCCGGCTTGCTGTTCGCCACTTAAAAGTTCCCAAGGCTTGAGGACTTTTCCGGCTCGGTTCGCTCCCTCTTTTCAACTTGAAAATAACGGCCTCATTTTAGTAGTTCCCCCCGCACGTCCTTTCCCAATGTCGCTCTCACCCTCTCCAGATTCCTACCTGCGAACCTGAACCGTGTACTTAAGAGTAGGACCTTTTCCCGCTTCAGAAGTTTCGAAGGAGGAAGTTGAGAAAACTTCTTTCGATTAGGACAATTAATATTTACTACTGTTTCCCCTTCTATCTCCTCTTTTTTCAACATTTTTCTTCTTTGTCTCAACATCTTCTTAAGTCGATTTACCGAATGAGTTGACTCTGCTTCAATATTGTTCTTGTGTCTCTTGCAAGCCACAGAAATTCTCCTTGTTACATTCCCCTAATTATCTCAAATTCAATAGGTTGTTTGTGGGACGCGTACAGGGGGAGGGGTCACTATCGTGATGGGCTCCATGGTGGTCACCCTTTGAAGATACAGTTACTGACTCTCCCGGCTCTGTTTGAATTATTCTATTTAATCGAGTTATTAGATGGTACAGCGCAGTGAGCTTCTGTCTCTGTACCTAACTTTAGAAGTATGTCCACTAATATTCTCGTTTTTCTCGTACTACTTCTAAATATACGTGAGTGAGTCTACGGATTTATTCAGAAGAAATGTTTAGTTTGGCGAAACTGTAGACAATATGTTTCAATGAAAATGGAATTTCCGAATGCAGTCTGATCCGGTTCATGAGATACTTATTGACACACGGGTTCCTACAATGTTTCACCTGTCGTAATGATCCCAACGTAACATGTGCTACAAAATTTGTTTGCACAAATTTATATTTATGATATTTAATTATTAATATTTAATATTGTTTACACAAATTACAAAATATTTATAATATTTAATATTATAAATTGCAATTGAAGTTTACCTCTTCGGATAGTCATTTGTAAATCAATTTATTCTCTGCGTCTGGATCGCTAGATTTGCCTTAACCCCACGTTTTCCTGACGAGCTTGCACGATTCCATGGCTCACTGTATTATTAAATAAAATCATATCCAGAAATCATGCTGATTTACAAACATTTTTTCTGTTTAACGAAAGACATGCCAAAATCTCCATATCTTTTTTTTTTTTTTTTTTTTTTTTTTTTTTTTTTTTTTTTTTTTTTTTTTGGGTGGTTCTTTGAATTCTGCGTGGTTTTGTTTTCTGTAAAACTTTTGAACTTTTGAGCTAGCTATAAGCTAGTAAAGGTGGATTGCTTGATTTCTTATCTCCATCTTGAGTGAATTGCCTTTACAATACAAATTAACCTCGTTTCGGCATTTATCTTTCGTATGTTTAATAAAAAGTTATTGGCTTCTGTAATCATCTTAGGACTATCTAAATTTCATCGGAACTTATACAATTGTTTTCTGTTTCAGAATGTTCTGCGAGAGCTAGAACAGAAGAAACCGCAGCTTGATGAGCTCGTGCATACGGCGGAGAGTTTGAAAGCCGATTTCAATAGGCAGCAAGTTCACGGTAAAGGTGAGTACGTTTTGACTTATGCACAGGCCCGTGAGTGCTCTTTGTTTCGCCAAATGGAATCGGTTTCCTTTTGTATTCAGTTACTTCAAGTTTGGTTAGTAAGATCTCACTTCCTTTAAGATAAATTTATTGCTTCTCATAATCATCCTTAAATTGAGTAGTGGTTGAATGCAGGCAGAGAAGTATGAAAAAAATGGTCGTCCTGCTCCTTAGTCTTGGAAACACTCGTCTCTAGAAGTTAAGACATCTTCGAAGACCAATAATCTTGTAGTTCAGAGCTTGCGCTAGTTCACGTGGGAACTGAATTCAGGAAGCGTAAATTCATGTCTACTTCGAATAGTATCCGGTCGTTTTTTAGCTTGAAAGCCTCGATTTTCGTAATGCTGTATAGGTAGGGTTATGGGGTCACGTTACGCACAGTCACGTATTAATTTGATTTGCTTTGAAATACATTCCTATGTATTTAGCCTACCTCGTTGTCAGTACGTATTTCTATTCCGCTTCTCATAATACACTCCCCTGTATTTTGAACAAGAGAAAGCGTACGAAGCGCTCTCTTTTCATGGCATCTTGATTGCAATCAAAAGATACTGATAAGCGAGGCGCCGAGTTTAGATAATGTGCCACTGACTAGGTCTAATATAATATATATTATATATCTGTTATTTTCATATAAAGGTGATTCTGATGCAGAAATAATGAACCTCCATGTTATGATTGGGTCCGATTTTTAATTCGACTTTTCTCCACCTGAAATACGTAAATTGCTTGAAACATTGGGGGTATTGCGGTGGTATTGGGCGATCAATGTGCCGTGGCCTTAATTTTCGATGCTGTGTAGTCATGGTAACTTCAATCCTCTGAACACTTGAACGCTTTGGTGGTTTTTGTGAATCTGTATTGAAGACTACGTATTGATCTTGCGTATTATTGTCCCTTCCTGTGCGATAGATTTCGAAATAGGTACATAATACTCCTATGTTCAGGGTTGTAATATATATCGCGGATCTAATTACGTCTAACAGTTCATTATTTTCCCATCAATCCCATGACAAACGTATCTTAGCGTTCTCCATTATGTGCTGTATTCGTTAATATAGGCTTTGCCCTCTAATTACTACATACGCTCTGCGGATGACTCCACGTCCGGCAGGTTTCCCCGTCGGTGTAGAATTTCAATTGGACGTTCCCCATGAATTGCCGCGTGTGAAGCCTCGGACTCGTGTATGGGCGAGCAATTAGCGATACGTTCGAGTTATTCAATATGACCATCGTGGATGCGATCGCTTCTAAATGATTTGCCAATAACACGCTTGGCGCTCCATGTTATTTTATCACTCAGAATCAGATATCGGTTGGTATATTGATTTTCATCCAGTTCCTACTATAACGACAGCGTTGATTTAATTGCGACAAATTCATGTTAGTGGGAAAATAGTGTTAGTAACGAGCTTCCTACAGGAAACTGTTTCGGGGAACCCACAACCGCTGCTGTGTACTGATTAAAAAAATGGCTGCAAATTACACAGGTCTACAAAAAAATATTTTTTTTTTTTCATGTAACATGAAAAAATTTTACTTATTCCTATTTAGTATTACCTGCTGAATCCGAAAATGACTCTGAAAAACGTCTACCACGTCTGGTTTTTTTGTTATTGAGACACTAGTCAAAAGAGTGGCAAATGTAGGAAAAAATAATAACGCCTCAAACTTGTTATTAAAACAATTTGTTATGAAATTGTACATGTTGATTTTTTCTTTTGTAAACAACTTAAACACATTATTTTACCTATGAGCAACTTTGAAATGCATACATAATATGTACAGTTTGTTCATGTTTTTTCATTTTCATTTTTTCTTTTGTGTGGAGTGGCATCGTCCTTCTTCAAAAACCAGCAGTAATCTCCGAGCATTGCAGGATCCCAGCGGCCTTGGCATCTCGATTCAATAGTTGCTATATCCTGGTGGAATCTCTCACCTTGTTCATCACTTATAGCTCCAAGATTCTCCGGGAAAAAGTTGATATGCGAATGAAGGAAGTGAATTTTTAGGGACATTTGGCAACCCAAAGCCCTGTAGGTTTTCAAAAGGTTAAAAACCAAACTCTTGTAGTTATCATCTCTGCTGTTGCCAAGAAATCCTTCCACCACCTTCACAAATGCTTTCCAAGCTGCCAATTCTTTTTTGGTTAGCTTTTGTTCAAATTCAGCATCATGTATGACCTTCCTGATGTCTGGTCCAGTGAAAACACCTTCTTTTATTTCCGCTGCACTAAGTTTATTAGGAGTGTGTAAGTATATGGTATATGCGTGAAATAGGCATGGAGCGCTATGAACGATAAGGGAATATAAAAATAACATCCGCCAACCAATATTATTTTTAAGTTATTATAGTTTATTTCTCAAAATTATATATCACAAATTAATTACGACAGTATCACAAACAAACAACATCAATCTTTTAATGCTATAGCGTGAACAATATTTTTGTTAGCTCATCTTTAGCGAGCAAAAACAAACTGGTTGGTTTACCCACCCGAGAGCATGCTACGAAAAATTGCCCATTTTGAAAAAAACATGGTGTACTCAAATCTAAGCCACAAATAGACATCATTTGGCCTTGGGATTGTTGATTGTCATTGCAAATTAGATTTTAAGAATCTAAGATTGGTAACACTAAGCATATACCACGATTAAACTTTAATAATAAATATGAATATTCATTTCCATTTAAAAAAATTTAGATTTGCCATACACTAAGGGAAATTTTAATTGCAGTACAGTTAAAAACACAGCTATCGAACGGGGTGAATATGATTAAATTACTAGTATGGCTATACAAAAAATAACGGTTGGTGATAAAAAAGTAAACATTTTGAGTTGTATGTATTTTTTAATGGCTCATTATAAAAAAATTAAATAAATAAAATTCGTAACAAAAAATGTTAAGGTTGAACAACTTTTATCACTTAGGGGTATGAAAAATAGATGGTATCCGATTCTCAGACCTACTGAATACCCATATCAAATTTGGTAAAAATCGGTAAAGCCGTGTCGGACGAGTACGGTAACTAACATTGTGACATGGAAATTTTATATATTAGATTAGATGTAGTTTATATATACATATATGTTAGTTAGATTGGTGCATAATCTGTTATCAACGCCTGATATTCTTTTGTCCACTCATTAGAGCCCCATTTATTATTTGAACACGATAGAAAGATTAAGAACGAAAAAAGCCATAGCTGATCGATGTTATCCAGACCTTGTAATTGACTCATAGATATCCGAAGACAGTTGGATGAATTCGTCTTAAATATAGCTCCGTGTTCACCAACTTTTACTGGTCCCTTTTATCGAAACCAAAAGCTGATACCGAAACTTCGAGCTCGCGAAGCTCGGAACGGGAGTCCATAGGTGATGACATTATCCTTTAATATGTTACGTTGGAAAGCCCTCGATTCACCTTAAATCATCTTGCTACCATTCCAATTTCTGCTTCGTAGGTTAATTAGGATATAAAATTGCCTTGGTGCTCCCTCCTACAGATTTCAGCCACCCCACGGAAGCTTCAAATTTCCACTTCCTAGGTAATTTAGCATAGCAAGTTATTTATTATAATTTATAATAAGTTAGTTTTAATTTAAATTCTATAAATTTAATTACAGTGACACACGTGCTTAAATTCACCTGGGGTCCAGGTCAAAGTAGGACACGGCATGGACAAGACATAAGGTTTGTTTTGACAGGAGGTTCAGAACCAGTTCAGAACCGAACCCGCCCCTTTTTGGCTGTTTTGACACCCCAGAACTAGTTCTGAAAAATCTCGATCCTTTTGGTTCGCTGTTCGGACAAGGAGTTCAGAACCACTTAGAACTAGTTCTAAGATTTTTGCCAGAACTTTTAGTCCGAGACATGCGTAGTAGATTTATCGCGTTATCAACGGTTATCATCTATTCCCGCCCAAATATATCCTACTTTCACCGTTGAGGTTGTCAAAACAAACTATGTTTCAAGTATGAATTCCGAGGTTTATTACAATGTCTAGTTATTCATCAAGTTCGAGTTATGAGGACCACACCGTCATCAGTAAACCTGACCTCAGCTCGTCTGACGAAGAAGTAAAGGAGGATGAAACTTGGTTTTTCTCTTAATGGAATGAATATAGTGAAATTGCCTGCAGGTATATAACCACTGGGAAATCACCAGCAGTCAAGTGTTGAAGTTTGAACTATTTTATCAACATGATATCCCAGAAGTTAGTCCTGTCTGCCGCTGAATGCCCATAAGTTATATGGTAGCAGACAACCTTCGAAGCAGTCTATATTCATTCCCGCTTCAGAAAAAACAAGTTTCATGAGCATTGAAATCAGTCATATCGTAAATCCCTCAAGCACAGAAGTTAAGTCCTGCCTGTCGCTAACTTCCCATAGATTACATGGCGGTAGATATCCTTCAGAAGAACCAAGTTTCACCAGAATTGAAATCAGTCAGATTTCTTCGGATTGTGTACTTAACATGGCCGCCGTTTTATATTCCATTGAAATTTACATGTCAACAAAAATATACTCGCTCAGTGTGTGATACTTTGCTTTTATACATGCGACACAAAAAATGAAGTCAGTCGTGTTTTTGACCTTGGGCTCCTGGACTTGAACTGGACTTTTTGAACCGTGCCGTTCAACAGTGCCCTGAATTACACATTTTCTTTCGTTCTCCGGCGGTAAAGCCTTCGAAGTTATTGCCCAATCTTCACATGGTTTTTGGTGACATAAATTCCTTCCTTAATTTTCCCGAACTATGTACTTTCGTGCTTTGATTCATTTCTTTCTTTTCGTGAATTAATCTTAACTTACTTCTTTCATCCTTGTGTCGGGTTATACCCATTTGCATGAATAAATAAATAAGTAATTATCTTTCAATTTACACTTGATGTACATTTGGCAACTGCGAAAACTGCTAAATTTATTCTAGCCCCTACTTTCTTTTTTCTTTCTTTTTTTTTTTTTTTACTATAGTTAAATTTTATCCAGGAAGTTGAGATATGCCTGATGAATCAAAAGTAACAATTGTTTCATCACCTGAAAGTGAAAACAATGATTCCGCTACTTATGGTTACCCTCGGAAAAAAGCAACGTCTCATTTCGAGCAAGTGTATCGTCCGTAAATTCGTGAAAAAGGTCGTGACGAAAGTGAAAAAATCCTTGAATAACCTCCCCGCATAATCATGAAGCGCACACTATATATTATTCGACTCATGAATTTAAGAAGAAAAAAAACTTTGCCTACTGGGAAACTGAAAAGGGATCCAGATTTCACGGGGCGAGGCATCGGGAAAAAGGAGGGAAAACGAATGGGATTAAAGCCTCATAAATCCACAGCTTCCCACTTCGTTCCGAGACCGGCGAGACAGCAATATGCGGAGACGAGGGAAATAGTGGGGCTGGGCGGAGGCGGCAGCGTCGCGAGATGCACGTGACCTGACTATTAACCCTTAAGGCGCAGGCCGACTTCGGATGGATAGCGCGATATCGTTCAGAAACGTGAAAGCGAAGCTCCCGTGAATACATCACAACCTCCGTTCCTCATCGTTCTGCTGACGTGAGGCTCCCCGGTATTTTTAATATACGTTTTCTTTTCTTTTTTTACCGTCGCTGTTGCGCCTATTTTCAGAAGAACGTGTTTCTTCCGATTTCTCGAGGGGAATACGGAGTATAACTTCGGTAGTGCGTAAAAGAACGCGGAAAGAATATAATGCATAAAATAATTTTGTATACGCAGCGCAGTGCATTCGGTGCAGAAAGTATGTAATATATAACATGGTTTATTTCTTGTGTGTTGCATACAGCCGTGCAACTGAATGCTTGACAGAGGGCCGATTAAAAAGGAGTAAGGTAGAACGTTTTCTATATTTCCACGAAAATAATGAGTTACACAGTTAAATCGATTTTTACGGTTAGGTCATCATCATTAACAATCATGAACTGAAGGTACAGCTCAGAAAGTACATCTGATAGGCCCAGGTTGAAAGGAAAGAAAGACGAAAGGAAATTGAATCTTATTGGCTCAGGGAAGTGATAGGGACGGGAAGGACCAACCAATGCGACTTAAGACTCAGAAAATGATATTGATATGAACAGTAGCCTTATAGAGGAGGGGAGCCAGGTGCTTTTTCTGATGTACATTCAGTTCATGTTTGTTACTGATGATGGTCTAACCGTCGAATTTGATTCAACTTTGTAACCATCTTACTCCGTTTTTATCGGACTGTAACTAGTTTGAGAATCAATCTAATCGACTATCAGGCCTCAAAAATTCGGTCCATTTATCAATCTTCAACTAAAGTTTAGTAGAGTTGAAACAACCTCCCTGTTAGTTCATATACTTTCGTATAGATTAGGGGTGAGCTTTCAAAGTTGGAGGGGAATTAGCTACCCATGACGCTACATACGAATTTTTGAGCAGCCCTGTCTGGAAATTATAACAGATTTCGCGGTTGAACGAAACGAAAAATCATTATAGTAGGTACGAGAGCTATCGAGTACTTGAGAAAATCTACTAATGTTTTCCAGGAATGTGGAGTCCAGGAATTTAGTAAAAAAAATGACAAGGAACTTGGACTTGCACATCTATCCAAAGTATGAAAGTGCTTGTAGGTGTACTTTCATGCTTCGAGTACAAATACTTGTACTTCGGAGATACAATTAAAGAACAGAAGCTCCTAATATATGTTTGTACTTCAATTACAAGTACGAGTGGGTGTAATTATGACGCATTTTGTAATCTTGTTATTGCTTTTCTCGCTATTTTGTAGGTCAGTCAAAATAGTAAAAAACGGTTATGTTACCAAAGCAAAGTAAGTGAGATTTGCAATTAATGAATAAAATTTGGCAATTGATTATTAAGATCTTGTATTTTATTGATGGATCCGTAAAAAGTTGCCGTTCCATGAATCGGAAGGCTGTTTATGGTATAAATTAGTTATTTACTTGCAAAGCTAGTACTTTATCAATTGCTTCCAAACTCAAGTCAATTCTCAACAAAATGGCAATAAGAAATGAATTGAACAATTGATGGCACAATTGCTAAGAATTGAACTTCAAGGAGGTATTCGCCCCCCGATTTATGTTCTGTAAAACTGTCCACATATCAATCATGTACCAGTATTCTGGGTTGTATTTGCAGCGTTTTTGAAAATTTGAGGACACCACCGTGCTGAGGGGATTTTTTGGTGCCGAAATCACAGAAATTTCGTTTAGATTCTCTTTAGGGACACCCTCCTCTATTTTTGCCGCATTAACTCAACCGACTCGGTGTAGAACGACTAGAGATAGCGGGATTAGTGATAGAGTTGAAAAGGGGTTGTGCATCAGAGCTGTAAGAATGTCCTTATCACGGAGGCGCCTTCCGGGGTCCAATACCGCCGTAAAGGGCGTCTGATAACACGTTGATAACAAGCCCCGAGTTTAACCCTTTCTTCCTCAGATAGTGGTGTGGGGAAGGCAGTTCTGACACCAGGCACGCCATTAAACTCTAATCAAACTTCGTTCTACCCTCACATCGCAATCTACCTAGAATTCACCTCAATCCTTTTTACACCCCTCTGAACCGGCATTCATGATGACTTGTGAGTCTTGGTTGTTGAAAAGCCGAAAAGCCTCGTCCCGGCATCCGCCTCCCTCCGCCTCACAGTGAAAAGAGATCAGAGAGAAAACCAGCACGAAACGACTAGGTAGATCTCGTTACGGGAACAAACCATCAGTATCCATTAACTCCCTTTAGCATCTAATGCCTTCCATTCAACACCTTTCCCTTGTAACCGAAATGGATTGAGAAACTCTTACCGAGACCTTCATATTTTCCTATCTCATGGAATTTAAAAATTATGGTGCTTCGATAGCGCCTTCCCCGACACTATTCACCTGCGTCTTTGCGGGTTATTTTAAACGACTAGTTTTCGAGTTATTTCACTTCTGCGTTTCCAATTTCCCCAAACAAACTACCAAGTTTTCTATTTTTCTAGCAGATGTTTTTGTAGACGTGTGAAAACTGGATATGTGACAATGTTATATGAAATTTAACTATGAATTCAAATATGTGGTCAAACAGAACAATGTAGAAGGAAACGAGGGAAAATTGAGGTTTTTCAATTGGAAAAAAGTGGTTCTTTCATAGGGAAAATTAAAAACACAAAAGTCAAATGATGAGTCTTTGAAAAATAAAAGCTAAAAGTCATTTTTTGTTCCGAATGGATTGTGGAATCGATTCCTCGATTTTCGGAACTTTTACTTTGAGCTCTCTGTATTGGACAGAATAGGCAACAAAGCTGAGAAAATATTGGACAAAAATCCTCGTTGTTATCATTATTTATTTATTTTTTTTATGCACGTTTTTTAGGACGTTTCTCTGAAGCAGGGCTAGGCCTAAGCACAGGGCGCCTATTAGAATTGATTTTGGAGGGTGTTTGGTGGTAAAAATGTGTGTAAGTGTGTGTGTGTGTGTGTGTGTGTGTGTGTGTGTGTGTGTGACTTTTTTAAGCCGCCCAGCCTGTAACTTTTTGACAGATTTTCATGATTCTTTTTGGGTTCGATTCCAATTTTACTCTCGTTGTGTCATAAACTCCGGAAATTTCGAATTTCATGACCGAACTTTCTAACAAAAAATTTGGATTTGTATCTTTAGCCTTATGTCTGCATACCCCCCCCCCCCCCGTCAACAATCTCTGTTTCATGTTTATATTTATGATTACATTGACTGTGTGTGTGTGTGATTCCAGGAATTGAACGATGTGAAATCCCTGCATCCCCTCATTTTTTACTCTATTTTTGCTCAAATTATAGAGGCAGTTTGGTCTGTTGAGTGGTCGTAGAATAGAGCGTGGTCTGCGAATTGATAAACGTAAATATATATTTATTTCAATCTACACGTAATCTCGATGAAAATTCCATCAGACCTTCATCAATGGCATCCAAAAAAAATAAAAATCCGTTGAAAATTATAAACCCTCATCTCATCGCTCCATGCACCTCGTTCATCACTTATAATAGGGCTGAGGGCAGATTCATTCGAGCGACCCTCACAAATACTATAACTCCCAGGCAATTTTCTAGCTGCGCACGTGGCCGCAACGCACACTAACTTTCCTTTTTGGTATGGGAACCCCTCTTTTATTCCAGATTCTGATTCTACTCTTGATTTCATGAAACTTTGAGCTCTCATTAGTTTTCATTATTCTTCAACGTTGATATCATGGTACTACCCACTTTTCATTTTACCATATTTAAATGTTTTTCTCCTGTATAATCGTTGGAAAACAATGAAAATTCATGTTACTGACATTTACATTAGCACAATTATTATAATATTGCGCGTTCCCTGAACGAGTTACTAGCGGCCGAAAAACTCAAACGTGGTCTCATATTTTCTTCAAATTAATGGTGGAATTCGGATCTGGTTAATAATTTGGTGCCCATGTGAGGAAACAAAGTTGTTGAGCGTTGGGTACATACTCGTAAATACACTTGAGCAACTTGGTCATTTTTGACATACCTAGCAAACAATCAGCAGATCAAAAGAATACCCATATATTTCAAGCCCGAGAACAACAATTTTATCACCCATCCAGTTGATAATTTTAGATCAAATTAGATTGAAAAATCCATTATAGGGTCAAATTTTCATCAAATCTGAATCTGCTATAAGAAATGGGGGTTCTCATTTGAGAACACAGAGATAGTGTGCGTTTCCGTGATGAGCAACGTGCGACAAGCTCATTTGGGGGGTTGCTTGATTGACACCTGATAAGTACTAGTTGTTTGAACAAACATTGTGACATCGAAAATTTATTGGTAGTACAGCATTAACGTTTTGTGAGATGTTGATGGTTCGATCAAGTTTTTAGTTGTTAGAGGCTTGTTTTAAAACAATGAAGTACTCAGCCTGAATCTACAAAAGCCTATTGAAAAGGAGATTGTGTTGTCAATGAAAAAATTAGATATGAGATTCGATAAAAACGTTGATAGGGTCAAGCTTCCCCTAGAGGGCGGCCCCGCCTCTTCGTACGAAGGCGGCAGTCAGGTCGCTGTGGGGGCGGCAGTGTGCAGGCGGTTGCCGTTCCAGGCAGTGCTACTCCCCGCACGGGCCCGGCACTATCAATTTCTCCGTTCACATTTCCATCTTTTCTTGCCCTTTCGCGGTTTATCCGGGCGAGACATTATCACCCGAAGAGTTGACCCCAGAAATATCCGGCCGGTTTCTCGCGGTACCGGATAATGTCCAAATGGCCGCCGGCGGACCCCCGGGGCGCCTGGGGTCTCCCGCCTCGGCATCCCGGGCGCCCGGGCCCCTCGCCGCAATATTCGCCTCAACACGTTCTCTCTTCATCGTCATCTTCCTCGCATTCGTCGCCTATTCACGCTACATATCACGTCTCCCCGATTCACTACCCGCACCCATCGACATATCATTGTAAGTCCAATCCTTAAGATAAATTGTAACATTTAATTTAATTTGCCACATTTCCAACCTAAGCACATTCGCCTATTGAAATATCAAAAGGCCCAAATCAGTTGTCAGTCAGCACTACATTCACTAAAAACAAGTAATCAACGAAGGTTCTGAGTGTAAGTTGAGGATTAGTTCATGATTAATATCTCTTACGGAAATAATTGAAAATCAATGAACACGTGCTGATTTTAAAAATCATTATCCACGAACATATTGATAAGCAATGCATGCATTATAGGGTGCCCATGTCTTTTGTATGATCATAATTACAAATATTTTCAAAAACCGGACCAAATTCTATATTGATATAAAATAGCATGAACATTTTCTGAGAATTCTGTTAGGTACCAGTGTGTAGCGCTTGAATGGATTGATCTTTCTCACCATCCGCGAAAATGCAATTCCCAAGAGTTAGGCCACACAAGAGAGGTTTACTAGACAATTGGGATCAAAAACACTATCAGGTGAAAACAATATACCGGTTTATCACTCTCCCCGTTCGACCCTTTCATTATTAAATTTGAAAATTCTCAAAAATATTAAATAAAAATTAGGCCAAAATTCTTAATCAAACTTGAATGGGATTGATGAGTGGGATTCCTGCAGTATTGGGAACTTGATTTGTTTTATGTATCTAGTTTGTTGCTTGTCTATTTATATTATATAAATATATATGCAAAGTCGTTATAATCACCACATCGCATCAAATGATATTATATTTCGGTGGTGAGAACATGGTGAAATTTTTAATTTTATTTACATCGTGGAATTTATTGCTGCGTTTAGTGATTCACGTGTATCGACTCTTATGTCTCTGTTCTTATGTAACGAGAACTGATGTTATGTGATGATTAAATAGTACTGGGAATTAATTTAAAATGAACAAACACGTGCTCAGTGTAACCTTTTCATTTGGTTATAACGATTAGTGGGAATACTCTTGTCTTCCAGGTATTTGCAAACTCGTTAATAATCGAATTTCTAATTCGATAGTAAATTGAAGTTAGAGAGAAGACGGATTGAGGGAAGGTAAGGCGATCAAGTCCTAGGACGATGCTTATTAACTAGTAATACGCATGATGGAGGACTCAAACGACTGACCAACGGTCCCAACAAGAGAATGCTACAAAATCGACAGTGTAAGGTGTACGAGCAGCGCTTGAACGGATTATTTATTACCCCTCCAATGAAAATTGTGAGTTCTGGAATCGGTTTTTGTACTGAACCAAAATCTTAAACAAACAAAAGAACTACAAGAATCGGTCGGTAATGCTCGCTTGAGCGAATTGAAATGATTGGCTATTACCCCCTTCAATTAATCTCTAAAGTCGTGAAATTAGAAATGTCCAAGGTTTTCTGAACGACTAGAGAAAAATAATGATCGGAAAACACATTATCTCGAAAATCGGTAGAGAAGTACAGGTTGGGCAGCGTCTACAAAAATTTGTCACACGCACGTACACTGTACCATGCACAAAAGCACACAGAGAAATTCACCTATGGTTTTTTCCCTCTGGGATATCAAGTTAACAGTTATTTCTACCCCAGGAACCTAATGTACTATTTCTATTATACTTTTTGAGATTAGAAATCAATCGTGAATCGGATGTTCTTATGAATAATAAATCGGATTGGGAGTTTACTTAGATTTTCTTTAATATGATATAAGTCCGAGATGAAATCGAGGGAGAAGTTAGGTTTTGAAAGGAAATCGCGAATAACGAATGACACTTACAAGTTGATTGACGACTAATCTATCAACTTCCTTCTTGAGGGAGACAAGGAGGAGGCGGAGCGAAGAAATAACATCGGTCGTCATTGGCGTAGCAGTGCCAATAACTGCTAAAAATTTGATGATGAGACTCTCTGGGATGTGAAGTGACAATTGAATTGATAAGCTCTATTGTGATCACCTGTGCGATCAATTCGTTCCTATTCAATCTACGAATTTGCAATTTGTTAGGGAGGCTCTCTGGTGTATGAAGGGACGATTGAGTTGATGAGTGTCCTGATCACAGCTTAGAAAGCTTAATTCTCTCCTATTGACTCCTAAGAATTCTTGGTTTTCTCAAAATGTATAGCAGCGTGGAAACTAAAACTAATTTTCCTCCTCTCATCAGAAATCTATCGAAATCTCTCATATGAAAATGCATCGCCCATAAACAATAGTGTCATTCTATGTATTCCGTTAAAGTGGAGAAATCTGAAGCTTTTTTTCTTTATTTATCATAAATAAAGTACTGAAATTAATATTTATCTTGGTACTTTCTGGAAATTCGAAATTGAGTTCAGTTAATATGACTATATTTACGACTGTCGCTATTGACAATATGCGTCAGCTAGTTAAAAATCATTGTATTGGATATAGTATTTAAAAGTTAGCCTCTTATTGCTTAAATTTCTGTGGATATCTCGTTTCGCAGATATTCACTATTCGTAATTAATTCAAGAAAAAAATAACAAGAAATCCACAAAAAAGAGTTAAACACTCGTAGATCGGTTTTGGTTTTTTACAGCATCGGCTGAGTTTCATTCTGTAGTATGCTGATGATGGTGTAAAAACGGAAAATGGTCTGCAAGTGTTTAGCTCTATGATTTGTGGATTATTTTATCAAGCTTCTCTTTTTGGTTTGAAAATGGATTTCCATTATATCGCCGCATCCGCTTCAGGATGTGTAGTTCAAGATATAGTTCATATGTAGGTGGCGTTGAGAATGAGCTGACAAGCAAATGCGGTAACGAGCTAGGACGATGCGTAATTGCCTAACAATATGCAAATGAGACTACTCATCGTCGGAATTTGAATGGGACAGAAGGGTTTCTCTCTAGGCAACGTCCCTTCCCTGGAACTTACTTCTTGATTTTATTATTCCGAAAGATCAATACCACCTATATATAACCCCAGAATTAATCAGGTTCGCCTGAGGTTCACTGAATGCAACGCTTCCTCTTTTCCCAGATCTCCTGAAGGTGCATATGTTGTAGCGTTGCGAAACGACGGGAAAGGTGAAGTAAAGTTATTGCGGAAAACAATCCTTCCTTCTTGAAACATCACTCGTATTCCTAGCTGATATAATCGATGACCTTGTTGTTACTAGTCATAGATGAAAATTAAGTCACAGGCAAGACCTTATGAATTGTTTAGTTTCCATCAATTTAATTATGGAATTAGTATCCCGCATGCAAAAGTTAAAAAAATAATTGTGGAATCAAGAAATTGTTGTTATTGTGGTTAAATTACTAATTCTTCAGAAAAAAAATTGATAACAGTTTTTTATATTTTCCTCTACTGTATTCCCTCCTCTAACTTGTATGAGAGGTTTGAGCCCCCGCATCCGTAACTCCAACGCGTTTTCGATATCCTCGTGAACGATATTATCCCACTCATGATTCGCTACAGTCCCATGTTGATGGAGATTTTCCAATGGTGGATACCGAATTCTTATTTTCACAATGTCCCTAACATTCTGCAAACAAGCTCTGTTCAATTATGATTTGTGCGAGCGGAGAAAACATTTTACCTAGCTGATAAGTAGAGGGTATAAACGAAGAAATTGAGTGATGCTTTAATTTTGATCATGTGCACACTTCTGATATCTGAATGCTACTATTTGTGTACGGTCATTCATAACTCACGGATCTATTGACCTTTATCTGTATTAAATCCTCGTATAAATCCTATATTTAGAATTTTTACCAAAGTTTCTGTTTGAAGATTGATTTTGGAAGTAAATTCCACTGAAATCCGATCCGATGTTTTTGCGAACATTGCCTCCCACAATAATACCTGTTGTGTAGTTCATGTTAGTCACATTTGACCATCCAAGTTGGAAAGTAGAAATTATGAGTTTTGACCGTTTTCATCCATCAAAGTCATGACTATGTTTAATTTTTCCAAAATGAGCTGATTTCCCATCAAGTTCTGTATTGAAGACTGACTGTGTGAAAATTTTCATTTTGAATGAATGCCGAAAGTTGGCTGTATGCAGGACGAGGTTTGGTTTCTCTTACCTTGTGTTTTAGTGTATTTGCTGAATCGATTATTCAAATATGGTTGACGTAAAAGTGGTACAGTAATTGATTGTTGTGAAATTTGATTAATTTTCACCAGTTTATAGGGGTTTATAGGATTCGGTTATTGGCACGATGTTATAACGCGTAACAGCTGTCCGTTCTGTTGTATAACACGTTGTCGCGAGATAAGAATGTTTGTTATATCAAATTGACCTTATCTCACTCGATATTTTTTCTTCATTATGATTTAGGTACCTGGCTATTGAAATCACGTATCACCAGTGACAATTATCTATTTGAAAGTTACAGTGAACCTGAACCCAGCGATTCGCCGAAAGTTGCACTATTATTCAATATATTCTTCTTATTCGTCCATGCTGAGTATTCAGCCGAATAGTGGACCATTGCCTAATTTGACGCGATGTGGTTGGGCTGTCATCGTCAAAATCGAACGCCACGACAGTTGAGAGGGGTGACAGCTCCATTTACCCTTAATAGATCACCACGGGCAGCGATCAGAGAACCGCTTTCCTGAATGTACGGGTCGCGGAACGTTGGACTCAACGAATTTTCGCAGAGTGGACTCATTCTTCCAGCCCGTTTGGGTTGAAACGGTCAAACCGAATAGGTTTGCAAAACAAGAGTAAATTAATTCGTTTATCCAACTGAATTGCCCATACATTCAAATAAATACAGTACGATTTGTATTTATTGAATTTCATTATAGTAAACGACACACTATACAAATGAGTTGAGGACATTTAACTAAGAATCTAGTTCAACACATTTCAAACTAAAAACTGATTAGTTCTTGGTTGAATTTTTGGAATTCACTCTCGAAGTGAATTAGGTTAAATTGTGAAACTAATTGTTCGTTTCTCTGCGCCTTACGTCAGGTTCAACTGAAAAAGATGAAAAATTGTACCCAGTACATTCTTTTAAATTTTCGATCGTTACTAGTTCGTTCGCTTCAAACCTTGCTAAATAGGGAAATAGTTTTATCTGACTATTTGTACGTTTTAATCTAATAAATAACGGTTAATAATGAGTAGTCGTTCGTTCGTTCGTTCGTTCCAGTATCCGCTGATTCCTACCCAGCGCTTGTATATTCCAAGTTTGTTCTGAACTGAATTGAATGATTTATTGCAGAAACATTTACGTTGCAATGAGTTGCGTTACATGAAGGAATAAACATAACCATCGATAATGTACATTTCTGGATGAACAAACGAAAAGTAAAATAGATATGTTTTGGATAAATTCTGATTATCCATCTCGATGCTAGGATTAAAGTAAATCTCATAGGTTTGAACAGTCAGCTAAATCACAGGTAGTAGTTTGAACATTTTAGTAATTTGGTAACTCATGTTGTTTTCACTATTGTAATAATTTTGTTTATGAAATCAGCCATATAACGGAATTGCATAAGCTTCAATGGCCAAACTTTTAAAAAGCCTGAATTTGTTCTGTTTTCCTTCCCTGGCAACCAGGTCATACAGCAAGGGCTCTGTATCAATTAGGTGCCTTTACCATTCATGTGTTCCGCTAAAAAGCTGTATTTGGCTCACATGTCGGTCATAAAACATGAAATGGTATAGGGTATCTAACTGTGCAACTGAACTGCAGTTCATTCAATGGGGTTACAAGTCCAATACATATGCCAATCTCTTATGGTATATTTTTACCGACCCCTTACAGCCTAATCGCAGCAATCAATTTCCAGATGAACATGTTTTAGGGAAGTGGTGATTGTAGCGTTAATCCGAGCAACTTTGAACATCCACGCAAAACTAGTGATTCTCTACCATCGCTCAATTGTGTTGTTCCACGTCCCTTGACCTTACTCAAGTTAGGCTTGACACAAATTTCTTCACCGTTAATAATGCACAGCAGGTCATAAAGCGGAGAAAAACCATTTGAATGCCGCAGATTACATTTTCTTGCATAAAGGCTCACTAACTGGTTTGGGAAAACGGCCCTCTTCCATTGACAGGATTCTATACCAATATTTCGTCAAGAGCAGTAAATTAAGGATTCATTCATCATGTTGGCCTGAGTCCGCATTCAGAGAAAGTGTGGGAAGAAGTAACATCTTCGGTTTTGTACTCAGCAAAAATTAGCATTCCTGTATGGGTAAGTTTTAAAATGATTTGTAAAATACTGAAACTTCCAAATTGATGTTTAACAAGTAGGCGTACGTCGTCACGTATGGGTCCTTCCGCCTGATGTTAGGGCAATTCTGCAATCTGCTTGTAGAGTGAACCTTTTCAATGAAAACCGCTCTCATTACGTGTGTTCATACGTGGTTATATGCTTCTATTGACGATGTGTTGGCTCAACTTTTAAACACGATTTCATACCGTGGCAGAGTCGGTGTTGTCGAATCACCTAGATATGCGAAGGGAGGCTACCACAGAGAGGCTAATCCGTTTATTCACGAGGGGAAACAGAATTTTGTCGACCCCGTTTGATTAAAGTTCATCAAATATGGGCTCGTGGATTTAACTGCTAGTGACTATATCGATTTTTTGCATAACAAAATTACTAGTTTCAAGTATTAGTAAACGTTATTCATCGTATTTCACAAAACGAATATAATTCGAATACTGCAAATAAATTGCTGAAGAATCGCAACGCCATCGTTCCTGCTGCATTTGGATAATCTGTGTGACTGGGTGAAATAGGATTCGACTTTTCGATTTGAATGAGATGTACAAAACGTTGATTTAGTGCAGGTTAAGTGATTGGGCGATATACATGAGTGCAGCTCGATGATCCCGATCATTGGTCTGGCCAGGAATAAAGAACTCAAACTTTGAATAGGTGTATACTTCTTATCTGATCATCTGAGCATATATCGCTTTTGGGATCTTAGCTGTTCTACTTTCCTAACCTTCAGATACATTTTGGATTTAATATTCGCAAGTCTGTTGCCATGGTCGCATCTCTTCATTCTCATGCTCCTATGTCAGTGTGTTTATATCGCTAGTTATCTTCGTAATTCCACAATATTTTGTGCGTTTATTGAATCTAAAGTTCTCTTATATGGGTAATGTTCCACTTTAGTGTTAATTTATGGATTCCTTCTTTTTATCACTGGTTGTGGTTTTCCAATCCGCCTCTTGAATTGAAAATTTTCACTTCTGAAGTTTCAAGCTTAACCTCAAAACACGATTTCACTCCGTCGGGTAGTTGCACGGTATAGCTCAATAACCAAGATTTGCTATGGGAGGCTACAGTTGGGAGGCTAATCCGTTTAACGAGGGAAAACAGAATTTGGCGACCCGGCTTGACTAAAGTGTATTAAATGCGGCCTCGGGATGATTGGGTGATGGACTTCAATATAACTACCTGCCCTAATTTCAGAGAAGCTCGAGGGACGGCGATGTAGCCCGATAGATAATGCAACAGGTCACCTTCCGCTCGCTCATCTGCCGCCCGTTGTCACCTCCCGAACCCCTCGTCGATACGATGTTCCTCCGCGATCCTTATCACGACGCGGTCACATTCATTTGCACATTCATCACAAGGATCCCGTCATGTCGAGAGGATTACCCGCGCGTCGCGCTGTCTGGAAGTGTTTATTACGGGGTTGACGTTGATAACGTTGTGGTTGGTATCGGACTACATGTAAATGCACGGCGGAGGTAAAACTGTTAATTTATCAGAATACCTCATTTTGGTTTGTTATTTTTAAAATAAATTTGTTATCTACAAACAAACAAAAATTGTGTTAAACTACTGGGCGAAAGTTAATGAAACTTGAGTATAAATTAACATTTGGGGTCTAGTTGGGAGCCAGTTCCCGTCATCAATCTAAGTCAATCGTAAAGATCGAAATCGAAGATCTGAAATTCCGAAAACCTGAGTATCGAAAAATTTTCGAACCATTGTTTTCATGTTCGTGATTGATGCACGTGCCTTTGGAGAATCGATTGAGCCCATCCGGTCTGCTTTTCGTTCACCCGTTCGTTCTCACCAAGGGTTAGAACTGTGACAGAAATTAGATCGTCAACGCAAATGTGAATGTAAACTAGGGATGTCCAGAAATTATCGATATTCATCCGTCGATCATTGATATTTTTGGGTGATATTTTCTGTCCCGATATATCGATAAATCGATATTGAATGCACAATATCGGATCCGATATTTTTCAGCTGTAAATCATCATATCAACCATATCCTGCATCTTATTGCTCAAAAATAATTTTATGATTTCCATTGAAAAATAGGGGGATTATATCAGATGAGGTAGGCAAATCGTAGGTAAAAAAGGTGGGGACATCTTGGGGACTTGGGTTCTAACCAGTTCGACCCTCATCTGAGAGCACATAAATCAGAGGGTTTTCCTCACCTCCATATCCCTGACCAATATTGGTTTGATTGAATTTTTTTTTTTTTTTTTTTTTTTTTTTCCTTCTTACTTCAATTCCTACATTGATTTTACAACCCTAGTCTGATAATTTACTTCCCTGGATCCTGTGCATAATTATTATTATGAATAAAGTTTCATTGAATTTTTGAGTGGTTGAATTCTTTACCTATAGTAGAATGAAATTCGATAATGAATTATTATTCACTGGACTCATACTAAAGTTTGAAGAAATATATCGAAATATCGACATTTTCCTTGGATATATCGATTTACTAAAACGATACTTTTCAAGAAAATCTATATTCTATACATCGATATTATTTTCCGATCCCTAGTACTATCTACATTCCAACACACATATTTCTTGAAAATTTCATCAAAATCATCTGGAAGCCGTAAAAATGCAGTTTATTACAAGGATCAGTGGGCACGTCCACACTCGCTCATACCGAAAGGTATTCAGAATGGTTTGAATCTCCGTTTACGAATGGAAATTTTGATTCCGTGCAAGAAAGTTTGTCTCCTGAATCTGAAAACATTACTTCCCCTAAAGATAGGTTCATACCACCCACGGACTAGGTTCGGCGATTGGGGGACATCAAGGGGCCAGACCTACCCCACCTTCAAGACCTGGCGGTCGTGCGGGTACTGTATACCCACTTCGCCGTCTCGTACCAATTGGGTACTGGTGCTTGGAGTTCTCTTTTGGTTGGACGGTGCTGGGATTGAAACTAAGATTATCAAGAGCAAATCGTTCCAACTTTTATTGATCTACTAGAGTCGTTCAATTGACGAAACAGGAACTAACCTGTAAAACGAACGGGAATGAAAACGAAAATTTAGAGAGGGATTAGAAGTTTGGGCTAACTTGCCATCTGCCAAAGAATGGACCCTGGGCAGAGTTATGAAACGGTAAGGAGTAGTGTTGTATGAAGTGAAGTCGATTGAAAGGAAGATGGGAAAACACGTTAATTATCGAATTCTCGATTTTAAGTTGCGTAACTTAGGGAAATTAAAGCTCCCCTAGTTTCCATATTCAACAGTCGGGGTTTGTTATCATTCGGTTCGGAAAAGTATAACCTTTTAAAAATTCACCTTGGAATCTTTTCCCTTGATTTTGTAGAGTGAGTAGAGAAAACCATGCAAGAATAGAACCGTGACGGACGGGATGTTGATAATTTTTGTTCAGTTGGTTAAGGGTTTTGATGGTTTAAGAATGTTTCAAATGGAAATAAAGTACCTATTGGAATCTGCTATGAATTCTCCATACGAAGCGTGTCTTTTTGAGAAGTTCGAGTGAATTAGGTGATTACTGCAGAATTCTTTGCATCCATTGGTTGGATAGGGACTGTACCGTAGACAAGGTATACTGAACCACTTAAAGCAAGTCAATGTTGTACGTTTATTCAGTAAAATCTCCGTACAACACCCTCGACCAGCATCTACGTTACTATTTTTCACCTATCACCCGTGAAAAATGAACTCACGCAGTTTTTAGTGTTCGCATTTTTGCCCTGATCCAACTAGAAAGCTGACATTTTGATGGTATCTTCAGTGGTTCTTTCTAGATTGATTAGAACAGGAAATAGATCTCCGGCTGACTTAGCTGATCAAGACCAAAACGAGCGACGATATTAAAATACCTGCAATTGTATAATGGACGTTATGGGGACACGACTTAGAAATCTACGTTGAAATTCCATCAACTGGTTGTGGCTCACATGAGAGTTTTTCCTAGATTTCATTTCTTCGTTGAAGTGGGGTAAGAAACGTAGATTCAGTGAAGTTTTCTTCCTAGTGGCTCGTGTTCAGGGCATCTGGACAAGGCAGATACTGGAAGCTGGAGTGGTGAAGTGTTAACCAACTTCCTTGACCTGATCACAAAGATTACATTTCTTTGGATATTTTTGTTTGTGAGCATAGTAATTCAAGCGGTACCATGATCGTTCACATTGTGAACGTACTTGGGTGTGGTAAAAATCGCCTAGCATAAGGTGGGGATGGCTGGCTGATATGATTGGTGTGAATGTTTTATTCAAGAGTTTCTCTTGAAATCGAAATTTTAAAGTTCTATGTAGTGGAATTTGGATTTTTTTTTCTTTTTTCAATTTTAACCTTGCTGAATTTCAGTTGGATTCCTACGTCGTGTCCTCGTAGTGACATAAGTAGAACAGAATTCTCTTCAGTTCATCCTAGAAAGTTAGAATCAAGGGACCAGTGAATATTGAAATTACAGGCTCAATCTCAATCAGCTGATTTTTCGGATCTAAAGAGTTTACTCTGTTCATCCCCGGAAACTGGCATTTGAGGGAGATGCCCTCTTGGACAAAAAGCGATTGGAGTACGGCCTCCCTCCAAGTCTACCCAATCTGCCAAAATCACAGCAAAAAACATTTCAAGAGTTAACAGATGGTCCAGTCATTCCATGTTTTTTAATATAAGCCACTCTGTGAGTGCAGCTTTGAGTGCACCTTTTTTCTTCGAATTGATGCTTTTTGAAGCTGCTATCCGATTCTGTGGTCGAATGCTTCGTAGTTTGATTCATGGTTTTACCTTGCTGTTTCTCGAGTGACCCCTTCACATTAGTGAAACATTAGTACCATGTCACCTTCCATGTTACGAGTCGGTTGCCTCGCCCCAAAGTTATTAATGATTCCTTGGATGCTATGTTAACAAGCGCAATGAAAGCAATTACGCAAAACACGGTCAGTGCCAACTCAACCTGCTAGACATTTAGAAGAACCCACTATACCCTGTCTCACACGCTGTACAAACACTCGCTGCGTCACCATCGATCTAGTGTTGCGATGTTGGGAATCCCCTTTTGTTCCTGGACAGTCAATTTATTGGTCACCTCAGTGACGTGATATAGTATAGTACTCGTAGGACTCGCCATTAAGAAAATGAAAGCTGATTACTATTTATTATCAAGATCAGTTATTGCATTGAATTTTAATGGTAGTTTAGATCTAACAGCCAATTATTTTTAATTCCAGCAAACGTTATAAAATGATATAAGGACTCTAATTTTATCACTTTCTTCAACTCAAGAACTTTTATCGTCATATATAATTCTGTTAAAATCGTTTTATAAATAAATATTTTATTGTATCAGTTTGATAACTTTAGGTAGCCAACGACCAAAAATAAGTTATCCAAAACAGCTGAGATGCCTGAAAAAAGGTCACTAAAACACAGTCGTTTGACTCCATCATTCATCTCAGGGGACTTCTTCTGCTGGGAAACTGCTTTTTACAACGGCCATTAAATTTGGATTTTTTTACTAATTTTGTATTTCTACCCTCGCCCAGCTCGTTACTCGAGGAAATGGTAGAATATGTGTTGGAAAGAGGGAATGTGAAAATGTGGTGAATAAAATAGAATCATTAGATAAAGAGTTTATATTTGAATAATTATAACATTAATTCTGCCACATTAGTCTTGGACAAACTTAATTTCATCCTCATCAATCTTGGATAAATTGAATTTCATTGAGTGTTGAAATCTTACTGCTTAAAAACATGCCTTCAAAACAGTAATGTAAGTTTAATGAAAAGAAAAACAACTAAATGTACCCATTATAAATTCGGTGGCGATTTAATCGTTACTATAAATTTTATACTGTTTCACCATGTTGGTGACTTCATCTATAAAACCATTTGAGGGAGTGTTAAATTTGGACTTTGAACAATAATTCTACCTATTAATTGTTACTGTGTGATAATTTTGACGGTGATAGGTATGACCCATCTGATTTACTTCCCCGAGAATGTACACAGCGAAAGGGTTCGACAAAATATTCGTTCAAATAGTAATCGTTCAATTTTTTCCGGGGCTGGAATTGGTGCATTATCGGAGAATCGCCCGTTTATATGTTTGGGTACCTTCAGGGTGGTGGATCTATAATTAGAGGTCACCACTTTTGAAAAGTTGCGAACCACTACTCTACGCTTTCGGTCCATCATGTTACTGCAACACTACATTATTAATCGAACTACGTAATGTGGCCCTAAGTGGTTGGCTCCATCGTCGTGAATTAATAATTTTCAACCAACTGAGCCAATCGACTCCTGATGTGATGAAACTGGGTTTCGCCGCGCTATGACTTTTTGAACAGGTCCGATTCAATTTACCTCGCGTCAATCAGTCACTCCCCTGCCTCGAGTATATTGTTTGCATTCAATCAAGGTGTCGCATTCAGCCACTCGCCTCCCGTCCTAGGCCCCCATTCAATTTTCGTTCCGATCGATATCCGAGTTTATTCATTTAATTATGAGGTGTTGCTGTTAGTTAACAAATATTGAGTCGGCATGTTTCCTTGTTGAGTAAACGCATTTTCAATCGATATCGGGATATTTTCCTTTGGAATGAATGAGTTTTTGGAAATTCAATTTGAAATTCTACCTCCAACGGGAATTTAATTTCGGAGCTGGTCGAAGCTCTTCGAATGAAACCCAGTTGAGCTGTCCATAACCGGTAGCGTGCAGTGGTGCATTCCTCGTGAATTTTTCACCCTCGTGCCATCGATCCATCTAGTGATACCTCGTCTTCACTTTCCCTGTATACGTTTACCAAAAGGATGAATAGCAACTTCACCCGCAATCGCTTGGACTTGTTAACACTTGACTTTAACACTTGATATTTGTTTTTACCTATACTTCGCTCCCTTAAATGCGCAAAGCTGTTAAGTCATGCATTTTTGGGCAATCGATTATATATTCGCATTTACCGTTATTGAAAAACTGTTTTAATTACACCGTTTTCTTTGTTTTTATTACCACAATAATTACTTTATAAAACTTACCGATAATTATGGTTGTAATAAAAACAAGAACACCAATGATTTAGTAATAGTCACTTGAAATGTAATGGCAATTCCAATTTCCGTTATTCAGGATTGGAAATGATCCCATCACAGTAAGAAATGGTTTATGAGGGAGAAATACTCCGGTTGTAACTATTAATATTACTACCAAAATTAATAACTCTATCTGGAAAGAGGTTCACATTTCTTCGTGTG
This sequence comes from Creontiades dilutus, assembly GCA_031894815.1. Taxonomy (NCBI): domain Eukaryota; kingdom Metazoa; phylum Arthropoda; class Insecta; order Hemiptera; family Miridae; genus Creontiades; species Creontiades dilutus. Next base: position 517,361 of record JAVIWC010000643.1, read on the forward strand.
TCAAATTTAGGTATTTTAATATCCAATCAGGTTTCAAACATCTGTATGGTCCGATCTCAAATACCTGAAAACACTATTGATATTTCACTTCTCTGCATAGATACTTGGAATTCAGGGTCTCAATTAACTTTTCATAACTTTCATGGGCCTAAAAAACCCCAAGTTCGAATCAAAAATAGTTTGTACAAAAAACTGATAGCAACACAATTCCTCTATGACGTCATTCAGCTTTTTTAACGGCTGTTTCGGTCCCTATTCTATCCCCGGGACACTTTACATTTCACTTTTTTGGAAAGCTCCCTTCGAACATTTTCAGTTGACGAAATGCCATAGAATAGGATGAATTACTTCTTATTCAACTTCCAGTAAAGGAAGCTAAGGGAAGAAAAAACAAGTTGGCTGAAAGGATGTCATTATAGGAATGGAAATGGTTGTTGGAATTACATTTTTTCATCAGTGGTTGAAATTCGTTATGGCAATTTGTTATGGCTTTTTTAGCAACTCTTCTCTTCAAGAATTATTCGTTGCGATTAAACTCGATTTAAACGGAAGATGAACAAAAAAACTGTCATCACGAATGCTTGAAATGACCATGTTTCTTCGTTACACTAATATTTTTGTTTTAATACATTGAGATTTTCGAAGGGATATTCATGAGTTCGTTGAACTGTCGGTTCCTCCATTTTGTGAAGGGGTCGTTAGATTTCTTAATTAGGTGTGATTTATGTTCACATCCAACTTGTGCTTTACCGGACGTCATGGTTGGTGTCATTCGCGATTCGTGCATTGCTATTTGACATCTTCAGTATCAGTGCTTTAAATTAAAAAATAACTTGTAGTTAGTCTGCAAATAAAATGGGTTTATCAATGCTGGCTCGCATTTCATCAACAAAAGAAATACTTGTGTTCAATGTACAATGTTGTGCTTTTGGGAGCTCGTTGGGGTTTTATCTTCCTAGCAATATGAAACATTCTGACTAATCGGTATCTACGACAGAGAAACTTGGATAAACTGATGAGGGTGTGTTGACTCGTGTATCATGTGAGGATATGAACATATTTACAATGGTAGAGACTGAGTCCTGTACATTGGAGTCGTGATGAATCAGATTTATAAGTCAACATTTCTATGATTAACTAATTTATATGTATTATAAAACCTCAATTATCTTACGCCGGTTGAAGGAACTGTGTATTCAGCTCTACTGGTAATATTACTGCTTATTCTGGGCTGTTGAAATCTCTATTGCAGATTTTCAGCTGATATGTTGAATGATCTCGGTCCATTCGGTTAACAGCCCGATGGCTTTGCGGGTTGAAGCCGCTGGAGCGAAATAACAATGAAAATACGAGTCTAATTAATATTGGATAATGCTTCTTTAAAAATACTCGGGTTATTGGAAAATTAAACGGTGATCTCGGCTTTGCTCGTTTTCACAGCGAGTATATTTTCACATGTTGTGGTGACATTGGGTGATTCGGTTATCTAATCGGAATTAGTAGCTGTTCATGAGGAGTCAACAACACACAGACTGATTATGCACGACAGTGGGGTAATTTTCTGCTACAAGTTAAATATTCCGAAATTAACCCTGCTTTGGACAGTTTCATTAGTCGATAACTCGAGGCTTTACGTGATTCAATTAAATGACAGAAAACATTTAATTATTATTCTACATTAATTTTGGGAATGTTTCAAACCCATTTTGATTGTTCATTCGATAATTGAGGTTTGGATGTTGAAATTGTTGATTGATTTTTAATAATTCTCCTTTTTAATAATGGTCCTAACTTCCAGCCATCTCGATTGCTTCACACGTACAGGTGCTGTGGACCAAAAACTGATTGAAACGTTGTTTTTTGAGGTTTTAATTGTCCTAGTTATGTGGGTATCCACTTTTCCAGTAATTTTAGCGCCAAATCGATTGAGATGGGTCCCGGACTATATATGATCTAAAAAATAGCATTTTTAGGGTGAAAATATAGAAAAAATGGTTATTCAATTCAATTTTTTAAAGCTGCAGTCATGTAAACTTTAGTTGGGCAGTGGAGTTCGAAAATAGTAAATCCTTGTGAGATTTTTATTTTTTTATAATATTGGCTATTAACACGGTTTTCTTGGAAACCGTCTACAGAAAAAATAACGTCTGACAACTAGTAGGAGAAGGTTTACTGTTTCGAATTACGCTCAGATTAGATACCTTACTTCATCAATTTAGTTTCCGAAACCAGTGACATACACCAAAAGGGACAGTTGATTTTGCATCTTAAAAAAGGTTCAAGTCCACTTTTTCTTCTTAGTTCGCTAGGTGATACAATTTTCACCGAAATCACTCTGGATTACATTCCCTTCCATCAGCTGTCTCAAAGATCCCAAATACCGCGTCATTTCATTACACTCCCCTTCTATAAAGGAGACGATGTGGATTATTCGGGACTACATCTATTACCCTTAAGCACTGCAATATTATGTATTTTTGCTTTCTTCTATTATATTAGCAACCAAACTGCAGTTTTTCAAGCCATAAGTATAAAGGGTCTGTACACGTATTAAACGTCATCATTGGTTTTTTCCAAGTTCCAAATCAAACAACGGTTAGCCAAGGCTGTTTAAAACTTGACATGACCCCTGAGTATTAAGGCTATTTACCACTTATCGCTATATAGGTTTACTGTTTGTAATCTGATCCAACCCGTCTTTATTTGTATATTTTGTTTCCCATTCGTTTGAGGGTTGACTCCGCAGGTTATGTCGATAAACCGAAACATTGTGACGTCTCATTCAAGTCTTTTCTTTTGGCGCCTCGTTCTTCGATTTCTTCGCATCGTCGGATATTTTGAAAGACTTGGTCCCGACGATCCCGCCTGACCTTAATGCAGCGTCCAAGTCCATCGCATCAGCCAACTTCTCGTCTTCTGTGCCGTGAGCCTCGATGTCTTCCCACCTGGTTGAATGAGCCATCGATCCGCCCTTGTCCTTGGGGGGTTCATTGACCTTGCGGCTCTCGCTTTCCCCTAGATCCGATTTCCGCAGAAGATGGAATAAATATGAGAGAGTTTTATTTACGGCCCCAAGAAAAAAGTACGACGTTAATAAATGACATTGGTGGACCTGTTGCGTGAGCCCTTGACAGTCTTAGCAAGCAGTTTCTGTAACTTTGTTGCAACAAATGCTCTGAAATTATTATTTATTACCCAAGACTTCCTAAATTGAGAACATTCATATTTTATAAAGAGGGTTAATGGTATTTTTAGGGCCAATACGGTAAACCGCGTTCTTGTAGATACATGAGGTTGTAGCTGTAAGTCGAAAAGGCACCTTCCACTCTTTTAGAAGTTGACTTGGTCACTTCCGATTTGTGAATAATTTATCTAAGAGATTGGAATCAAGGTAACTCCCCCTGTCCAGGATTTTTGAAGAGAAAGTTGTGTAGTACGCCCATCCGATGAGGATGAATTATTTAGTTAGTCCGCCATATATTGAAGGTATGCTGAAGGATTATAGAGCTGCTAAGTCAGAAATGTTAGCTAATCCTAACATTTCTAGAACATATGAAAGGGACAAGATGACAAACTAAATATACGAGAGGTAGAACAAACTTAAACCTTGGACATTTTTGTAACGATAGTATTCTTATCGAAATTTGACTCCAGCTTGATAATATTATGCAATCTATAATATAGACGGCAATAAATAAAACTCAAGTGCAGTTCCGTACGTACGTATAAGTATGGACGTGATAATATATATGCAAAATATTATTTTCTATTGCTGTTGTGCATAAGGAACTCTTTGTGATATGTTTACATTTTTCGTATATTTCATTAAGCCGAGAGCGCATTTTTCGCTTGTAACATATGATTTATTCTAAAATGGAGTTTCAATTTCAATTTATCCTGCTCCGAATCTCTCAAATTACTCTACATTGAACTCCAATTGGTTGAAATTGATTAGTTTCTTTGCTCTCAAATTTATACATCACTCTGCACGAGCGGATGTCATCCATCAAGCATCTTGTGTGAACATCCTAAATCTCGATTTTGCTCAAATTTTGAGGATATTTACCTTTCCCATCTCATACGAATTGCAAAAGAATCACATCGTAGTCTCGCCAGTCGACAGCGTTCATCCAATTAAGGACACTTTCAAGAACATTTTTGCCACGTAAATATTTCTAACAATCTCAATTTTAACGTTTTCGAAGGTTATTCCAAACATTTCAACGACCTGTACATTCATCTTACCGATTCGACGAAGCTGTGTATCACTAAACTGGCCTGACTGTCTTTTTAAATTCATTTTCGACTCATCGGAAGGCCCAGGAACCTCTCCACATGATTAAAAATCTCCTTAGTTGCAGGCTGAATAATGTCTTCGCCCCCACAAAAAATTTACAAATTCTCTGTTTGTTTAAAACTCACAAATTTTAATAAGATTGCGTTATAGCCTACTAATGATAATGCCTTCTTATACAAAAGAATCATGGATTCTCTTTTTCACTCTGACTTAGACCAACTAAAACTTCAACTATCCTTAAGGGATTTTACGGTTTGGCATCAATATGGCTGGTCCCTCCTTCCCGTGCCTTGAAACTGCTATCCTTAATCATAAATCTGAAGTGAGGGTTATCCTGTGGCTGTTACGGGCTTTTCGCCTCAGACCTTGGGAGGAGTCACAAGTCCATTCCATCACTTCCTTGGCACATTCTAGCTGAGCCAAGGTGAGAACTATTAATATTGACTGCCCAGACTCCCCTTTACTCCTGCCATAGGCAAATTTGGCAATACTTTTTAAATATTATCCCTTATAAATTTCCCCCTGCCTTGCCTATTTCAACCCATTGCATCACCTGCTTGTGTTTGCTTCATTTTACAGTACTTGCACCCATAAATGATTACAATTCATGATGTACTAACCTGTGCTTTGAGTGATGTTCTCGTCTTCTTGTATTTGTAAGCGGCTACGTTCAACTGGTTCCTCGTGTTCTTCCGAATCGAGAAAAACTACAGTCACCGTGATATCATCTCTGATGTTCCTGGCCTCCCCTAGGGGAACTGTCAGTTGCCGGTTCACTAGGTCCAACGATCCGCCCAAAGCTGCTCGGAGCAAATACGTTGATGGGTTTTCATAGGATTCGCTAGGGCTCATTGTGATCATTTCTTGAATACACCGCTGCGGGAATACTTGCTCGTAATAGCATTTCTTGATTTTGAGTGTGCTCGGTGACCGATTTTTGTGATCCCCGACCAATTGTACAACCTTTTCACGTAAATATGATGATTGATTAGCATCATTAATAATATAAATCATAAACGTACATTTGAAACACAAAACCTACTCTTTATGTCAGTTTGACTATACACAAATATGTCGGAGTTTCTTTGTTGGTTAGTGGCTTCTTTATGTTTTTCTCCTGTCACATATGATTTGTTTAGCTTATGTGTTACCGGTAACCTATCCGTGATTCGGAGTGCAGTGGTTAGTCGCTGCAGCTCGTATTTCAAGCGCGCTTCCAATATGACATTTTGTCTGTCAATATAACATATTAGTGACTTCAGCAAAGTTTCTTATGAATGGAAAAATATGCCTAAGTGATTTGATTGAATATATCAATACTCGTGAATATCGTCAGTGTTTTGCATTCGACAGTCACTATTGTGTTATTTCGGTACCTACTGAATGTTTCCTCTTCACGGTGTTGTATCGTGATTGGCTGAAGTTGAAACTGTTCGAATGCAACGGCCAACTTCTGACTCACCTGTCGCCCCATCTAACTCACCATTTCCGGGCTCAGAACGTCCCAAAGTCCGTCGGTTGCCAGCACGAGGAACTTGTCCTCTGATGTTATTTTCCGATGAACGACATCCGGGTTGGCCGTGAGGTACGGAGGCGTCCTGTAGTTTGCTGATATCACCTCCTTGCCGTAGAGCGGTACCGCAGCGCGTTCAAGCACTTCCAACGGCCATTTATATCTGTAAAGGAATTGACAATGACTTCGCTTCCAAGTCTACCTGTAGGCAGTGGAAGCATTATCTTCACTTTTGAGGAATGAGGAATTGTTTTTACTGAATTCAAAATGTCCACTCCCACCTTACAAAGTATCCCATCCTGAACACACACACATACACACACTTGTTTGGAATAAATTTCTGCTTTTTTTTTGGAAATGATCGAGTTACGCTGTTGGTAGCCCTCTAAACGTCTACTCGTCCGATCTCGCTAGAATTTCATGCTCTTCATCTTAATTTACTAATTACCCAAACCATATTCATCCACTATGGAATCTTATAGAAACAACAAAAGTTTTGTTATGGATGTATGTTGCATGTAATGGAAACAAGGAACTACTTCAATGCCCTCATAAAACTGAACTGAGAACATGTCGATTTCATTGTAAAACGCAGTAGTTATTCATTAATTTCAGAAATTGTTTTTAATAGATATTTCAAAGCTCACGAATGAATTTTAGAAATAGTTCTTCCTGCGCCATGGTTTCCGAATTTCAGAAAAATTGGGGAGGTGTCGAGGTACCCTTATCTTTGACAGCACGCATCCAAATCCTGACACAGAAAGCGTGGCAATTTTTCTTTCTTTTAGTTAAGACTTACCTGAAATCTCCAAATGATCTGAGTGGCATGAGCGAGCCAAACAGCCTTTCTTGTTGAATTACAGATTTCCTTTCACTATTCGGATGTTCGTTCCTCAAACGCTCTACTTCTTTATGATTTTTGGCCGTATGTTCTGTGTTCATCTTGAGAGCAGTCCATTTACCATTCTTTTTCTATGTATTGAAAACCAACGCATTTTCAGTTTCCAGTATTGGTTAATATTTCAAGCAACAGATAAAATTGTATTTATTTTTGTTCAGATAATTCATAACTACTCATAATTATGCAACTATAACAATATCAAAAAAGTGAATAATTAGAACAATTGAAGCGTCACGATCCATAATTCATATAATCCAGTACAATATTACAGCGATGCTAAGAACTTACCGTCTCTGGGTCGTTCCCATGCTAGATATCTGAGCTGTTATGTTTTAGCCGGGTATCACACATGGGGGAGGAGTGGAGGTGCAAAAAGAAATTCTCTACCAAGTATACTATTTGGTTCCTATAACTGCTCTTGTATATCGTGCTAGATATCTGATGTGTATAGGTAGGTATGTTGCTTGTCATACATAGGGGTGAGGTGATTGCAGTGACTGTGATGTACTCTACCAAATATACTATTTTGTTCCAGTATCTGCTATTAGAGCGAATTGGCCTCGTCAAGATATTCTTGCTCTAGATATCTGATCAGTATGAATATAGATATCTGAACGATTACGATGGGTGTCATACGTGAGAGTGGCGGTAACACCTACAATCAGTGTTCAAACAGTAATCCACCAACAGTAATCTTCAATAATTGAAGATTATTGGTGTTCGTGTTTTGCTCGTTCGACTTGTTCACTTTTCAGCTGGCATTTCGAAACTTCCATCTCCTTGTTTTGGCATTGGGATGAGTTTTATATAGGAAACACGTCATTTCGTTAAATCGTGTGTACACAGATTAACCCCTAGTATTTCAATATGGTGGATTCTAGGTCAAGATGTGAACTAGATACATTTTAAACTTGTTTTTCCTCCAATCTTTGGAATATTGAAATATGAAATAAACACAAGGAGTTAGTGAGTTTATACATGAAAAACACTTCACTTTCGACTAAATGTTGCGTACCCAACCTTCGACGCTCAACTTTGCATTTTTAAATTTGCATTTTGAGGTGGAGACTGTTGAGGTAGCAGGGGTGAATGTTAATAACGTTCCTTCTCGATTTTATGCAGTGTATTCAGCTTGGGCGAAGTGATTTTTTTAGTGTTCCTCGTTCGATTTGAACTACCATACGAAATTTCTCAAATTTATTGTTGAAGAAGAACATTAACTTTATTTTAAGGATTTAAGCTTAATGAAGAAAAGGTTAATGGTAGGGAATTAGGATTAAAAATGAACTTGAAAAACTGTACTTAATGGCGAATCGTTACATGGATCGTATTCTATACTACCTGCAACACCTGTTTAGCATTACATTAATGGATTCAATTGTGTTGGTTAATTCTACAAAAATTACTATATTGTTGATGGGTTCTCTTTTTCAACAGTATGAAACATGAATTTAACGTAAAACGCTTTCAGAAAACCTTGAAACAATTACATTAGAGTTGATAAAGTATTAGATAGTCTCATTTTGATTATCTATAATCGCCTTAGCTAGATACATAGTATTACCAAATTTTAGGAGGTTCCTCCCAGGTCATATGGACAAGTCTTTATCTTTCAACGGACGTTTCCTAATCAGTGATTGTGCTTAGTTGTGGGGAGGCCCAAGCATGAGAGAAAATATTACCAAATACAAATCCGTTTCAGAACTTTTCAAGACCAAAAAAAAAGTTTATTGTGCGAATGTGTGACCAATTTTTGTGACGCTGCCTATGGGTTTAACCGATTTTTGTGATTCAACCTTTCTTAGATTACCTCACTATTTTGCTCGAATTATTCGATCTTTCTTCAGAACGTATTATTTATGTTTAATTCACTTTTCGTATGCCAATCTTTTAATGGCGATAGTCCCTACAAAGTACCGTTCTCATTAGAAATAGCTAAGCGTCCCCCATCGCTATAGGAGGATACTGATAAATCGTACATTATCTACATTTTTCCTTGAGTCAAGAGAGTTGGATTTTACAGTCTATTCATCGTGTTACGAAAATACTGGGTCGTTCGTACCGGTCTGCGGTGGTGGGAGGGGATAGGATAGATCGTGATTAACTCGTTCATATCGCCCAAATCATATGCCGTTCAATTTACTTTTTTCTTGGAGTTATCGCAAATTATTCACGATACTTCCATTTGAAGCGAACATATCTGTGGAGTAATGACCACTTGGATTTTACTACTACAAAGCATTTAGGAAATCCCTATTACACATGTTTTACTTTTCCAATGCGTGCTCAGTCTACAAGTATGATGTGGCTCTTTGTCGTTTGTTCGTCTTGTTTCGTACGGATGTTCGTAAACGGTAAGTGGCCTTGGTATATTGTATCACCTGCTGGCCGAGCACTGCCCCGCAGTCTCCCGTACCAGCCACATACAAATCTCGGCCCTCTATCAACGCCACGCAGGCCACGGCTCCGGACATAGCAATTTCCATCATTGTAGGGGCCATCGGATCCTGCACCAATGTCCTCGTTTCGGCCGCCTTCCCAAGGTCCGCGTCCATCCTCATGAATGCTTTCGCGAGACAGTCCTCTCTGAAACAGGCGGTAATTACACCTGTGATCCGTGATTTTATGTAAGATTCATTACAAACCACATCTCAGTTTCTTAACAACACTTGTTCATGAAAATTACTACCAGGCATTCTTCGGTCGACAGTTTTCACGGAACCGTGAACACGTTTTACCATCTTTGATTCTGATCGTATTTAAATTGCCTTGAGAGAAATTAGCGTTACCCGCATTAAACTGCGTGTCGGTTGTCAGAAATTATGATTAAATTAGCAAAAATAAAACCTATGCCAAGTTGTGTGTGTCCCATAGCTTCCTCGCCAATGTATCATGACTGCATAAATATATTGAAGTTGTTATGGATGATCTCGAAATATCAAGAATATAAACTTGTTACAACGATTTACGGGACAGGAATGCTGCGGGACATGTTCTGGCGCACATCAACGCCTAAAATGTATTCATGTATTGTGGTTATGTAGCACTAATTCTATAGCGGATTGAAAAGAATGGTAATACGAGCATAATGAAAACTATGTGAAATTATTCGACCGTTTTACCCCGACTACCTTGAAAATTTTAGAGCGGTCGAATCACTCGAACTTGAGAAAACAATACGCAGAGTGATGAATTCATTTATAATGATGCAACTTGCAGGGCACCATCTACAGCCCAACCCCCACAATCCTGAAAACTTCATCAAAATCGGCTGAAAATTGTAGCAATTGGGCCTCTTACTAGGATTTCACGTTCTGGTCAAATAATGTGCTACTTGACTATTATCTAACCAAATACGTTCCTTGAAGGCGGGAAGCTAGTAGTTGCAAATTAATGGAAACAAACACTATCAGTTGTCAGGATTGAATTGCTGTCAACTGAGTTCCTTGAAGAACGACAACTAACCTTCTTTACATGTATGCTAACTTTCTATCAGAATCTTGAAAATAATTATTAACATTTTTCAGAGCTGTCTATTGAACAAATATTGCCGTATACTGAAACTTGTAGGTACGCAGTATCGCTGATTTTTCTCTCATTTGTAAGCTGTTTTCAGCATTTTGTGAAAACTATCTGGAAAAATCATCTTTTAGCATGATTGGATATTGATTTAGATTTTTTTTAAGACCGTATTTGAATGAGTATTTTCCGCTTTCGCCCCACTGTACGGCGCCTATATGGATCGCCTTCTACCGTCATATTAATCCTCTGTGTGTTGAGGGCACTACCCGCTTCAGCCCTCGATTCTTTCATATTCATTGTTACAAACTGTAGTTGAAAAGAGAATTAAAATTATTTCTCTTTAAACGTAAGTATGAAAACAGCTTTTTTCTTTTTCCTTTTTACAGCATCAAAGTATATTTTATTTTGAAATCAATATGGCGAGGCAGCAGAGCGGTTTTTTTCCTTCTTCGAATTTATTTGTGTTTAGTTTGGATTTGAAGTTGAGTTGTTATTGTTACGTAAACATTCAGAATGGGGAATGAAATACACAGACGACGATATCTATATTCTGGCTGGCGGTAACTGACTGTTGAACGACGGGGAACCAGAACTGCCAGTTCCTGTTATCAGAGTTGAGTTAGTTGCTTACGAACGCGTATTTTTGCAGGACCCAAAGAGTTAAGAGGAGAGTTTTTATATCGCGTCTGCATTGACAGCCTCGAGGATTCACTTGCGATGTACCCTTCACTTCATCCATTAGTTTCGTTTTTGTATCTCCGGGAATCAGATGGGTGGGGCCCCGAAAACGTGGTAATGGCGTTTAGCTGTAATACGGCTCCATAATATCATTGTATCTAATAATTATATTCCCTAATGCCTAGCTTGTTACTAGGTCATTCGGCTGTCGGTTTAGGGTGATGGGAATGGGTAATTATCCTTACCTAGGGTCGAGACGATTAGACTGCGATTCCCTCAGGATACATTGAAGACTTGACGTTCAATCCACACATGGGATCACTAAACGCTCTAGCTGAAGCCTGACTTACTGGATATTCAAATACAAACAGCCTGAATGACCCCTCGCTCATCCGTAACCACTTTAAATGCCTCCAATCTCTAATCACACATGTTCAATAAATCAAAAGAACATTTGATCTCCAACTGGTATGCCTATCGCCCATGTGGATATAAGTGTTGAAAACGTGCAATTACTCCCTTATAAAAGTCAGTGTTGCCTCCTGAGATTGAACCATGTTCTCCATATCGGTAACAGGTTGCTTGTCGTTCAAAGTGAACAAGTGAACTGAATTTTCGAGTGTTGAACGGCGGACTTCGACTGCTCCTAGACCATGAGAACTGACGGCTGTGACAAAAACACTGTGGTTCCTTTGAGGAAATACAGGTGCTTAGGTAGGCCATGGTGATAGTTGATTCATGCACAAAATCATACTTTATACTAAGTATTGGTGGGAATCATCAATCAACGACCGATGTTCCAACCGAGGGAGGGTAACCCAATGTCACGAAACTCCACACTAGCGCTTTTTAAAGTTGGCGGGGATGCGCGGAACTAATGTTGCTCAGGTAGTCGGACGCCCATTGGGTATAACAAGTGCCACAGTTTCGATAAACATGGAGGGTTTTTGAGAATATGCTAAGTTAGTTTAGGTGAGGTCTAAAGTGAGAATCGTGAATCTTCCAAACATTTAGTGAGGGCTTCTTCAAATGATCATTTATTCCACACTCTCGTTTCTCTCTTTTTTTCTCGAAATTACATCAAAATTATTCAACCTCCGTTTCATACGAAATTAAATTATATGATCGCTCACCTAGTAAAAATCTGTTTGGTTCTTCTCAACTTATCAACCCAGTCTATCCTAAACTCGTCGAATACATTCATTATCTGCTCGGTCAATGTCTTTGTTCCATGTTGGCGGTAATGTTCTAATAACGTTGATTCCGCCGGGTTTCTGGAGTAGAATAGTTTGTCTCTACCACTGTCCGGTAGGAGAGCAGTCGCTATGTAGGAAAACAACTTATTCTTCAGAACTTCGGCACACATGTGTCCTGCGTGGCCGTCGTACACTGCGAACAACGATCCTGCAAAACCAAACCGCATAGTATCATTTTCAAACACCTCCGTCGCTGTCGCTTCATCACTACGTTCTTAATTTAGAATCTCCACGGTATGATTCTAAACAATACGATTAACTTTTCGAAAACAAAAAATTTTATGCCAAAACGCATCATGTGTATTCATTGTTGTTTAATCTATAGTATTTTACCTTTTAGTCTAAAACTTTTTCGCATTGATTTAAACCTTTATCATTTTGACTTAGACCTTTTCAACTTTCATTCAAACCTTTTTTTTACTTTGAATTAAACCTGTTCCACTTTCAATTAAACCTTTTTTTTTATTGAAACTTTTCTATTCTCATGTAGGAGAGTGAAATTGTGAAGGAATGGAACGCATGAAAACTTTATTCACACACAAAAAAACAACATGATATGAAAACTTTATTTACTTAAAACTAGCGCAGGAAAAACACATGTTTTAACAAGTACATGTCTGTCCATAATTAAGATAAACCTGAAAAAGGTTTAATTCAATTTAAAAAAGGTTTAAATGAAAGTTAAAAACGTTCAATTCAAAGTAATTAAGGTTTAAACCAATGTGAAAAAGGTTTAACTGAAGGGTAAAATACTATAGAACTTGAATGGCAAATCTATTATAAATAGTAAATTGATTTCCACTGTGTAAACGAGCCCTATGTTGATGCAGGCTCCTATCACTCTCATTCTCTATGTTATTGGTTAATTTGCGAATTTAACGTTGTATACCATTAGGAACAGATAGTTGTATCAACAGTTCTTCAAACGTTCTGTAATGATCCCTTTTATGTTTTCTCGAATAAAATCAATTATAATATGTGCAGGAAATTCGCTATTCTGAGCTTTCAATGATTTGCAAAAACTTGCGTCCCTATTCCTAACAGTTGAACTCGGAAAAACCATTGTAGCCCTAAAACCTTTTCGACAGCAGTTTGGCACACTTGTGGCGGTCGTAAAGCTCCAATCTCAAGACCTAACGAGAAGATTATGAACCAATATCCCCTTGAAGGGACCATTATTCGGAGAATGTAGCTGATATCGATGTAAAAATAGTAATAAAATCCTGTTTTTACGGGTTTTTCTATCGTTATCATCATCTTCGACTGCTTTCATTATTATTATACCGTCTATTCGTTTCTGGTAATGTCCTATCCATTTCATGAGACCCAATTTTTATCCACCGAAAGATTGATCAAGAGAGAAATTTCAGAATTGATTTGAATATTTCATTCAACCGAATAAAAGGAGACAGCCGGGATTGTTCAAACCACCGTAGGATAGCCCTCCTCAGTCAGCCTGGTAAAGTAAATTCTAGAGTACTAGAAACACGCCTAAGAAAAACCGTAGAGCCTCAGCTAGAGGAATGCCGATTTGGATTCAGGAGTGGAAGTAGCACCCAAGATCTAATTTTTACTTTAAGGCAGATCTCCGAAAAAGTAGTTGCACACGAAGGCGAAGCCCACATTTGCTTTCTGGACCTGGAAAAGGCTTTTGACAGGGTCTCTTGGAAGGAACTGTGTGACGTGCTAGAAAAGAGAAGTGTTGAGAGTAGCCTCATACAAGCAATTAAAGTTTTTATAAGCAATGCCGTAATAGGGTTCGAACAGGAGGAAGGAATTCAACACATCGGCAGGGGTTCGTCAAAGGGATATCCTTTCACCATACCTCTTTATTATACTGATGGACGATGTCATCAAAATGCAAAGGATTCACAAAGAAGTTCACTTTCGGTAACTGGCGGGTGAGACATGTGAATATATCCGAGCTGGCTTTTGCTGATGGTGTGACACTGGTCGAAAAAACTGCGGTCAATCTCCAATGGAACGTGGATATCTGAAATCAAGAAATGGTCAAAAGAAATATCGTGATCAGTGTACCTAAAACCAATCTCGCGTAAAAGGAAGAGACACTCTGTCACCCTCAGAGGGGGGCCTTGGAGTAGGTGGAGAGTTTGAAGTATTTGTGTGCCACAATCAGCCAAGATGGGACGCAATACCAAGAGATCAATAATAGAATTGCTGCAACATCTCGCCTCTACCATGCAATGGACAGGGGCTTCATAGGCAAGAGAGAGGTTTCAAAGGAAACAAAAGTTGCCGTGTACTAATTGGTCTACGTCCCCACCCTTATCCACAGTTCCGAATCAAGGACAATAACTACTAAGCACATTAGCAGGATCCAAGCTTCGGAGATGAGATACCTTCGGAGGGTCACTCTTGTAACAATCATGTAAACGATTTCTACAAATAAAGTTATTTGATTTGATTTGATTGATACCTTCGGAGGGTGGAAGGTAAGACAAGAAGAGGCAGGGTCCGTAAGCAAACAATTCGGAGAAACCTGCACTTGGATCCCTTGCAACACCGATTAGACGGTGCGCAGCTTCGGTGATTCGGACATGTGTTAAGAATGCCAGACAATAGATATCCGCGTAAGACTTGAGAACCTCGTTTCCCAAGCAGAAGAGCAATTGGTAGACCACTTCGCACATGGGAAGAAAACGTCCATGACAGTCTGCATGCCAGGGGAGTTCAATGGGACCCTAGCAGCGGACTGGAAAGGATGCTCAACACGGCAAGGTAGAAGAGGACTGACGAAGTTTGTAAGAATATTTCATACATTCCGATCATAAATGACACATGATACATGATACATTCCCGTTTTCTCCCGAAAATACTTTTTTCCTAATGTATGTAAAAACGGAATTTGATAAATATTCAACCCTCCATGGATCGCTCTATCAATTTCGCTAAAGAAGAAATATGTGCTCCTCAACAAAAACAGATGAAACTGTACAGCTTCCTGTTCTTAGTGAATACCATTATTGGTTGCTTGTTTTGTTTACTATCGTCATTGAATGTCATTACTACTGACATTTATTGAGGTTTTATTTCTATAATTTTACCGCACCTTCAGAAGTGAGGAGCTTCGCTTCGGCACTTCGATCTTCCATGCTGATATTAGCAGCCAAAGAGTTCGTGGTATATCCTCTGATCACAGGGCTTCCTTCAATTTTCCTTGAAAATTCGTTCACCCTCAAGATGTCCGCCACCTAAAACACGAAATGGTTTGTTTTCGTTTTGACAGCTTCTTTTCAAGTTCCTACTCGATTTTTCTCTCAACAAGTGTCATCGACTCAATCGCTCATAACTGGGCTCATTGATTATTCAAATTTTAAATTATTGTTCCACCTTCCTTCAACTTCTCACTATTGCTTTATCAATCTGGAAATCTGATGTACAGATCTTTATTCGACTGGTGAGAACAATTTAAAACAATGGTTCTTTTTCGTCCCAAATCCTAATTCGTCTTTGAGCCTAGCTGTTTTAGGTCTATTTTATATTTTTAACCTAGTTGCCCGATTGCGATTCAGCGTATGTCTGTATTTCGTTATGTTCGTAGATAATCGCCACACGCGTAAGTCAGTTTACGTCCTGGAGGCAAAAGGGTTCTCTTTACTATTCACGATTCCCACGCCGCTAACGGGTTCAAACGGTGTATGGTTTGTTAGTTCGATGCCTGGTTCTACCACAAACAACCCGATCTCTTCATTATCCCTCGTGCTTGCGCTTACGGTTTACGATCCAGCTCCCAAGCAGTAATACCCGCACCAAAAACCCTTCTATGGAGCACTTCCTAACATATATATCTCTGCCTCCCGTATCTTATCCGACTACTGCATGATGGAATGAGGAACCCTTCAGGTTTCTCTCGCTCAGCCTTACAAAAGAAAATCTGTGCTTGGCTAATCTCCCTCTTTTATTAATATGTAACTTAGAATAAGCAACTCCTACCAGCCGCACTGGGATTCCCCTGTGGCCCGGGGGTATATTCCATTATTTTAATCTAATTATCGATGTCAATTTTACTTGATTTCTCGGAATGAACTACCTTTTCATTTCATTTTCATCGTCATTATGACCATACTACAACAGAACTCAATGGAACTAAGAAGCGATTTTTAAAATAATATTTTGTCTATTGCGACCAAATTTGGACTATTGACATCATCTTTTGAAATTTGGAGATTTTAATTGAGGCCTGCTTATGATGTCTTAAGCCGCAATGACATCCCTATCCACGGATTTATAAAATCTCATGGCAACCCTACGAAAGTCCGTAAATTTCTGTAGCGAACGTTCAAAATAACCGTTTTGTTGTCTCTATCAACTGTTGGAATGGCTGTCGAGGCAATTAAAAACTCGCTAGTAAGATACGAGTCGTCTAAAGATACTGATTGGGAAAGGTAAACGAATCGGCCGTTTGGACGGCGAAAATACCTTGACACTAGCATACATGATTGCGACACCCTGTACTATTATTTGCAGTTTATGTTGTAGAGCCGAATATTCAAACATGATTATCTCCAACACCTCTTTGTTTTCTGCAGAGGTTTTAAAACTAGTTTTTCTTGCTTCTGAAAGAGATTCCCCTGGAAAAAACTAGAATTTTGTGTCACACATATATTCTTATTTATCGACCCCTAACCCCAACCGCCTTCCTCTCATTAGTTCCCAAACATTATTCTTCTGATTTTTGTCAGTACACAACGGAAAGTAGTAGCCAAGAGCTCAAACGACTTACTATTACGATGACACTTATTTTAATTAGTTTCATGTGTTCCATTATTGTGGTATCTCATTCTTAGCGTTATTGTTGGAAGATAGTACTATCTAAATTCCGGAAACAGAAATTAGATAATAATTTCTTCCCCTTACCTCGTCAGAGGTCAACTGCTTGGCATTTCTCGGTCCCTGGGCTGCAGGGCTGGAAAGCCGCCGCGCTAACGTCCTCACAGCCCTCCAACCCTTGTTGCTTCTCTTGATTCGCATTCCACTACCTCTAACGTACTACGGCGGTTGGGATGAGCTGTGACATGTTGGGGAAAACTACATTCGCTCGGGAATTAATTTAGACTAGGATAGTTCTTTCGAGAGAAAATCCTGGAGACGGGGAATGTTTTCTATTTATGCATTCCTCCGCACCGTTGCGCGGGTGGGTCGTGAAATGTTATTGTTGGCAAGGCAGTTGTGAAAACAGGAGGACACAATTGACTGTATTCACTAGAGTCGGGCCCGTTAAAAACGTTCAAACACCGAAGTATAAATACTCTTTGCCTTCCTATTGACATAAACTGAAATACAACGAATCCATATAAAGAAAAGGAACCCTAGCGGTACGGATAGCCTATTCAGAGTTTCAACTCTAACAATATTATAGTTGTTCTTAAATTCTTCACTAACATAACTCCGGCCCTGTATGTAAGTATAAGAATTGGAAAACAGTTCCCCAACATCCTGATCATATATTAAATGTCAATAACTAATTTCTTAAATACCTATGTTTTATCAAATTCCATTGGAATATGAAGCTGTTGCGAATAATAATTTAAATATTGATATTTAAGAATAATAATAATTTAAAAAATTCTCCATAAATTTGAGATGCACCGCATTCCGTGCTTCCCTAAGTAAGAATTATGATTTTATTTTTTGAATAAAACAAAAGTAAACCCCAGTTCGAGAATTTTTCACGCTAAACCGCGTATCATCTGCTCAAACCATTGTGGGGATGTGATGAGTTTGCTGTTTTGAAACTTCTGCTTAATTTTTAATTACATCATACCGGTCGCTTTCTACGTGTTCTCTCTCCTATAATTTTTTGGAACTATTGCCATCATTTTTTGACCCACAACAACAAAGAAATTGCCCGATTTTCGGCCGAACATTGATTGTAGTTTTTGCTAGTTTGTTTTGTTTCAAGATTTGCATCCTACTTTTCGTATTTGAAAGACGAAATGGATGTGGAGCACGACATGAACCTTGTTTTTCCTTTTTTAGTTTGTTCCAATTCTTCTCTGTCACGATTGAAAAAAAATTATAATATAATTCTATTATAATTATTGTATTTGTATGTAATATCGCCAAGCTTCTGTGTCGTCACATTCAAATCTCTAGAACTCGATGTGTTTTGTTTCAGGTGAGTGCCTCTTGTTCAACTTTTCATGCGATGTCGGTGAGCAATGTATATATTTTTTTCGTTTCAATTTGAACTTTCAGAATTCCAAACTTTGTGGTCCTTTAATTTGTAAAGGGCGGCTGTCATGTGTTGGAATTATCTTCTTTCATCTGAGAAACGGAACTTGTTCTTTTTTTCTTGGGCCGAGAATCCGACTAAAAGAGAATTAATTTATACCATTGATGGTAGATGACGAGTCCCTCCTTCCGCACATTGATGGTGGGTGGTTTTCTCAACACCGTGTCGGTCATTTGCAATCATGCAATGTCGTTCTTACTGCACCTTTTGGAAATCTTTATGCTAGATAACTGTAAGTGTGTGATAATTTTTAATGTTACAGAATCGTATTACTATCTGTATATGCTAATAATGATGTAGGGATTTCAGGCAATATCAGTTTATAATTTTCAGTTTCCACAAAATATCCTCGTCGTTTAATCAATCCGGGAAAGTTTAAAGCTCCGAAGTCTTTATGAAGTTGGGAGAACACCCTTCATATATTCGACGATGAAAATTATGTTAATTGAGTGGAAAATTAGGATGAGGGGTTTCTGTTGAAAATTCAACCCCCTTCGATTTTTCATCCGGTGAAGCGTATTATGGTTATAAACTATTCGAATCTTCATGCAGAGTGACGAGAGAAGTCGATAGACGGATATTATTCAGGTTGTCATCCGCTCTCGGCGGTAGAGAAAAAAAGTCCTCCCACCTTCAGTCTTTCAAAACCTCATCTGTCCCGCGGCTGAACCCACAAAGGGGTCTGGCAGGCGACGCTCGGCACTGAATAATAATGCGGGCTTTGGGATTTATTCGATTCCGCGGGATCGAACCGATGACGGGGGAAGTGGTCTGGGGCGGAGGTCCTCCTTCCCTCCCCCCAACCCTTCCTTTCTTTCAAGGGGACATGGAAATATCGGTAAGTACAATCTCGAAGAAAACAATAAAGATGGGTTGTCAAGGGCTGGAGAAGGAGAGACACTGACGTGAAACTTCAACTTTTCGTCGAAATGAGTAATTCCCAAAAATGAATCATTGTACCTAAGAGGAATTTAAGACGAAGGGGCAAATCGTCAAGTTTGACAATAGAACCATGGGAGTTTGTTATTAGAACATCCGGCTTGGCCGAAATCCGACCAATACGTGCACCCACTGAGATATTGCGTAATTTATTAATATTATTTATTTTATTTCTTTGGAATGCGTTCAAACACACGAGTATGTGCGCTTAATTTGTTGTGGGCACATTACTGAAACTGATGGCTCTTAGTAATCTGTCTACCTCTTAAGCGTCATGGGGTTATGCGTAATACTCGTAGATCCGCCTTAGTCCTCAACTAACTTTTCTTCCACATATTCGATGGCGTGACTAGGTATTTTATCGTGGTAGCAACTAACTGCCACTCTAGTTTGACCGTTTGAATAGCTTTGTCAATACTTTTCGTACAAATGTTTTATGTTGGGTTATCCTTTAAGAATAGATATACAGAGACATATCTACAACGAATTCTATTATATTGACTCCAGATATCGATAGTTAATACCTATGAATTGATTGGTGACACTCAGACTTCCCGAACTCCAAAAAATAGATTGAATTATTCCTAAACTCCTGTTAACTCCAATTAATGCCATTCAAGGTTTGCCATAACGTTCACTCATAAGTTGAAGGTAGTTAGCTCAACTTGAGAGATTTAAAGTCGAAATACCTTCAACTACGTCAGCGTGAACTGAGTTAGATTTGGACCTCGAATTGATTTTAGTTTGATAACATTAAATGTTATCAAATGGAACTCAAATTTTGAGTTCCACGACGTTGAACATTTTCCCCAGGAACTCACATTATTGATGAACTAGGATCATCTAAGCCGTTCGAACTACCCCTCGCTGAAGGATAATCGGTCTACCGTTGAACGATTATTGTGAAATGATAGTTTGGTTTTTGTGTAATCCACCAAGAGTTATGTAAGACAGTTCAAATTCAAGTACTTGAAGATTGTTGTCTGTTACATAAACTGATGTTATTTAAACAAAGTTTAAGCTTGGTAATTGTTAGGGTTCAAACCTGTGGTACTGCACTATTTTCATTTTCTTGCGTTCCGTAGATTGTGGGGTACGTAGTTGAGTAAATTCTTCAATAACAACATGCTCGTGCATTGTTGACGCTATGTAGTATTTCCCCACCTAATTCAACTTTTTTCACAATGAATTAAACCTTTTTGCTATTGAATACAACCTTTTTTTTTTTACTGTGGATCTCAATGAAAAAGGTTTTTTTTAACGAGTTTGCATTAAAAAATAGCAGTAGCTCCACAAATTTGAATGAAAACCTTGAATCCTTTATAATGAGCTCGAATTCCAGAGCAGCTCTTAATTAGGGATAATGAGATTGCAATCATTGTAGCTGATGTGACCGTCGCAATGGACTAGATGAATTATAGATTGTTCAAATCCATTGAGGTTTTTTCCCAGAGTTCGAGCATTTTGCTAGAGCGAACGGTAAACTTGTAGCGACCCGAGAGGCTCAACCAAATCAATCATACAAGCCTTATGACAAGAATTGTACAAATGGAAATCACAAAAAAACCCTCAATATTGTTACAATTATATTATTTAGCCGAATATAACTCAAAAAAAGTTACCAAACCATGTTTTAAGTCAATTCATGCTCAAACTTCAGCCGTAAATGTTACTTAAATTTTAATAAGATCTACTAAAAAACTAATAAAAGTGAACAAAAAATCAAAAATTTTTGTTTGAATGTTTATGTATTGACAGAATGATATAAACTTTACGGTTGCCAGAACGTCTTGCTTAGAACTCGCGGTTCCTACTAGATCGCCAATGTGATTTTTAACCCAAATTTCAATAACTTTGGTCCAATAGTTTTGGAGAAAAGCTCTGGAACGGATGGATTTTTGTAAACATTTTACTGCTGAGGCGTTAACATTTTTTCGGCCAATCAGAAAGGTTCATTCTTGAAGATAACATTTAAAAAATGTGAAGTTTTATCTTCTACATACGTCTTGAGGAAGTCTGGAACGATTCCTTTATGTGGCTGTCAGTGTGTGTCATATAAACTGATCACCCTTCTAATGATTGGGATATAAACATAAAAATGAGATACATTTTATTTAAATGTACATTACAAAAAATTAAAAATGTAAAATCTTCGTTTGAGAAGCAGAATATAATCTGGAATAAGTTTTTTTTGCCTCAAGATACATATTTTCAATAATCAATTGCTTCACAAACGAAGTGGCCAATGTTGAATACAATTTAAGATGAACTTCGTACAAAAATCTAGGAAATTAGCTTGTATGGGAATGACTGGAATTTTCCTGTGTTTTACGAGTATAAATGACTCGATTGTCAATGCATATTCTCCGTATATCGTTAATATTGCGTTTTGAAATATCAAGTTTACATGTATTACGAACTTGATTGATGTTTTCACTAATTGACTTGAAAAAGGTGCTTAATATCATTTGTGGTTAGTCTAGTGTTTGTGTTTTCGGGGTAATCATTGATCGGATTTTCAACTAGTCTCTTACTCATACATTGCCTATTGGTGATTGTTCTCAGTCGTCATGTATGCAGAGTACGCGCACGGACTATTTAATACTTATAGTGAATAAAAGAGGTGTGACTGAGATGGAAAAATTTCATGTTGCGGCAGAACCAAACAAAACAACGTTTGTGTGCAGTGGTAGCATCAACAATTATTTCCACCGACAACATCTGGATGCATTAAAATATTTCCTCAGGCGGCCAAATGGAGGAGAAAAAAAAAAGAAGATGAGAACAAAAAAATGAAATGAAAGCGATGCAAATAAAGGGAGTCGGGAAAACGTAGATAGAAGGAGGAATTATAGAGGAGGTCGGGTAAGAGAAAATGGAGAAGATCTTGGTAGGAACAAATCGACCGAGTTATGAGAACGGAGAGCGTCTTGTTAATATAGAAGGCGGATGGGTTGGGTTTGTAGGTTTGCTTGGAAAGGGGTGAAGGAATAGGAGGGATGTTTGAAATGCTACCCCGAAAGAAGAAAAAAAGATTGGACGGAAGCAACCCACCGTGTAACCAAAGGGGCCAGCATGCCTCGCAATGAGTTTTGGGTAGTTTTTATTCCGTGGCGGTGGATTACTTTTTCACAACCGAATTTCATCAGTTTCTAGCCTGAACGGGTGAAACATCGAAATAATAAAGTACCCTATAATTTTTTTTTAACTTGTGGTAATTTGTATCGTTCATCGTTTTCAGTGCAGTTACAATACACTTACCCTTGAACAGACATTATGTGGATGTTGTTGACGTCTCAGCTCTCAATATAGTAAACGAAACAAGTTCAAGTAGGTAGGTAAGGTACGATATAGGTATGATAAAGCCGATCATCTTCTCAGCAATATCAACGTTCGAGCCCTTCCTCGTCTCTGCCTTTTTCCTGTCTTTCTACTACTGTACTATCAATCCGATATCAAATCAGTTTTTTGCCACATCTTGGCCAGGTTCCTTACATTTCGGTTGCATTTCTCCTTGATCGAGCTCGGTTGCATCACCACGCACGTGGAACTTTTCCTCCTGATTATCCGTCGTTTCAACGGATTGCCAAATTGCATCCACGAATCCATTTTGGTTTGTCTACCCCCGAAAGACCACCGCGTTTTATGCGACGTTTCGCATTTCCGGACGTTCCGGCGGATTCAAATTCAACAAGGTCAGTTCGTATTTTATCGTAAAGGAACCTTGAGTCGTCCTCATACTTCAAAATCAACCAGAGATTCAAAAGAACTTAATTTATCTGAACTTTCAAGTGCACGACCGATAATTCTTTTCGATTTTTCTTTATTTTTGGCATGACAATAGGTCACTTAAATGTTCTTATTCAAAGAACTTTAATAGCTTTGCAAATCGTTCCCAATTCCACTTTGTTTTTGGAACTTAAGGCGTCGATGAAATGACTGGACGGAATGAGCCTTTAGATGAATCAATTTCTATTCAAATACAGCTTCTGATCTGTTTGTCCGAATGGTCTGTAGTTTTCTGGGAGGAATCATTTAGGTTTTATTACTTATTATTGAGATGCGAGCATCCAGGCCACCAAAACCAAACCCAAACTTATTTTACGCGTTTCGCGAGATAGACTACCGAAAATTTCTCCTTACATATCGCATTACCTAAACCAATCTTATATTGTTTGCTTTTTATATTATCATATTGCGTTTGTAATTACCGGTCACTCTTTACGAGTCAAGTATTGAACCTTCAAGGAACATGAGCGGCGGTTAGTTATTTGACACGACTGAAAAACGAACGATCCCAGGAACTCTTTTCAATCTGTCTACTCTAGCAACGTCTTCATCAGAATCAACGTCTTAAAAGCATCAGAATCAAGTGTCCTTTCTTTTACAGGGGTATCGCATCAATAGAATAATGAAAAATCGAAGACCCTGTTGCAAAATTTTCTTTTAAAGACTTCGTCAAGTATTGAACCTTCACGGAACGTGAGCGGCGGTTAGTTATTTGACATGACTGAAAAACGAACGATCCCAGGAACTCTTTTCAATCTGTCTACTCTAGCAACGTCTTCACAAAAGCATCAGAATCAAGTGTCCCTTCTTTTACAGGGGTATCGCATCAATAGAATAATAAAAAAATCAAAGACCCTGTTGCAAAATTTTCTTTTAAAGACTTCGTCCCTTCTCTTTGGTTGGTTATCTATCGCTCTCTGTAGATAGGTAACTCACTAAAGTTTTCCAAACAAAACCATCTCCGTTTTCAATTTTATAAGCCTCCAATCCCTCTTCAATGGACCCTCACCGTCTTTTGCTTGAATAGACCCCCTTTGCTCGGTACCGACCAATCCATAACCGCTATTATCTCTTTTTCTCGACTTCCCTTGGACTTTCATCTATATTCTTTCATCGTAACCAGTTCGAAATGAGAGCGATTTATTTCAAGTGAAGAGCTTTTAAAATGGGGAGCGTTCACTCCCTTAATTTCTAACTTGGTTTCAATAACGAACTCCGACCACCTTTCACGTATTTTCTCCTTTCGTCTCGCTAGAGCTGGAGCACGTCTTCGTCCCACAATTTAAACGTACCAATTACTGTTCGAAGTGCAACTAATCTACCTACTAACTAGTTGGCTACACTCAACTATTCTATCCTCATTCTCCTTAATCAACTATTTTTTAAATTGCCATTGTTTATATTAGACTCCTTAGGTGCAGAAGTATTAGCCCGCCATCTGCTGATAAGTGGATTTTGATAGAACGCAATATAGAACGAATGGTTTTGCCATTTTTTTAGAAATTGTAAGTAATGAGTCTCAACTGTTCCTTTTTGAAGAATCTTTCATGACTGTTCATGAATTATTTGCACTTGCAAATATTTCATATTATTCAATTCACTAATTAGTTAACAAAGTCGAAAGGGGGGGGGGGGCGCAATATGTTTGACTACAGTATTTCATTTGGTTCAGACATGCTTTATTGAAATTTTGTATACTGAACGGTCGTAAGAGAAACTGTTATTCATAAATGCAAATAAAATAATCAAAGTAAATTTGCTAATAGCAAATAAGCCATGATGAACCCTTCGACTAGCTAGATCGATGATTCATCTTATATACGAAAATCAAAGATTGTTTGTATGTATGGAGTTCCCAAAAGTCGACTAACAATTTTGACTGCTCATTATCAGATTGATGTGTTTCATATGTTCGCATAACAAAATCTCGAGTAAAAGCTCAAGTAAGATTGTTTCCTCTGTTTTCAATAGTCCCTACAGTCTCTTGCTTAAATGCTAGCGATCTATGAAACGTCCAACACTCTAAAATTGTTTATGTTGCCTTTCCATCATTGTTGCCGTTCCATCACAGTGGCTTTCCATCATTATCTTTCCCGTTCTTAACGTCACCATTTTTCCTGACTGAACGTGTCCTAGCCTCGTATTTTGTATGCAGCCCCGTCAGCAAGAGTGTTGTCTCGGTGTCTACTCCTACAGTTTAATTTGTTTCAGTTATTCGGAATCCCTTATTGTCAAGTTCCATTTTGTCGGTATTTACTGGGAACGCAATGGTATATTATCCTTCAACATAACTCACCTCAAAAACGGAAGTTATTTACGCTGCTCCCTCTTTTTTTCAAATAAATCGTTCAAGACCGTGATGGTTGTGACTGTAAGGTGCATGGTCCATCTCTTCAGAATAATATACTTTACAAAACAAAACAAAAAATATTGTGATAAGTTGAACGGAGGCTGAGAAAATGGACCATGATACTGACTACTTTTCAAGGGGATTTCATCAGTCCGGAAAAATTACCAACTACCCTTAAGTATAGTGTTAACCATTTCCGAACGTTTAAATGGAACTATAGCTATGGTTTGCAACTTGGAACTATTACTCTATTTGTAGTTCCATGCGTTTGTACAGTTTTCTCTTTTACTTCTAAATTCCAGTTTCCTAAACCAAGTGATACGTTCCACCCCACTCATACGCCAACGCGATCAAAAGTTTGAACCAAGTATCAGAATCGAGCGTCACTTATCTTAATTAAACCTTGACTTCTAACCCTGGCCTAAACCATTTTACTGATTGAGATTGTTTTAAGTTGCACTTACAGAATCCCAGGGAGTCGGGGCTAAGTCTCTCTCATATTTATAGGGTTTATGGAGCTTCAGTCCAACCGCAGCCTGTGGGCATAAAATGTCGGATGCCCATATCCCATCTTCCAGTCTCAAATCGTGTCTATGGTTGTGTGTGTGCATGATGGTGGCCATGACCCCACCAAAGAGCTTTCGGAGCTGTTAGAAATTTTGTTTCCAAAGTTACTGACTTTTTCTACTTCGCTTATGATTTTTTACATGAACGTTGCCACTAATTCACGTAGTAACTGGTATGCAATTGCATCCAAAAAGTCCTAGTCCGGTAGTTTTTTTCCGTAGGAAGTTACATTAATGCATTGACCAGATTTAAATGATTAAAGTAATTTCGGGAATTCGGAAGTTTTTGTTTAATATTTAACAAATTTTTTCCCAAGTTTTCTTGGAAAGTTTTCCCCTGTTTCCCCGATTATAATCATAATAGGACACGATGTATTGCAGCTGACCCGCGTTCTAACAGAGCCGGCACAACATAGAAGCCCTAGTACCTAGCTTACCCAGAGTACCTAGCATCAGTAAAGAGGGTATACTGCCCACCCAACTTGGCTCACGTTTTTGATCTATCATAACATCACCAAGTGCGTGATGATTATTTGAAACTTTCTATAAATTCTATCTACGTGAGTACTTATTATGAGTTAGTATCTATCTGATACAACTTGATATAAAGTACACCAGTCAGACTCTAGCCGCGTTTTATCCCCAGGCGCACAGCAAAACGACCCCTCACAATCCACCTCTTCGCACGCCCACCTGCTGCCGACTCCTCTGTTTTCCTGTTGAATAAATGATTCCTTCTCTTTCCAGTTCCTCCAGGGCACTTTCATTTCCCTTCGATATTTCGCTTCTACCCTTTCACCAACTCAAATCAGAGTTGTCCCTTTTTTTCACCATTCCCTCGCTTACGTACAATTTAGAGTGTGTGCTACCTTGAAAAGATTTCTCGTAATGATCAACATTGTGCTCGATATATTTGTGTTCACCCGATACCGAACCGTTTTTAATAATAAAAATTGAAGAAGAAAAGGTAGATTACCTGTATAGTCCCACAACCCAGGTCAGATTAACGAATAACGAATGTTCAAAGTTACTGTTTTGTTGTCTCAACAGTTGAAATGACTGTCAACAGGCAATTGAAAGCACCCTAATATTATACTATTTATCTGAAGAAAATTGTCAAGAAGAATAATCAATTCGGTCATTTACACTCCAAAAATCCTTAGGTTCGGCACTATCGTACGTGGTGTCGATCCCCTGTACTAGAATTTGAAGTTTATGTTCTAGCTCCAAATATTCAAACCCCTTCCTGTTTTCCGTAAAGGATTAAAACTCGTTTAATATGAGTAATAGGTAAGTGGTATTTCATGCTTCCGAAAGATGGTCTACTGGAGTAACTAGAATTTTGCACACGTATATACATTAGGCCTTCTATAGACACAGACGGAAGTTGAGATCAGTTTACTTCTGTCGCACAGCTGCGAATTCCACCACACTAACTAGCTTCATTGTGTGAACCGCTACAAATTATAAATCACAGGTGCTGTGAAACCGTTCAAATGAATGAAAATGAACTAGTTGTGTTTGAAACAATAAAGAGTAAATTAGTCTGATAGGATGTAATTGTTAGCAGTTATTAGTATAAAAGTAAGCAGAACTTCAACGTAAAAGCGCTCTCGCGCTGGCGGGAAGTTCAAAATTTAATGACTTTCAAAGAAACTGTTCACCGATGTTATTGCCCGGACCCCTGGTAAACTAGCGTGTTTTACATAATTACATTCGTAGGTTTTGTACTGGATGTTAATGGAAAGTGTCTAAACTGAAATGGTACTTTCGGGAATGATGTAACCTTAAGTCCAAAGAGCTTTGAGAGACTTGAATGGGACCGATGATGAGATTTATTTGAAGAGCTAAGTTCTGGAAGAGGGGCAAGAGTATACTTTCAGGTAGGAGAGACTGCACATTGATAAATTATATCAGCAGTTTCTGTGAACGTGTATCCTTCCATTCTCGCTGTGTCAAAAGGTGGAAGTGTGATTCTCGCCAAATAATTGTTTTATAATCGTGCGTCGTTTTTGCTTAGTTATCGATTGTGTAGATCCAGTCGCGTGATCACAGAAGTTTTGCAGGCACCCCGTAGATTGATTAATCGAGCTGTAAAATATTGACATCTTGCAAACTATACAAAGTACTAGATAATGGTATATTTCTCGACAAACTGTATCTGACTCACTGATAGAGGGGAATTTCACATTAAATTAGCATACTAGGTATGTTTCCAAATGTGTACAAATCGAAAAAGATTTCCGCCCCCGGGTGGATTCGAACCACCAACCTTTCGGTTAACAGCCGAACGCGCTAGCCGATTGCGCCACGGAGGCCGGTTGTTTTCCCAGAAGAGCATAATACTTCCCAGAATTCATGCTAACAGGCGAGTTTCAACGCTACCTCATTGGACGAAACGAGGTTTTGGTAAAATAGGTAATTCGAATTCATCCTTTATCGGACAATGGTCTTGAATAATACCACTGGAGTTTACCACTGTAAGATGTATGTGTTACCAGTTGTTTGGATTTAACTTAACTCATCAAACACCTTTTCACAGAAATAATAACTACTTCATTTTTAATTCAATTTGGACTTGACATTTTCATTAGCAAACCACTGTAGTCGATGGGCTTTTATCAATAAAAATTCAGCTGCTCACATTTCAGGAAATTTATGTTCTAACAAATGATGAAACATTATTGTGATGTTAAAAATGGGCAAGATTCAGATTCTCGGCAACGATTGGTTGTTCGTGAGAAGCAGAGAGACCCACAATTCGATAGTTTAGTTAAACGTCAAGATCCACGATCGTTTCCTGTACATTTCCTCAACGCTTGAAAAGCTTTCGATTATGGAAATGTCGATTCAAACCAGAAATTACCACCTTGAACAGCATGGACTATCTGTGAATGGTAACTGTTAGAGACCAACATCTTACTACCTGTCCTATAGTCCAGTTCTCTTAGTGTGGTTCAATAATTCAAGAGCTAAACAGATTTGGTCGTCGGCTTTTAACATGGCATGGAGTCCAGCCATTGCATTTCTCACCAATCTAGCCATGAGCAAAGAAAAGGTGAAGTGCATAACTCATCAGTTGAGCGAATTTGGAAAAATTAGATTCTTTGATGTATTTCCTTCTGGCAATGAGCTACAGTGAAAGCATTTTTGATAACTTATATTGAAACATAAGTTTTCAGTAAGCGTACTAGCCCACGCTACAGTGAAGCATTTTAATGTTGTATCATAAACATCAAATGAACGATAGGTATGACATTAGGTACTAGTAATCGTTATTATAATGAAATAGTAAACGTACTAGTGATTACTACCTACCTTCTAATGGAAACATATTATCACTAATGGAAAAGTACCTAGTTACGTGATGTTTTCTTTTTTACCAGAAAATTAATGACGATCCTAATTGTTCACAGTAATTTATAAGCTTCATGAATAATCATTTCCTCTGATATTACCTAAAGCGGTTTGGGCAGCATACCTAGTAATATGGGGTTTCTTTATGGCTTTCGATTTTGAGAACGCGGCGTCGGTTGTCGGTACGATTCTCGATTTAATGTGTCTTAGTAAAGTCGTGAAAAATTCATAAATTGTTAAGTAACTGTATCCTTGGTTTCCGCCTTCATTTTCATTTTTCTTTTGGTTCATGAAATGATGTTGTTATACTTGAGGATTATTAATTTTATCAATTTTACGTAAAATTCCTGGGCATTATTTCCGGAGCGGGTAAACTGGAGCACGTTTTTTGTGTAGAGATATTGGTTGGAACCGTTCTGTTGGATGAAAACTGACGGAATTACATTTCCTTACGAACAGCTCCCTTTTAAGCGGAAAACGTTTCAAAGAATGACCACTCAGCTAAAACACACTCCATGTCAATAACTTGACAGTTCTGTCAAAACCCGTCAATCTCTTACATCTCACAAGTTTTTCAGGATACTTCTCTCTTCTTCCAAAGACGTATCCACCTCAAAATGTATGCCAAGTTGGATGTTGAGTTGTAACAAGGTTATGGAATGGACTAGTCGACCCCTCAATAAGCTGAGGCAACATCCCAGAAATGCCTCTGAAGCTTCCGATTTTTTAGCTTTTAGTTTTTGCTCAGACTTAGCACTTTCATAAAATGGGAAGGGAACTCCATATCCTTCAAAATGTACACTTCCCTTGTAGTATAAGTAGTTGAAAATGTCTTCTTGAGGTTATCGCTTCAAGGTGACTGTAATAATGTAATAATAAATTAAGGCAGAATTGATAATGTATTGAATGATTAATGTTGAACGAATTTGAATGGAATTCGTCCCCCCATTAAATGTGAATAGAGCTCGACATTCATTGTTTACAGAGCTGTAATGTTTGGTTATGATAACTTTTTAGAATTCCTGATGGGCATGAAGTTGACATCGCCTGAGGGCATGTGTATTTTGAAGTTTGTACAGCCGCATTGAAACATTTCGGTTGGTTCAGAGCTCCGTTTGTTGTTCGCATTGTTGGAAGCCCGTCAGCCCCGTCCACCCTCCGATTGTTGAATCCTAAATTAATGAAGAAACCTTGCCAGTCTCTGTGTTCTCTCTCTCTCTCTCTCTCTCTCGCTCTCTCTCTCTCGCTCTCTGTCTTTCCCTCCTTTCACTTTCACTATCCCTCTCTCTCGTCCTCTTCCCATACTTCCCTTCTCTTCCCTTCCACGTCTTTTATACTGCCTTACTGAATTGATTGGCGTTATGAACATAACGTAACGTAAGAGTTAATGAGAATACGTCTTCAAGTTCATTGTTGATCGGACCCGTAACACGAATATAATAATCACTGAACCATTTCAAATTAATCTTATGAATTTGAATTGCGCGTCCCTTTGATTTTAAGGGGAGGTAACTTAAGATAAAGCTCTAAATGTAAGCCAGCTAATATGACTTGTTGTTAAAATTGAAACTATTACGTTGCTATCTTGACTTGGGCGATCAAGTTTTTGAAGTATCCCACAGATTTGAGGTAGTCGGCCAATTAATTATTCAGTGAGAAAGTAAGGATTAACTGGCGTAGCTTTTGCACAAAAAAAATAAAGCTCCCAAAAGGTCGGGATATGAAGATCGTCGACGATATTATAAGAATAGTCGACAGTTTTAACCTCTCAAATTGTTATTGAATTTGGATAATACGATTTATAATAGCCGTGCTGTTACAAGGATTTGAGTTGAGTATTTGCGTGCGGACTAGTTTCTAAAATCTTAAATCTGTTATAATTTTTTGTTTTCTCGCTGACTTTTCTGCAGATTCGGACAACGAGGAGATGTGAGAATGATTTTACGGTTGCTTGTGGGTGGGGAAATTAACGGTTTGTAAGCAATGATTCTAATTGGGACAACATGGAACCTTACTCGCGCATATCCTGAAAATTGAGAAAAGTAAAACTTCACTTCAATTCGACTCATATGGTTCAACAAAAACTATTCTTGGAGATATTTAAGAAGTCTATGATACCTGCATGAACAACTACCGTAATGTTTGTTGAACATTTCCTCGGCTAATAGTTTTCATAAAAGAAATACGGATTTAGAAATATTATGACACTTTAGTATGAAATTCTGAAGCTTGACGCCCTTACAAGTGAATCATCTCGAGATGGTCCGGACTCATTAAATTTGTTACTTCTTCAAGGATATACCTTTAAAAAGAACTGGTCAATATTTGGGATTGCTCGATCGCCTTTCAATGGAATGTCACTCGTAAAATGTTTGAATTTAAGCTCACTCGGATTAAATTCTTTGCACACAAAGAGACTAGCTATTTATGTGCATAGCTCTTTACAATTACAACTACAATATAATATGCCCATAAAGCGGCTCTTTGAAATCTGATACTTCATTCTGTTTGATACACGAAATTGCTTGGTTCTGGGTCCGTTGAGGCAATCTGAGATGTACCATAGACAAAGAGAGTTTCGTTGTGATGCGAAAGCGGGCGGAGGCAAAAGGTTACCATCCCTTTTTATCTTGTACTGTTCAAACATTCAAGATAGTTCCGCAACAGGAAACTGCTCTGAGCCTCTGTAAACGTTTAGGGACCTAGGGATGAGCATGAGATTGGAATAAGGCAAACATAGCAATGAGCTCGGAGTCCAAATAGATCTCCAGGGGAAGACTGTCTACCAGTACATCTGAGACGTATTTCTCGATAGTGATGAGGTAGAGAGTTGGGATCAAGACAACAGGGAATATAAAACGCATGTAGCGACCATTTCAATCGAAATATCATGTTTGCCTCTTAACGGTAAGACACTATGTTATTGTATAGGACAACGCCTTAGATTCTGAATTATTTGTTCTTCTGTTATCAGTTATCTCT
Source organism: Creontiades dilutus (assembly GCA_031894815.1). Taxonomy (NCBI): domain Eukaryota; kingdom Metazoa; phylum Arthropoda; class Insecta; order Hemiptera; family Miridae; genus Creontiades; species Creontiades dilutus. The sequence goes on from JAVIWC010000643.1 coordinate 549,767, forward strand.
TTTATATTTACCAACGAATTGGCAACTCATGGCCTTCTATTACGAACGGTGATCCCAAGATCAAACTTGCATAATTTCACATGTTCATCACAACAGTCCATTTTAAAAAAGAAGCATTGAGTGATAGTTAAACGTTGTAATAATACAACGAAAAAATACAGAAAATATCAAATAATTCAAAGCCTTACGTAAATTTTTACTGAAAGTTTCAGACAAACGGGATGAAAATCATGGCATCTATATCATTTTGCTGAATTCGCTTGTTGGACCGTGTAACAAAGCGATTATGTGAACTCCATGAAATTTGTATTCGTTACGACGTTTGCTTGAAATTGTACAGTCTACCAACTACTACTACAGCTGATGCTGTTAAAGTGATTGTTTATATAAGAATAAACTTGGATTAATTTCACTTCAATCATGTTGGTATTCATCAGTAGCGAAAGGTTGGTTCCGATCGCTGGATGGGCGCCAGAGCCAGGGGGGTGGGGACTCCAACCCCTTACCAAATTTATCTCTTTACCAATCTACTAGTTACGAGGAGGTAATAGTATAATAATACTGCTCACCGATTTGGTAATTATTTGTTCTGTCATGAATTCCAATCATGAATATTACCGTTGGTAGCTGTATCTATTAACATGTTGTATTAGATATGTATTGCTAATAATAATAATGTTGACCCCAGTGCTACGTGGAATAGATAAACTTTGTGGCGTTTGTTGTAGCCCGAAAACAGTGAGAGTGACTGTATTTGTGGGGAAATCGCAATTATATTAGACTGACAAGTATAACGAGAATTAAGCGCCTGGGATTTGACCTGCACCGGGGATTAAAGTGAGAGACGAGTACAAAAGAAAGAAAAGTGGTAAATGAAAATGGCGGGAGGAAGATAATTAAAACTGTGGGTATCAAACGACCATTAGGGTTCGGTGAGGGGAAGGGCGCGGGTTGGTGGGTCGTGGTAGAGTAATTATTAATAGGCCCTAGGGCTAAAATAATGGCGCAATTAGAGAAAGTGGGCAGAGCGGGGAATGGGTGAATTATAGTAGTGGGGGGAAGCATGAAGAGACAGGAGGGGAAAGGGGTGTTATAACTACACCTTACAACCCTTCTAGGACTACTTACTCCTGGATTAAGGTGTGCGATGGTGTAAGAGTGAGAGTGAGATGTGGGGAGGGGGATAGTTGAAGGAAAAGGGGATTGAGAGGTCGGGGGTGGCTGAAGCCTCGTGAATTATTCAGCAGCAAGACTGTGGGGTCGGTAAATAGAAACAGGAAGTAAGTACAGTACTGAGGAGTGAAATAGGGGTGACATTTTATGCTTACAGGATGCTGAAAACTACTACACAGATTACTAGAAATACAGTAGGACAGGAAAATAACAAAATACGAACATTTCAAGCGATGCACTTTTCAAGCTTTAGTTCTTCTAGCTCTGGCTCAGCATCTACATCCTTGAAGTCGTTGAGTTAATGTACTAAAATTTGCCTCTGACCTTCTGAAACACGACCGATAAGATCTCACGATTCATCGATTGATCATCAACTACTAGAAGAGCAGCAGTTCGTAGTAGCACTTTTGTGGGCCTTACCAGTCATAATTTCCGTTGAAAGTGGAAGAGTATCAAAACCCCCTCTTTCTCATCGATACGTCTACTCCACGTACCCATTTCTCAAACTCTTACGGTCTTCATGCTCACTTCGCCACAACTAAGCTACATAACAAACGTTTTACATAAACTACTCGTAAACTAATACGTTATAATATAGAGGCTCTTATGCCGGGGGGAATCCCACACGTTCACCTGCCCCTTTATTTTATTTATTTTTTATTTCATTATTTATGTGAATAAATCAATAGCCATTTATCTTTATCTACATTAAAGAAATTGGTGTCACATTTTATAACAAAAACATGAACTTTCTGGCATTTCAATGGTCCTTGGGAGAATATACTCGTATTACCGATTCCATTAGTTGTTGATAACAGTGATTGCTCAAGCTATGTGGTGATTGTTTAAATTTTCCTAATGGAAACATAATGGGCTTACCAACGTATGAACATTTGCCGTCACTGGAAAATGTTGACTTCTCTGTTTGAGCCAGCTGGTCATACTGATAAATGATTTTCATTGGACGACATTTAAATTGAAAAGTGTGGAATCAAAACCCTCTAGAATGTTTGTGATTCCTTGTAAATAGTGAGTTTTTTCTTTTGCATTTTTATCGAATAGGTATATTTTTCTAGTAGAAGAAGCTTAAAAATAATTGACAAAAAGAAACTTCTATTTCACTAAGAATTTTAAAGACTCGTTTGTCGTAAAATACTGAAGTTACTTTTACTATATTCGTATAGTGTATATAATTAGGTTATTCAACAGATGGCATTTCTTTATTGGAAATCTTTGTCCCTGAAAACCCTTGTCGGATGAGATATGCTGCTGGTATCCTGAATGTTTCAGGGAAACTGAGTCCCTCAGCTTCGACAACACTCTGGATTAACCAGATGTTGGGATCTGTTGTATAGTTTTTTTTCCAAGATCCAAACTGATGTCTAGAACAGTAACTTTTTAATTGTTTGTTAGATTGACTTCATTTTTCGTCCAAAACTTTTTGAAAGAGGTCGTTCAACTCAATCTTAATCTTAAATAGATCAAGTTTCGATTATTAAACTTGGGCGATAATATAAAATTAACTGCCTTTTAAACACATACGAGGAAACATGTGATACATGTAAGAACAGCTAGTTCCTCCAAAAGGTCAGTCGTGTTCAAAAGAGCTTAGTAACGTTTCACAAATTGGGCTCTCTTTCTAAATCAGTATTGTGGTCGAAGTAGTCAGTATAATCAATGTGTTTTCAATAGCTTCTATATTCAGTAGATTCAGGCAGGGCTTTAGAATTATTATCTGTGGCAGAGGAGAGGTTTCTTTAAATAGTAGTTTTGATACGTTTCATGCACAGTGTAGAAGGAACTCTACGCTGGCATTGGTGGCCCGGGTGGCAGATGTTCTAAAACCCGTTTACGCCAAAGAGTTTGTCGCGGGTCACGGAATTGATTCGGAGCCAAAAGAGGGGGTGGATGGTAAGGGAAAAAGAGAGAAACACGAAACGTGATTAGGTAGAAAACGTGACCGATCGTAAAAAGGGTCCTGAAGGGAGAGTTTTAAGGGCGAGCCAGAGGGATGTCTGTAGGGCTTGAAATACGTCCCGTGGGAGAAGGACGGATAGTCCGGAGCACCAATGGTGTCTCATTGTACTGCCGGGATGATTCCGCGGAAAGACTCGGATGAAAAGGCAGGAAATGAGGAGTTCTGGGAAGGTATTTCCTGGAGATGAACAAGCACTGCAGGATTTTATTCATCTTCGAGGGAAAGGAGAGTCGAAAACTCTCGTGGTTTCTTGTCACAGGTTGTGCACCGCAGAAACCTACTGCTGACAAAACGGGAATCTAACAGTTTATAAGTTGAATAATACAAGTCTGCATTGTAGGGCTCTTCACTTATTATTCGTGATCCAAAGTAATCAATAAGTGATATAATATACGATTAAGTGAGTATCATTTAGAGGGAACAATGAATAACCCGCCCAACAGCCGTCTGTACAGAGGGTCCCAGCCGAGATGGAGCCTCCTAAATTTACGAGGAATTGAACTGTGGCTTTCTTAGCAATGTGAAGGTGAGCAAAAGTGCGCAATGCACCAACTTTGTTTTTTCGAAAGAGAACTCCGATTTTGTTATTGCCAATTTGGATTCTATGTTCGATTCCATGAGCATGTGACCCTTCATTTGACTTTTTCAGTCCAGTTACCAGTTGTCAAATCATCAAAGTTGTGCGAACATTCAAAGCTGATTCTGGTGTAGAAGCGTGGGAATTTAATAAATCGAAAAACAGTGTAACTACGTGAATCACTGTTATAAACAATGAGAATCGATATGACACACTTTGGGTTTGCAAAAATTGGTAATTGCAACACTGAACGAGAGTCGAGAAAATCAAATGAGGGGTCCAATTTTCATGACATTGATCATGGAATCTTGAATCATTGAAAAAAAAATGGATCTGCAATCACTTTGAAAAAAAAAAAAAAAAAAATTTCGCTGAGACTGAGCGCGTTGAGCACGATAAAAAAAATTGGTTGAGCGCTCAATTTCCATGAAATTGATTGTAAAGTCAGAATCTGCTATAAAAAATAAGATTTAAAATTTTAGAAATTAAATTCGGCATGCATTTTGCGCATTTGCTCTCGTGAACAGTGCTAAAACATATCACGGTTCAATTCCTCTTGAAACAATAAAATTTGAGGGTCTTATTCATCTTGACTGAGACATCCTTTATACATACAACTCTATTCCTCTTCGTTATAAAGGCCAAAGAAATAAAAACGACCGTGCTATTTAAGCAGTAAGTGGGTGGAGGTGGGTGTTGACGCGTTTTTATAGCTTTTCATTCCTAACTGACTTTACCCACTTGTTTTAATGATTTATTTTTGTTTTCGTACTTTAAATAAAATGTATTGTTGTATTAATGGGCGGCCCATTTATTGAGACCCATGAAAACTGGAAACCAAAATTTATGGGTCACTTTCATCGTATTTCAACAAACGACAACGTCAAAACCAACGTGTTGTGGTGCTTCAGATTTTTGAAACGGTGAGGAATAAACATTCTCCAATGATGGGAAACAATCCCCAGTGATCCAAAATTATTCAACCACTGTTCTAAAAAACATTTCTACTGATTACAGAATCATTCTACCCATATAACTAACGATTCCTACTTGTTTGCTTTATTAACCACAGAAAACAGTAATTTTGAAAAACTACCCGCTCGAGAAAACGGAACATTGGCGGAACAGTCCTACAATGATGTTTACTTTCATTAAAATTTGCGATACACCTTCAGAGAATAAGTTGATTAAATATCTTTGTTTGAATATAGGTAAATAAAATGGATATATTCAAGTATAGGATCTTCATGTACTTTCGGAATCCTCGCCGAATACCCAAAATGAATATGTTGATCGGTGGAAGTACGGCGCAGAATGTATACCCTACCTGCACGACAGATCTGTCTTGCGGTGGTTGCCTATTCCTGAAATTATAAATTTAATCTTACGTTGTGCCTCCTAAGGGATTCATTCTTGTGGGCTTTTTACTCTTGTCGCTTGCCACTTCGTATTTCAATGTCCAGCTATGACTTCGACGAATGATGGGAATCATTAGCATTGGATGAACAGAAATACTGGAGTTAGCAATTCTCTCCAGCTAATTCAATTGTTGTTCAGTCTATTACCGTTTCATATCGCAACGTTATTATCTAAGTTTGTAAATACGACGTAACTAATGAAACGCACGAATTTGGCTGAAGTGCCCAATTTCGATTCAAATTATAATTATGCAGTTTCTTGTTTTTAAATGTACTTCTAAAAATCTTCGTATCTTTACAGGTAAGCTTCAAATCGTGAGACAAACTACACGTTTTTTGGTGAGATGAATTCTTCATACTTTTTACTCTCATTGACCGAAAAATTAACAAGAAATTAATGAATAAAATACACTTCAGTTTCTCCCGTACATATATGAAGATTATTATAATTGCTCTTCTGAACTATATAGTGATTGAATTCATAGGAATTTCAAAAACTGAAAGATGAGATAATGAATTGATATTTTTAGTTCATTTTTTATTGAAGAATTGTTGAACGAAAGCGTCCCTAGTAAAACGAGGAGTGGGTAGCGAACGTCTCCCTTGCTCTCAAGATTTTGTCCACCTGTAGCAGTAAAACTAGGTTGCAGTGTGTGTTTATGATATTGTAGTAAAACCCTTGCGAATTAGGCTGCAATATTCACAATAAACGTGGAACAGAAATATCAAGATAATTACAGAAATGGTATGATTGCAAATATTTTTCAAATGAGATAATAACAGATAACCGTTGTTATAAGAACTGGGTGAATCATGGCAAATTATCAGGGCTGAATTAAATTGAATTTTAAAATGGCAATTGAGTTTTCCTGGTTTATGTACATTTCTCATTCATTAGTGTTATTTGAGGTTGAGTTTTGGTTAGCTTAGATAAAGGCCTTTAACATGTGTTCATACCTCGAGTCTGTAATGAAAGCTCTGTGATAATTTGTTCATTTTCTCCCAGAAAAGGGGTGTTCACGGGGTACTTGTGTGTTTACAATGTAAACAAGGTGATGCTCTATCAGACGCTTAGGATAGCATAAACAAGTGCCCTTCAAAGGGGCTCATGCGTTCAGGGTTCCTATATTCTCATCAAAAGCTCGAGCTTGAAGTTCAGTCAGCACCTATTTGGCCAGCCCATGAATACCGATAAGGGGAAAACGTGTTTGACCCTGTTCGTTAACATGTCATCTAATTGACCTCGGGGCCTAGGCGTTCATATCTTTTGAGTTAGTCCCTTTGATTCCATGTCGTATAAGATATTTATACATTGTAGTCGTGTGGATTCAAGTTGGAAATGTTTGCTGCCGCTATCTCAGTTTCCCAACAATTGAATTTCAATTGTACTATCAATGGAGAATCGATAGCTAGTTGTGGGTGTTTGGTTGTGAATGAGTTATAATCGTTCGGGGTGTGGAAATTTAGATGAGAACTCAATTTTATTATCAATTCATGGTTTGAATATCGATTAGGAGCAGGTGGAAAAATAAAGCGACATATCATGCGTTACTTAGTTAGTTTGCTTAGTTATTATGATAAACAAACTCACTTAGAACTTCTTAATCCCGTGTGATTCTTGTGTAAAGTAATAACTCATTGTGAAGCTCAGGATCACCTTGACTGTGTAAATTTATAATCACCCGATTTTACATCATTTTAGATTCAAAGGAAGTCGAAACATTGTACCATGATACCGCGGTTTCCGACAATGTCTCCTTTTCGTCGGGTCAAGGCGTTTGCGCATCTCCTTGCACGCCGATTTACTAGCGTGGTTAATCCCACCTTAAAGGAATGTTAACTTAGTAACTAGAATGAATGTTTCAACTTATTAATTACAAATCAATTTGTTATAACTAATAGTAGAGTGTTGTCTAAATTGATCCATGTCCATTTTCAAGTGGATTTGTGGTGTTCGATTTAAAATACCAAAATCAAGAATAGTGTGCATATGGTAATGTTTTCATTTTTTCAAACGTGAAAGTTCTGAATTTAGGAAACTGGAATACCATAGCAACTAACTTATAATAATAATTGGCATTGCTCTAACCGTTCAAGGTACCTGTATCGGTACCACACAAGTATTAGTGTTTCTCGTGGAATAGTTGGGGAAATACAAATATGAAGCAACGAGCGAACATAAAGTTATTTTATTGTAAGTCAGATTAGAAACAATTATCCACCACTGTCAGATATGAGTTTTGTACACTTTGGGCATTGATTAGTTTTCAGCCCTTTGTTGTAGAATGCCTAGTCAGTCGCTTTCACCGATGGAGCTTTCCTGACTGGAAAGGGTGGAGGAGCTAGTGGATCCTTCTGAGAGAGGAAACAATAAGAACAATTTTCTGGATACGTCCGGACTTTTTGAAGATAATGTGTTTTGAGAGATGAGAGTAAATTGGCTTCTCTATTTCCTTTGTATTTTCTTAGCTCTTTTGCCCTTCATTGGCTTCCGTCAGAGCTTAGCTGTTGTCTTAATTACATATGGTGTAGAAACTTCCTTCGCGATACAACGTGTAGTTAGTTTTTATCTTGAATGTGATTAGTTTTATGGGGGTGATTTCATGCTTAACATTAGTTGTTGCTGGCTTCGTGTTTTAATTGTATGGTGCAAATACATGAAAAGGGGAAATGTCTGTGGTTTAAGACCATGCAACTCCAAGCGAATTTCTAATTGCAAGCGTGCAGTCGGACACTCACCCCTGCTTTTCTCCATTTCTGGAAAAATTCAAGTGCGTATTTTTTTGGTCTCTAATATTTCTGTAAAAATATAGGTAGTTCTGTTGATCTAAAATATAAGAAACATAATATGTTGCATATAGGCAGCTAATAAGATTTGGAATTTCGTTATGAAGTCGCGTCGAAGAATGAGATTTTAAAAGAGGGAAACACTATCGTTCACGAAAGTCACAGGTGTGTAGCCTTCATAACGGAAAGTCGGGAGGATGTATAAAAGAAAAGCTCTCCGGGAGTTTTTCCTGCGTAACATTTCCCGATATATATTATCATTGACCAGATTCAAGGAACTGTTTAATTAATCTCTACGAGATAGAAGGGAAAAAAGCTACGGCAGGTACAATAGGGGGTGCGGGTCTGCATTGTGAACGGTGGCTTGGGATCGCAGGAAGTGCGGATTTGAATATTCGACCCGATTAAAAACGGTTTAACGTTAATGGATCTCCCCTCCCCTTCCCTATCACGCTACCCTACCCCACATCCCACCACAGCGCCTTCTAACTCCTGCCTAGGCTCCCATGGCCAACAGGACCCTCTGTCTCTAAAACTGCCGTCCGCTTTTAATGAAAGCGAAGTGGGTATGAATGAAGTTCACCGCGAATACTTTTCCCTAATTATCCCGCCCTGTTTGTCCTCCACTCCTTCCCTCCCTTCAAAACAAACGAAAGGAAACCAAATTTTTTGTCTGTAAATGTTGGGGTAAAATAAAAGGATCAATACAAAAAATAGGAAGCTTCGAATACGTTTTTTTTTTATTGCTTTGTAGTGATATGCGTAAGTAATTAAAATTCTTCCTTCAAAATCATTCTTGTTGCTAGGTGTAATAAACGAGGTCATGTGAAATATTTGACTTCCTGGAATGTCAAAATACCTGTTGCTCCCCAATAACAATATTGAAAACTTGTAAAACAAGGAATGACAATTCAACTCACAGTCCTGAATTATGCATAATTTACAGTGTAACTTCTCCCATGAGTTTCAAAAGAGATATTTATGGTTAATATATGCTTTTTTAGAGCTTAAAGAATATTCCAAAACGGAAAATATTTAGTAATTTTTTTTTCTGAAATTCTGAACCAATAGTTGTAGCAACTGCTTCTATATAAATAAGCTATAGGACGAAATAGCACACTTATAGGCTCCGTTTTAGAAAAACATAGATTGAATTAAGTTTTGGTTTTCTAGTATTATCTTTCGATAATTTTTTCGAATTAATTATTTTTTAAGGGGGTATATTTTAGGAACAAAACTGACGTAAGCAACTCATGATTCTTCCTGGTACTTGATCTCTCAGTGTAAACCACCGTGAGCGAATTACTTGACTCCTTTTTCCCCCAACGTGTCCTTGCCACTTACTAAGCGTATGAGGTGTAAAGATTTGGAAGATACCTATTTATACACTCGTTTAGTTATCATGTTCCAATTGTGTCATCTTAGTCATGATGTTTGGCGAACATTCAGTCATCAAGATAATCAGAACGTATTAGAAGTAACGGATGGGGTTCTAGGTTTTCGTCTTGAGTAGGACCGCCAAATAACCTTTAGGCACCAAAATCCTCCGAAAAGTTTTGATCGCAGACAGTATCCTTCCTTGGTCTGTTAAGGAAAACAATTTCGGGGAAACAATGTTCTTCCTCTTTCTCTAATTACCATGTTCCGATGACCATAATTATGATAGACCCGATGTTCAAACACGATTCAATTATCAAGGAGATTCAGAGCATGTTCTTGGTAACGGATGGAATTGAAGGTTTTCGACATTAGCGAGAAATTCGAACCATCATTAGGCACCTACTGCCCACCCAATACGTGAAGTGTTCATACTACCGTTGGTCTGATAAGGAAGGGACAATGGGGGATGACAATGTTCTTCCCCTTTGTTTGTTTATCATGCACTTTGCATCATAATTATGAGGTTCAAACATGATTCAATCATCAAGGGGATTCAGAGCGTGTGCGTACTAACGGACGAGGTTGTAGGTTTTCGTCATAACCAAGAAATTCAAACAACCATTAGGCACCTACAAGCCCCTCAGAAAAGTGTTGATAGTATCGACCTGGGCCGCTCCCTTCCCTGATAGTTACGTTTGCGTGAGGGCCAGGTGAAAGTATCGAATCGATTCGGGGGTTCTCGAACGCGAGCAATCACAATAGCATAAATGATCCCCAAAGTGCCACAGTCATGCCTGACCTATCGTGTTATTCTGGTACAGCTCTTAACTAACAAACCAAACAAAACAGGATTCAATTCACTATAATTGACATCCAAATCACGTCTTCAGTACCTAGTCAGAAATGAAGAGTTTAATGACACTACTCAGTCAATTCATTATCGAATTATTAGAAATGGAGTTATGCAACGGCAGATCTCGTGAATCGAAAAAATATTAACGAATTTATACCATTACCCTTTCGTTGTGCCTTGATTAGTAGACTTCATTTCGATATTAAAATAAACAACAAATTACATGTTTTTCAGTATTCTGAATGGTCAGTAGGAAACTATTATTTCAACGAACCAGAATAACCCTCCAGATACCACGTCATCACATTTCCATGTAGCATAGCAATGGTCTATTAACTAGTTGACAATGAAACCAATAATTAATACATGTGGTTTTGGCTTCAGTATTGATAAAGTGAAAATTGAATTTTATTGCATTTCCTGGAATCTAAATTGTTGTCAATCTAAATTCTATTGTGTTACAGTAATTCCATCCTAAGTAATTGTAAATTTTAATTACAAATTGAATTACACTCATTTAAGTGCTCCTCTCAAGCATAGGTGTAGATCACTCTATACTGAAGATACGACATTTTTAAATGGCCTAGACCTAATTGACATAAAAATATCCCCGTACTTGCGAGAGATTTGGTTTTAAAACATCGTAAAAAATGTTGTTCGGAAGAAAAGAGGAACAATCCATAATGGTGGGCTGTATAGCTTCTTCATTATCGAATATGTAAGTACAGAATTGAGTAAAATTCGGAATGGTTGAATGCTGAATAAATCAGTAATATTTGTTAATACGCAAAACATGGCAGATTGGCAAAGGGAAAAAAATCATCAACACGTGAGTGAAAATCGTTTTGCATTCTAGGCCAATTGTATCAGCTGATATACTTCAATGGAATAAGCACTTCAAAATGTCAAGTTTTTTAAAACATCAAATGTTTAAAACACAAATTTTATCATCTACAGACGGACTTGTGAGGCGTGTGTAGGCCTTTTATTTGATCTCATCGATTTTTAGTTGATGAGTGCCTACGTTTAGTGGATTAATTTCATATCTTATATTCCATTATTCTCGGGTATCATCCTTGTTACGTAGAGAGTAGTGAGTCAACACTCTGAATGTTTTATTTAGGGTCTTTCGGTAGGCTTCAGGTTCTATTTAGTGTCTATAGTTATATTTAGGGCAGGAATAACAATCATATTAACAAGCCTAATTCAAGTCTGACTAAGTCAAATCAGTCATTATCTCATTCATGCGACTATTATTATATTCAGGGATTTGGGAGTCGTCATTGCCCCAGAAAGTGCAGTGTGTTTTGCGGATCACCCCCTGTTACCCAACCTATGGGTTTTGAAGCCAGTCCCTAGCCACTATCCGACTGAGAATTCCCCTGAAGGAAGGTCATCTATCGATACTATCTGTACCACCTGAGTCGAGTGTCACAAACGTTCTGAACCATCAGGCTTCGAATGTTCCATTCATTCGAAAGGCTCCAATCCTATCAGGATGTTTTCTGATATACTTCTACGACAGCAGGGTGCATTCATCATCAGTTCAATTCATTCATTCATCAATTCTGAGGTATTTTCCCATTGCCGTTTGTGTTCCTTCCTTATTTCTTCCCAAATACCAGTTTTCACCATGTATTTTGCTGTACGCAGGAACGGTTCCAACAAAATGAAGTGCATTGATCCTTTTTTGTGATGTAGGCTGCCCGTTCCCATACCACTCATACTCATTCATACCCACTACAAGATAACCTTCTTTTTTTTTAAGGGTAATCAGTCCCCGCATTCTTTAACCATACATGACCTGGTCTGAATCGCTGCGATTGTTGTGTTGCTAACTTGCCAACTGGGAAAATAATGAGTTCGTCTTAGGGAATGTCGGATATTCATCAGGCTAGCAAATGAGATTGCTAAACGGGTCCTTTGACGAAGTATCATATTTACAGATGAGAATTTAGCTTAGAAGGACCAGCTAATACACCAATAACTAAATAATAATACCTTTGTGAAATAATTGAAGCGGTTTTAGTTAGAGGTGGAAATGTTCAGGTTTGCCCATCAATGTTTGATTACATGGAATCGCATCTGATTCCTTCATTTCCTCCAAGCAATTAGCGTTTTGACACCGATTAGTGGAATCGTGGATGCTGACATTGTAACTCTTCCCTAAAACCAGGAAGTTTCACGAAAAGTTAGAAGAGTTTGAAACAACGCGGGCACCATGATGCCGTCGCAGCGAAAACACGAGTGTGACAAAACACACTTCTATCCCGTATCTCGGCTCCCACTATCAAAAAACAACGGCGCTGAAGGGCACATTTTCTCATGCATAAATGATGACCGGGCTCTGCTTACGTCCTTTGCTCCTGGAACGCTTTTAAAAGCTTGTTAAACTTTTACGGAAGCTCCAGAGAAACTCTGGAAAACGAGAGTGGGAGGTCTCTACCGGAAGTGTAGTTAAGTAGCTATTAAATCACTTCAAGGACATAAATCTGTGAAGTAATGAACAAGTGGGGTTCGGAAAGTTGAGATACTACCGCCTGTACGCTCGATAACTGTGTGAAGCGTACGCGGAATAGGGGCCAACTTTTCCTTGTAATTTAGCAGTTATGAATTCCAGTGCTAATCCAGATACATGTTTTACATACTTCTCACGTATGTAACTCCATTGACTCTGTATTCAATTCCCTATTTTTTAGGTTTCACACTTCATAAACATTCCAACAAAGCCCTATTTTGTATTTACAAATCCTAAATGGTTGAATGGCTCCGAAAGCAGTACTGTAGTGTTGTGTCTAGTTCGAGCTAATTTGATTGAATATGTTACAATAACGTTGATAGGTTTTGATTCTCCTCTCTCCTCTCCTCATGAATCAGCAGATCTGCTCATGAATTTTCTTGACAACAAAATATTTAATATGTGAATAACCTTCTCTATTGGTACGGGCTTGCCGATGGTGTCATCATACCATGGACTGGAGAAGAAAGGCTGAATTCCTTTCTCAATAAAATCAATAATTTCGATTCCTTTATCACATTTCTAGATTAGTTTTCAACTAGATATTCGGAATTTTAACTCCGAAATTTACTGCTTAGTGGAAAAAACACCCATTTGATAAAATCATCACAATTTTGTGATATAATTCATCTTTAGTTCAACACAAGTTCAAAATTTATATTAAAAAAAGCAATATTTTCCGGTTGGAAGTACCCACGTGAATATCAGGTAAGGCCTATCAGTTCAGTAGTAGTTACCGTAGTTCGTGTATAGGGCGGAAAGGGTCGTTAACGTCACCCTTGGGACTCCCTTTATCTCCTTAACTGTTGACAGAATTGCTCCGAGGGGGACCAGAAAACCCTCGAAATCGGTTCTGCCTCATTCCTCTTGTCCTACTTCACCTTTTCTCAGATCAGGAGATGGAGTTATTTCGTCCGGGGATGAAAAGGTGTTGGAAATAATTCATCTTAAGCAACCAACTATTCCACCGAAGATTCACTGGAGTGTTGACAGAAAATTCCAATTCATTCTACGATTGATTAAGTTCTTTTTATTTTGTCCTTGCCGTTTTTGATGAGTGTGTGGGAGACAGCCCCGCTCCTCATTACTGTGGATCGAGGAACAATAATCCCCAATTATTTTATCGGGCTACTCCGAACAACATTAGTCAACAAACTTGTTGACCTTTTCGAGCTAAACCGGGTGCCTGCCCACATTTATCCTAATTGGTGAGATCTCAGTGGATGGAATTTTCCGGTTCCCACCATGTAGTATCATAAAAGGTTGTGATATTTAGGTGACTAGGCTCTTCACTGTAAACATTTTCACACTGTAATTTCGCTAAAACCCGGGGATCGTTCTGGTTTATAAATTGAACACTTCTTCTCTGTCGTAGTAAAATGTATCCTATATGGTATATGCAAATCTAAGAAATATGTATATTAAACATGTATTATCATGTTTCTTGAATTAGTATGTGAAATTTTCCGATTTTCAACTGTATTTTAAAATATTTTTAGTTTTGAGTTTGTTATGCTTTTAAAATGCTTTTTTCCTATTTTTTAAGCTAAACAAGGGATTATTATTGCCTCAATTCTGAAAGAGAGGTATTATCCAGAATGGCACAAACTTCAATTGTGAAAATAATCAGAAATGTGACTCTCCTAAATGTTACAACAAATTCAATTTTCTACTAAAAGTCAAATGATCATAAATTTCATATTATACGAAATATAATATGAAATATATATTTCATATTATATATTTCAACCAAGATCCCTCATTTCAAATAAGTATGTATACTTCTCAGATACAACTCACCTGATTTATAGAATAGAACGGGTATCTTCAATAAACGACACTGTTTATAAGTTGAAAGAAGTGTTGTTCTACTATTCAAAAAGCAGTTAATCAATTGAAAGCACCAGGCACGGTTGAGCGTTTAGCACGAAGTGACGGAGAGTGGGAGTCAAGTACCTCACAAGTGTGTAGTATTGTCAATCTAACAATACGAAACTGTGCCAAAAAATCATGACACAGAATTAGTACTTACATAATTGTTAATTTCAAGATATTCGCGTGATGCAAAATAGAAAAAATATTCTATACGCTGATATACAAACATATCTTGATACATATATCCATTTATGTGGTGAAGCCACACTATTGATTTTAGGCCGAAATAGGCACTTGATGAAAACATAGTAAGTTGATGCTTGAAGCTAGATGGAACTATTTCTGAAGCAGTGACATAGATGTTAGAAATTGAGTTAAGACCACTTCCATTTCACGTCATATAATTTTAGCTGATTATAAGTAAATTGCTTAAATTGTCATATTTCACCAGGTTGGAGAAATAAATCTAGCTTATGGTGAATTTCTCTCCACTGGATATAATATGGCAATAACTAACTCCCTACTACCGATCTTATGTCCATTCTTGAATGTGGTGTGCCATCCGCTCAGTGTTCGTGGCCTAGGCGACGGAAGTTTATTGTCGTCAGCTGTGCCGTCTACTGGAGGTCTGTAGACCGTCTGCCGAGCGGCGTTTGACATCGAAATGTCGTCCTTATCGGCAGCCTGTGACGTCGAAGCTGGTCCATTGTACCAACATTTGCGACTCCCCTTTCATAGTTCCCATTTGCCTCCTATGAAGCAATATTCGGTGACCCAGTGACCCCTACTGTTCGATTTTTCCTATCCCATCTACCTCTTATGAAGTTGTATTTTCAGAATGAAACGCCGCCTGGACCCTAATAGGTTGAACTGAGCTTGATTGTGGAAAATCAGGGCCCCGAGAAATTCATTCATAGAGTCGAATGAAAGCCCTACGATCATTCCACGCTGACCGGTTTGCTCTTCCTAAGGGATAAAAAGATAAATTCGTTTGCGGGGAAAAAATAAAGTAAAATTTTCTCACATCACCAAAAGTCAGTTCCCGATCGACTTTCATCTCCATGTAAAAGAAAACAGATTTTATGAGTTATAAATTTACAAAAAAATCCCTATAAACTACTCTAGACCCATTCGATTTTTTTTTTTGCTTTTTTTTTCAACAAATCGAGTTCACTTTATTCGTTACCTACCGGTAACAAGCGCTAGCGAATTCTTTGGTTATTTTTTTTTTAAATTTCATTTCTGAATTTTCTTTTGGTAGGTAAATGAGTATGTAACATTAGAATTGACTGATTTACCAGCATGGAGTACTCATGTTCCTCTCGACATTGGTTTCCTATGAACGACGGCCAGCGAGTACAGCTCGAAAAGCACTCTTCTCGTTAATGTTTGACTTAAATTTAATACCTGTAAACTGGTGGCCGGTAGTTGGTGATACATCTAGCTATCCCTGTGATGGTCATTTCATTCTAAACCATTACCGACGGTAGCCAGCATCCAGTGTTTTCATATCATCCCCCGGTCTCTCTCTACCCCAAGTTTATCTAATCAGGAGTTTCTAGTGAAACGGTGTGAATGTTCGTTTCTCCCGTACCTTTTCAATTAGTTATCCCAACATCTGCGTAGGTAGACCACCTACTCAGTTTAGTATTAAACTGTCAATACCACTCCACCTAATTGAACATTGACTTGATTTGATAAGCTCAATGTATACAAATCTGCTCGTTGTCAAGATCTGCCAACTTCGGTGTATGCGAATGACTACGAAGAACACAATTAATTTCTCTCAAACTCTTAAATCCTAAAAATCGACGGCTGCATCCACTCTCCAGTAGGAGATTGTGGGTATCTTGGATTGAACGTTTGCAGGTAAATGCGATCTTTGATACGAAATTAGTTTCCCTCGTTGTCGACATTTAATTTATTAGTACGGTGTTGCCTGTTGAATTATAAGTTGTCTCTTCCTCAGACAACCTATGAAATTTGGTAATGTTATTAAGTCAAATCACAGGAAGAACCAGTGCATTTAAACTGAACCACCTTTGCAACTAGCTGTACATCTACTTGTCTCTCTTTACACTATGAAATTAAGCCCTGTTCACATTTTGGTTTACAGATATACAGTGTGTTCACAATTTTTCTTCCTAACCTCCTGGGGATCGAGTTTAAACTATTTTCTGACAAAAAGTGCCTCATAGAACGTTGTGCTAGAGATCTTATTCGGTGTTATTCAAATTTTAAGATTTTCTCGTGTTTTCGATCTTAGATCACTGCCCGTAACTCCCTTACTAAACCAGTTAAGGTCAAATCGGATTAAAACATATGCTGGAATCCACGGAACTAAAAGTATTGTCATAACAAAACAAAATCGTCTAATTTTTTTCAAAGTGTAGTAGTAGTGAGTGCAAAAAAGTTGGAATTTTTAAGGAAAAAGTACTTTTTCGTGATTTTAGAATATTTCATGGATTGCTTATTAATTATTGTTCATTTATTTTATTTTGCTATCGCCCAACCATCTATTAAAAATTTGAGTGTAACATGTGTGTAACATCAGGTCTGAATTGGAATAAGGGGGTGACCAAATGAACGTTTGTTTTCGAACAATTGAAGCTGGAACTGGAGGCTCACACTTGTGATCTTATAGGGCATGAACACATGTCAAAACAAAAGTTAAGTGAGTAAGGAAACTTCAAAATAAAAGATTTGATTTTCCCTACATCATAAAGTTCTCGAAATGCCCTCATAACTGTTTAATGCACAATCTGCTTCTGCTTCAAACAGCTGCCGTGTGATCTTTGGTACGGTTATGTGGCGGATAACAATGCACGAAACAATAAACAAAACTTGTCTATGTGTTCAATTACTACTTTGACTGTTGAAAAATTCACGTCACTCGATCGTAGATGCCTGGGATTTCACTATTTGATTCAGCATAAAAAATGAATATCAACTTGCAAACCTCAACTTCTCAAGTCTTGAGAAAGTGTTTTTTCGGCTATATACAAGAGTTTTATGTTTTGAAATTTTTTTTTTCAATTTGGTGTGGATTTGTAGTTACTAAATCTGCATCATTCACTTGGGTAGCCTATTCAAATGGACATTTAACGCGCTTTCCAACGGTCTAATCAAATTTGAGGTCACTTGGTTTGGTAAGGGAGATATTGCCGTAAAACGGAAAACAAGAAAAAATGGTAAAATTGAAGATATTGGAAATGAACCCTAGAAATAGACGTTTCAGAATAGACTTGTTGTTGGAAAATCTAGTTGAAAGTGTTTTCAAATTGAACATTATGCCCTCAAGTAGGTTTGTAACCGCATTAAAATCCTCTCAACTTTCTGTATCAACGTACGTCGGGAGGGGATTAAACAACTTTGTCCAAATAAACAGCACAGGAATTTGGGAAGTAATCAATATTTCTAGCCTGCAGGCACATTCGAATTCAACACTGTTAAGACTACAAACCTTGTTTGGATTGGAAGTAGTCTCCATGGTCGTGTGGCAAGGTGTCTGCCTTAATAACAGGATGTCTTCGGTTCAACGTGCAGAACACTCTGGCGGTTTGAAAACCAGGCTGCAAGCTTTGGCTACACATTCGTGAAGTATTGTCCTTTCCCTCAGTTGTTGCTTTGCTCTACAACCGACGTTGCCACACAATACGCTTGTGAGAAAATCGTAAACGAGGTAAAAGTATAAACTGACGAGTAGGTTTTAACCACCATGAATAACCAAAAATGATTATAAATCTAAATTCTCCGAATCTGTAATGGCCATATTATCTGCTAGTATACTCAATAGCAATGTACCATTGACTCCGTTTAATAGACATGATCAACATGGTTAACCAATACCGAAATAATATAAATGTTTGTAATAATTTGCTGCTTTTTTTACAAATACGTTTTCATGACATGGATTTACAGATATTCGTTTCAAATCTTCTGAAACAACATTACACTGGAAATAAATTTGATGGATGAAGTGTGATGATGGCACTTCTCTCATGTAGCACTACAGATCCCTGTTGGAATTCCACTCGATACCTCAGGCTAAATCCATTTTGTATGAAAGGGTTCCGAGCGAGGATATGTATCTCTAAAGCTGTCCCTCCCCAAAACGAAAAGTGGTATCCAATGTTACCATCATACTTGTTTCTGTGTACTTTCAATGTATTGATACTCGACTCTGTATGACCCAAATAGAGACCAATGAAGAGAGGCGCCTCGACTGTGGGCCAGTTCTGTACCACATGTTGGAAGTTGTCAAAGGTAAAATGCGTGCTGACTCACGAATTCGCCTTTCGAAAAATGCTCATTAATTAGTGTGTTCAGCCTGAAAGTGATGTGCTGTTCTTTAGTAAACTCGTTGAAGCAAAAAACTTACCAGTTGAATAGCTTCAGTTTTGTTTTGCAGCTCTGGATAGCAGTCCATATATTATCTTCGGTTAATATTGCCCATTTGAAAGTATTTCATGCAATCTAACATCACCTTTTGGTTGTGTTTACCAAAACATATACACTACACTAAACTGGCACTCTTAATTACACAGAAAATAGCAAACTATAATAATTAATATAATTAGTAGACTTTTGATTAGCCTTATAGAGATGTCAAGCCGCTTCTTCCATTCTGCGTCATCTAATCTCTCGAATTCTGTACAATTCAATAAAACACATTATTTTTTCGGTTCCTCGTTATTCGATTTTTTTTCCAATGTAATGTGTTTACGTCTACACGATCTGAGATCACACGAGTGCACCGTACCCAGGACACCCATCGCATGAACAAATGGGTTCATCAGATAAACACTGCGCTTAATATTATTTTTCAGAGCATAATATTATTACATTTAAATCATCACACTAAATTAACATATGGTTCCTTATTCTCGTTGCTTTTTGACGTAGGGAATATTTTCTCATTTATGTTGAGACACTTGACCTTAGATTTTCTTGCTGATTTTTACAATGATTTACACGTCTCGCCGATATATTACTGCTACGCTTTTTCATAGCATCCACTTTGCCGTTTTGGTTGCTCTTATTAGATATTTAAAAAGTATCCAACTAATACGCTATTTGGTTTGGATTGGCTATTGGCATGTATGGTTATTGTGCTGGTACCATCATGATCTTATTCAATCATATATCGTTTTCAAATCTATATTCCGTTACCAATTGCCTAACTCGTAGCATGTAGCTACTTGCGTTTATTTAGCATTTTTCTTGCTTCATAATGTTTTTTGGACGGGACAAGCTTTTTGACTTTGCTTTCTAGTTGGAGACGCATGGGCTGCTTTCTCGGTTTTCTGATATATGCGATGAAAATCATCTAATGTTTTAATTTATTTGAAATTAAAATTTTTATTATGTTAAGAAACTTTGTTAACTTGGAAATATCAATTATTTTACTACTCAATATCCAGATAAATTATTTTCAGAATTATTTTAGTTTATTTTTTGAAGTTCTTAAAAATTACATTTTACTTATCGCCTTGCTATTTCTCCGTTCCAAACCTCGCTGAAGGATTTTGGATCAGGTTCCCTTAATAATTGAAGTTGTTTACTATCCTACATAATTCTACCTGGGGAGAAAGCAGTGCAGAGTACTAAGTGGAGAAGGCTGTCTTCTCAAAATCTAGAATTGCCCTTTCCGTTGCAGCCCTCTTGCTCCGCTTGCTAAATGCAGGAGTATGAGAGATTGTTTACAGTTGGTGAGTTATTTAGCAGTTGTGGTGCCTGCTACTACAAAATACAATATAACACTTCAATAAGCTTTCATTCAACTAGAGTAACAGAGGGTATTGTCAGCAATCGAGTTGAATGCTGGAATCGAATGTACAACATACATAAGCGTTCACTGGGATATTCAATTTCGTGTAAGTGACCGTCGAGATCGTTATCTTCACGGACTGATGCGCAGACCACGCGGAAACTGAAGAGAGTTTCGTAAAACTGGCTCTGAACACCAAACCAATTTATTATATTTTCAGCCAACCCTAGATCTATTCATTCTATTTTTTCTGTCCCAGATTGTGCATAAAAGTGCATTCTGCCTGTGTTCCATTATGACCCTATTTCAATTTTTCGTTACCCATTTGCTTCTTCAATCCTCCCGTAATATCGACCGTTGGAACACTTGAACTTTTCCAACGTTTCTTTTCTATCAACTTCGCTCATTGCCCATTAATTATTCTCATAACTTTATCGATGTTTTCAACCCGCCTGCGACATTAGTTTAGGGAAGTCCTCGAAGAATTTAGTTTATCAAACACAGGTATGTCTGTTGAAAAAGTTTTAATTATGTTGACGACAAAATTCATCGGGGCTGTTCTGGCGACTATTTGGCTTTGCCGAGCGCCTCCATACCTTTCGGTGCTAAATAATTCAATCTAATATCGCATGCGATCAATGACCGGCATTCCTTTTGTTATAATTTCAGATGTTTCATGCCTTAGTTTGAACGCTTCAGGAGGGTGCGTCATTTCAACGTTAGTCAGTCCCTCATAATTAATATTAATAATTAATGGTTTTTTTTCTACAATGTCAACCGAGCCGTGTACAAATGAAGGTACACTTCACACCATTTCTCAACTTAAATTAAATTTGCATGGGAATATAATTGGTGTTATTCTCTTTGGAACCATCGTAATTGCCATTTTATGAGTGCTCAATAGAATAACGTTGTGATTAAGGCAAACCCCAAAATATAAAATTTAGTACGGTTTCCTCATTTCGTTCTTCATTTGTTTCTTAATTGTCTTTGCACATCTGAATGGAATATATTTTCACATGTACATCAATAACAATAGTTATTGTTCAGTGAAGTGATAACTCTTACTCTCTGTTTGATCCCGAGGAATACTGGGTTCGGTTAATTACACATTGTTAACCCACGTGATTTACTAGTGTGCTAAGTAACTATTTTCATTGTTATGAGAGTTGAATGAAAGCCGTTACGGAAAAAATAACAGCCCTGTAGTACTGACGTATATAACGGTAAGATGAAAAGGGGGGATTTGTTGCTAAACGGCGCCCCTTGTGGGCTGCAGGGTGAATTAAAGGTGGTAGTAGTTATTTTCATTACCCCGTAAAATCCCAACGGCAACTCTGGCTGGGTGGAGGAATCTGTTTGTGCGATCAACCGCTCAGGTTTACTGCTGGTTTACTTGTGCTCTTTCCGTTCACGTTATTGCTCGGTTTGAGGATCCCTTTTCAGTCGGGAGTGGCCGTGTTTTACTGCTCAACTCTCTTCGTTGATACCATTTGATCGATATGAAATGAGCTTCGGCACTCCACGGTTTATTACCCTTCTCGCAAGGGCTACACTTTTTCACACACTGTTTCCTCCTGGTAAATGAATAACTCATGTTGTTAATTCACTTGTCCTTCGTAGCGATGCTGTTACATTAAGCCAACTTCTACCATTCCCTTGTATTGTGTTTTAGATTAATATTGGGCTCGCCCTTCCCCTAATTCTAGGGTCTTTTAGGTTGAATTGAGATGTTCGCTTCTAAAGTTGAGTAACTATTGGAATCTTCCTGTCTATGAAGACCCATGTTTCAAAAATCACCTCCTTTCTTGAGTGCATCAAAAATAAAACATAAATTTGAAAAATATGTCTACATATTGAAACTCCAGCCACAGTGGTCGGTCCTCAATATACTTGAGGAAGGGAAAATCATTACTTGAAGAAACATGCGAATCGTCGTAGTCAAGTATATTTGAACCTTCTTTTACCTTTCATTCTATCATTATCCACAAATAAACACTGTTCGGTCCTGAAATCTGTTTTTCGACCAGGAACTGTTGAGGAACAGTTTGCTGTCTTGAAACTAGAAAAAAAAATTATCCATATTTCATTTATTGTCAATTGATTAAAGTAGTACTGTGCGTTGTAGGTATTTTATCAACTTTCGTTTCGCACAAAGCGACTAGTAAAGTTGCAATTCATAGTTGCGTCGAGTTTAGTTAATTTAATACACACTACATCTTAAAAACATCGATAAGTGTTTCAAGTAGAGAGGTATTCTGATACAAAAACAATAAACCATTTTATAATAATTTGCAGCGATTTTACTTTCAGTGTTCGCTTCGAATAGCATCACGAACTTATCATTCTCATACAGTATTCAATCGTGAATTGTTTGGTTTAATAAGTTGTAATTTTTGTTCGGTAATAATACTTACCTAACACAGATAAATAACTCTTAACACACTGCTGCAGAAAACAAATTAATTGAAATAGGACTGTACGGTTAGCGAATCACTGATAAGATGTTTTGTACACACCTGGCGGTTGAGCAAAGATGTAGTCGTTGGTTCGCTTTCGAGCTCTCTGATTGATCAAGCTCACATGCCCGAGTCAAGTCAAACTGAAAATCCTTTGAAATTCCGCCATTAGCATGGCCGACTGTGAGCAGCTGCTCCTGGTCGCACAACCGAATGCCTCGCGGAGCCCGTGGAGGTTTATTCCGCGAGTTGATTCAAATAGCGCAGTCCAGTATTTTGTCACTCTTCAACTTACTCTTCAAACGAGGACTGAGTTTTTTTCTGGGGTCCTTGTAAATTGAAAAGTTTTTATGTAGTACAGCACGGACACATTGATGGATGCCTATGGTAATAACCAACAATTAGTATTTATTGTTTCAGTCATTAAACATTCAATATTTCATTATATATACGGATGCTCTTAATTGAAGAATAATTGAGGAAGGAAAGTTTTCCTGCCGCGGCCTCTTGATTTTGTATTCCCATTATTTGACCAGTTGAAATATGAATAAATTTACTTTATTATATATAGTTGGATTCAGAGGGAAGTGTAGTTTCCAAAAATCTGCTGATTGAAAAATTTATCGGTCCCTAATTGTCTAATGAAATCTATTCCACTACATTTTATTGAAAATAAAATCACGATCCTCTTCATATTTTTTTCGTTATCTGACTTACACGGACTAAGTCACTCATCACGAAGTTGTGGAACCGTATCTTTCTCCGTTCAAGAGAGTAAGATAGAGCGTCGTCTACATTTCAACGAAAATAATGGGTTACACAGCTAAATCATTTTCGACGGTTAGGTCATCATAAGTAACAAACATGAACTGAAGGTACATCACAGAAAGCACATCTTACATAGGCCCAGGTGAAAGGAAGTTGAGGGAACGAATAAAAGAGCATGAAAAGGATTTCAGGGAGAACAAAGGTGATTCTGCCTTTGCAAGTCATCTGAATGAATCTGACTATAGCTTAATTTTTGATTTTACAAACATATGGCAATAAGAAGAAATTTCTCACTTTTGCCCGGAGGGGAGTAAGTTGGATGTGCTACAAAAATTCAGAATTGTTGAGGATGATGGGTCAGAAAAATTTGTATATGAATCCTCCCCGTCCCTTTCACTTCCCTGAGCCAACAGGATTCAATCTCCTTTCACCTGCTCCTATATAACAAGAGCTTCCAGTGATTTATCTTCAGTTCATGTTAGTTACTGATGATGATCTAACCATCGAAGTCGATTCAACTGTGTAACTCATAATTTTCGTGGAAATAAAACAACGTTCTATCTTACTATCTTTTCATTACCTGACTACCCTTATTATTAATGAATCTCCCAGTTATTTCTGGTTGTTTTAAAAACATTTGAAATAAATAGACGAGAGACGCGGTTTTCAAACTCAAAATGCCAATGTTGGGTCACAATGAAGTTGGGCAAAACAATCACTAATAATAATCCTACACGCCGAATTAATTACCTCCCTCCTTTTGAAGTTGGTAAAAATTCAGCTTTATCGAGTCGATGCATCGTGATCAAACTTAATCGAATAAAGGTGGATCGTCTATCGAAAGAAGAAATATAATAGTTGAAACTATGTGTTGACAAAATTGATTTTTCAGGAGACGCTTTTAAGTCCGTGCCCCTCCTCCTCTACAAGGCTGTTGGGATTTTAGTTTTTCCTCGCTTCCGTCGGTTTTTCGCCCAACTTTCTTTCATCTCTCATTGGTTTCATTCAATTACTTCCTTTTTGTTACAAATCTTTGGCATTGCTCTCAAATGGGTGGACTAATAAGAAGGTGATAAAAGGACCGGAGCACGGCATTGGAAGAGCGATTTACGGAAGATTAGAGCGATGAACCAAGCTACGAACCGGGTGGTTATTATCTTTGATAAATCATAATTCCGTTATTATTTGAAGTAGAGATTCACTGGTCTATTTTCACCATTAAATGTTCCTACTGTGAACTTTCTTTTTAACCTTTCTAAGCTTCTCAAACCAAAGTTAATCATTAAATTCATAACCTTGCTGTCATCAGGAATAATAAAGCGTACAACCTGAGTTTTGTCGACTTTATCATGTATCACTTTACAGCCAATACTCTACCAATTATCACAGATTCTCGAGTTTAACACAACACAGAAGAGTAGGAGGTTGATCAAGTGAGAAATAATGTCACATCGGTTCGTTTTCCCTCTTCACCCCGGATTTTTCCCTTTTTCAGCCCTTTGGTGATGTAAATTAGGGTCTCTTTAGGATCCCTGCTGGGGGCCGTAGAAAATCCCTTCCCTCTAATTCAGTCGGTGAAGAGAGAACCCTTCTGTCGGTAATCTCTTTGCCTTGGGTTGCTATGCAATGGAAAACGTCAGTTCTCAAGTTTCTTGATCGGTTTCGTCATTAGCTTTCCAAGCCAATTACCATGACGGCCTGAACTTTCGTATCAAATTTCATTTATTGGTCCTCGCCCTTCCGGTGGAATGTCGCCGCTTTGGTTAAGTCCTGTAACGAGTCGCATAACCCACTTTTAGTGAAATCGTAATTTAATCAGACGAAATAACTTAATTTACTGGTTCCTTGCTTTACCGGCGATCGAGCATGAAAATGTCGCAATCGGTTTCAGCCACGATCATTTACAGTTTTCAAATTCAACTATAATTAAGATAATGAAAACTGTAAATGTATGAGTATGAATGTTTCGGATATGATTTTGTAATTTTTTTATTTACCCATTTACCACATCTAGTTCAATTTCAAGTGCTCAATTCTAAGCGCTCGAAATATATCAGACTTATGCGGTAAAAACTATGGTATACACCTGTAATTTTTGTTAACAGTTTCGGAAACTTCATCCCTGAGTATCGTATTTCTACCAAATTATCTCTCTGAACCGTTATTAAATTATCTTTAATGTTTTAACTTCATACCTGTAAAATAACTGCTAAAACTCATTATTTCAAACCACTCATCTACGAAATAAAAAGCTAACTGAGGTTTTGAAAACGATAATCTCGTTTCAAACTAAGTAATCTTTTTGAGGTATAAAGGTTGATGTCATGGGAGCGTCCATGAATAATAATCTGCTTCAAAATGAATATTCATGCCTACGTTGTATTCTGGAAAACCGGTGGTCGCTTTCGAAAGTTCCATCCTGAAAGGCTTTTGAATATGTAAGGTGTTTTGTTATCCGTGAATTAAGCTGTTCTGCCCATCGGCTGTTTGCGAACGATCGTTTGTTCAAGGAAACCTGTTTGTTTATAATCTAGGATTAATAATCGATCATCCGAGCGTGATTCAAGGTGAGACAGTTTGTTTGGGTTCGTGCACGTTTTTCTCCTTTAGCCATTATATAATCAACGTCATGTAACTTTGAAGTCATCTGTCAATTTATTGACTTCAAACTAATGCTCTCATCAATTTTGAACAAAAATCGTTATTGCTGTAAATAATTTATTAATACGTTTTGAAACTTGTTGTTACGTGGCTTTTTCTTCATTTTTCTCGCTCATCAAACGAGGAATTAATATTTGGAGTTTTTAAAGAAATTAGTTGCAAAGTGACTGGCGCCGAAATACTGAACAGAAGCTCCGTTCCCTATAATAAATGTTGGTTACGCTCACATGTTTATCATGGTGACCCATGGTATTGATTTCTGTTCTTATAGGGTCTGTATAGGACCCTACGATTTCTTACGCTCATTATTCGATAGTAGATCTGGTTACTTAGATGAGTGGATATTAGATGACGTGTAAAGCCCTCGAGATTAGATGTACAAATTATTACACTTGTCAACACCTACCTTTCTATAGTAACTGCCCATTCAACTTGCACGTTACCTGGCATTTTTCTGTTCTGTCATTTCTTCGCTCATCCTGCTTTCAACTATGAACTCTGTGGAACAAACTGAATGAATGATAATTTCTCTTCGTTTCGCCACAATGTTACGCTTTATTGACTTTTAGTGGAGTTTTGCAACTTCGACACGAAGGTGCTATAGAACAGCCTCTTGTCCGATATCGCCCAAACAATTTGAGGTCGAATAGCTGCGGTGACTTTCGAGAAAGCCATTGCCACTAAAATTACTGAGGTTTAGTTGTTAATGCGCCTCGTCCAGGTCGATCAGCCATATTTAGACTCTTCTCGTCCCCATTAGTGTTGGGTTAACTACTGTTGTTGCCTGAACTTTTGCTCCCTCCGTTGCTGGTAGGTTTTCGCACTGGTTTCCTTGACTGGTATGCCATTCGTTATGATATTGTGTTAACTTTGTCCACTGCGTGGTATATATATAGGTTGTCCACTGCGTTGTATATTTATATATAGGGTGATGATAATTTAGCTCATAGGTAATTGATAAACTTCGGGAAGTGATTTGGCCCCACAAACATTCTCCTATATCTAAAGACCTGCCAAGAAAGGCCCCGTGGAAGGCTAAAAACGTCAGTGTTTTTGAAATTAGAAAAATTAATCGTTTCAGCAATTTTCGAATGGAAAATTATGAATGAAACGTCTACAAGACATTTTGTAAGTATTTACTTTTTCGTTCCTGTGTTGGTGGTTAGTTTTCATTTATTATCTCATTTTTTGACATGGAACATGCTTTAGCCTGGGACTAACTAGCCGAAAGATGACACACGGAAGTGGAACGCGAGACGCAGGATGGATGACGCGAGATATTTTATATAATATAATATGCTTATATTTTATATACAGGGTGTCCCAGGGGTCATACGTTTTCTACTACTCATTTCCTAACAAAAATGCCTCCAAGATCTTTTTCGTGTTTTCCATCATATGTCATTAAAACAGTCATAACTCCCTTAAATTTGGCGATAGCTCAAATTTGATGACATCGTTGGAAAGAGAGTTAAATTTTCTATCTATTTGATGTCACAAAACTTTTTTTTATTGCACTGAAGATGTGCGATTGCTATAGCGCACCAAGATGAATGGGAATATGGAATAGGGATGCAACTAATCGCAATCAATCGTAAATGAACACAAATAATAGCCGTCTCTCGGATCTTCGATTATCCTGACTTTGGCTTGACAGCTTAGGAATGCCGTAGACGCTGTTCACAAACGAACGGGTTTATGCATCCGAAAAAACCAACTTAAATCGTCACTTGAGAGGTCTGGAGTTGTCACCATTCGATTCAGCGAGAAAAATTACGTATATCCCGCCTCCAATCTTTTTTGTCGAGACTTTTGGAAAAACCTAAATTTTAACAGAAAACACACGTTTTTCTGCAGTTAAACACCATTTCCTTAACTAAAAATATTTTCAAAAACCAAAACGACTACACCGTTGGAAAGCTGACATTTTGGCTCACGTTTTACCAGGCCTGCACAGTTCTGCGTCAAGCATTCATGGGGTTTTTGGCGTGATTAAAAACAGGCGATTTCCAGGTTTTAACAAAACTTCGTTCATTTCGCGCTACAATCGCGAATCTTCAATGCAAAGTAAAACATGTTTTCTGACGTCAAATAGATAGAAAATTTAACGCTCTTTCCAACGGTGTCATTAAATGTGAGCTATCTCCAAAATTGAGGGAGTTAACACGAAAAAATCTTGAATCGCGAATAACTCGGAAACGAGGCCTCTGGCAAAAATTGCTGTGAGGCATTTTTGTTCGGAAATGAAATAAGATCTAATGTTTGAAAATTGGGAAAGCTATGGAGGAGGCATTGTCTTGGTCAGGAGCTAGGGTATGCAATGACCCGCACGACCCCGAGGTCTTGAAGGAGGGGTTGCTTTGTGCGCCGTGTAATATCAACCCCAATCTGTTTCGGCCGTAGCATTGGGCGTTGCAATGAAGATAATTCGTTGTTTCTGACCGAATTCAGTTTTAGCAAAATGTTTGTTGGCTCGAACATGTTATCCAGTTGTAAGACAATGGTAATATATTGGGGTTTGAATCGAGTTCATATAAAGAGTTAGAGTTTAAACAAGATTGTTAAGATATAAACCAAAAAATAAATATTTAAAAATGAAAAATGAAAATGAATTTAACGAATGAAAATGTTCGTTTGTGATCAGCGTTTTCGGCATTTCTAAGCTGTCCAGCCGAAGTCAGGATAATCGAAGAGCCGAGAGGCGGCTATTGTTTGTGTTCATTTACGATTGATTGCGATGAGTTGCTTTCAGTTGAGTAGCTATACCACAAGTGAATATGTTGACATGATTTTTGTGTACGGTTTTGCCAATGGTATTGCGCTTCTGAAGCAGCAAGGGAGTCACACTCTCCCTGTGTACAACTCACACCCTTGCGAACACGTCGGATAGTATGAGGAAAAAATATTGGTAGATAACATTGTTTATGTTACTGATCTTTTTTCTATCTAGTAATCTATCTGCTTTGTATCTACTAATCCTTTTTTGTCGCTAAGGTTTTGGTTATTACTACCAGCTATGTTCAATAGCTATAGCGCACCATGATGAATGGGAATATGCAATAGGAAAAACCACTCTGAAGGAAATACAGCGAGGAAAGAGACGAAGGGGAGAGTTGGTAATGATACGGCAGCCTGGTTTGGTAAGCGTCCATAGTGTCAGCAAAAAGGTGCATGCAACTGATCGCAATCAATCGTAAATGAACACAAACAATAGCCGTCTCTCGGATCTTCGGTTATCCTGACTTAGGCCGGATAGCTTAGGAATGCCGTAGACGCAGTTCACTAACGAACGGGTTTATGCATCCGACAAAACTAACTTAAATCGTCACTTGAAAGGTCTGGCTGACATTTTGGCGCACGTTTTACCAGGCCTGCACAGTTCTGCGTCAAGCATTCATGGGGTTACCAGACGAGATGAAAAACAGGCGATTTCAAGATTTTGACAAAACTGCAATGGAGTTAACACGAAAAAACCTAAAATGGCGAATAACTCGGAAACGAGGCCTCTGCCGAAAAATTGCCACTCGGCATTTTTGTTCGGAAATGAGTTATAGAACACGTAGGAGTCGGACTGTGCATAACTTCGTTTTATGGAAGTTAGTGGTGAGTCATCATAAGCGCTATAATCCTTTATGATGCATCGAGAAATTGAGCTGCTAGTCCTCATTTACATGATCAATCTAACAGAATCATTGCGATTGATATTTTTAGTCAGTATACCTCGGAGATCAGTAGTATTAGAGTACATCCGCCACATAGGTAAAGCCGGAATAGCAAATACGAAAAAGCAAATGGAAACCAGCAGAATGATAAGCAATTAACGGAAGGAAAACCGCTAAAATAGCATGGCTAAAGCATGTTGCAGAATTTCAGCCCCAGGCTCTGAACAGTAAGCATCCAGGGGGCTTGCCCCCTGGCAAGGCACCCAGCGCCGAGTTTTTTGATACAATCAAATCTCTTCAACCGTATTGCCTGTAAATGGCAGGAGTGAGTATACAGTTGGATAGCTTGTTTAAAAAAGATACGTGATCGTGAAATTAGTGCATCTGAGGTTGGAAAGAGGTATTTTGTTAAACTATAATATGAAATTTCAAGAAATTCAGAAACTAATATCGTAAAACTGGTATCTTTATAGAATTATTTGGAACCTGTATTTTATGAGTAATTGATGGGTATTTTCAACGGTTTGCTTTAGAAGCAATTCTTTGAGAGATAAAGCTGTTTTTCTTAATGAAACTTGAGTCCTAAAAACAAAGTATGTATTTTGTATTAAAACATCGAACATTTGTCAAGATGAACATTTGGGGAATTTTTCATATACTTCTTTCCCCCTTCTGAAGTTTGTAACCCTAGTAACGAGTCACCCTGTATACTAGACACTGATCAATTTCTTTTTTTTTTGTTTTGTTCATAAGAAACTTTATTGTGGTGGCCATATCAAGTATGCTAACATCAATTACGTTTACAAATCACATGACACGTGCAGTATGACGTCTCACCCATTGGTGAGCTAATACAACAGTAATATAAATATACAAACAATAATAATAATAGCTATTAAATTATAACATTTCGTAACAATTAAATAATTTAGGAATACAAATTTTCATGTTGTGAACAGAACAGATGATAAATACATTATTGTAGATTCCGAATTTTCAGTTGATTAGCATATCGCTGTGCCATTTTCTTTTTAGAAGACGTCTACTTCTGGGGGTTCGAGGGTCGTCTAGTATGGTGTTGACTAGAGGGTTGGTGTGGTAGGACATACGGTTGGCGAGGGCGTTGTATAATCTGCTCCATATTTCATCAACGTAAGGGACGTTCAAATTAGTATGCAATGTTGCATTGCGTACTGAGTGCACATTCGTAAAACCCTGTTCTGCAGTGTTTGGACTTTTTAAATCTGAGTGTTAGCCGCAGAGTTCCAGATTTCATTGGCACACATCCAGATTATGAGATTAGAGTAATCGCTTTACGTTGAGTGAGACAGCACTACTTGTCAAGAGGTATTTTATTTGTATGATTCTTGAACGGATTTGGCTTGAAGATTTTTTTGTCATTCCAGTTTAATTTGCTGTCCAGGGTGACACCGAGGTATCGAACAGATTCTTCTTTTTTTCACAGGCTGATCATTGAGTATTATATTTGGCACGATGACATTTCGTTTATTGGTAAAACAATTTCTCAGAATCAATTTCTAAGAAAAATATAAATCAATGAGGAATCACAGAGGGATTTGTGTAATGAACTCTGTTGTCCCTTTTTTTCTGCGGTTATATCGAAATCCAATATTGTTTTCCTAATTAAAATATTCCATCTTACTCTCCCATTTTGCAGTCCTTTGATCTTTTAGTTAACTGATTGTGGTGCCTTCTTTTAGCAGAAACGATCGTTTGATCTCGATAACTGCTAAACCGCAAAGACCCTAAACTGCGGTTTGGAGGATGAAGAGAGAAAAGATAAAAGCCCAGACTCTCATCGATTTTCAAACTACCCGACCCCCCTCACGCGCCTACAATTTCCTGTATAGCTTCCTAAGTATACCCTCCCCCAACCGCCGGGTGCCGATCGCTCTTCCGCTTCGTAATGCTTATCTATGGGAAAGGATTTAAACGTTGTCCCTCATACCTCTCTTTCCGGAGGGCCCCACTTTCCGATGTTTTTCCGCTACGACAATCTCGGAATTTATTTTCCCGGATTTCTCGCCCTCTTATTCGTTTGTTTTTAGAAGCGGTAATTCTTTACATCCGAGAAGGATGTTGCGATCCGTGCGTGGGGAAGCAATGGTAGTACCAGAAACACCGATAAACCTTCTTCTAGCATCCCCTCCGAGGCATATGTACGATCCTATACGTGTAGCCCTTCGCTGTTGTATCGTTGCTTACACTTTCATATGCAATAGTTATTCGAGTCCGGTTTCAATTCGACAAATAACTGATTCTTTCCAACAAGATTACATTATTTTATTTTTATCCATTAAATGATTCGCATAACTCACTTGGAATCCTTATCATCATTAACAGTAACCTAAAAAATGTTCGTTAATGATACAATACAAGATATGTACGAGTATAAATATTAACATTTCCATGTCACACACTAGAAATCACTGTGGCACAAGAAAGCATAAAGCCTAACTGAAAACCATCATAACGAAAACTGTCACCAGGAAAACCTGAAGCGATGCCGATAAACAACTTTTTTCCTATAATGGCCCTGCCGTTCCAAAATTGGTTAAATCCACGGAATGGAGGGGTAACTCTCATTCACGGGGGGGTCCTCGCAATAAGTAGGGCATGGGTATGATATTTATAAAGGGGTCACAATGAATGGTATTTAGCCTAAGGGGAAATGCGAGATATTGGGGGGTGACAGGACAGTTAATGACAAAAGGAACAGTGGTCGTAACCACGCTCTGGTACCATGTAACATTGGGAGGTGTGGTGATGGAATTTTATATTTGCCCCTTCCGTTGAGCTGAAAGCGGTTCAGTGCTCCGACGTGCTCAGAGGATTTCCCAGACTCTTGAAGTCGTCTGATTCATCTCTCAAGGCGATCGATTAAAGAATCACGAACTGCCAATATCATATCCATCACAAGATGGAATGAAGGCGGTAATAGGCAGTCCATTTAAAAGCTGCTCTTATAGCCGATTTTTCTGAATTTTTTTCTGTACGATTAAGAACTCTGATCTCGTTTTGAAACTAATTTCAGATCTTTCTAATTTAATTATGAAAGGGCGGGAATGGAGGGGATTGATTGTGATTAGTTGTTGTCGTCACTATTCCCATGGGGTTTCCCACTGCGACTAATCTCTCTTGTGCATCAAAACTTGGAAATTTTGGATTTTTTATGTTGGGGGGGGGGGGGGGGGGGGTTTTGATGGCCAATTCATTCAAGCTATCCTCAATCTACTGCAATTCCCAGCCTATTTTCTTGCCTTTTTCGTTTGCTTAGTTTTAAAAAATACTCACTATGTGTTGTTTACACTTATGTTTATATTTGTGGTCTGGTGACAAACCGGATTGCATATCTGTAATGCAATTACTTGAAAATATGTTTGCTAAAATGGTTTTTTTTTTCGATGAAATCAAAAATATCTTTGATGGATCGCCTGGTGTTTCCCCTCATGAACCTAAATGCAAGCATGCACTGAAGAGTTTAACTGAGAGCTTTTCTTTTTGAAACTCTCGCCCGGCTTTTTGAAGCATGTAACTACTTACTAGTGATATTCGTTTGAACAAAAAACGTCTGTTTCTAATATTATTGATAATTAGGAAAAAAATAATCATTCAGTTATTATTTTGCAAAGATGCGGAGTCGTCACGGCCAAACCCCATAAATCCAACTTTAAAATATTATTGTCCCATGGTGTTATTGACAGGATATCACTGCAATATTAGGTTTTCAATGCCTGACAGTATCACAAGTGACTTTAGATTCGTTTCGCGATCTAAATTTAGATTACAACAATTTTTAATTTTCGTTTTTTCTCTCCAGAAAATTCAAAAGAATGGATCTGTCGAATTTCGTAGTAGTTTCCACTATTTTGAAACTATAAAACTATTACTTTCTAAAAGTTTTCCAGATTAACCAACCATGGCTAAGGAAGATCAACTCCGTCAATTTTAATCCTATAATGTCGTTCCGAACCGCTAATGACAGAGGAAACCGACTTATCCCTGAAGTTTATCATACAACAGAACATTTCTCACTGTTTTGGGACTCGCGTGCAAGCGTTTGAATCTAAAACCTACCTACTTTCTGACGCACAAATGGGTTGAACATTTTTTTCTTTGGTTTGTAAGGTATGTGCGGGTATAGCGTTGCTGTTGGGTGTGTTTTGATTGTATTAGATTAAAGTTTGTGATGAACATCAACGAATTCATTTAAATACGACATGCTCACTATTATAGAGCTTGTAGAGTTATTGATATTCTTTTGGATTGGATGAGTACGGTAACGGATTTTTCGTGGTGGAATTCTGACGTGACGATGAAACTGTGCGCTCATCTGACAGATTGTACAATTTCAGTGTGCGAAATAATTCAATCAATTTCGGTAGCATGCGGTAAAGAGAAAGAGTAGGTACGTCACAACCTGTTAATAGGACGAAAAGGAAATGGTTCCATCTATCAATCCGTTCGGCTCAACCGGAATTGAGTAAACAGGAAACCTCATAACGATACCGTTAAGAACTTTCAAATCAGCGGGGATAGAGCACCCCTGGTGTTCCCATTGGGTCAATACCGTTCCGAATAAATAAACAGAATTTTCCGGCGAACGGAAGAGGTAATAAGAAAAGGGCAGGTGGGTGGTTGAGAAGAAATAGATATTAAAGTGGAAATCGCGAATGAAAATATTTCTTGATGTGGGTAGCGTTTTGAGCTGACACTGCTAGACGGGACAAAACGGAATGATCTCTGTTCGGGAGCATTTCTCGTATGCTCCGTTTTTTCATTAAAGCATCTGGTATAATGCTAAGTCGTCTCACTTTCTTTATACGTATTCTATTTGCGTGAGTCCTGTTGTCATTCTTCTGATTAGGTGCAATAAAATCTATTCGATTAATTTCCATGGTCTAATGAACTGTATTGGATTAATATTCAATCTATCATAATCAATGCATTTACATTTTCTCTGAGTGTGCGAGGGAGTCAACACAAAACCTAATTACGCTCAATTCACAAACTTAAATTGTTGTGATTTTCAAAAATAAACAAATTTGTAGGTATTTGTTATTACGATTAAATCAACGCAGAGGCGTATTTATTTGGGGATTAACAATCATAGAATTTCCTAAAACCGAATTCGGACCCTGCCGTTGATGCCGTATGCGAGGTCTCACGATCTAGCAGTAAAATGCAACGCCCATTAATCCTGCTATCAGACTAAATTGTTGTGCGATACAGGACTAGAAGTAATCAAGTCATACATGCTCACAACTTCCAAGACGCTCTCTTTGGTGCGGTTCTTCTCATTTTAATAATATGTTCTAGAAATTTTTTTCTTGTACGTATTTATGTATTTGTGTAACATTCGTTTCAAAACACATTCGATCACTGGCCTCTGTGATCAGCCTCCACCCAATAATTTCCAATATGAACACGAATAGTATTGAAACAAAGCAATTACTGTGGATTATTGTGCAGCGCAGACCATCATTTGCCCTTGCGACTATTCACTACTATTTTTCATGGTACTTGGTTTTTGATGGTATGAAGTATCTTTTGATTTTATATCCAAATGCATTCAGATAATTTTAATCCAATCTATTCCTACATATTTAACGATTATGCCGGGCTCTCTCAACTGGAGGTTACCCTTTGGGGATAGCTTATTTTACGCCAACTTTGCAACAAATAAAAATTTTCAAGCAGTTCTCCTATCCGCATGAGCTTCTATTCAGGTACTCCCGCGGTAACTGCAATGGCTTTTAATGAAGCTTTCACACTTCCTTTTTTTTTTGTTCAACGAGGTTATTAAGTCCTGCCAAACTCCCTTTGTCCTGCCACTTGTGCGGTACTGCGTAACCATTTTAAACATTAGAATGGTTTATTTCGAATACCAACAATATTGAAGGCAGTAGCTGTTGTCATCAAATACCGTAGTAAAACGTTGTTCGTGTCATCTGCAGCTTGATTCAACAAAATTGGATTAGAGAGCAACTGAGACTCCCCCTGTCGGATTGAAAGCTAAACGCGACTTCCGTATTTCACCATAACAATTGGATTAGCTATACACTAATAGCGTTCGTTGAGTCCATCACTTCAGCACAATCACATTTGCACATCAATGATTGCATTATTTTGCCTTTTCTTCTATTTTTATTTCTGCTGGTACAAACCCGGATCAACCGATATCTGTTCTTTCTGTGAGTGTAGTTGTACTCGTAATAATATTAATAAATAATTTGATGTTGAAATACAAATATTTGCTGGAATTTGCCGTTTTATTTCTGTTTTTCGAAGAATTTTGATTCCGCTGATGTTTCTGGTTATTTCCTGTCCCGTCTAGAACTGTTTTAACGTGACTGTTTCGTTCTCTTTGCCCATTATGGTTCTCTATTTCATTCCCTTCTTAATATGAGTGGCATATGCTTTTACATTAATGCGTTTTTCTCGAACTGCTATTGCACCCGCACGGGGGGTTTGAGAATGGTCTGGTTGTGAATATTCATAGTCATAGTGCTGAATTTCGCTTCATCGATATCCGATAACGGGGTCATATTGTAGGTCCATAAGTAATATATATTCAATATTTGTCATTTCCACCCGAACTTAATGAAACCCTACAAACAATAAATAAAACCACAGTTTCAATTTTCATCGGAGTTACTGAAACTTGATGTTTTTCTTGTTTATTTTCAGTGAGCAAGCTTCGAGAGCACTGGGATGAGACTAACAGTAAAGTCATGCAAAGGAAGACTGAGCTGGACGCAATGCTCGCTGACAGCCAGCGCTACGAGGCCAAACGTCAGGAGGTGGACACGTGGATATCCAGGATGGAGGCGCGGCTGGCACGGATGGCACCCGTTGGTAACACCGCCGACGTCCTCGAAGCTCAAATCAAGGAACAAAAGGTTATTATTTGCATCAATGAACTCTAATTGTAAGCTTTTAGCAAACACAAACAATAGTTATTAAAAACGCGTACTTGTTCATGGCACTCGCTTCGATTCGGAAGTTACAGTATTCCTGGAACGATCCTAATTTAGCATTGGCCTGTGAGCAGTATAGGGAGATTTCAGAAGAACTTCCAACACAACCTTAACCAGATAAGAACCAGATATGGAAATAATTGAATGCGAATTTTAATTGACAAGATGACCTTGTATTTTAATAATTAATATTTTCAATTCAATGATTACTTTAAACACTGTGATACGATATCGAGGTTTCTGAAGCAATTTGGGTTGTGGGTCTTTGAAAAATGTACCACTTTATATAGTTCCTGAAATATTTCCTTTCAGGGAAGTACTATGATGATTCAGGTTTTCAGGGAGTAAGATATGGGATGAAATACATTCGTAGCGTGGTAAAGGTTAACGAACACGGTCTCTAAATAACGCAATTAGTAATCCTCAAGAGTCACAGTATTCACGAGTTAGGCACCTTCCATACCAACCGTGCTTCACAAACTTGAAACAAACAAAGTTTAATAATAGATAAAATGTTGAATCTAACGAACACAGACACGTTATTCATCACAGCCTAAGTTTCGTTATTGTTCTTAGCAGACCTGTTTTACGATTTTAGTACGATAACAAAACAGTACCTAAGCATTTCAAACCTACTCTCATCTTTGATGTATTCCCCTCACTGTCAGTAATGAATTTTTCACCAACCTCTATTTAAAAAAAAAAAAAAAAACTTACACTCAACCGTTTATAGTACTAAGCATCACTAGTATGCCTTATAACAAGAAGGCGATTGAATAGAGTAATAATTACCCTTCCCAAGGGCTGAGGCTATTAACCGGCATCACTCAGACAACATCCTTGCAGCTAAAAGGATTTTATGACATGGAATATCAGCTTAAGGGAACGGAAAGGTTTAACTATCCATATCCATCGCAGCCTACACTTTCCAAAGATTCAAGAACAAAACGGTAATTCCATGATCATTATTGCTTTGAGAAAATGATTAAATTAATTTCTCATGATCAGGGTGTGGGACTGAAACTTTTAATTCCATTCCCCCCCCCCCCCTTGATCAGTAAAACGAAAAATGGTTGTTCTCAATTTGGTAAAGGTCTTCTAAGGGTTAATCAATCAAAATTATTGGAGCACTTAATGTAATACTTTTATTGTAGAGCTCACGATCAAATTAAAAAGCTTGATTGTCAAAATGTAACTCAGTTCATATTTTAAATCCGGCTACCACATTTTCCTGAAAGATAAAAACGTACCCTTTGAGTTGCCCTGGAAGTAAATTTAGCATTCAGGTGAGGTTCATGTTGAGGAAAAGTTGGAATGTCTTGATAAGAATTCAATATTACTCATTCCAGTTGCCGTTCCAAACGATTGCATCATCAGCTGTCCTCCAAATGGAAGAACGGAGTTCGTTCTCTGGATTTTGCTTGAAGCTACTCGATGACTTGCTCTTTTGAGTGAATCTGATTAATTAACTATTATACATAGCTATCAAAAGATGCATTATGCTACGACTATTATCGAATTTTGAACTGTTACGGGGATTGAAGTTTTTCTCGTGAAACAAAAGGTATATTAACGCATACCTGTAATGGAATATACTCATTTGGAACGGAGAAACAATATTACGTATCAAGAGAGAATTCTCATATTTTCGGACCTCTCTTCTTCATAACGATGTGGTTGTGTGTCCACCGACGATGATCAAGTTAATGCTTTGGGAAGCTTTGATCTCGCTGGTCCCTCCTACTAAGCTAGCAGACATCCAGCTGAGTACAATCTCTGATTACATTCTTTTGAAATCTCTTCCTTTTATGAAGCAAGCCCGCTGCATGTATTTACAAGTAATGTAGAAAATACGAGCAGATAAAATAATTCTTTGTTAATGCTGTCCCTCCAATTACTGAATTTCTTTATCCAACATTTCCTGTATCATTGTTGATTAGTCATAATGTTTTCCCCCGAACTACTTACCTACCTTTTGATGTCTTTATCTACGAGTTTTTAATTTTTAATTTCGTTCACTCTAATTAGTTCCGACAATTTTCCATCTCCTGTATTTCCCGCTTGGAAAATTAACTTGTTTCATTTTCAAGTATAGTTTTATTAAGTCTTTCCTGTCTAGTAGGGAATTCTGAAGTGGTCTGAGTTTGTTTCCAAGACTTCCTCAGGCGAGCTGAACAATTTTTAGCCCCCAAATAATAATTCCATCCTCCTGGAAATCGTGTATGTCTACACATTCGTGAAACAATCACGGCTTCAACAGTTCTCATTTACCTGAACATGAGTTCTGTGGGTTGTCGAGATCTTGTTCTGTTTAGTCCTCCTAGAAAATTCCCCATCACTGTTGAATAAAACTGCAATCGAACAGTGTTTAGAATCGCTCAAGTTGAAGGATTTTTCAAGATTGAATTGAGATTGTTGTCTGTACGTGATTGCTTGCAACAAACTTCCACCAAGATTTATTTCCAACTCGATGCAATTCTGAGGGATTATGTGCATCTAGGACTTATTGCTCATTCGCTCTTCTTTTACCATCTTTTCACAGAGTCCTACTCAATAGGGTTCCGAAAATTACCCTCGTTGTACTTTTTTCCAAGATATGTGGCGTTACTCAACGTAAGGTTGATACGCCGAGATAATGGAAATCCATCTTGTACAAAAACAAAATTGTAGAGAAAGTCTATTTTCACGAAAAATACACTACCAAAACCGGTTTAGAAGTGTTGGCATATTTTTTGTGGGAATAGACTTCCTCATCAATTTCGTCTTTTTATGTATTTAGCGGTACTAGACTGTACTACACATGAAAAGGCTGGTTGACTAGAAATGATCAGGGTTCTCTGGAAGACATACTTGAAAGATTTGTCCGGGCAGTCTGCGTGTTAGACAAA
This sequence comes from Creontiades dilutus, assembly GCA_031894815.1. Lineage (NCBI taxonomy): Eukaryota > Metazoa > Arthropoda > Insecta > Hemiptera > Miridae > Creontiades > Creontiades dilutus. Next base: position 589,535 of record JAVIWC010000643.1, read on the forward strand.
CCACTCGTGGGACAACCAGTTGTTTATCCTATGTTATAAAAAATGCACACACTTGTTAGAATCAGCTATTTATATAGGGTTTGTAGAAGTGTAGAATAACTACCTAGTTACCTTTATGATGATGTGCAGTCCGGAATGTGCGTTTCAAAATATCAAAAAGTTAAGCAAATTTCATCGGTTCGAAATTTCCAAAAGAGCAACGTAGGAAGTTTAGCTAAAAGGTTCACTTAAATTTAACATAAGAGAGATGGGGAACTCAACGGCTACCTAACTTGAGTCTACTCGGGGCTTAGTTGTTACGATCGCTCGCAGGTAGACTGGATACTCCTGGGCTTTATGACGTGACATGGTGGATCGCTAATGTATACAAATATTATTTATAATGATAATAAATATTATTTATTATTCAAAATGTTATGTTCTGGGATAAATATGAGCAGAGACTGGAAGACATGTGGGGATGTACTGCATATCCTTCCACCAGTTCCCAACAGATGACTTAGGTGAAAAGAAAGCTGATGGTGTTTTCTTTCCTGCTAAGAGAGATCGCTCTTTCTCCTTGTGCCTTGTAGATGCGTACGATTGCACCATTCCTGCAGATATGAAAAACATTCGGCAATACGCAGTTAATAAGTTTCACATATGAGTGTAATCAGTGTATAGCTGTATTCAAACGGCTCGCCATTATCTCTGTATAAGAACTCGGTCAACTTCGTGTATTCTTCACGATTAACACGTCGATTCGTCAATTCCTCTACTGGCAGTTTAAATCACCACCCTAGATCCCAGTGGACTGGTTGCCAGTTCTCCCTTGATTAACTCCTACTGATCACTCTTTGACGACTCCGCTTCTTTGTTGCTCCACTTCATTCACAAATGACTCTTTCCCAAGACTTTTTCTCCGCGGAAAAGGCAACTTGGTGGTTTCCGGAAATGACGAGAAAAAAAGGAGCGAACGGCAATTTTGTTTATGTTCCTTTTGAACGGGGTAGTGGCTGGCGAAGGGAGAGCTTTGCTCTTTATAAACGAACGGTCTCTATTTTCACTCTCTCCCGACGGCCTTTGAGTCGAAGATAAGCAGTTTTTCTCTCTCGCTCTCTCTTTCCATCTCGTTTTCCTCATCCTCTTGATAGGTTTATGACTGCAAACAACGAAAGAAGGTGGGAGAAGGCGTGAACTTAAGCTTTGAGTTAAACAAGAAAAATTTCCCCAGTCGATTTGTGTTGTCGTAGGTTGTAAATTTGACTTTATTTTTTTGAGACTTCTGATTGGTTGCCGTCTACCTATTCTCAGCAAAAAATCTTGTTTCTTTTTCGCATTCACCCGTAAGTGACAGGGATCCAATTAGTAACATTATATTGTATCGAACAGGTACCTCCCACCGTTATTCCAAATAAGGAGAATAAAGAAACTGAATCATAAAGTCAATACTTCTGTTCACGTTTGCTTTCTTCCTCATCTTTACTTTTGTTTACGTTTGTTTTCTCTCTCAAACTTGAAACAAACAAAAAATGAATAGAGTAAATTTAAAATTTAGTCTAGTCTGTTAGTCTCTTGATTACTCTTCCTCCCAGTACATTTCAGATTTGAGCACGATCAGATGAATAGGCTGTGAAACAACTGTTTGGTGGATTTTACAATTAGACATTCCAAAATTTCATTAAAATCTCATGAAACTGTAGAAATTGAGTTTGTCACAAGAATCAGTGCGGAAACATACGCTAAAACAACCACAGTTGTTTAAAATATCCTACAATGTGAGTGAGTGAACGGATTTATGAACACATAAAGTGTGAGTGTACTCGTTGATTTTGACGAGAAAAAAAATATTTCGATTCTCCAGGTTAATAAAGATGCTTCCACTACTCTGGTAGATTCAGAAACAGATTTAATTAGGAATATCGGAATGTTGACAAAATTAGAGCAACATGATGATGTACGTAAGACCTTGATAGAACGTAAGCAATATATCAATGAAAGGTCGCTCCTTAGAACAAGAATGTTTGTATACGGCTTGCATATTGTAGAAACCTAATGGAAGTATTGAGTTGTTAAACTATTGTTTTCTCATCCGATATTTAACGAACTCCTTCATATATTAGTGTTCCTGATTTATCGAGTGGTGTAAAATATCTTAAATATAGTGTACTTGACAGTTTGGTAGCTGTTGCCACTCTTCGGTTAGTTAAGTTCATATCGTGGGTTCTCTACTATTCATCAATCTCCTTAAGCTCGACACCGATCTGCATTATTAATACTGCCAATGTTTGGTACACATTAAGGTGCTAAGAGGTTGTGCCTATGCTTTAGCTAGCGCTGATTATCCCCCCCTCCACACCCACCACTGTTTAATTGCTTTCCTAATTGATTCATAGATCCATTAGCGGATCAAGTTATGTACGTTGATTCTGCTTAGGGGAGTCCTCAGACGGGCGATTGGAGCTAAAATCCTTTAAGATGTGGGATTAAAATTGTCATGCAGCTGTTGGTCTCTGAGGGTCCTCTCATTATCCTCATCCTCAATCGTGCCGGGCCCTGCTGTGGCGTTGATCAAACAAGCTTGGGATCCCAACTGTCTGGGGGTCAATGGTGTTTACCCCAAATGCAGTCGTGAATGGGCTTAGTTTTGAATACGGTATTCCACGATCTTCTGCTACCCTCAACAGTTTCTCTTAATCAAACCAATTCGCTGTTGAATGGATGGGTAGTGGTTGGTATGCAACATTGACATCATATAATATTAATTGTAGGTAGATAGTGATGCGGGTGACAATGATTTGTTCGCACTTGATGAATATTAACGTTATAATGTAATGACACCAATAATATCGCTTTTGTAGGGATCATGTTCATGATTAGCTATCGACAAACACTAATTATTCTTTTTTACAGAATAAAAACGGAGGAACACAACCCTCTCCGCTCTCCAACCATGATTTCTCGTAGGAGCATTGATAGTACAGTCCAGTTAATGTTAGCTTCATTCGAAACTCGAATCGGCTGCATATTGGATGCAATCTATGAATAAACTGGTTCTATTTCCGAAATTTTATGTTCTATAGATTCAACATACGTGCATAATAATGCACCTTCTTGAGCATGGGCAATTAGGAACCTCAAATTATCTTAACTTTATTTGTCAAATGGGATGACAATTTGTAAACTACATGGAAGGAGTCTACCACTTCTCGCATTTTTTTCATAATCTCAGTTGTTGAATTTCTTTTTTGCCATTTTTGTTCCAAAGTGAACATTATTTTGCGGTTTTTAATGGTTCTGAACATCCTTTATCTTCTTGATTATGCCACTTGGTCATTCCTTTTTTTTAATACTGTTTTAATTTTGTTTTGCAGCCCTTGTTAACTGACGATGAGTTATATTTGGTTTTTTGTTTCTGTTCTTGTTACAGTCTTTCCACGCGGAATTGCATCAGTACAAACACCAAATGGATGTCTTCAGCCAACTCACACAAAAGCTGATAGCGGTATATCAGCAAGACGACACGACCAAAGTAAAGAAAACGACTGAACTCATAAACCAGCGATACAACGATCTCAATACAAGGTTCGTGATTTTTTCTATTCTCCATTTGAATTTTAAAGATTAATATTTCCACATAAGGAACGGTAGGAACTCCTGGTATCCTGAGATGGTTCGCCCTTCTCAATCTAAGAAACTGCAACGCCTGAGCGTGAAACGGACGCGTCCTATTTTCGAAGATACACTAGGGGTACTGCAAGCATCTCCATTTACTAAGTGAATGGGGGTTTCAGGCGTTTCCTTAGCTTAAGGCACCCATTTCAAAACTTCGGAAGTTCTACTGTCCCGGCCTATTTTGTTAAGGTGGTACTTCAGGGACAGCGCCAGTGAAGAGACCCACGAGTTTATGAAGTTCTTTGCGTCTCAGTGACTATAGAGCATTTGTGCGTTCCTCGATAGCCCAGGAGCGGAGGCCGAAGGCTGGTGGTGATTTCTGGAGATGGTTTGGGATTGTATTTTGAACATTTAGTTCATTCGGAGTGACAAAATCGTTGTCTGCCATCTCAAAATTAGTGGACTACATAAATTTATGAAAATTTCCGTTCAAACTAAAGTTGCAGGCTGTAAACAAACGAAGCAAATGTTCCTTCAAAACAATCAGTTATCCCTTCAATCGAAAAAGTTAATCGCGTTTGAAAATTGAGCTAATTTTAGTTTAGTCTTCTCTTCTAAGACCTTCAAAGTCGCCTGGTCAATTAATATTGGTCCTACTCAAAATTTGTCAATTTTCGACTGAGTGCAGCGTTTTTGTTTTGAGATATAAATTCAGTTTTGGGGACAGAATAGCTTTGTTACGTACAAAAATCGCTGCAACTTCGGTACGCGTGATAATTTCTGTAATAGATGCGGCTGAGGTATTCGAGAAAAACTTGCTTTTGAAAATATGATTTTTCAGTAATTTTTGAGAAGCCGTCATTTTGTAGTCCATCGATTTTGAAATGGCAGACTAAGATTTTCTTACTCAAGATGGACAGACTTTCAAAATCCGATCCCAAACCTTCTCCTTTAGTACTAGGTACCATTTTTCAGTCTCGTCTCCGGGACTGAGAACCGCTTTTGGGCATGTCTCTGCTTAGAAGTAATGTGCCAGTGTTTTGTGCCTTTCATTTCTGGACCCGTTGAGTTACTCAACTCTTGCTGACCCCAAGTTAGGTTGAGATCCAATTGGGTTGGGCGCTGATCAGTTTTTATCAAGATGGACCGCTTCCTCATAGGACAATATGCCAGTGTTGTTCAGCCCTTCTCACCAGAGAAGTGGTCTACCAACATCAATTGCTTTACCTTAACTAAATGCTTAACTTAACTACTCAAAAGCTAAACTAAAAACGAAAGATGCGACATTTATCTAGAATACAAAAGACACAAACGTCTTTATTTGGTTATTCTAAGAGTGAATAAATGTTGATGTAGTAAATTGTTTACAGAATCTACCCATTTAGAAATAGAGATCAAAAATTGATCTAAATTAGTTTAAATGCAAAGTTCGCAAATTCTGTTTCTGAGTAGAATTTTCCTTGAATAATTTAAGACAATTTTTGTCGTATATTTTTTGAAAATTTTCTTCAATATTCATCTTTTTTTTGCAATGAAATTGTCAACTAATCATTTTATAACAACAATAAAACATTCTAAGTTAAGTTCTGCTATTCAACAAACGCTTTTGGGTTTTCAGCGCTGTTTATCTACTAGTAGTTATCGGATTTCCTATAAGATTTCAATGAGATTGAAATTAATTTTTTAGCTTATATTTTGGTTTAAATTGTTCAAAGTTCTTTACTGATCACACACCCATATTATTTATGTGGAAAATGGTTGATATCCAGAAAAAGATTCCTAAGACTCAAAGCAGCTATCCATGAAAACAAGCTTTGGGACATTTGTGTTTCAACATTTTTAGAGCCATCACAATATTTTTCTTGCACCTATACTATCCAAGGAGAATAGCACAAAACAGTATCCTATGGTGAAATATGTGGTCTCGTGTTTCGAAGCCCTCGGGGGCACGTGATCGCCCTTCCAGTTACAGAAGGTCATTTTCCCTCTGGGGTCAAGTGGGTGCCAGGAGCAGCATCCCTCACATATTGTCTACAATAAGTGCTCCTATCTCACGCACCCCGCATCCCCTAACTCTCACTCTGTGTCGATCGCCATTGGCTCTAACACTCAATACCTGACTCCTTTTATTGAATTGTTGTACGGACCTCTTGATACGCCCTTGATTCATCTCTTTCGCCTTTCCTGTGATCCCGTCCCTTCATCAGCAGAACTGACGGCCGATTCCCTCGCTTCCGACTTTGTTCATCCCTCATGTTGTTTTAGTCTTCCCCTATCGATATTCCATAATGCTGGTCTTCCTTTGTATAAACCACTGTCGCTGTGCTAATCATTTACTACACAAGGTTTCCGACGTGTTGTCGGACGAGAATCAAGTGGTTTCGTACGAGTGTCCTACATTTATTGGTTTGATGATCCAGGGCCAGTTTCACCTGCAGCAGTTATTTTGCAAGTCTTCTAACAAATAATCATGGTAAGAACGGCGAAACAGTAATTGGACCGTTTTGATCAACGATTAGGCAAGCCTCACATAATCCGTGGATCAAATAGTTAGCATCTGAATGTCAATCCGTAGAGAAATAAGTGATAGCTGATAAAAGTGTAGTTGTAATATTTGTTCTCATCATAATGAAAGCATCTGTTCGGTTTTTGTTATTTCAATACCGGCCATCTCGGTATTGTTGAATGGTCTAGTAATATTTAGAAAATATCGGTATTTTTCTTCCTATATATCGATATTTTTCGCCGATATTGATTAACCCAACACATCCAAATGAATCTTGTATGGGTTATTATTTAATGAATCTTTGTCGACCAAGAAAAAGTTATATCCCGCCCCCCCCCCCCCCCCTAAAAAATTGGTTGGTTCAGGTACATTTCAAAATGTTTAAAATCCAAAAGTCGGATTAAAAAAAAAACTCTGAACAAAAAATGGGTTCATTGTTTCCTTATTACAAGGCAAAAAATAGGTAGTGTGAGCTGTACTAAAGTGTTTCACTATTCCACAATATAGAATTACCTGCAGCTCAACTATGAGAAAGGTTGCAAATCATTAAATCATTACAGAAAGGTTTATTATCTCAGTGTAGGGAGTTTTTCAAGTTAATGCTGTCAGTAGGAACTGAATAATGTTAGAGACTTCTAATTTCTAGAATAAAAATTAACAGTACTTACTTACTCCTGAAATTAAAGTTTCATCTCGCATTTTTCATTTAGACTTGTCCAAACAATAATTGTTTCTGGTCTGTACTTTGCGATTGTCTGCTATGTGTCCGTAGATCCTTGTAACTCGACTGATTTCTACTTTTCACCTACAGCCAAACTACGATTTATGGTATGAAATCAATCCTTATCAAATCACAGTAATTCAGCAACAAAGCGGAACCCCTCTTGTCAAATTATTTTTGAACGAGAAAAGTTTCGAATCGCTTAACTATGTCAACTACCCTTACTGATGACTCATTGACGTGACGTTGGTACGTAGGCATTACAAATGTAAATGAATGCGGCCGACATGAGAGGGGTAGAGTCACGGAATTTTCCCGCCAAAGAGTTTTCGGGTAGAAAAAAAAATGACCGTGATACGTATCGAAGGGCGCTACATTCCCCCACACGTGTCCAAACACTTCCAACACGTGGCATTAAACTTTCAGATGAACCCAACGATATGTAACTTCATTCGGGTGAAGTGGAATTGTGTGACCAACCAAAACATAAACGTTGACTGTGGGCGTTCATCCAATTACGTATACTTCCAACCTCACACGTGTGGCAATGAATGGACAACTTTTTCACAACTTGTTGTCTAGGTTCGATCGATATGATGCGAGCGTTCCTCCCTCATCAGCTCGTGTTCGGAGCTGTTAATGACGAATCCCCTGGCTATCACACATGCAATATGCGATCCACGCTTTCATGCAACTTCCAACACGCATATTATGATCTACCTTTTTTCTACTTTTATTTGTTGAAATTACTCTTACAAAATCCTTTTTGTTCGATTATTGGTTATTGTTGGTGCTTAGATCGCATTGATTGACTGCTTTCAAGCGGTTATACAACCCTTCCCTACGTTTTGAAAAGGTTCCAAGATCTTATCAGCCAAGAGCTCTCCGAGGAAGCTACAACATAAATTTAAAAATAAAGCTCCATGTTAGACAAACAGAAGAATTCTTTCTATTACGCACTTATTCTCATGGCATGGATGCGGTCTTATTTTAGTGTGTCTCGAAAGAAGCAGTGGATACTAGAGTCGGTTCAATTTCATAGGCGGAACTTTCATGAATAAATTAATAAAATTCTTGAAGTTAATTCTAATTCTCTTTTTCCAGGGAGGTATATAGAATCAGAGAATTTTGATCACAGAAACTGATATGAAATTATTTAGTTAGTCCTGGTCGCCGTGTTTCAATTTCGTATCCAAGCCGTTACGAATAGTTTATTATGCCAAAAGTCTAGTTGTTTAAATTGAGGCCAGCCCCAGTCTATTAGCCCCCAAAACCCACCTTTGAGGCCTTTCCGACTGCTGCAGCTGGCGATCATTTGCTGACTCTGGCATTTTGCACAGCACTTTTACCCCAAAGCATTCATCAAATGATGCATCATGGGAGCGTGCATGCTCTCCAACCAGGAGCGCTGTATTTTTAGTCACTGAGGCCATATGATTGTTTATTCTCAGATTCAGAGTTGTATATGTATGTATATAAAATACAAACAAACAAACAACAAACAGTAAACAATACAACCAAATGAGCATTCACTGTTAATATCAACATTTTTAAGTCTAGAACTCAGTTTCAGGGATCTTTGTAGCTTTGTAGCCCCTGCTTGCTTTTACACGTGATAGTTATGTTTTATCTTTACCTTAGGGTGTTAGACCTTGTTTCATGTTATAGATAAAACACCCGGTTCGGGCTGCCTAGTCGATGAATTACTGTAGTGGATCCAGTGCCAATTGAACTATTCCACATTCAAGAGCCTCCATGGCGATTCTAAGTAGAAATTCTAATTCCTTACTATCAGAATATAATTGATCCGTTTTAACATCACATTTATCTAATTTCGTGATTTCCAAAATGCGCCTTTCGACTATGATAGAAGATGTCAGGGTTAGATGGTGGATTAGAAGCAAGGGCTAGCCACCAACTGACTTGATGAATTAATCGGCTTTCCCCCTTACTGCAACCGAGATCAGGGGATGCCACGATTTATCTTTCCCTGACAGGGTCGGGTATACACGCTTCAGAAAATATAGCAAGATGAATTACCTACATATACTAATATGAGGTAACCGCTTCGCCTAACTCGCGAGTGCACTGCAAATGACGTTGCTTCAGCCCGCTCCTTTGTTGAAAGGATTGGTTTTCGGGCTGGAACGATCCTGGTGGTGACTAGTGATACCCACTAATAAATGTTATTCATGCCTTGCACGGAACATTATCGAATCGAAACAATATTTTCCTAATGCATCATTTACGTGTTGCCTAATCCCAAAAGAATGATTGAGATAAAAAAGTGACCCATCTCATTTTCTTTATTAGTAGGATTCTGCATCTTTCCTTATTCGCCCGATTCCTAGCGAGCTCGCATGTTCTGAGATAAACCCACGTCCTTCACCAGGCTAAGAATTCCTTTGAAGAGCTTGTTTGATCTCATTCTCCCAAGACTGCTCAACTGCTCTGTTAAAATAACAAGTGCTCTGTTAAAGTAACAAGACTGAAGAAGGTTCGTTCGATTTTGCAATAATTCGCGACGTAAGCACATTCTCTCGATTCTAGCGGGAACCGTCACAACCTGGACTTTGTGTTGACTCCGATATTGTTCCAGACACATTAACACACATCCACATTTACACGAATCCCAAATTTATCTTGTTTTGGTCTCCTGAACGCCTCATCCGTTGTTGAAATTTCTCTCATTCTTCTGATTTCTCGTCGGAATATTCGTCCATGAATAGGTATTTGTAGCCAGTTAATCCTAGGTCTTGTGGAGTCAGCTTTAGTTGTTACAATGACCTTCACCGGCATAGGTAACTGCTTAGTCATCCTCACTACTGTATGGATTTATTCGGGTAAGTATAGGTATTTCGAAAGCTGAAATTGTATAAGGCGTCATGCTTAGAAATCCAAATGACCAATGCAACCATTGTCCTGTTTCTGTGTCTTCTTTGTACCCGCTGCCAAGCATCCCACTCGTTCAAACGGGAACTCTGCCATCTTCACTAATACGAATGTACTAGTACATTGTCCCCAATGTATTTATCAACAAGGCAACTTCACAATTCGTAACGGAAATAAGTTGTACCCTCACATTTCAAATGAATATCTAAAGCTTGAAAATCATCTCTGTGCTCGAAGTCTATTGGAATAAGAGAGGGCGTTGTGCCGAAATAGGAACACTTCTACAGTTCCTTGTGAAAACTTTCGTCTTTTGGAAATAAGCGACATGTATGTTATCACAATTGATCTAATTTCATTTATACATGTACAGTTCATGCGTAGTGTTTGTCCGACTATAAAAAGGTTTATAGGATACCTCGTTCCATCCCCTTACTTCCTTCCCCCCACGGACGTTTCACCCCCAACTAACGATCCGGCACAGCGAATTTAGATTGAAAAAGTTTCCGTTGGCCCCTCGGCCGACTTAAAAGGCACGACTCGAATGAAAATCGATTGTCATCAAAACTCTTCCATAGAAATTTTTCATTACATCAGGGAAAGTATTATCAAAATTGAAACACAAGATTTTATGCCATAGTATACCGTATGTGCTCGAGCTAATTCAACCGTGGTTGGTTTGTTTTATTAATTTTTATTTTATACTCTCTATTAACTGCTTTCTTTTGGTAAGAGATGACTATGAACGGTTCTAGGAAACAAAAATCTATTTGAAGATAGAATTATAGTTTAGTCAACTTTAACTGATGCCCACCTAAACCATTGCACTAACGAGATTTAAATTTAAATTTCAGCGTTATAAATTGAATAGGTTTCCGAATGAAATCAGCTGATTAGAATGTTAGAACACCTTGATACTGTGAGCTTCCATATTGTCTGAGCGAAAGGGATCATGGGAAATAGTTCCAGGGATCTGGAAAATTCAATTTCCCTGGGAACTACATTTCAAAGTCTTCTAATTTCAAAATTATTGAACAGCTTATGCGAACTGGTCAGCTTTTGTTCAAACTGAATAGCGTTTGTGTTAACTGAATATATAGATTGTTACCATCGTGTGAACGGCAACTAGTTGTTATTGAAATAAAACGCTTCAAACATTTTTTTACCCACCGACTCGTCTAGAAACAAGAAAATTAGATGGGAAACCGTGACGCCAATATGAAGAAATTTAAGTCCACCCCAACAAAACTGTATTTTGAGTTTTGATATGTTAAGAAAGTTAACATGTTGATTGATGTTTTAGTAGTTAATTGATATCAATATAGACAGTCTTCAAGGACGCTGACGGAATTAGAATTACCTGTTCAATACCTCTCTCCTTTCAATGTGAACAGGAAAGTAATGAGAAACGTCTGCTTCTTGTGTTCTACGCACATAAGGATAATATCCTATTATATTATATTATAATATTCGATGATTTTGATATTTTGCGTTATTTTTGCGGTCTCCCCGGTAACTGATGGCATATTGCTCCCCGCGGGTTAGATCGAATCGAGACAGACCTCTCTCCGCTTTTTGGATCAAAAGTCCATTGTCACCATCGTACTAGAAACAAGAGACATAGGTGCTTGTTGCTATCAACATTCAAGGAAAATATAATTTAATAATAATAATTTAACATAGTTTGGATACCATTAAATAGTAATAAGTGATTATCAAGTTTTTACCTACCATGAAAGTTGAACGTACAATAACTGTGAGCTTACTATGTACTGTCTCAAGTTTCTCTAACATCAGGATATGACTTGTTGTGCAGTTTAACTGTAGTATATCTCTGGAAATTACGCATGTAATATACCGGCCGTCCTGCTAGCTGTGTAACATACGAACGCTGCCCCAGACTTGCATTGAATGTTGCATAATAGATTTTTTTTCTTTGTTGTTTTCAGTATAATCAACCGCGGGAAATGTCTTCACTCGGCCATCAACTCCTTGCATAACTTTGATAGATCTCTAGAAAAGTTTCTGGCCTGGCTCAGCGAAGTCGAGTCCAATCTGGAAGCAGTTGAAGCCGAGTCGGAACCTGAAGGAAAGCCTTCTCTCCAACTTAAGGTAGGTAAAATAACTTTTCCGATTTGAAGTTGATGTTTTCCTGGGCATACGATCTGAGCGTTCAAATCGTCTTGTCTAATATTGTAATATCAGACAAATTACCTTGATTTCTATGGATAGACAAAGGGAAGCACCTTTTTCAGTAAACACTGTTTCAACTGACTTTGGAATTGCATGGTTGATGGTTCAATGAAATATACAGGGTGGCCAAAATTTAATGGACCAGGCATTTATCTCCGTAATTTCAGGGCCTAGAAAAAATTTCAAATGATAACTTCACTCATTTTTAACAAGAATAAATAAACAAATTTCGGTCATTATTCCACAAAAATTAAGTCAAATCAAAAAGCGGATAGCATCACGTGAATCAGCGTTAAAAAACAATGAAAATTCATATGCCACACTTTACAGATCAACATCATCAACTATTTGACAATTCGGGGTTGCGCAACTTTGCGTACTCGCTGAACAGGTTACGCGCTATAAAAAAAATTGGTTGACGGGTCAAACTTTCATGCAATCTTGAGCAGAATCCGAATCTGCAATAAAAATGGGAGTTCCCATTTGAAATAACAAAGTTGATGCGCAAATCGCGCGAAATTGTGATATTTGAATTCCTAGTTAAAAAATTAGTGAAGCTATCATTTGAAATTTTTTTTAGGCTCGGAAATTACGGAGATAAATGCCTGGTCCATTAAATTTCGGCCATCCTGTATATTTGAGATTTCACTGAGCGATTCAGAACATATTTGCTTTAATTTGCCCATTATCTATCCATCTTACTTTGAAAAGTAAATGCTGTGAGCGGGAGGGGGTGGTTTGGTGTTTAGTTTGATCCCCGTTGGAGGCAGCACCTCTCGAACCACCCTCCCTTGCTATCGACACCGACAGTGCTGCCATCGTCCGGGGGGTGGTTCAACACTAAGTTTCCATCCTTCTCGACTAGAGTTCGCTTCACTCCGCGAACCCTGCTCAAAAGGTTTCCAGAATCCTCAATAGATCGTTCTTGGGTGGGTTTCAGCAACACCACTTCCACGTATTTCCTCATAGCGAAATCGCGTGGTAATGTTAGGTGCCAATATCATAATTCATTTGTTACTGAATCCAATTGTGTGGAATTATAACTTTTGTGGATATCGTCAACTACTCCTTTAACATTTTGCACTCGCGATCCTAAATTGATGGGATATGGGTAATTACGTTTTATAATTGTAACTCGTCTAGAAATGTCAATTTATTTATATAAAATAGTTCAAATTTGTTTATTACGAATTGCGGAATGTCTCAAATTTACGGAAATAGCGATACTTATAAATCTTTTTTAATTATTAGAAGCAGTCAATAGACATGAGTATCTTGAATTACGTGTATCAAAGTCTTGTGCCCAAATCGATGAAGTGTTTCACTCCGAATCGCTCCAATGCCAATATGTAGATTAATAACTATCGACTTACACAACCTTGATGAATGTAAGCAAATAGCTAGTTCTTACTGTAATTTCTTCTTGGTAAATTTATTCGAAACAGCTGCAGTCGAAGCAGCTACATGATCATAAAACTAAAAGAGACAATGTACGGTGTTTTCTGTCCTAGATGAAGACACATAATATTGAAAATATGTTAATCTCATTTGTTTAAGATGGTATCCATGTTTGGAAGCTTTCGAAGCCTGTGATTGCCAAACCTTGAAAATCGGTTCTGTTTTCGAATTTTGAGCAGGATATTTGAAAATCCTGTGTCCCACTGTCTTTGTTGATGATTTATATATCCATGTTGCCTGGAAATCATTCTTAAAATCATTTCGATTTTACTGTTTTTCCCTAGTCAAATCGAGTAGTTTGTCAAATAAAGGCTTATAGGGGTTGCCAGTCGTGTGTCTTTCACCTGCCAAGTCGTCTTGTCGTACACATGAATGGTTCTTCACCCATCACAGACTTACTATTTTGCTATTCCTTGTGACTTGAATTGTTTGGTATATGGCTGCTTCAGTCTGCTTTATATGCAAAGTCAGGTGGAGCCCCGTTACTAACGTTTCCAGAAGCCTTTGGTATATTTCCGTGATTGTTTGGATTCAATTTGGACTGTGAGGTGCCACACTTTTCAAACCCTCCGTGAATTCGTTTCTTGTCGTCGAGTTACAGTTCTTGAAGGGAGTATTTGAAACATGTAAAAAACCTCCAGTGATCTCAATATGTTTTGAGTTTTAAAGATTTTGTGAGAAATTTAAAGATTTCCTACTTCAACATTAATTTATGGCAGACACTCAGAAGTCTGTGATAGCTAATACGCCTATTAAGATGGCACGATTCAGGTACGCATCTCTTCACACGTAATTGTAACATACTCGGACTTCGATATCCTTTCATACTGCTTTGCGTCCTCCAAGTACTTAGTGTCTCTTTGCTTGTACGGCTTCTGCAATATCCTTAAGAGAGCTTTTACCCTTGGTAAGGACACCTGCTTCAACTTTTCTCCCGCCGCTCTACCTCCTCCCTTCCCTCTGCCCTTTCTTCCATGAAATCCTCTCACGACACGAAGTTTGTTACTTTCCCATCGCCACAAAGAGTTAAGGAGAAGTTATGTAATTCCTTTTTTCCTACGACCTCCCACTAACAACCAGCAACTCTCACGTTAAAACTATAGGAATCAGATAATTATATGAATAATTAGTGTGTCGTCTTATCTTTATCCTCTGTTTATTTGTCCCTAAAGCGCACTCCGATCCCTTGAAATAACATTTAAAATCTTTGTTTTGGGGAAAAAATACCTTAGAAGTATTAAATATAATTGCTTACAGAGGAAATATGACAGTTTTCAAAGGCTTACCCTTTTTACGGATCCAATTTATGTTCTGAAAATTATGTTTCTGGTTCAACTCTTAAAATTGAGCGTTGTCGTCATTCTATCCGTTTACAAAATTTGTATCCTTGAGAAAGTTTTGGTACATGAAACTCTCATTCAATTCATTACGCAAAATTTGATGATTGAAGTGTATTTCCAAGTCAAATGTTTAAAGTAGAACCTAAGAAATGGAAAAGCTGTGTAAAATGTTGGACTAAACCAGAATAATAGAAAATTCAAGTAAGACTGAAACGGTGAAGAACATAATATGTAGCCCTGATGATGTAAACTTTGCTGCTAAAATTGTAAAATCTGGAAAGGGAGATTGCGTATCGGACCAATTAATGAGGGATGCAACTATTAATCCAAAGTAATCACAGCTAAAAATTAAGATTGTTTTCAGGAACTTTTTTTTCCGATAAGGGATGGGAGAAGCCCCTGGTCACTGAGACCGCTAGGATCTATTGTGACGCTGTCCCCATTTCAATTCATAACCTTTTTAATAACCTCTTCGTTCACAAAGTGTAGGAGGTTTTCAGGCGTCTCCAAGGCAATATCAGAGGGTGTTAGGGCACCCTTCCCGAAATGCCGGAATCTAGTTGATGCAACAGCAGGACAATTACAAAGTATGTGTTCTGCTGTTTCCGCCTCTTGTACTGTCTTGGCCTCACCAATTTTATTTAGTTGATACCTTAGGGGGCAGTGGCCAGTAAGAAGACCCACAGTTTTTTCAGGAACATAAAATGTTTGAGAAAACAATTTGAGCTGCGCTAAGCGTCCCACACGCGTTCATTTTAACTGCGCAGCTTTCATGAGGATAAAATAAAGCAAAAACTACGGTAACCTTGACCGAAACTGTAGAGGCTTCTGTCAGTTTTTGCAGTTTTCCTCTGTTTTTTTGCTCTGTTTGCTGAAATTATTCTTGTGTGGAAAGATCTCCGTTCTTCGTTCAAATTTTAACGATTTCGAGCACAATTTAACGTTATTCTATGTAATGGGATCTTGGCTATTAACTGTGATGGACTTGAAATTAGGAACATCCTGTTGCTCTTGCCTTGCAGCTGCCAGAGAATGAAAGAAGATGCCGTGAACGTTGCAATAGCTGAGTGGTATCTTCTATGATGTTTGTCAAGTGATATAAATATGCTCGACGAATTGAAAGATGGAGGTGATAAGTTTGCCTTCAGAAATCATCCGCGGATGGACGACAACGTTTTCAAATACTGATGACATAGTCAAAAAGATGCTACACCCATTCATGAGAGACTGGTTGCAACGCTTCGATTCCTGGCAACTGCTACCTAGAAGTCTCGAGTGAAAACTGAGCGATTAACTGAGGAAACTGAGCATATTATCGGAAGAAAGTATAAACTAATGCTCAGTCCAGGCCAATCCAAAACCTACGAGAACTGAGCAGTTTCATGAGTTTGCTTAGTTCAGTCGCTCAGACAGGATGTCGCATAAAATAAACTGCGCTATCACACTGAGTGTTCGTGGGCCATTCTAGATTGTACGATCTGTCACAAACTTCTACCCTTGTGAACTAATAATAGGGATTGTGAATGGTTAAATTTCCCTTGTTTGTGAGCAGAAGCATTTGGTATTTCCATGACCGATTTCCCAACGGAATTTAGTGATGTTTCAGTTCCTTCCCAAATCATGGTATGTTTCACTGTAAAGTCTAATTTTAATGTTGTACCATGTTCCAAGAATCTCTGTAAAGGAAAACTATCTGTGTTCGTAGCTCCCAAAACTTTCAGTTCTTACCGTCTCAATCTTTTACAGTGAGGTCTGGAAGCAGCACCACTACTTCATTTTATTCATAACTATATTTCCTCTATTCAGGAACTAATTGAACTACTAAAACCTCGATTGATAGAAATAACAGAACTGAGGGAGTAAATTTCAATGATTCACGTTCTTGCATCGATAGTCTTCAGTTTTCAAAGTAATAGGGTGAAATCAGGTACGGCAATATGCTTTTTATGCAAGCCAATGAAGATGAATGATGATAAAATAACTCTTTAGAACTATTATTTTTAATCTTTCAAGTTTCTAACTCTCCAAAAAAGTAAATTTGGATAACTTTATTTCGCTTATTCATCTTCGCTTCAATATATTTGTTTAGTGCTTGTTGTTAAAATGATACAATATTGGGATTTTATTCCCTTCTGTTTAACTTGGTAGCACCACACTAATGTTGCGACCCGTTAGAGGACATTCTGTTTGGTGAAAGTTTCTTTCGAGACATATACTACACGCTATCGACGCCTCTTCTCGGCCCATTCTTGTACTGCGGTTTTTTTCTTCCCCCATCGCCTTTTTCTCAAGTAGCCTTGGAACTTGGGGCTTTATGGGTGTAGACGGGACCAGAAGATTTGCCGCGTTCGCTGACGAAATGAAGGGAAGTGGTCGGCGGTTTTAGATGGGCCGGGGGGATGAGAGTGAATGACGCTGACAGCTAAAGCCTTGGACAACTTGGGAAATTCTCTGTTGAGTACTTTCGTTGTACGTTTGTGTCTCACCTGTCCCACAAACCGACCTTACTATAATAAATAACATAACAATTCTGATATCTCGTGAGATCTACCTACATCATGTATCGTATGCCGTACAAATATATGTTTCCATCCTACGAATGTTGTAGGTAATCTTTCAATAAGTTCCAACTGGCGAGTTCACATATGTATATTGCCAGTCTGTTGCGTGACTCAATAGATGATAAAATCGTGATTCTATCGTGTTTAAATTGATATGAGATCATTAGATCGTTCATTCCCCATTGGTAGGAGGATTTCATGTTTGAACATGCTCAGTGGCAACTGGTTGAAATATATATGCTGTTTTTATACTGTTACCCTTCTTATTTGAGCGAGATCGGCCCACTGTCACCTGAGAAAATGATGCTTGTTGGATTCCACATTTGCGCAGGCGCAGAGGGAAGTGATTTCTGAGGAACGAATATCATAGGAGGCTGTTTACGGTAAACCTCTCACATCCCCTCGAAATTTCACCGAATTCCAATGAAAACTTAGAAATCATTAAACCCCGATCCTGAAGCGGCTCCCAAAACCCCCATCTTTGGATGTTCCTAGTACAGCATTCAATCTAGAGGACATTATTCCTTGGAATAGGAAAATAGTAGAACTTTCCTTTTCCGTTGATGTAGACATTCAAAATCTCTATTTCTATGTATTATTTTAGTCATAGGGTCATAGGGCTGCAGGGATTGGTGCGGATGTTGGATATCGCAAGTTCCTTGGTTTTGACCTCGCATTGTGATTGTCGAGGATTGCTTAGGCTGGCATCGACGTCTGCTCCATCCGCGACGTTTACTTTTTGTCATTGCCACGAAAGGTCGTAATCAATCACTGGCAAAATCTTACGCGAATCAATTAAAATTGCTGCTTTGAAAGGAGAAAAGAACGAGCAAGTGCGAGGACAGACGATTCCTACATTCCAACTTGTTGTCCAGATCGAGCAAAAGATGTCAGTGGGAAAACCTTGAGGCCAAGGACAATACACCTTTCCACCCAAGACCCGGGAAGATAGATTTGAGTTATGAGCCAGGGCATCATATGATGTCATCATTCCGCTAGTAATTCTGCCCTGTATCACAATATGTCACCGGGATCGAATGGATTAAGCGTTTGACAACGATCTGCAGACACACGAGGTTAGACAGACACGAAACGAAGGTTCTAACACGTGATAATTCTTGTTTTGGCAAAGCAGGTTTTTTTTTTTTTTTTTTTTTTTTAAGATGACCCATGCTCATATAATCATGAGCAAATGAAGTTATCATATCCAACTATATTGTACTCCCTCCACATTGAATATCCTGCCTCGTCAAAAGTTGATTCAAGAAACACCACCACGTCCAATTTATGTAGACAACTTTTTGAAACATTCCTCAACTCACATCTATGTCACTATGTATAAATCCTGGACGAGTTTGCATCATACACTGTATTATCCCTGAGGAAGACTAAATCCATACAATCTGCTCCTTATTTTTTATTACATTGCTTAAGCACGTTCATAATCACTCTTGCGGCAATGAGACTCTATATTTTTACTTTTATGGGACAATTAGGATCGGTCTTGAACTCCTTGGGTTCCTTATTTGGAGATATGCATTTTAGGTGTATTGTCGCTTTTGGTGTATTTAGGTGTATTGGACTACATTGAATATGTCCCATCTGAACTGACATACCTTTGGCTGCCCCTTCTCTTCTTCCCATCGATTATACCACACTAATACCATTATAGAAGGAAGGATTGAGTCCCTTATTTCCGACTCGGCAGTTAAAATATGAATATCAATGGCTACTCCTGATTTCACTATGTGAATCACATTATCCTTGAATGAGCTGTGGACATATGCATGATATTTTTCTTTGGCCACAGAGTTTGCGGATGCACTGCATGAGGTTTCGACTTCTTAGCTAGGGAACTAATAAGGAGTTCCTTCTATAGTCAAACCCTCATGTTACCATTGATGAAAAAATTCATCGAAATTAGATGAAAACTGCAGAAATGAAATACTTTACAATGATTTTGATTACACGAAACGAAATAATATACTTCAGAGTACTCTATAGAGTGTTGAATTAGTTCTGAATTAACGGTGGCGAATATTTGGCAATATTATATCGTTGAGAAAAATATGACAGTTGGATAGTAGTAGTAAAATACGGAAACGACTTTTCATTTTAACTGAAGAAAATTTTCATGGGCCTGATGCACACGTCTGGTGCACTTATCATCAGCTTGTGATATCTTCGATTAATATTTTCTATTTTCGTAATTCAATAATAATAATATGAGCTGGGAAAAAATACTAAGAAAGAAACGTAAAGATGAAATTTTTTATTCAAGCATGGTGATCAAAAAGTCGAATATTTTACTGGTTGGGTCATATTTATGCAATAAACATTGAGGTTGGGCAGGTCAACTATCGCATAAGAACGGTAGGGAAACTTCAGCAGGTTAGCTATGTCGGAATTAATTTGTTACGTCCTATAGAGTTCTGCTGCGTCGTAAAGGTTAGACCTCTATAAGCGAATAACTTCAATTTTCGCTCGTTAGAAATTGAGCGATTTTCACCCGTAGAACAACTAGACATTAGGACTTGGATTTGGGTTAGTTGAGTTCAGTAAGTTGAGTTGCGTTAACGAGTTGCTCTCGTATTAATTTATTGGCTCTCTATTTTCATTACCGATCATTATCATTCTATATTTCCAATAAGCTACCCTTTCAAGTGACCAAACATGCTCGGTTCACCAGATTTATCGAACCGTAAAGTAAACGGCATTTGTATCAACTGTGGGGGCAAGAGGTGATAGAAGCTGCATTGTACATCATAGCTCCTCGCTAATTCGTAGTTAATATCGGCGCATTGTCAACACTAAATGAGCTGTTAGTAAGCATTTGCATGGCCCACCGCAGGGAGGCCTCAACGCCGACATTAACCTGTCTATTGAAAGGATAATCAGACGTACGATAACGGGCTTGGCTGAGCCCGGGGCTTTGGGGGACTATATACTACACTCGAGAATCTTCCTTGGCATCCACGCGAGACGAACGAAGGAAACTACAGCCCCAGGGGCTCACATATTTTTTAACACCTCTATCTCTGAAACGTATTATCCTCATCTTATACACTTGGAAGATGGAGTACCATTCTACCACTTTTCGGAGCTTATTTTAACCAGAATCATAAAACATCAACCCTTAAATAAATGCATTGCTCTCCGTCGATGTGGCACATGAACAAATTTGTTTGGTCCGATTTAATTTAAATTAAGAATTCCAAATTTTTTAATAATAAATGTATTTTCAAACTAGGCCAAAATTCAGTTGAATTTACATTTGGGTTATTGTACCAATGGCTGGTTTACCTGTCGTCACTCGGTTAGGCTATGAAGTAGGTGAAAGGTTCCGCTCATCGTTATCACAAGATCCAATTTCAGTCGAAAGATCACAAAACCCAACTCAAGTCCTTTAAATAATTTACCCTACTTACCTCTAATATTTCCAAAATTTAGTACTTTGCCGACATAAAAGCAAACAATTAAACATCAAGAATAAAAGACCTAGCTCAGACTACAATTCGGTACCTACCTTCAGTGAACTAAAAAGAAATTAGCAATAGGACTCAGGTATCCGTTCTTGGAAACTCCTCAGTGATCGTTAGCCAAAAATTTGTAGGGATGTCAATTTCAGCATTGCTGAGAGATTGATAAAAACTATTGAATCAACCTAAATATATAAATTAGCATCTGTTAATAGGCTAAACGTAGGACATTCTTCTTCCTTAGAGTGTTGTTATTTCCGTCCTTGTTCTAAAATTCCTATCCAAATAATTTAAAATGGATACACGCTCATAATCAACCTTAATTTTCGAAATATTTGAATGGATAAGGATTAATGTCATGAAAATATCATCACCACTATTCGATTCCACCCGAGTTTAGTCGTTTAAACAAAAACTGAGGCTTAAGTACAATAGTTAGGTATGTACCATCGTCTTCTTTCCGTGAATGCTATTATAAATACTATTAATATGCATAGGACAATACGTTATAATATATCGTCGATAATTTCCATAGCGCCCGCGAAATAATTACTTCAATACTCAACATTTCGATACCTAGGGTTACTTCGTTCCATTTTAGTTACGGATCTCCAATTTGAAAATTTATACTTTTCAGAAAACCAATATTATTATATTTAGACCCGCATTATAGCTGATGTTGCTCAATGAAGATGCACCTTTCTAATGAAAGAATTTTTGAAACGGTTAGAGTAGTTTTTTAATTAGATCGTCACAAACGAACAATCAAATCATGCCTTTTTATAATAGTAGTATGGATAATTTATGAATGTTGGAATATGGCGTTGAGTCTACGACTATCCTCGAATTCTAATCATGTGTTCTGTATTCTACCATATGGTGCAGCGAATAGTATTTTCTACAGAAACTACTAAAATGCAGTCACTGGAACTATGAAATGATTTGTGAACGACTATTTTTTGCGATCCACTAATGGAACACAATCACGACTTCCAGCCAAGAAAAGAAACTCTATTGTTATTATTAGATGATTCTGCATTCTTGCAATTCGATTAGAAATAACATATATAACTCTTGTGAGTTAAAAGTTACATTAAATATTCGCTTGCATGAGTCACCTGCTGGATTTCTTGTATCTCCACTTCACGGTAAAAAAAAATTCTTCCATCGGTAAAAGTGTTTTGGTGTTCCTAAAAACAACAGCATTAACCTAATCCATTATTCTCTCTATACATTGGTGCTAAAGCCAAATTAACGAATTGAGGGCCATTGTTATTTTAGAACTGATTTTAATGGTAATTGACTTGGCAAAGAACAAGGACCGACCTTCCCGTTTCAACAATGCTCCGAGAGCTCCCCAACGCATCTTCGTCGCCGAATGATTCTAGAACAATTGATCCAGTTTGATTTTGTAGCAATATTAATTCCCTTAGAAATTCGGTGAAGGCGGTTTAAAGGGAACGTCATAATTTGAAAATTATTTCTACAAGAAGAGATATTCTGTTTTAGATCGATTTACTTCTAGTCTCTTAGCTTTGGATCAGTGAGAAGATTATGTGGAGAGTTTACTTCAGCCAGAGTAGGATTTTTAGTATTATGTTATGGATCATCTGCGAATGGGATTAGGTGTTTTGGAACTTTAGAATGTATATAAACTTTTTCCATTGATGAAGATTTTAAAATACATGGGTCCGAGAACAGAACCCTGGGCTACACCAATATTTATGATAGAAGAAGTGTCCCAAAGTGTCAAACCTATCAAAGGAAGATTTTATCAATGAAATGGCACTTGCAAAAAAGCCCACGCTTTTAGTATTTTTTCAAAACTGATAATCTATAATGTTGCAATTTTTCTTTTTACCCTGCTTTAAAACGTGGAGTAACTATGAATTTCTTTTCTGCATTTAGAAATCGCAATTCATGATACTATGATCCCAGGCATGATCGGCATAACTCGTTAGAGAATGATTACTCGTTTCTGTTAGAGTAACGATCATCATCATACATTTCTGGTCGTATGGAATCCATTACAGGACCAGTATTTGTTTCTTAGGGTGAATTATTGGTTCGTAGGTCCCAGATAAGAATGGTTCCTTTTTGAAAAGCATTCAACCGAACCTTCAACACCTTGTAACCTAACATCTCCAAATGAATGGTAAGTGCAATGCATCCAGAGAAGCGTGGAGTGTGAGCGTCAAAACTTATTAAATATTCTGCAGAGCGCGCTAACTTCTCCCAGAGCATTTGCATCCACCGGGAAGTCCACTGTGCTTCACCTTCAACGTTCATCGTCGAGGCAAAACATTCGTTTTCTACTAGTACAATCACAATTTTCTGCAAGGTATCGTAGCAGAAATAAAGGCATCTACTTTTCACGCTAAATTATTGATCCTTAATTTCCGGATTCCAATTTAGTTTAAATGGCAACTGTATGCCACTCATATTTAATTAACGAACTAACTGAATCCGTTATACATCTTATATATATTTTCCTGTTATACGAAATTACAATATTATCCAACATATATGTCGGTATTGGATTGGCACCGATGAAGCAGAATCCAAATATTGATGAGCGATTAAATGGGATTAAATTTAATTCAAACTTGGCAGTTTCAAATTGAAGTTTTTCTTCATACCTCCTCCGTTAGGTACCTGAAGTTTTGCTCTGGCGATTCAACATGGCCGTTTCTTGGTCTCCCTGATGCGAATTCATCACAAGGTTTAAGCCCTTGGCAAGAAATAATTGCGTCACCTCGTTTTCCTTCCACTTCTCGCTTTCCGACCCCTCCTCTCCGCCTTCTTAACAAGAAACTCCTATAAGTGGCGGGGGCATTGCTGGAGAGAAGGCGTCGGTCTAATTAATTTGCTTACGTCTCGAGCAGAGCCAGTTTTAAAAATGGTGGTTCCCTTGTAGAGGTGGAAGGGCAGAACTAAGGTATTTTCCCCTGACGCGGCGGCATTTACCTTGCGGCGAAAGATGGAATTAGCCTCTAAGAAATTACTCTCATCTTCATCAAGTTCTCTCTTAACTGTTGAGCTCCTGTCATTTAAACTTGCCTGTCGTTTTTCAGTTTTTTATTCGTTTAACAAAATTATTTCCTCGGGCCTTCACTTTTTTGGCATAACAAAGAATAATGTGCACAACCGTCTTCAGGTTCTATTACAAAACAATTGATTTACACCTTGGAATCCACAAGAAAACTACTGTCTAAAAAATATTGGCCTGAAGAACTCCTCCAATCGCAAGTTTTCAGAAAAAGCTTCTGCTCATCGGAGTAAATGAGTGAATTCGTCATTCTGTTCGTAGCTGGTGAATTTCCACTACATTGTAACATCCTGGCGTAGTTCAGGATACCTCAACATATGGGGTTGAAGTTTCATAGTCAAAAGTAATACAATGCAAAAAAAGTCAGCTTCATCATCTATGGTTGAACATGATGAAAATTATCCGTATTGTTTGTTTGTATTGCAGCAATTACAAAAATTTTCGATAATGTATTGCATTCAGCGTTTAATAATTACGGAGCACTTACCAGCGTAATAGGAATTACATCGAAAATAAATTCATACATGAACTTGTGTAACAGGGTTTTTATTTATCTATTCATTTTTTATTGTTCTACATACTTATCTTTGCCGACTTGAAATGATCGCAATACATTTTTTGGGAGCATCCTTCCCAGGTTAATATTGTTTACCAGTCAAGTAAAAACTCATAAGCTTTAACAACTTTATACCTTAAATTCACAATTGGCTTTCGCTTAAAATTTGAAATTTCGGAATTTTGTGTTAACTTCAAGCTATTTGGTAACGGATGATGAAAATCCCTTCCTGGAACTATTTGACTCTTTCCTAAAACAATTTAATAAGGAATGTACATTATGAGAAAATCGGGGTGCACCTGTTTTAATAATAACTACGTGGCACGGTAAAAATTAGAATAAAGAGCATCCGATGGTCTTCCGCTTCCTGAAATTAATATCAGCATTATGAAGGATGATCATTTTCATGAATAATGGATAGGGGCTAATGAAGGTCTTCAACCTGATGTTTAATGTAAGAAGCACAGCTTTTTCGGACTTATTTGTATGTTGGGAGTGCTGAGCCAAATAAATTCCCTTCGGCGTAACTTATAGTCCCTGTGAAAGTGGCTGAGTGATGATTTATTTTCCATTGATACTTTATTTTTCCATCAGAGCTTGTGGATTAAAGGTGCTCCGAAATTAGCAAACTAGTCCATCGGTTGTGGTCTTACTTCACCCAATTCTTTACCTTACTGTTTTCTCAAGCATTATGCACTTAATCTTGCTAATTTTTATAGTACTAGTGTATTGTTGATTCGTCCATACGGAGATGTCTTGTCTGGCTGAACAAATTCAAAATCCTTTACCTCTGGAGGATTTTTGATCCTAGTTTCTTATGTCCTGAAATACATAACCCTGGCCACAATTATCAACTGGAATATAGTTCAGAATGGGTTTTTGCGGAATGTCACTATATAGTTCTACCCGCCAGTTAAGTGTTTGACGTGTACATAAGCCTTCGAATTAAAAGGATGTGCTTTCTTAACTTTGCCTACATGGTTAAACCATCCTACTATGGGACAGGTGGGTTTTGGAAATTATACTCCAAATCTATTTTTGATTATAATTGAAACAGCTCGTTCTATCTACATGTGAAGCTGTGTTGTATGTGCATTGCATCAATAATTTATTCGGGGTATTAACGTTTTCTCGACCTAGGAAGGAGTTTATTAGGCTAGTGAATGCTATTCCATGGGGTAGTAGGTATTTTCGATTGACACTTGCCTGGAAATGCTATTTAAAGTCCTTCTTGCAACAGTAGCATTCTGAATTAAACACACGGGACCAGAGTTTTGTTATTGGATGTGAAAGGTTCATTCGTCAGCAAAATGGAGCCCATCCGTACATGCGGTCCGTTTTCTAACGCCCTCGTAGTTAGTCTTACTTATGGATCTGTCAGTTGGAGAAGTTTTCAAAAAGCCGACGCAACAGTCGATTCTGGGCCGGGAGGGTTTCGTGGTACCGGCGGCGGTAGCTTCCAAATTGGTGAGCTCAGCGCGTGTGCTGCCAGCTATTAGGGAGATTATCGCTCGACTCCTCCAACGGGGCCCCTCTCCCGTCCCGTCGGCTTCCCGCGTTAAATTGTTAACACTGACGTATAACAGGTCTGACCTCTCTCGCCCCATATAGTACTAGGGATCCTCGCTTCCGCTCACCCCTTCCTTTACCAACGTTATCGATTTGTCCTCCGTACGAAATGTCCCGCATCCAGTTTCAGCGAGTTATCCCCAATACAACCGACATAATTGACTTCTGACCTCCTTAGTTCTGTGCCGTTTTGTGTTCTACTAGGAGACTCGTAGTTTCCATGAATCATCTTGAAATATAATTTAACGGCGTTTCAACGACAATAATAGTTTTTCTCATTAAAATAACGATTTATGTTGTAAGTATCAATCTAAACGTCGAGCTTTTATACATTACCGCATCAAACTACTAGAAATAGTAGACGTTTGAATTAATACCTGAGTGCCTTAATTTTTCTCAGTTTAACATCAGTTCAAGATTTTTCCCTTGAAATATGCCCTAACCTTTTTTATTAAACATTAAGATGAGAGGAAATTTAAATCTTCTGTTAGTTATATAAATTATTAAAACGTTATAAATTTCAAAAACTTGAAACAGTAGGTATACCTGTACGTTTTTGGTCGCATAAGTGCAAAAGATGAACAAAACCCGTCGTGCAACCCCCTATTCCCGTTTCCCTCTAAAAAAAAAAAAAACATTGTTACTCACCAAATTTCAGTTTTCCGAGCCTAGTTTCCAATCTTTATGCACTCCCTATTTAATGCCGGGTATTTTTCGGGGGTTTTCCGCGGAGTTTTTATCTACGGTTTTCGAGAAGAGTGAAACAGCAAAGAACCCTCACCGCGTTGGGAAAATTCCGTCCATTCCATCAGTCTACTTTGCCGTTTTTCACCCTTCGTAAGTCCTTCCGGGGGAAATGCCGCTTTTTTCTTCCGCCGCGATCCAACGAGTGGGCAGATAATCCGAGTCTGGTGTTTATTGTAGCGTGGATACCTTGGAATGGCCGATGGAACTCCCATATCTGAGTATGAAAACTCCAACAAGGGGAAATAAAATTTGTACTAACTCTATAGTACGTACGCTTTATGCAGGTACACATTTTTTTCCAGAGAATGTGTAGTGCTTGGGCGTTTTCGGGAATCGAATTCAAAAACGCTAACCTAAAAAAAAATCGGTGTGTAATTACTTATTGTTTTGACCCTCATTGGCGAATCGTCTTGTTTCGTTTATTGGAATGCAACTATGTTTACATGTGTTTCGTCAAGAACCTGTCAAGCCCGTAGGGTTTGCTGCCTGTGTGGCTTCCACTTATTATTGTGTATCCTAGACATTGTGGTAACAAACAAATGATAACAGGATGGTAGGAACAATAATGACTGGGTGTGGTAGCCACACCTGAATGTTCAGGTTCTCAGTGACATTATGGATGGAGCAGACCAAGCGGGCAATGATAAGTATGACAAGTAGGACCAGGACAAGCGATATCTGCCTAAGGCTACGACTCGCCAGGGACCATTCTTGGTGTCACCGCCCACATCCTCGGACGTCATCCCATACTTTTTTTACTGTTGGTATTTTTATACGAACACCGCCTCTCATCCATCTCCCCCTTGTCCTCCTCCATCTTTCTTAACTTCCTTATTCCTTCTCCCCACTTTTTAATTTTGTTGTGTGTTTGTTTGGTTGGACAAAAGTTCGTTACAATAAACTTTCTGGTGAATCACGTTCTTGTTGGTACAGCACGGATGTCAAGCTGGTTGATTCAGATGAAAATTTTATTGAAGTGAGCTGCCACTGCAACTGTACATGGGTTGCTTGGCCACTAGTAGAATTTAGTCCCTACATCAGTTTTCTGAGCTACATTGTGCATCCGCATTACCGAAGTTGGCAAAGGGTTACTACAGGTAGAACGAAGTACGGTAGATCTCATTTCCTTCCTTGTCATCTGTATTCTGAAATGATGCTTTACAGCAACGAATGACCCTCTGCCTTTCATGCTCGTTGGCAATTCCAGAAGTATGTTCCATAGGTGGTCGAGCCGGTAAAAAAAGAGACACCCCCTCCCCCCATCTCTTGTTTCCTGCCCTCTTGCTGCAATCTTCTTATTCTGGGCACCCGCGAAAAGTGACTAAACCAGCATTCAATTCATCTAGGAACATCGTCCTCCTCAAAGACGGTATACCATTTGAAATAATCGCTGCCTATTCCTACTCAGGATTTACCGCAATTTAAAAAAGAAGGCACTTGTCGGCATAGTTTTACCCAGAGGGTTTCACATCGTTCCCAGACATCAGTATTCTAAGGGAATGTGTTGCATGGTTAAGAGGGTTCCATGCCATAGTCGAAATTCTCAATGGTCAGTTGTGACGATTCTTTGCATAATTCCAGTTTTCTGCATACAAATCTTATTTCTGAATGCTAGATGAATCCCTCTGCTGATATAAGTTTCACGAGTACGCGCTACTTCAATTGTATTTCACCAACGTTCCGTTTACATTAAATTAGTCATTTCCTGCCTCTGCCACAAGATACTCGGCGTGATATCCGCTTTCAAAGTGTCTGAAGAGTCGCTCCAGACCTCTGGAGTATATTAAATTCTCACAGTTTACCGAAATAACCTCTTCCTCTTCTGTCCCATCTCCTCGATG
This sequence comes from Creontiades dilutus, assembly GCA_031894815.1. Classification (NCBI taxonomy): domain Eukaryota; kingdom Metazoa; phylum Arthropoda; class Insecta; order Hemiptera; family Miridae; genus Creontiades; species Creontiades dilutus. Next base: position 618,038 of record JAVIWC010000643.1, read on the forward strand.
CTGCATGGCCTACCCCGAACACAATACACGAAATTGAGTAAGTGTTGGTATCTTTGTGAAAGAGCGACTCTCACCGCAGCGGAAATTAAAAAATGTCTCTTTCCCTCTAGGACTTATATATCGCACGTCCAAGTTACACGGGTTTCTCCTTTCCAAACTTTATTATGAAATACAGATCCCTGACTTCGTACTGCGCTAAAACGGGGAAATGAGCATCGCACGATATTTTTATTGTTGTGTTCATTTGGGAATAGAGTCTGCAAAGAGTTACTTTCCCGAGGGAGATTCGAAATTAAATTTTGACAAAACTTGTAATTGAGTATTAAAGTTGGGCAAATCGCAGTTGCAAACACTGAAACAACATACCTACAGATATTTTAGATGTACATTCTGTCGGCTAAAAGAATAAAAATGAATTGTGTTTCAGTTTTTTACTTATTATGTATAAACAATATTATTGTTTTTATTGCTAACCAGCTGCCTATATTTCGAAGCGTTCAGGCTTCATATGATTTTTTCTAGAATCGAAATAGGGATCATTTAAAATTATCTGTTCGCGTAATTTTTATTTGAGGTTATTCAGTTCGGTAAACGTGAATTCACGTCTATTCACGTAGCGGCATGCGACATCTGTGGCGAATTAACCGACAATATTTGCGACTCTGCGACAAGCAACTTGATTTAAATGATCTCCGGTAAACCTCCGATAAATTGCCTTTGCTCGCTCCCGGCACTTTGTTTCCACTGTCCCCACCCCGTCTACCGCCGTCCTTTATTCCTATATCTCTCCTTCCTCTAATGGTGGATTTATCGGACGGTAAACCTATTGACGCGCCGGTGCGTGGTCTGGCATCCGCTGATATCGGTGAGCGGATAATTTGATTTCGAATTTACAACCTGTATTTAAAGAATCTTATTCGGTACGCCGTTTCTATACAGATGTGCTTTGCTGGAAATGTACCTATTTTTGAGTTTCCCTCAGAATCCAGTCGATTCATTTGATCCATTATGCTTTTTTTTAGAACTTAGTTTTTATGTCCACACCAATTACGAACCATTATGCTCAGCTGCAATAAAGGGATACTTTAAAATAGTAAATTCGAGTATGTATTCTGCTACGGAAAACTGACTGATTCTCTCAAATGTTCTTGCAAAAGAGCTTAATCGTAGCTTATCACTAATTTATATTCAGTTATCTTAAATCATTAGTAATCGTATTATTTAGTATTTTATCTCGAACAATCTCCGTCTTCTCGAAGGACTTACAGCTCTTTAACATTTCCTTGGTTATGTTTTTACATTTGGACATGTAACATTTTTAATCATCCACCTTCAATAGAAGCTACATAATTGGAATTAATAATCGAAAATAGGGCATTAATTTATTAGATTAAGGCATATATGCAAGCCACTTTCCTCTTCCATCAGGAGAGTGTCAAGGATTCTTATCCTAGAACGCTATAACTTATTGCAGAAACGATTATTAATTCTGTAGTCGATAGCCCTTTTACACTCCTATAATTATTATTCTATAATTATTAATTGATTTCGGTGCCTGCCGAGAAGAGCCGAGAACTACGGAATTCCTCTGAAGTCCATCAATAGAGGGAATCAGTTTTCTACTCGTACTCACCTTCCTTGATGATTCAAATTATGTCTCGAGAATAATAATTTTTTGATGTTTCCCGAAGCAATACCACTGTTGCCCATTCTGAAAGTCAGACGTTTGTAACGATCTTCTCGTAGAAAATGAACGGAATCACTACCAACAACCTGGGTAGTTTCGTTCGATCATAGAAATGAAATCTAATTCCCTGTTACTTTGAAACAATTTTGTAATTCGAAAACAGAGCATCCTATAGTTTTTCTCATTTCAAAGCTTACTGATCAATTTAGGTTCCATGTCCATCTGTCAGACGTGTGCCTGTGGTGGGTCATTGTTTCTCCCAAACTAAACCAAGTTTAGTCCGATTTTGAGCAATTCCACAAGAATTATACTAATTAGTTTCTCGATGATTTTTAATAAATTTCACTGACGTCTATTCTCTAAGATCCATTTTGCTGATCCTGTTCAAAATCAAAAGCTAGTTGAGTACATGTGGAAGGATAGTGTTGTATAAGTAATCCTAAATGTTTAGGAACATTTTCACAGTTTATAGTGGTCCGATATTGCTTAAATTCAGAGGATAATGGGGGAAAAACGATTTAATGATCTGGCAATCGTGTCATTAATCGCCAGTACTCATACGCAAGCATAAAATCCTCAATCGTCGTTTTCTAACTTCATAACCGTCTATATTTGATTAACCCACTTGATGTCTTTGATGTTTGTAGTGACAGGCCCCGTAACATTCTTGTTCCATGAATCCTTTTAACAAGTCTAATTGTACCTTTTACGATTAAGAATGTTCTGAGATTACTTGAAACATTTCGATCGATAGATAGTTTATTTACATCTTTTTACATGTTACATTCTTCAATTGAATAATAACTGATGACCGAGCTGGATAGTGTAAAACTGTGGCCCAGCCCGGAGTTGGTTCTTACTTCTAATTTTTATGGAGTACCTACCTGTAACACTACACTATATTTACACCACATTCATGGTTACAATTTAGTTATTAATTTTTTATTATTATTTTTGTTTATGAAATGAATAGTACAGCTGTTAATTCTATGTAATTATCAATTTTAGTCCATGAAGTATGGGTTATCTCTTATTATTATACAAGTTTCCTTTTTTGATAGCTGTTCACTATTTATCTTCATTAGATTTATAATTTTTTCAACATCTTTATTGACTATTTAAATGCCTTTGTGTTATTTTGTCGTCACTTGGGCAAATGTATTTTTTACTCTTGGCATCGTGAGTCTGCATGATTTCGATTGCCGCTGTCTCCCATCAGCAGGATATATGCTTTTGTGTTCACGAATTAGTTTGAGCATATTCAATGTGTAAAATTGGTGGACAGTTAACAAATGATGATCCATACTTCAATTTACCAACTTGACGAGGCCATGTGCCACACTTAGCAACTTTTATATTGTTATGATGCAAGGGATAGATTTGATATGCTTAGTAATCACAATTCAAAGAACTTGTCTTCAGTAGTATTTAATGTTAACTAACTCATAGAAGGTGGTAGAGATGCAGACTTCAGGTATAAAATGTAATGTACCTTACCGAGCCAAAGTGGCTCTGTCTTCTTTCTGGTCCATCATCCTCCTCCGCTGATCTTCTTAACGTCATCGTTGTCCCACTCAGGAGACATCTTATTCCTCTCCCGACCTCTCCATTAGCCCAACTTTTCGAAAACTTCGTTCTCCCCCGCTCTCGCATCCGAGGCGATTTATATTCCTATAAACAACCTCTCCGAGGACAACCCGGTCTCGGTTGGCTTTCGAAGAATGTCGTTTTTGAGAAACTTCCCTCCATGAAACATCTTGTCGGAGGTGGGATGTGCTCCCAAAACTATTTCAAATAAGGAGGAATCACCGAGTGGCACCCGTTATCGAACTGGGGCACTAACGAGCCATTCGAGTTCCAACTCCTAGGATATAACTGCCTTTAGTACGACCTCCAAAACTGTTCGTTCCCCAAGTTTTCATTCCGTATCAGATTTCGAAAACGAATCCTTATTTTTCAATAAATTACTGTAATTTTTTTGACAATTCCACAGTTATTGGTGATAGTAAAATCTAGCATAACTGTTTGTGATTATTAGCCTAAAGAAAGTACTTGTCCCTAATCACCAAGGTCCGGAAATAACACCTTACCATTCATCACTGATTGCATTGATTCACTGATATGATTGAAAATTACTTAGAGAGAAAAGAAGTAAGTAGATCTGAATTTCTTTCAAATCCTAGATGGAAATTAGGATAGTAAGAATTAAAAACAGGACAGCACCCCAAATCTCACTTGTGATTCATTTTCGTGACTTTGATCGATTTCCTTTGAAGATTTTCTCTAGTTTTCTATTGCTCTTACCCCATCTGCTTCTCCACCATCCCCTATCCAGTCTGTCTAGTTTCTACAGGGCTACACATTTTGGTAACTTCATAAAATCGCTCCCATTTTTTCGTTCCTTTAGTTGCTTATTTGATAAAAACAGATTACATTGTTATGCTTTTCTTTGGTTTACCATCATATACGTCAACCATGCAACACCATCATTAACTTTTCATAATTTTTATGGATTTGGCTGAAACATTTCTAAAGCTACAATATTACGACAACTCACCAAGAAAATCAATACATCAACAGTCTTCAATTAAATTTTTGGAGGACACCTGAGGATTCCCACAATTGAAACTTGACTGGGGATAAATGTTTGTAACATTCGAAACTTTCTGAAACTAGTAGAATTGGTGATAGGTAGAATACAATTTGAAATTAACTTGTTATCAAATGTATTCGATTAAAATTGGGTCATGATTCAACATTAAGAGATAATCCAATCCAGTTCGACAATTTATCTGAAATGAGAGGAATTGTTTGGACATTGAATGTGCAGTTTTTACTTTTAGTTTTAGTTTTAGATTCGAGTTTGATTTTAGGAAACAAATAGTAGCATGAGTATGTGATCCTAAAGGAACAAGGAAACGGGTGTAAGGAAAGAGCTTTTACTACGCTCATAAACCATTGTAGTGAGCATGCAATTCCATTTTCAGAACGAACCACGTCAATCAGATTTGTTGATAGTGATGTTGTTCAGTCTCATGCTCGTGTATAATGCGATGTACTTCAGAATTGAAGGTATTTAGAAAAAATTTCATGATGAAATTCGCACGTATCAGTAACTTCTTCGTTCAAATTGTTGGTGCCGGTATGTCGACAGCCTGTGCATTCAGCAGCTGCAGGATGCAGGAGGAGGTTGCCTTAATCCTTCGACCCCTAATGAGCCTACAGCTCGTAGCAAATCCCTGGACCAGTCCAGACAAGTTATCGCAGGATTAGACACGAGCGACTCTCCCCCACTACTAACAGGAACTCCAATCCCCTCCTCCACTCATCAACACCCACGCAATGGCTTCCGTCCCTTCACTCCCCTCGAACACTCTGTACGATCCCAAATACAAATGTTACTCCCAATAATTGAGTGTTACATTTCCGGAAGGTGGTCTCTTTCCCTAAACCAGATTAACGACCTAGTTAGGGGTTAGCTTTAATCGGTTAGCATGACAGTGGATGGTGGACAGCAATTCTGCGGAGGTGAAGGGACTCGTTTTGGCCGCAGTACGGTGTTCCGTTAATTAGATTCGCCTTTCTATCCGTTACCCTCGTTCTCATCCTATACAACTTTATTTTGTACTGAATTGGGTTTAGGATGTTAATCATGTGAACAACAACTACCCCTGTTTCCCTTCGAACGTCGATTAGATGATTCATTCCCACTGGTAACTTATTCCCCGTAAAGGGAACAGGTAATTACAAGCTTCAGTTATCATATCTCAAATTGAGCCAATGGGTGACAAAGGAAAGGAAATTGTCTCGAAAAAAGCGATTTTTTGAAAAATATATGACTTGCAGCGCTAAGAAATTGCTTAAATAATTGCTTATTTGGTAGGGTGCATTCCGAAACACTTTTCCAATTCTTCATCACCCGTATATTGATTTTCATAGATCCCAGAAAAAACGCTGTTGATTCTAAGACAAGATGGGGAGTGGGTTTTTCTTTTTTTTTTTTAATTCTTTAAATTACTTTATGCGTGATTTTTTGAGTTACTGTGAGGTTTGTGGGGTCTCTTTTGGGTTGAGAAATCGTGATTATTTTCTACGGTTGAATTTTTTACGGGTCTACAACTTATACCTGTCGATTTGCTTCCAAAATTACCAGAAAATGGGACTTGAGAATTACAGCAATAACCCCGGAAAATCACGTTGTTGACCAGTTTTGCCACTTATTACTTATCTACGCGTGTGATTATCGGGCTGAATGGAAGTTACGACCAACTAGACCCAAGTAGAGTGGAGTCTATGTTCAAAAGAACGGATTTTTCACATAAATTCGAAGGCCCTTTTAAGGAAATTTTATGGACCATCGGTGGAAGGAGCTTTGCAGGTTTCGAAACCTATGCACCGCGAAACGAGAAACTTGAACGTTTCAGGGTGAGGGGTGGATTAAACATTTTGCTATACAATTACTATAAGGCTTATTATTGACAATTACGAGTATAAACCATGAGTGACATCCTATTTCATCATTTCCCTTTTACAAGATAGAATAAATTAGTGGTCGAAATGGTTAGAAAATGTGTTCATGTTGTCTGGCTTATTAACTGGATTTTTTTTTTTTTTTTTTTTTTTTTTTTTTTTTTACTTGATTCATCAGGACAGTGGTATTGAATCGCTTCGGCCTATCTGTAAGGCACCAGCTTCGTTATCGCTCCATCTCGATCGAGTGGGCTCCAGAGGAGAGGACGGAGTTGTTTCGAGTGCACTTGGTTACCGGACGAGTGTTTCCGATTAATGAGGCATAAATAGCCCCTGGGACACGTGCTTCAAATTTCATTCAGGCCCCCAATCGAACCGTGTATGGCCCTTTACTTACGTGGGTTCATTACGGTACACTCAGCTGTGGCCTAGAACGCTCTCGTTCGCCCCTTATTACCAGTTCTTGTTACGACTCGACTGAAAATTCGATCAACTTCAGTCTATGGATACCGCATTCAGTCGTATTAAGCTCATCCGCGAATGGTGAAATCGTTTCCATGATTCTGCAACTCTAATTATTGAATTTTCATCGAAACGCGTGATCTTCTCTACCAGCTAACAGTTTGTCATCATATCCGTGGCAGTAATTAGTAAGTTAGGTGTCATACAAGGGTGCTGGGTGATCTACTCTACAAATTGTGATGGTTATGGATAGCTCCCACTTCACGTTTCTTGAAACTGCTACACCTGACCACTTACCTATAGCATTTTAGCTTCCGGCATATCGACTGGGTATTTCAGGCCTAACATCAACTAGTCCATTCTATTGCTTCCCTTTTATACGTTAGCAGGGCCTGGTTAACAACCACCCAGTTCTAATATTGACTGTCCTAATGACCTATCCCTCTACCGCCAACTTAGGCAAAACGGGCCGCAATTTTGTATATTATTCCTTGAATGTTACTATTCTCGTCCACCCGAACTATTAACAATAAAATAGCAACGCACACAACCCTTTCCCCTGATTGTAATAGATATGGATATTTTCTCCTTCCCGCCTTGGGCTTCCACTTGAATAATGAGCACTTCTTTGGCTGTATTTGCAATCCCGCCACCTTTGAGTGTTGCAGAACTATTTCCAATGGCCCCGGACAATGATGTCATCTAGGTAGATGAGAGTGCGTGTACTGGGAGGCGGAACAAGGGAGTTCCCCAATCCAAATGGGAGAACCCTTAAGTTGCTGTAACCCTTTTCCAAACTCTGTGAATACCTTTTTTTTTAATCTTTCATTTAGGGCCACTTGCTGTTAACCGGTCTTCAGATCTAGGACACAAAACCACCTTGAACCCTCAAAGGAATCAAAGAAACTTTGGATACATGGCAAAGTGCACGAGTTCTATTTGTTTACATCATTCTAGCACCTGTAATCCACACACAACCTCGTGGATCCACCCTTCTTGGGGTCAATATTATGGGTGGTTTGCACAGGCTGTGCAATTAGTAAGGTTCTTCAACCATTTGTTCATATGACCTGAATGTGAACAGGACTTCGGGGATTCTGTTTTATTGAATTGAATGTTTCAAAAATTCATCTTCCTAATATCCTACCTCCCTCTGCAAAGCTCTCCCTAAACATCCTCAGCTGCAACCTTGCTGCTTGACAATATTCAGTCCCTTTCTCAAGGGCCTTCGCAATCCTGGTACTGTCTAGGGTTGGACCCGCAACCGGTAGTCCTCGCTCAGCACATCGCCAATTCCTCAATTTATGAATTATCGGGCATTCAATCGTGCACGTTTGTATTCCAGAAAGTCTAGCCCCACTATACCCAAGTTGTGAATCCAGTATTACAATCTAGTTGCTACACTGAGCGAAAATGTCGTTTCATCAGGTTTGGGATTCTGTTGAACGATTGTCCAACATTCATATGTGTAATAATTTTCCGGAATGCGATAAAATTAAAACGTTGATGCTTTTTATTTTCCAGGTAAGCCAAGATCATGAATTTTCACGGTACCACTCTCGATAATCAAGGTAAGATTAGTTCTTTATTTTACAGAAAACTGAATTATTTCAACGGTTGACAATGTTTAGTAGCATTCTATTATCATAATTTATTTTGAGGAAAATCTGGTTTGAATTAAGCATGTGTCACTTTTGATATCTAACCAACATGTCGTGATCAAAACCACATTCTTCCATTAAAAAAAACGTGTAAAATCATTTGCCTAAAATGTCTACGAATGGAGTAGGAAATATGGTTTCGTGTAACTCTTTTTGATCGTGAAATTTCGAAAACATGGTAATAATAATGTTTTTTTCAAACGGTTATACACGTTTGATTCGGATCTTGCTGCAAAATATCTGTCGGAAAAAGGTTACAAATAAAAAATTGCTACAATTGGCCATTCGTGAAAATTAATTCCTGTACAATAAAACATCCTTTAGAAAAATATAAATGATGGAATTCCTCCTTTGATGTTTTAATTGTAGTAATTTGAGAGTTCTCCTTCTATTTTATCACTAAGTAAGTAGTACTCCGAATTAATGAAATCTTTGATCTCTCTTTATGTCGCTAAATTTATCTGCCTTCTTTGTAACTCTCTCTAACAGCATAATTCTTCAAATTGAAATAATCAATGATTTCGCTAAATTACCTTTTCTTACCTTTATATGTAGCCGAATAGACTGTGCTGTATTGTGGGATGTAGTAGGTTTTATAGAGCTTCTACTTTTCTTCTTTGATCAGAAAGATCATATGAAATTATTAATGTCACCGTCAGGGTAAAAAGTCTGGAATTCAGGTGATACGGGTTTCCGTCAAGATGTGCACATATTTGCTAGCCCTTCTACTATGTATATTAGAAGTACTTAGTGGTTATTTAAGAAGTATCGAAGCTCTTCACCATATCTTCTAATTGCATTCAAGATAAATATACTCTGCCGGTTGCCTCGCGATCTAACTGAGACCTCAAGTTGATCGGGGTCCTCGCCTACCGAACCGATTTTTCAAATGGTGGGCGAACTTATGATTGTACATTAACCTGAGTGGTCTTATTTCATTCAGGGATATAAATTCTATCTGAATCAAACAGCCCCCCCCCCCCCCGTCCTTAAATCAGATATTTTTGAGATTTCGGTTTTTTGAATAGATTTACCTTTGAATATAATCCCATCAAATATACTTGATCAAGCTGCCGACTGGCACGTCGGAATTTCGTTCTTTGGTCCAGTGGTTTCAAAAAAAAAAAAAAAAACTTCGAACGCTGGATCAGCATATGTTTCGTATTCGACTTTTGAAAACTACTTATCTGTTTGTGTAAACGAACGATTTCTGAGGTGGGGTTAAACTTTCTTTTCTTCGTCGATTACTGCGTTAATATTACTGAAAAATGATGAACCAAAATTAAAATCTACCGTTTGTTTTAGGTATACATGAATCTTTGTTAGTAGCACGTTATGTACCTTCTGACACATGGAATAATTAAAGTTTCGTTAATTAATTAATATTGAAATTATATACTAGCTGTGTGTCAGAACTTGATATTATTGTTGAAGGGGGAGGGATCGAAATAAGTGTAAAAATGTTGTGAGCTTATTTTTGTCTGCTTTATTTCATCTCTAAATTTCGTTGATTCCAATTCAAATGTTTACCATGTTCCGTTTAATGTCATCTAATGCTTGTGTCACGACACTGAAACCGATAACATTGACTCAAAAAGCCCTAATTACAATAATTTCAAAAAGCATCTATCTAGTTCACTTTTAACCTTCATTCAAACAACTGAACATCATTAACCTACCCAACTTAATTAAACTTGCCAATTAAACAGATCCTGAAAGAAGGTTCCTCCAATTCCCCGTAGCACTTGATTCCTACTCGTTTTCGATTGTCAGCGCACAAAGTATCTAGGGTACGGTACAGCGGGATAAAAGAATATGATTTGCTTCCGATTAATTTAAAAATGAATTCATTTGATCATCCTCTCCAAATTAATAAATTGTTGAAATTATTTTTCATTAATAATCTGAACCTATAATAATAATAATATTGTATTAATTTACTAGTAAGAATAGGAATTAAGATTCATAGAAGGAAAAGTATTGCTTACGTTCAGGTGTATCTGAAATGGTTTTGGATCATGAAGAGTTTTTCGGTGTTTGGGTCATTACGTCTTGAAAACCACAATTGACTCCTATTCAAGGGCCGCAGGTAACGGTGACCATACTCGCCGCTTTTGGTGCCTCATTGTTCGATAATCCCGTTCCTATGTGAAAATATTTAAAGCCCTTAGTGGACTCCAAGTTCCCCAAGCTGCTTTTTGCCGTTGGTTTTTCCCAAGCTACCTTTTTTTGGCAAACGGTCAGTCACCGTAGTATCCCCCATAGCACCCTGGGGTTTCCCGGGGTTGTTGTAACCCCGTCCCTGATTGGTTTCTACTATCTCCCTCTCTCTGCTCCCCGCGATTCCCCACTCTAAATTTTCTTCACTTCCCCTCCAAACAAAATTTTCCCGTTTTTGGTTAACAGAGTCTGGAGTCAGTTCTCTCCTTCGTTTTAACCGGCTCTTACACCCTTGTTAACTTGACTGACTTCATATCATAGTTATCAAAGTGACTTCATTTTCCGAACTAAGTAGTGGCAAAGCAGCATATTTTGTGATATTGTTGGCTACCCGCGAAACCTCAACCTTGGCAGAAGCGCCTAAGGTTTTATTCAACAAGACCTTTATTTATTTGATTGATTCACTATATCGACGAATACGAATGGAATTATATATTTCCACACTCGTTCATTGAGCATGTACGCATTCATTTGAAATACAGCCTCCATCAGTTAACTGCACAACCATTTATATCTTCCTTGGGTTCACCTCAACAGCTAATGATAAAAGAAACTTCATATTTGTGTTGGCGAATCTTCTGTTATGGCAACTGTGAATTGTTATGACAGTTATAAAAAGTTAAAAGAAAGTTTAATTTGTATTATTTATTTCTTGATTCGCGAATAAATAGCTCGCTAGCACGGGCATTCGCCCTCATAGGGGTATAGTTTCTGTGAGCTTGAAACTTGTTCATTTTGTGTAAATTTATTTATTTGCCAAATAAAACTTTTTTCATTTCATTTAATTTCAGTTCTTTTCAAAAGCATCATTTTTAACAAACATACTATGAAACTAAGGAAAGTTGTGACCTCGCGCCAAAAGTTTGTTTAGTGGATAATAAGTGTGGATTGGTAAGAGAGGGGAAAGTGAGAAAGGTGCGCGGACGATGGGGGCGGGACGCAGAGCGCATTTCGTCCTGCCGGCCGCGGGTGGGCGTTTGCCGTCAGTGTGCGGCCGACGAGCGAGATGCCAGCACCCTCCGCCCCCAAGTGTCTCCCCAAAGTCCCCTCGAAATTCCGCGCTTTCTGCTCCAAGTGTGTCAAACTTCGGTACATCTTCAACCGTCGGGTCATGTACGTCGTCCATCCGCTGTGAGATGGCAGCGGACGCGGCGGCCAAAAAGAAGAAATCCGCTCTAACGCAGATAATAAAATTGTCGCCTTTCTACAAAAACGGTTCCGTCCGTCTCAGTTTCACCTCTTTGACGGGTGCAGGTAAGAGGCCGACCGGTCTCGTTCCGAGCAACGGGCTATTTCCCAAGTTGTCGTTCAGGAAGTCGAGGGACGATCCGGGGGCGAGCAGCCCCTCGGACGACGATGGCGGTTTCGCGTCGTGGAGTGGCTCGTGTGACCGGCTCGCTCAGATCCGCGAGATCATCAAGAAACGAAGCGAAGCTTTGGCTCATGAAAGAGTCACAAAAAGTCAGTCGGCCTATGTGTTGCCGGAGCGGCCGTCGGTCAACGGGCCGTCGACGTCGGTCGCTCCTTCGAGCCCAGCTCGCCCGACCACCCTCCCTAGTCAGTCCAGAAAAAATGAAGTGTGGATTCCTCCTGAACCGTCAGTTAGTCCGAAAAAACACGTTGAATATAGTAACAGTGTGAATGCATTTCCATTTTACACGCCCCCAGCACCTATTTCATTAACTCGCGTTATCACCCCAGTTTTTCATCAACCGCAGACGGTCACCACTCCGATGGTCCGCAGCGGTCCGCACTTGTCCAGAAACCCCGTTCGTCCACACAGTATAGCAAGTTCTCAAGATTTCGTTTCCAACGAGGTCCCGAAATCGAGGCCTCACAGCATCGCTTCGGAGCCTAGCTGGTCTCCTCAGATCATTCGCTCGGCGCCCCCAGCAACGTCGGCGACCAGCCCGTCCGACTCTGGATACAGGTCGCTGCCCTCCGCGACCAGCGATTACCAGATCAAATCCCCCGCTACGTCAGCTCTGCAAATGTCTTTCAACTCTCTGCCTTCGACGTCGAGCAACCGACGGCTGTCCCTTCCTAACGCATCCCGATCCACGACAACTCCACGTCCGTCCCCGACTTTCCACGGACTCCCCTTTCGCACTTCGTCCGGTCTGAGTCCTAGCTCGTCCACTCTCAGCCTCCTTGTCCCCACGACCCCCAAAGCTCCTGCTAACACACCGATCAAAGGCCCCTTAACCCCCACATACGGTAGAACGCTCGATCACCTCGATGATAAAGTATGCCTACTTTTCGATATCCTCGATACGCAAGAAAGATTCGCAAAGGTAAAACCATCTTGGAGCATGCTACATCATCCTTTTAATTAGTCGATGTAGTCATGTATTCGAATAACACCACTGTAGAAGTAGACTTGGAGTTGGAAGAAACAGAAACTGCATTAATTAATTTATCACGACAAAATGTTCTAGTGCACGTTACTTAAGCCACACAATAGATTAATTAATTATTTCTTTATGTTTCAATATTATATTTATACATAGGTATATATCGTTACTAAATCAACAGTCATAATTCACTATTCTTTTATAAATTCCTGAAATAATAATCATATCAGTAGTACTATATTTATGTATCATTATTAGTCTTCTATAACACTCGTATAATTGGATTAGATTAGATTAGATGGGCATTTAGTAGTATACGAAATTTACCTATGAATTATTACAGTGCTTGTCCTAATAACTTTTTCCATGTTTCGGAATAACAACTGAACAATTCAACGACTGATTACGAATGATGTCGATCTGTAATGACTGAAAAAATGTAATAGATAAATTGTTTCAGATTAAATAAGACGTTTAATTAATGAAGGATGACAATTCATTAAATCTTCATTGGATAATTGAAATAGGATTCTTTAGTTTTACCTTTTCTTCTATTTCTTCAGTAAAACCACCTTGTCGATTTCATTTTTCTCCGGGTTTTTGAGTCGTAACAGAACTGATTGTAAATGATCAGTCATCTTTATTCAATTCATCATACAAATCAATATAGATACAAATCAATCCAAGCAAAAATAACCTGTCATTACCTTAATATAAACTCTTTGGGAGGCTTGCTGTTTTTTAACGTTTATCGGGAGTTTGGATTATGCGGTTAAATATTGATAATATAACAAAACACCGTTTTAAAAATTGATTGAAAAATTTTCAATTTTTAAAAATTGGAAGAGGTTGTGCTACCACTATTAATGATTTGGGACTATTATTCATTCAAAACCTTGAAACGTTGATTGGAGATCGAGCATTTTAATAAGTATGTGGGTGCATGCGCAACAAATTTAAAAAGTAAATGTATTTGGACAAAAATAGTTTTTGAAAGTTGTTGAGATTAAGTAAATCGTACCAATTATGAATTTTATTATTTCAGTGGCTAGTCAAAAATCACCGATGTCACTACTTTGTCATTTAACTAAGATGCGTTGTGCCTGTTTTCTTGAGAACGTTGGATCGCCAATTGATCCTAGCAAAGGTTTCCCATCTATTCAAAAAATGTAAACAATGCGTCAATCTGCAAGGGCCACTTTGTAAACTGCGACTATCCTACATCAGCGCATTAGCTCTTAGGAACAATAGCGAGGGCTAGACCTTTTCTTTTCCGCTATCTAACTAACAGATAGTTTTATCTAGATAATGAACCTTAGACTCTTTTAGTAATTATCTTTAGACGTGGTATCTACATAGGAGGGCTTTCTTATATAGAAATATGAATCATTAGTCTGAAGGGATCCAGCGATATGCTATACATAATCTCCTATTAACCGACTTCGTTAGTACCATTGAGGAAATTAATGACTCATTTTTCGATACGCATGCTAAAGTCTTCGTATTTCTCTGCACTGAGCCACAACGTTAAGTGCTGCCTCTTACTGCCAAGCTTATCCTGGCTTAACCAAGGTTATCCTGGTAACGATTCTGATGATGATCTTAGTAGGAGATCCATTGTTGATAATTCTATTGACATTTCGCTAATGCGCATTGAGGATCAGGTTTCCTTCAGCGACATGCAGATCTTCCTTCTGGCATGAGTAGGGCAGGAGGTCACTCGTTTTCAAGATATCTTTTAGAACCAACCATACTGTCCTTGTCGTTACCCAATTTTCAAACGACTTGCAGTCATTAGGGAATCTACGGTCCATATTCGCCTCAAGCAATGACTGCTGATTAATGCCGGAGCTCGTGACGTTGTGTGGAGAATATGACCGATGGGGGGGATCTATCCATCTTCCAATTTTTTACGATTTCCGATCTCTCAAAAGGACGGTTGACGATTTGCCTGTGCTAGTCCTTATTAATTACTTTTAGAGATATATTTCCAAACATCTAGTCACAATTTTACATCTAGTCACGGTTACAGATGCGTTTGCATCATCTAGTGTTAGTTGTAGTTTGAAATCGTGCTCCTTCCAGTTTGTAGTGTCCATCTTGCACAATACTGCTTATGCCCTTTCAGTTACAAAACGACTCAAATTCCGAAAAATTAATAAAAATAAATTAAACATTTTCGTATTAATATACTGCTATCATCGACAAACAACCTTTGAAATCGCACCCTATTTTTCATTCCTGGCTCACCGAATACAACAAATAGAAAAGAGGTGGTTATCGAGCTAGCTTATAGTCGTCTAGCCATAGTCGTTTCTTGGATTTGTGTCTATTTCGGTTTCCACAATGCCGCTCGTATGCTTCTGGTTGAAATACAGCTCAAATTCTGAAAGAAAAAATTAATTGAAATAAGTTAATGATAATTTATAGTAATGTGGTGGAAAGTTACAGCTACCATTAAGAAATGCTCTTACAAGTAGTCATGCGCTGGGTGCTGAATAATATGCAGCTCTGTTTGAACTTCCAGGTGAATTCGTGAAATGAGGTGATAATCCGGTTTGCTCACCGTTCACAATAATAATTTTTGAAGCATTGTCAAAGTTGTGGGAGTTTTCCACTATTGGCACGTATCGTCCCCGATGCACATTCGCGCTGTCAAAACCCGTAGGTGCTGCTATGTCAAGTGAACAATGCGGGCACGGGAAACCTAATTACGTCCCAATCCTATTCTCCCGCTATCCGCCGCGTCGCCCGCTGGCTCTCTCTACCGCACGGAAAAAGAAACAATCGGCGAGAATCGAAAGGGACTCTCCAGGCCGTATGGGATTGCCATTATGGAAGTGGAGGTAAAGAAAGTGGGCTGTACCGTATTGGCGTGTGAGGCGACCGCTCCAACCCCTTCATCCCAAGAGTTTTCCAGTCACGGGGGGAATCAATGAAGTAAACAAGTTGTCAACAAACTTTCGGCCTCTTGTAATCTTTGAAGCGGAAATTGATACAATAAAACGTCGCTATAGCCGAAAAATCCATCCGAATCCGCATTCTATTCAATGAGTCATGAATCTGTTTGTGGCCATACGATGATTTGAAAGTCGCTGCACATGATCCCGACATGACAGATATCATCACCCTTCTAGCCATCCCATCGTTGAACGAAGTTTACATTATCTTTCTGCAGACGTATTGATATGGATAGCAAAACACCGATCGCTTAGTTTGAGGTCTTCAAGTTTGTCTGGACAAACCAATTTCAGGTTCACGCTAAAGCACAAACTAGTGTATTCTTAAGATACCGTCTCGAGGATTGCGCTTGCATACCGATCATTTATGAAATCAATAAATCACGAGAAATAAAATAATCTCCTTGAATCCGTCGCATTGTAATGCAACACTACAGAAAAACTTTCCAAATTTCTTCAGTGGAATTAACGATTTGTGTGGCATCGATTTCAAGTTTCTATTGGTGAATTGATTGAACGAGCCCCGAGCCGATTGTAGAAACCTGGTGTCCAAAATGAAGTCCAGAAACAGTGCATTCATCATGATAGATAAGTGGAGTTTCGTAAAAAATATTTTTGAAGTTTTGAATCGGTTTGAGGCAGCTCCTATCCAATTGGAAGCAATCAAAGCCTAAAAAATATATAATAACATCCAAAAATAGTCTCCCTATCCATAGAGGAACAGTGGGTTGGCCTCATACAGGTTTGTTGAGATACTGAATGGATTGGAGCCAGTAGCGACACATCTAATAACATAGGAGTTCTATATCGCGAAACAACGATTCAATGAATGTTATCCCAGATATTTTGCCTCATATTTTAGTATTGGAATACTCGGGTGTGTGGGCGATGACTTATTGGTTACCATCCTCCTCTCCTCGATTCATTATTAAATTTTTTTCTTAAATTTTCGCGTTCCACGTGCTGTCGCTGCTGGAAGGTATTGGCGATGACTGACATTCCCCCCATGCTTGCACATAATGAAGGCAATTAAAAGTGTAAGGTGGGTTGAAGTGTGGTTCGTAAAAACTTCTCTACCAAGTTGCTAAACGTTAGTGTAAGTACCTTGAAAATCTGGGCCGCTAGGTTTGGGAACCTTAAATTTAGAATCTTTCAATTAAATTTATTTGAGCTGTTGGAACAATGTTAGGTTACATATCGTTAGTAGAATCTTACATACGTATCTCTCTTTTATTACTTTGTGGGTTTCAAGGAATCACAAATGTGGATTGTCTTTGTTCCTCCTTTATCGACGGTTATTCAGTGAGTTATATCGACTCAACTAGGTCATCGATACCGAAAGCCTCCTTCCCTATCCCATGATCCTGGCATCTGTCGCCCAATATATCCACTGTACATATTTCATATCGGGAAACCTAATTACGCAAAGTGCTTCACTGCTCTCTCGTGCCCCGGGAAAAAAGAAAAAACGGAAATGAAGAAAGAAAATGAAACCGGAGCTCCCCACACGTTCAATGTTTTAACCTCCTCTAAATATTTCAGTTAGTGGGTTCGTAGGCCTAGTTTTTGTGAAATATTCAAGGCGTGGTGGCGGTGGTAAGAGCACATGGGGAGAACCGTCTTCGTTAAAGGTGGATTAGGAAGAGTGTTCCCGGCAAAAGAAAAGGACCTTCCGTTGAGTGATTAAAACCAAGTAGTGCTGCCTCTATTCCCAAGGATCATTCATTTACGGAGGTATTATAATTCACGTTCGTCCGTGCCACCCTTAATTGTTGAAGTGTATCTTTACGAAAAATTATAGAACGATTCGCTGGGATGCATAAGATTCTGCTTCCCAGTTTACGTATATAAAGCGGGAGCGTTTGTGCTCATTTTTCGGGAGGGAAACAATTTTTTCCGCCGAAATCAAAATTTGCGCTTGCCCCCTCTCTCTCTCTCTCTCTCTCTCTCTCTCTCTCTCTCTCTCTCTCTCTCTCTCTCTCTCTCTCTCTCTCTCTCTCTCTCTCTCTCTCTCTCTCTCTCTCTCTCTCTCTCTCTCTCTCTCTCTCTCTCTCTCTCTCTCCCCCCCCTCTCTCTCTCTCTCTCTCTCTCTCTCTCTCTCTCTCTCTCTCTCTCTCTCTCTCTCTCTCTCTCTCTCTCTCTCTCTCTCTCTCTCTCTCTCTCTCTCTCTCTCTTTTCTCTCTGATCTCTACTCATCCGTAACTTTTGTATTAGATTTTCATTCGTTTTATTTTTTTATGATTTTTGAAAATGTTGACAATTTTAAGCATATGCGTCATATTTAGTTTTTTGGTTCAATAAAATCATGTTTTAGTGGTCAACTCATTTTTGGTACCACATTCGGTTTTCTTCAAGTTTTGCCAGAAAGTACTGGAAAAAGAAGGACATTTCCTCATCTTTATTTCACCTTTCAACGTTGCAAGTAGACGTAGAAACGTTATGTCATTGAGAGATTTGTGACAGGCTCTGTTCAACTACAATAATGTTTGTTGTATTGTTGAACACTGAACATTCAACATCAAATAGGTAAGGATATAGTAGACTCGACTACTTGACAACATGAAGCCCAAGTCTCGGTTTAGACCATCCATTTCTCGTTTTCCGTCAAGGATCACCACCGTAATCTTGGTGGCTAGTGTGTGGCCCGACCACAATCTATGCACAACCCAATAGCGGCACATTTGGAGAATCCCAAAGGTACTTTTCACCGCAGGAATTTCGATGAATAACCATTTATACATTATACAGGTAAATTATCGTGCCTCCTTATCATCTTTCACTTTCTTCACACGATTCTGTTCAAACTGTTCACTACCGACCTCCAACGAGTGTTCAGTACGACCAACCTCAAGTTCAATGCGGATTTTCATTCAAATTATACATAAAGAAAATTTAACGAGAAGTGCTAAAAATAAGTGATTGAGGGGGGGGGGGGGGTAACTATAGGTGCGACCTAGGTGGTTATTTGAATTAGTTGTTTAACTTACTCTAGATGTTTTTGTGGTGTCCTATCTAAAATCATATACGAATGTTTTTGGCCATATTTACTGTGGCAATCAGTTATATTCTGAAAATTTTCACATCAAATCGATCCGAACTCTACTCATGACTCCTCCGCCTCTGTGGGGAGTTACGTGTAATCCTTTCCCCCTAAATCGCTCATTCCCTGTCAATTTCATTCAAAATCGGCTGAAAACTGTCCGAAAATTGCTTAAAACAAGAATTTGGTGGTACACAGATAGAAAGGCACACAAACTGACAGACGCGAAATGGAACTTGTTCGTTATGGTCTTAAACATAAAACACGAATCAAAACTTCGATTTTGACAACAGCGAACATTTTTTTCATTCTCGAAAGTGAATCTGTATATAGTTTGACTCGGGAGCAAAAACAAATTTTATGCAAATGGGTTGGTTGGTCTTACAGAGAAAGCCATTTTCTTTCATTGATGTCTAAGAAGGAAAGTAATGTTAATATAACCAATAAAATTTTTCTACCAAAGTGATAGCTCTTATAGCTCATTAATCGCTTCAACATACCTATTCATTGTAATCTTATCTGAATCTGAAAATTAGCTTTAATATGTGATTAAATTAATTAATTTTAATAATGTGTGATTATAATGTCAGAGTGAAGCTCACATTTTCATTTCATAGATTCGGGTTCTAATTGAGTCGAGATTTTGTAGTCATGAGGCGGGAAAGTATTGACCCCGAACGTTTCAATTTATTTTCCTTCAACTAGCTGGTAGGGTTACTGTTCGAGGTTACTGGCATGATCCCGAGTCTTCAGTTGAACGATTGTTAATATTCTCACCTGCTTAATTCGCGAATGGAGTTGTGTTTTATGAATACGGAGCCACTTTTCAAAAACGAATCATGGCTCATCCACTGGCAGAAGGCATCTGCGGTCGAGTCGGTGTGGCGCCTGTGGAGCCCAGGGCGTTGAGCTCCGGTTAAATTTTCACCAGCTGGTTCGCAATGGGAGAGCGAGGAATTATTATTTGATGACGGATCAGTCCAAGCGTGAGTGGAGGGAAGCCTCGTCTCGCCCAAACCGTATTCTATCGTATTTACAGTGTTTATTCGGTTCCTGCTCTCTACCTTCTGTGTGATCCGCATTTAGGTTGGTTGCTCGATTTTGAACAGTTACGTGGTTTCATATGAGACCGTGATTTAATTAGCCATAACCCTCCTAATAGAGTAACGACCGCCGACAATGCGTCCTACCGGTTGAAATTAGAAACAGCAATTCATACAACGTCGATAGAAATCTCAAGGAAATTCCGGATTGTTTTGTATTGTCAGTTCAGCATAAAACACTGCTTTATCTTAGCCATTTTGGCTCTGACGCGGTTTTCAAATCTTATTTCTCTATCTCAAAACTTTCATTACTAACTAACGTCTATTTTCTGTACCAGTATTATTGATCTACATCTTGCACTGTATTGCAATTGTAACCAAGGAGCATAGACCCCAGACAGTCACGAAAAATAGTTCGCTTCTCAACTATCGAAAACCTTTGAGGAGTCAAGCACGCTTCCGTGAAGAAAAAAAATGAAAAGAACCCAGATCACTGAAATATAATGTGCTGTATCTCATAACGCAAGTTATGGTTTGCCCAATGTTGTTGCATCAAAGATGTTCAAACTGGAAACCTTACATTCGTCACGACACCTCAACGTATTCCCATTAGAAAAATATAGATGCTGATAGTTTAACTGGCCATGCGATTAGCAACGAAATCCACGCGTTTTATACAGTGAAGAAACAGCAATAATGCCCGTAAACAAAACAGCTTTTCCAATCGGTAAATCGGCTAAAAGGAGCCTACCTAATGATATGGTTCAGTCGTGTTGAATTTTTCATCGTAGATGTCACAGTTCCGATGATAACGATGGTGAATTGGTTTCCAGAAGCTATTCAGATGAATGTTGAATAATAGAACATCTGATTGATTTTCGTTTTTTTGCATTGATTGCATTTTTCATCAAATTTCCAGCAAATATTGATGAAATTTAAATACATTTTTCATCATAGTTGTGTGCATACGTTTTGTAATGTTCTGATACATTGTTGATGAGATTTTTCTGTCTAATATTCTCCAACAAATCTCCAATCTTTCTAGCCATTTTGATTGATTTTTGGATACGTTTTTTAAAATTTTGCATCATTTGTACTTGATTGAGTCAATTCAATTGGGAATTGTTTTATAATACTTCGAAACAGATTTCCATGTAGAAATTTCAAAAAACTCTAATTTTATAATTTTTAATCGATTTCAATAGTTTTGTTTCCCACGAAATATGTGTTTATATCACACAATTTCATTATTTTGCATGATTTATTAGTCAAATTTTTTGCCTGATAAGAATTCAAGTTTTGTTCCCCCTTGGGCAGTAGAATGCAGCCTAGGAAGCCAATGTTCTATTGGGAGGATTATAGCAGTATGTAATTAACACGCATACTGGTTGCCGTACCAATTTGGATCACACTACATGGTATGGTACCTGCAAAGCTAGTCAGTCGTACCTAATTAGTGTGTATGTGATACCTTGATAGCAGTAACTACGTAGCTGCTATTCCACTTAGCTAGCTGGTAGAATCAACTTTGCTGGTATACATTATTCAAGTAGTTAGCATATTTATTCATAGGTAGCTAACACAAAGCACCTACTTATCTTCTTGGTAATCCTTACGCGCCTGTACAGCTAGGCGATTGTAACCGGTTTGTTTCTAAGCAGTACCAACTTAGCCAGTAGCTACATGCTAAAATTTAGTATTGCGTGCAAGGTTGATGTGTAGCCCGCATAATTATCTGGCGGTAGCTACATAGCTAGTAGGTAGTACCATATAGTACTTAGTTTTAGTTTATACTTAACTGGGAACTGCAAAAGCGATACTGAAATACTACTACTGCTACTATTGTTTATTGCTGATGACGGCCATAACGCGGAAGTATTTTAACTTGTGATATTAGGCAAACATTTTTTATGAATCCATTTTGTTGATGAACTATAGAATATTCTACTCGCTCGTGGAACCACCCATGTATTTCCATCAAGTTTTCCAAATTAGCTTGATTTCTTACAGTCCAGGTTCCTCCTAACCCATCCATAATTCACCACCGATATATCTCAGGTATATTTCGGGATTCAGGCGCTGTATTGAAGAAATACTCGTCTGGTGAGCGGTTTGATGTATTGCAGGATATGATTGAGGTTCATGTCGCTATAGCCGACCGCTGATGAATACTTGACGAGACGGGAAAGGGTTTTCTCTCGAGTTATGATTCTCAGCCTCATAAGGCGAAGGTGGGGAGAATGTGATAGCACATTCATATGCATGAGGACCCACCACGTGCACACACTTTTCATCTTGACTCTGCCAAGCCCCTATCATAACAAACTGTATAGGTATATTGGTGAACGCCTATTCGTTCTCATACGTTTTTCACAAATTGTCATTTCTAAGTCATCATTACGAGTATTTTCGTATTTTCCACTTGCATTAAACCCAACCATTTTGGCGATAAGTAGCAATATATTGATTGCCTTCTTCATTGTCACTCCAAAATGGAATGATTTCTAAAATTATGCTTAACTTGACTCTTTTTAGAACCAGTACAATCATTCATCAGGGTTTGAAGAATAATTCTTTTAATTTTGTTGTAACAACTAAAATCTTTATTCCAAATTGATTCCATCGTGTGCTTTGGAGATCAATAATTTGTTTAGTCGTTAGCTATTAGTCTACAAAATTTAATTTGAATTTCGAGATTGATTTAGAAGAGTGTAATGGCTTTGATATTTTTTCTCTGCTTTTACTACGATATCGAAAATGTCCAAGTAGCTGAAATCTGCTGACTCCAATGTACTCCACGGGTTTTCCCGAGCTTGTTCACTACATTTTATGGTCGTACTAGTTCTATCGATGTTTGTAACCAGCCAATGTCTTTTGGCATCAACTTGAGAACATTGAATACCTTCACAGCTGTTGTATTGTTTATCTTCGGTTGTAATAGATATGGACACATTTCAACAGCCTTCGGGTGACCTCGGGCCGTGTATTCGTAGTTTGTATCCGACTGTTTCAGTTGTTGGAAGGGAATTCGAAGGTCTTACCGAGCCTTCAGAGTCGCGTGTTAACAATTACGTCTGGAGATCTTCACGACCGCGGCCCCTCCGTTTGAATTTAGAGAGGAAAGCTTTCGTGGAGAGATTGTTTACTTCTCTTGATCCCCTACAACTGAAAGCGACCCCCGAGCAACACGGTTATTCCATTTCCAGAGTCCGAAGCCGTATGGCGTCCGTCGTTTCACACCAGAATTCTCCTGACAGAGTTTTGCTTACATATATACACATATACTTAATGATCGGTTACCAATAATACGTTCGAATCCATGATTTGGGTGATTTTAATTATCTTTATCTGTTCTTCTGTTCTCTTGTTCTGGCGTTTGTTTTGCATGGACCGCCCATTAAGGTATGTGCGATATTTGAAGAATCGCTCGCCCTAAACAAGAGGCGCTAAATTTTGGAGAGAAAACATATTTTAATTTTATCTGCTTAGTTTTCAGGGTATGCCCCAAAACATTCTTGGATTATGGCCATTTTAATTTAGCCCCAAACAAATTTCAATGATGGCCTGAACGAAAATTCTTCAGATTCCCAAAAAACCTATGTTATGTTTTGTCTGTTCACAACTATCTCACTAGTGAGGGAGATGTTGTGATTTTAGTCGGCTAATAATCGAACTGTAAACTGTTGCATTGTTTCAGAATGTTCAGTTTTATGTTTGAATCATCAATTGACGGTTCATTCACATCTCCATCACCCTAGACAAGTAAATCCTGTGATTTTTACATATAGAAAAAAAAATGAAATCACCTGAATTTTTCAAAAACTCCGTATTTTTTTGTTTTAATTACCTTCTCTTTCTTATCGTAAATTAAACTCCAATTAATTAAATTCAGTTATTAGAATAACGGACAGCCAACCTAGATTACACTGGTGTACTTTCGCATGAACTCGTGTTCCCCGTTATAAACGGTTCTTGAGAACAACCTTTCAGATTATTTTCGAATCTGGTACTTCACACCAATAAATTGCAAACATCTATAGTTCTAAATTTAATTTCCTCATTGAATGACTGAATGTGAAATGATCAATTTATGCGTACTTGTGATGTTACGTCCGACAAGTGCACAACAATACAATGCGTTCGTAGGTACATTCACGTTCTTGTTCGTATGTATTTTATCAATTTTTACGCTGTAGGAAGAAACTGCACTGTGATATCTTCATTAGCACTTCTTCAATTCAACCGGATTTCACCGGGGCAGAAAGCTGTGATCGATAACTTCCCAAACGACCAAATTGGTTTGTGTTCTGTTTAGCTTCGATTTGCATTCTGGAAGTCTCACGAGGAATTGGTGAAGCCGTACAGACCGAAAAGGGGCGTTCGGCGGTCTAAGACGGATCTGACTTTCCCTCCCCACCACAAGTATACCCACGTCCATTAGCATTTATACAGAGGGTTCCGCAAATATAAGCCCTAGCTAAGGTGCCGTCGCTGATAGAAGCTGGTCTGCCTTCGAAGGTTGTGCAGGGCTCTACGGATTCTGCCCTTTGGTTCGCGTTTCCCTTAATCCTCTCAGGACTTCGTGAGGTACCGAAGGGCTATTTCCCTTTTCGTAATCAATGGCCCTTCTCACCCTTAGAGCGATGGGTTTTCACTTCCGTCTCCCGGTACAACTGACCTCTAGCGCCTGCTGCGGCCGCTTCCCTGTTATCTCCTTCTAACGAATGCGTCTCTCCGGAAATCAAAACCCAATATGTTAATAACAGTTACCCGCCCTTTTTGAGGACCATGATTTGGGAAGGATCTTTGTTGACGTTCTCGATCAACATGTCAACTGAGACAGTTGGTACCAATGTACCAATCTGTTGCTACTTGATTGTTCGAACACCAGTGGGACAAATGAATCATTGTGCTATTTGCGGTACCTTTAGCAATCTGTCCATAATCCAGGACCTTTTCCTGTTTGAAATAGACAATAAGACGTATATCCACATTGAAGAAGAAGTCAATATTCACATGTATATGCCGGGAGCCCTATATCAATCCATCTTCAGGATAACTGCTTTACCAAAATTATGGTTATTCAAGTAATACGTAAGGAGGACAATATCCAAACTCTACCTGATTTGGCAGATGTTGAGATGGGTCCGGTGAACGCGAATCATTGTATTAAAATACGAATTTTATTCTTTCCTGTCGAATTTCACGGCCATAATCTTTCATTCATCATTATGCAGGCGAATTGTTTATAATTAGAATCAAACAACCCTTACCTCGAGGTAGCTCACTAGATGGTTGTTGAAACAGTGTTGGTCTAGCATGAGGGTGTAATGTGAAAGATTTATTTTGGGATCCTGACTCCCATTTAGATTGCCCACAAGAATGTGTGATATGCCCGTATGAATTCGTTTAAAGCTAGAATCTGCAAAGCATAAGACATACTATCAGAACTATGGTATTCACATCCTACCTGTTCGAAAAAGAAACCGTATTTACGCCTGGGATGATATAATATAATATATATTTCGAGGAAGTGGCAGGGGCCTTTTGTAATAACTCTTCTTCTTCTTCTATTTCGTCACCAAAAGCACTGAATAATATTATGTCTGTAGGGTTAGTCATAACTGAATGGTAAACAGTCAATTAGAGGAAGAAGGTATAATCCCGTGGGTAACTGAAGGTAGAACAAACAACGATTGAAACTTAGAAGATTATAAACTCTTGAATGAAAAATTGAAATCGTAAAGCAATATTGAATGGTAAAATGCTCAAATAAGAATCTAGCAAATCAAATGAGCCTAATTCCCGCTGAGACCTCTGAACGCACTTCATAAACTTCCTCTTCTTTTTGCGTTCATCTCCCTGGTCTCAGGGTTGAGATGCGGTGGTAGGGAGACTTTTCCAGGTATGGAAGGCCTACCTCGTTATACAGGGTGTCCCAGGAGTTATGCACAATCCGACTCCTACGCGTTCCACTAATCATTTCCGAACAATAATGCCTCCTAGCAATTTTCGCCAGAGGCTTCGTTTCCGAGTTATTCGCGATTTAGGATTTTTTCGTGGTTTCGATCTTATGTCAATAAAATTGTCATAACTCCCTCAATTTTGGAGATAGCTCAAATTTGATGACACCGATGGAAAGAGCGTTAAATTTTCTATCTGTTTGATGTCAGAAAACATTCTTTTATTGCATTAAATATGTGCGATTGTTGCGCGAAATGGCAGTTTTAGTAAAATCTAAGGAAATGGTGTTTAACTGCAGAAAAACGTGTATTTTCTGTTAAATTTGAATTTTTTCCAAACGTCTCGACTAAAAAGTATGGAGGCGGGATGCACATAACCTTTGTGTGGCGTGTCTTAACGTGTGACGATTCAAGTTTTGTCCGGATGGATGTTTGTGAAAAGCTGTCCGGCCGAAGTCATGATAATCTAAGCGCCGAGAGACGGCAACCGTTTGTGTTAATTTACGATTGATTGCAATGAGTTGCATTCGTCTTTTTGCTGATAGTATGGACCCTTCTCAAACCAGGCTTCCATATCATCACCAACTCTTCCCTTTCGTCTCTTTCCTCGCTTTATTTCCTTCAGCTTGGTTTCCCTATTGCATATTCCCATTCATCATGGTGCGCTATTGCTATTGAACATAGCTGGTAGTAATGAACAAAATCTTAGTGACAAAAAAGGATTAGTAGATTTAAAAAAAAGAGAGTTTACTAGATAAAAAAATGATCAGTGACATAAATAGTATTATCTACCAATATTTTTTCCTCATACTATCCAACATGTTCGCAAGGGTGTAAGTTGTACACAGGAGGAGTGTGAATCCCTCGCTGCTCCAGAAGCATTACCATTCTCAAAACCGTACACAGAAATCATGCCAACATACTCACTTGTGGTATAGCTACTCAACTGAAAGCAACTCATCGCAATCAATCGTAAATGAACACGAAAAATAGCCGTCTCTCAGCTCTTCGATTACGCAGGACTTTGGTTGGAACTCTTTATATGAACTTGATTTGAACCTCAATATCTGACCATGGTTCTACGACTGGATAGAATGTTTGAGTCAACAAACATTTTACTAAAACTTAATTTGGTCAGAAATAACAAATGATCAACATTGCCACACCCAATACTACGGCTAAATCAGATTGGGGTGGTTTATACACGGCGCACAAAGCAACCCCTCCTTCAAGACCGAGCGGTCGTGCGGGTCATTGCATACCCTAGCTCCTGACCAAGACAATGCCTCCTCCGTAGCTTACCCAATTTTCAAACATTATCTATTTTTAAGTTATACAGGGTGTCCCAGGAGTTATGCACAATCCGATTCCTACGTGTTCTACAACTCATTTCCGAATAAAAATGCCTCATAGCAATTTTCGCCAGAGGCTTCGTTGCCGAGTTATTCGCGATTTAAGATTTTTTCGTTGTTTTCGCGGTTTTTGATGTTATGGCATTAAAACTGTCATAACTCCTTCAATTTTGAAGATAGCTCAAAATTGAAGACACCGTTGGAAAGAGCGTTGAACTTTCTATCTATTTTATGTCAGAAAACATTTTTTATTGCATTGAAGATGTGCGATTGCTGCACGAAATGGCAGTTTTGTCAAAATCTACGGACGTGGTGTTTAACTGCAGAAAAATGCGTATTTTCTGTTGAAATTGAGGGGTTTTCAAAAGTCTTGACGAAAAAAGGTTGTAGGCGGGATATACGTAACTTATCTCGCTGAATCGAATGGTGACAACGCCAGACCTCTCAAGGGACGATTTAAGTTTTGTCAGATGCATGAACCCGTTCGTTTGTGAACAGCGGATACGGCATTTCTAAGCTGTCCGGCCAAAGTCAAGATAATCGAAGAGGCGAGAGACGGCTATCGTTTGTGTTAATTTACGATTGATAGCGATGAGTTGCTTCAAGTTGAGTAGCTACACCGCAAGTGATTATGTGGACATGATTTTTAAAAACCTCAATTCTAACAGAAAATACACAATTTCTTTAACTAAAAATATTTTTAAAAACCAAAATGACTACACCGTTAGAAAGCTGGCATTTCGGCGCACGTTTTACCAGGCCTGCACAGTTCTGTGTCATGCATTAATGTGGTTTCTAAGCGACATAACAGACGATTTCAGGATTTTGACAAAACTGCCATTTCTCGCAGCAATGGCACATCTTCAATGCAATTAAAACAATGGTTTCTGACATCAAATGTGAGCTATCTCCGAAATTGAGGGAGTTATGACACGAAAAAATCGTAAATCGAGAATAACTCGGAAACGAGGCCTCTGGTTAAAAATTTCTGGGTGGCATTTTTGTTCGGAAATGAGTTGTAAAACACGTAGGAGTCGAATTGTGCATAACTCCTGGAACACCCTGTATATATTTATATTGCTATTGATGTGCACATAATTTTACTCTTCTTGCAGAAATGCTTGTGATGTATCGTGATCGAATTTTCGCTCTACCTACTCTTGAGAAGCTTGCGTTTCTACGGAGGAAGTAAATTATTTACCGTTGAACACTGGTGTTAATCAATACGGTAGTATATTATGAACGAGAAAGAGGCGTTATCGTAGTCAGATGATAACGTAGGGGGATAGCTGGAAAACACGGCGGTGAAGCTCACACCAGGTCCCCGCCGGCTTTTAGGCCCATGTGAGCGCACATGGTGCCCCGCGTCGCTATTAACCGACGCCTACCGCAAACAGTAGACTCACTCTTCGTTCTTCTTCTCCATTTTGTGTTTAAATGAAACTCTGTGGTTCCTAACTTTTATTGCTGAGGTATGGAACTTAATGGACGTTAAGCTATCTCGTATAAGTATCTAGAATCACAACGAGAAAACTTCTCCAAAGTTGAATGATCCTCGTAGCTTCCTCGTATTGGTTACATAGATTATTGAACAACCAGTTAAATAGCTTGAGAACTTAACAACATAGAAAATCTTTAAATCGCAAGAGTTTCTTAATCTTAAAATATTAAGAAACTTTTAAGGAAGATACACGGGATACGTTCGCACAGCTGTCAACAGCTATATCTGGCTGCATTTAGGGTCTCCAGCACTAATTCTATCGCTTTTACTGTATTCATATGATACTATTGAGATTATTAGACCGTCCTTCTCTCACGACCCTCCAAATTCGAGCAAGATCACACAGAAAGTGGTGCTTGATGGATTTCAAGGTAGGCCGATTGCGAAGCGTTGTTTAGTGATTTGCAAGCGGTGCAATCCATAGGGCGCCATCTACAGCCTAACAAATCCCACTACAAACATTCTCTGTAAACTTCAATAAATTTAGATGAAATCTGTAAAGATTGGACTTGTTACAAGGATTTCACATTCGAACATGCTTGGTGGATTTTAAGTGAGCGTATGGGGAGAGTGAAGTATTGATTTTTATTCTGTGACATTAGTAGGGGATCATCTGCGGACTTCCCCAAACATTCCCTGAAAATTCAATACAGCTTCTCAACAGCGAAAATTAATTTTGTTAGGTCAGAGTTTGTCAGTCACAGACTGACAAAAGCAAATTTCATTAACAATGGTCTAAAACGTGGAACGGGAATTTTGATTTTGGAGAAACTAATTCCATCTCCATAAAGTGAAAAACCACTAGATATACAATACAGTTCTTCGAATCGGTACTAAAATCTATAAAACAAAATTCTGCAATTTTTTTGTATCTCTTCGAATAATAAAAATACACTGCAATCTACCATTATTACTAATATTATTTTTATTAATTCATTATTTTACTTTTAATTTAACTTTTCGTGTAACGTATATGTTATTCTTTGAAGAACCTTTTTACGGAATCTAGATTAAACAGTATAATCGAATACTTTTACTATGTATATATGAAAGTGTGTTCGTCTATATGGTTGATTCATAATGGCTAGTCAGATTCTGGCTTGACAATGATCAGACCAAAAGGGATACAGCCGAAATTTGAATGATTGTAGGTTTGGTGCTGTTGAGCACAGCACATCTATGTTGAAATTATTGTTGTCATCTGATTTCCACATAGTTACTATCATTGTTGTTTAGGCTCTATATCCATCGAGTTATGGATCATTTTTTTCCATTGGTTTTTTTCCCAGCTGATATCAGAATTTTTTTTTTTCGAAAATGGAAAACTTTATTTGTATTAAAAATAAATTACATACTTTTTTTCGAACTTTATTTGTATTAGTTATTATTCAAATGAAGAATGTAACGTGTAAAATTATGTAAATAAACTATCTATCTATCTATTAAAAATACATTATAGTTAGGCGTACCTACATTATATAACAATGGAACATGGCACTTGAGGTGGATTATGTGCCCTCTGGCACTCTCTACTAACTAGATATATAAGGTTTAGGTGTTTGTATAGGTACAATTAGGTAATAATTAACTAGTTTACGAGCTGGTAAATGAATGGCATGTCAATAAATTGGTGTGTAAAGCGTGCCACAAGGAGTGTGACGTTCCTTGTCAACTGTCGATAGTGTGCTGCAGATTTTCGATCACTGCCGAAGAAACGTTGGTGATCATACGCAGGATTCTGTTCTGGAATCTCTGTAGCCTCTGTAGAATTAGAATTGTTGCTTGAAAAAATGCAGATTTGAAAGTGATTCTTAGCCGGCTTATTGATTTTTAGAACTTAAAAAACCCCAAATAATATTCATGTGAGAAATATCCCGTTGTATATTTGGAACTTTCACAGGTGCTGCAATTTCACCACAATTATTGAATATAAATAAAATATGAACCTGTTTCCACTGTTTTTTTTTTTAGCAATTTCATCCTTTTACGTCAACGGCATTTGTGATTCTTAACACTCAATGCTAATTTAAATAGGAATATATAAAAAGACGAAATTATTCCGGTAGTCATAACTATTTAAATTTTTTCAATAACTACAGAGCCACTCTCATGTTGAAGCTACGTGCTGTCTTATTAGTACTTAGCGATTTCAAAGTGGTGATTTTTAGTAGGATGCACTCACTCGAATGCGTGTTGTTTTTTTGTATGCGTGTTGTGTTGTATGCGTGTTGTATTTTAAACTTGCTAGTGCCGTAAAATACCTATCTGTTTATTTTATTATCTCACTGGAAGTTTTCATTTACTCGAAGATGGTGTTATGATTCTTGACTTTTAATTTGAATTTCGATGGAATCGTTTTGACAGAAAAATTGTTTCTAAGAACACTAAGATTCCATGGGTATAAGCGGAAAGACTGAAAACCCAAACTCCTAAGGTCCGTTATTCTTCCTCCACGCCTGCCATTGACGCTTCGCCTCGACCATCTCGTTTCATTACCCCTTCCCCACCGAGCAACCAACCCCTCTTTCATTATCCCCGATCCTAATAAATTTCTAACTGCAACAAATTGTTTTCCTTCTAGAGTTTTAAGCCGTTACGGCCTTTTAAGTCATTTCCCTTATCAACCTCCTCCTTTGCAGCTAGTTTCAACTCGAAAGCTTTTCATGCGGCCTCGAAGGCCGTTTAAAGTGAGCTTTTCCACACTAACTGCTATTGTTTCCTCGGTCACATCGATCTCGTCTTTGGAGTTTTAAATTAAATTTTATATGGTAATTTTAACTACGTTATGGCCCTTAACCACTTTACAGGTTCTTTCATTGGTGCTCACTAGACATCTTTCTGATCTGAACACTGTCTTGCAAACCCATTCTGTAACAGCTAATCTAAGTATTATTATCTGTAGAATCATTTGAATCATCGTATTTTCGAACGATTTTATACACCAACGAAAACCAATCAAGATTCAACTTACCTAACCATTAGATTGTACTCTGCTATCTAGTTTTCAGTTTATGCCTGTGACCAATCAGAAGTTTTTCCCAATATCAGTTCACCCTTAAGAACATTCTCGCTGAGAAAATCTAACACAATTTTCAAATTTAGTTCCAACGTATTACCTCAGAGTCTTTGAGATTTACCGAAAAACATCCCCAGGGCCCACTCTCCTTTCTTATACATTCACCTGATAGAGCACACGTCTAGTTCACTCACATACATACAATTTAGTTGCCTTTAAATATCAAAAAATTAAATTATTCAAATCTTACATCATATATTTGTTTCAAGTTTTTTGCATACTTTTCACAAACACTCATATGTCTTTTTGTATGTGTAAAGAAAACGTGTATTTAAAAAATCAAGTAGATTATGCATACAAAAACGTGGTTCGCCATAAATATATATAAAATTGCATAAATATCGTGCGTGGTTCGTTATTAACATAACATGTAACAAGGAGGGGGACTACCCATATCATCACAGGATTGTTGTAATTGTTTCATCACAGTGTTTGTCTTAAATAATTTCATGTTTTCATAATTATAACAGCTACAAATCCTAACCGAACAAAAAAAAATTGGATGTTTATATCTTAGTGAGAACGGTTAAAAACAATCGAGCCTGAGAGCAACCCCTACTCTCAGTTTAAATCTCCCGTAATTTCGGTATGAAGTTTTACCCCGATACCGCGTTTCATTTTTTACTGGGTTTCCCCGGGCTGGGGAATGCGTTCATTTCAGGAAACGGGCTCAACCTAAGAAGATCTCCTCAAATAGTTGAGCGCTTCTAGAGCGTGGAAATTTAATGAGGCGCCAACGTCTTGGTGTTGATGCCCAGTTTCACCGTGTGTGACTCATTACGAACTTGGCCTGTCATTTCAAAGCCTGGGCGTGTCACGCTTCTTATGCTCTTCTTCGGGATAATAATTTCAACCACTTCGAAAACACGTTATGGTTTAAACATTCGTGCGAGAGGGAAGGTGTCGAGAATCTTATGATCCAGAAATGTTGGTTACTGTGTAGCTGGATTTCTATAAAATAACAACATCCAATAATATATCATTCTCATTAACCATTAGAAAATTCGTTTTATTATTGTAAATAATGTAAAACTTTTTTAATCGATAAAAAATTAGAATTTTTCGAGGAGGTACTACTGCGATCAGTTTCCAAAGTAAAATGTGATTAATGTGCTTGTAGAAAATATAAATTTGTTCTTATTTTTCAATATTACTGATGAAATATCTAAGTCTAAAGAACTATACCATGAATGAGCAGCATTCAAAATGTATTTAGAGAATTCGAACCAATAATACACTACAATAATTCTTTGAACTTTTAGCACAACTTCGCCAAAAAGGTTGTATGCTTCCAACTTGAATTTCGTGTACCTTGTATTCCACTGCGTAACTTCCACAAAAAGATGGTTGTTTTCACTTCTGCGCTATCATAGTGCTCAATTTAATTTTTTTTAAATCATGAATAAACGGGTTTTAAAACCAGCAAAACAATTTTTGGCCGAAAAAATGGAGGTTTCCGTATCTACAGATTCAGACTATTTTGTGGAGTCACAAGACTCAAAATCATCTTAAAATCCTTTAAAACGAGTAAGAAATATCGCTACAGTTCCAGAACCAGCTAAACATTTCCAGGCGCAAAAACTTAAAAACCTTGTCTTCAATGACATTCGAAGCTGTCTGTGCGAATTATCTTATCCATGACAAGTGGACACCGTGACCGCGACTCCAGAGAAACCATAATAACTCCACCATAGTCACTACCTCACCACTGATCACATCCTGCATATAATGCTCCAGCAAACCACACAATTCTTCTTCCATTGCGACAGAATACTTGTCAAGATACCTCTTAATACAATGCTACAATAGTAGGATACTTGAAGAAACAATAGTAGAAGGGAAAACTCCATAATATCTACCGTGTAGTTAAGTGGTCTGACAATGCCTCAAAACTCACGATATAACACGAAGTGGTTCAAGTACCGTGGAGGGACCTCAAATGGCCCATGGTAGCCGAAGATCGAGCTAGTCTGGGTCCAGCCTCAGACACCACTCTTCTCTTGTGCAGCCTTGTGGATTTTGCAGTGATAACAGTTTTTACTTCAAAAACTTAAACATAAATTGAAAACTATTCTTTTATGTACCCCAATAGCATTCAGTGGAAGCCATTTCGTGGAGCTTTACATGCACGATATGATCAATGGTAATGTTACAAATGTGAGATAGCACACCTTCGAGAGCGTCAAGTGACGCGGTCGGGAAAGTGTTGGATGGAGTTCGGTGGTTAGGATTATTTTGGTTTCCCTTGATTCGCAATTACGGGTGTCATGGAAAGGAAACATTCTCAAATATCCTTGTTTATATCCTACCAGTTCTTATGTTGAGTTTCGCGTCCTTACAAAGATTCAAATGGTGGACCAGAGAAGTGCAAAACCTGCTAAAAACAACTCATGGACGTGAAAACCAGCTGAGTACAAAATAAAGTTTTAAACATCTTATTTAATTATGCAGTAGCTTAAGATGACCAAATTTTTAAGCAACAACCTACCGTGTTTGGTCAAACGATTAACAAAATACGTTATTTTGGGTTTATTATTCAAAAATAAACCATTGTAATCGCTCTTGAAAAAAAAAAAAAAAAATAAAAAATCTAACCCCCCCCCCCCTTCCTGGATATTTCATGGTTTACGTTTCAAAGAGTGTAGAATTCGAATCTGCAATAAAAAATTTTCCGTCCGTACGCCGTACGCACGATTTCTCCCGAACGGCTGGAGCAAAAGATCTGAAATTTTCAGGAAAAATCCATGTTGGTCCACAATTCTTGAGCCAGCTCTCTCACTTAATTTAAAGTGCCCTTTAAGGGTTGTCAAAGTTTTGTAAAATACCTAAAAACCTCAAAAAAGTCAAGGCGGCCTAAATTTGTTGTTTTTGAAGAGCACTCCACGAGAAATCGAATGAGCCCCTCCCCAAGTCCGTAGGTCAAACCATTCCCGATCCATGGCCCGATTTATGGTGCCAACATTCTCGTTATTTTGTTTTATTATTGTTTTTGTGTTGATATCAGTAACCTAGTGACGAAGTGATGTAGTAATGTGGATACTGGAGTTGAATTTCAGGAGGCACACAAATATGATCAACTGATCAATCCAAATAGGTATTTTGGTTGAGAACAGATTTACGTGCTCTATGCATATCTCCTGAAATTCTCTCTATCACCTGTGAAACACGCATACTCCAAAGCTTAGTAGAAATTCAAATCATCAACGCAGGCCCATTAAATAATAAACGCCAGTGAAAGAATTTGCAGCGTTTTTGTAATGTCTTCAACAAAGCGGTAACATTAAAACTTATCCCTGTCTGAAGTACTTATTATGCATTTGTTTCTTACTCGTGAAAATTAGCCACGTTATCATGTAATGCAGCGGTCTTAAACTTCGTATTTCAAGACCCCCCCCTCTGTAATCCAGCTGTAAGCTATCAGCGTATTTTGTTGAAAAGGGATGCCAGTTCTGATAACGCTACTCTAACTTCATCGATCATATCAAGTCTTGAACGACATTTAGTTTTTCTGGCAGTTAAAACGGAAAACCCAGTTTTCAATTCTTTTCCGCTCAAAATTGGGTGTTCTTTTCATCCACCAATCCAGAAAGATGTGGGAGAAGGTTCTTTAATATTAATTTCACCTTGGAGGTAAATGACATTTTGTTTTTCCATCATGTTGAGTTACCACTTGTCGAGTGTAGGTGTAGACGGGTTTTGAACCTATTTGGGTCCACGCACTATTTCTTCTATATTTAAAGAAATAGAAAGTTTGCTTCAAATTAATAATTTTATTGAATTTTTCATTCAAGCACCCCCTGAGCCTTCAGCACCCCCCATGGAGGTTGCACCCCAAACATTGAGAAATGCTTCGCCATCCTTCTCATATGCATTAGTTTGAGAAGCCAGTCGAGTTGTAGCGTAATAATAATGTTGAGGCGAAACCTCGCATAGTTTGGGTCTCATGTTAATTTCGAAGTAGATAGGCCGAATAAAGCAGGATGAGGATAGTTTGGAGAGGAGCTCCGGTTAAATTGACTCGATCACATTCCTTCAGGAAACTATGCCCTTTCTATTCAATCCGATTCATCTCTGATTTAATCATACTATTTACCATTTCCGCATGAGCTTATAATTGCATATTTTTCCCAATAAGCTTATATTTCTAGAACCAATTCAATCTCGAATCTTAAACGTAGACATCAAATGTTGTCATATTTCATTTTTTGTTCCTATACCATCATATTCTGGTCGTTCAAACATATTCGACATCGTATTTTTAAATTTTCCATTTTTTCAAACTTGTACGGTTTTTTTTTTTTTTTTTTTTTTTTTTTTTTTTTTTTTTTTTTGTTAGAAAATACAGGGGAAATATAAACATCTTCCTCTATCCTCTATCTAGGTTCCTGTTTCACCTTTCAACGTTACAAGTGAACGTTGACACGTTTCGTTATTTGCAGCAGAACCTGGTCTACTACAATAATGATGCTTGTATTATAGAAGAAGTTACATAAAACACATTACGAGTATAATGTAGCGGACTGGGCGCAATGCCTAATCCTCGGTTTTGACCATCCGTTTTCTTTTCCGGTCAATTAACAACACCCTAATCTGGATGCTCTTTTCGGCTGATATCTGGTTGGTGACCCGACCACACATACTAATGCATTATACCTGGGTAGCCGACCCATGTGTGGTTCCGAGGTTTGGAAAATTAAAGAGCTCCTTTCACTCTAAAGCATTTCGATGAATCTCCGTGTACGTATGTCCTCCTAACTTTCATATATACCTCCTTGTCACCATTCACTTACAACACTCCTGAGTGTTCAGGATGACCAATCCTCAGTTCACTTCGGATTTTCTTTCAAATTATTCGCGAAGAAAAGGTGAGTGACAATGCAGAAAAGAGTTGATGGGCGGTTTCGCGGTAACTCTAGGTAGGTATTTTGAATTTTTTTTAAACACACTAGTTTTTTCCTTTCATGTTTAGCATCTTTAGGTCTTTTTTAAGTCCTACTTTCAACGGAGTTAGGTTATATTCTGACGTTTTTCAACCCATATCGATCCCAACTATTAGACACTAGTAATTCGACAGCTATCTCGCCGATCATTGAAAAATT
Organism: Creontiades dilutus; assembly: GCA_031894815.1. Lineage (NCBI taxonomy): Eukaryota > Metazoa > Arthropoda > Insecta > Hemiptera > Miridae > Creontiades > Creontiades dilutus. The sequence goes on from JAVIWC010000643.1 coordinate 654,926, forward strand.
AGTAAAAGACAATCCATTCTAAGGGCTGTTCAACTTTTAGATAAACCGTACGTTAAAGTAACGATTGATTGGAATTGCGATGAAAATCGAAATAATTTTGGTTTATCTCATTTTTTTACATATTTATTTTTTAAAGTATTTTCGACAATATTTATTCCTGTTTATTGAGGGATTCATGCGAGAAATCGACAACACTTCTTGGCCTTTTGGAGAATCAAATTTTCCATTTATATTTTGCGTTTCCGAGCTTGCTGATCATTTGCGGTTCCGTGTGTTTCTTCTGATGCTTCCCGTTACAACCCCAGATCTATCGCAGAGTAAAATGTTTCTAAAGGTGTGATAGGGGATACCCCTAACTCGGAAATTCAAGGTGGGACTTCAATGCGCTCTGAAGGGTCACACACTTCTAATGTTATTGATGTGGAATTTGGCGGAGAGTGCCTTTCCCTTTTGTCTCATATCTAACATATTACGTTTGTTGTACGTCTTTCTGTGATGAATAATCGACATACAACCTCGACGTTCATTCCGCCCTTGGAATCTCGAAGCTCTCCAGCTGGAGCGCGACCAAATAGACGTACAAATACAAATTGCCAAGTTATTTCCTCTTTTCCCTTATCAAAACTATTTTTATCAATTTATAATCACTTAGTTTTGGTTGATCAATATTCTAGTGTTCTAGTGAGTTCTCTTACTGGATTAGCCTGAACCATATCCTCTCACCTCTACCTATCTTCAAACGTCCCTGACCTAACAAATCCAAAACAAAACATCAACCTCCCATATCCCTGACCCTAGGTGTATGCCTAACCTCGGTACTGGCGCGACCGTTTGAATGTGAAATAATCCTTCCAAAAGATTGATATTACTTCTGGAGTACTATCTAGTGGTAGTATATCCAGTATGTTGCAGGAAATCCAACCCATATGCCGATGGAGTGGAATTTCGAAGCCTGATTCTCTTTTGCCGTTAACTAATGATTTATCATGAGTATGTTTTATCTTGTTAACTGATGTTCAGCGTACGAGATTGATCGCAAATGTGGGCTGAACGTTGAGTGTAATATCTCCCCACTTCTGCAACCGCAAAACGGCAGCACGAAGGAGTAAACTGATACAATCAAAGACCGTATAGAATGGTGTTGTTTTTTCGAATGTCTAAACGACACCGAAGGAGCGGATCTTCGTGAGTTTGCAAGTTGTGTTTGCGTAGAAGAAAAAAATCCCCCAAACCGGAGTTAAGAAAGAGTGGAAACGATATGGCGCGAAGCGGTCCCGCGGGGTGAAGGGGACAAATGGGCGAGGGTGCGGGCGAGCTGAGTGTGAAACCATGTTGCGCCCGTGGCGAGGAGTGTGAGGTGAATACCACAGGCCAACGCCTCTGAGCCGCGCCGCGCCCGAGATCCGCCGAACCGGCCAAGTTCCGTCGACTTCCTTTTCGAACTACTGCGACTTGGCCGCCGGAAAACCTCCGACATCCTTACCACGTTTGTAGAAGAGGAAATCGTCATCTGAAGCAAAATATCGATAGCACCTTCAAAATATACAATGGTGAGTTACGGTGGCGTATAGGGGAAAACGTGTCGTCTAGAATGTATCTCCTTATCCGTGGAGGATGTGTTATAGCTGTTACGTCAATGCTGTTACGCGTGAAAGTCACGTCAATATACACCACCTCAGAACAAGCAAAGCTACTGTTCCCGCAAGTACATAAAAACCTCAATTGTCTTGTTCATCCAGGTTAGCCTTCTCCATCTGATTAAACCAGATATTATGAATTGAATAACATTGTTCGGTACAGTCTGAGGGAGGGAGGAGAGAATTATCCTTTGCTCACCTATGTGCTTCAGGTCAAACTATCAGTTTTGAAATAACAATATGCAAGAATTATCGCTTCGCTCTATCGGAGTTTCTATTAGTGAAGGTAATAAAAGCATTCCATTGTCAGTCAAAGCGTAACTATTGGATGCTTCGATGTACGTGATGTGTTTACGTCTACGTTCATTGGGTTCTAATGCGTTTTTGGATACTTTTTGGTATTGTCCCACTACAGAATTAAACTGGCCAATAAGAAAAAACATATAGATAGTATATAGAGAATACTGGCAGTTCGTGAAATTTCACCCGTGAACAAGCAATGGTCCTGTCCCATAAGGAACGTGGGAGGCACAAATGAGAGAAGCAATGAAGGCAAGTTTGGTTTAACGAATTACGGAAAGCGCTAAATTATGGTAGTTATACAATTGGAATGTTTTTTATATCAAAAGATAGTAGAGGAGATGCTAGAACGAGAAAACTTCGAACTATATCCGATAAGGGTCTAAAGATTTCAGTTGTCTTGATCGTCTGAGTTAGAGCATAGTTAACATTGGTTTATTGTTAGTCCATTCGAATTAAATCATATTCAAGGACCAGAGGGAAGCGGCTACCTATTTCATAAGAGACTGCTGGAAGGATGATCTGTCAGAATCGATTTAACTTTGTAAATTCTTCTATTTCTTGAAAAAAAGACGTTCTTCGTTGAAATTTCGGTTTCTTCATTGAACTTGAAGTAGTTGTGTAAATCTGATGAACTGTATGTAAATGTGTGTCGAGGAAGTACCCATATTTTTCCAATTTTTTTCTTTTTTTCTTTTTCTCCAATTTACGTTGACCTCACAGGATATCTACATTCATTCACATCACAACGCTCATTTTAAACTATAAAGATACTCAAAAAAATGATCTGTAAATAACCTATTTAGATGAACAAAAAAAGGGCCTACAATTTATGAATGGTTTTAGATTCGTCAACTTGTCAATATTTTTTCGTTCACTAGGTTGCTTCTTGTGGAGGTTGTAAACATTTAATTAAGATTCTTGAATTTAAATTTTCCCCCAAGAACCATGAAAAATAATCTATCACTTTACGGGAAATGTAAAATGAACTTACGTTCAAGACTTTTAACCGTACTAATATTTTCCCAAACTTAGGGCGTCTATTACATTGCTTCCTAAAGATCCATTTTTCTATTCGTGTATTTCCCCCTCTTTGTCGTCAAAAAACGTCGTCCGTTATGGCCCTGAATCGCGACAATGAATACCTACTAATGGACTCAGAGAGCACTAAGTGAAATACCCCACAATTATGATTAGAAAAAATAAATAAAACAGTAGAACCCGTATTGAAGAAGTAAACCTTCGCACCTGATTTTACATCTCGTCCTTGAAGTTTTAAATGCTGATTTCGACTACCGGAAACGCCTGAATGTTGTTTGAGAATGCTTGAAAAGTGATAATAGCGGTTGAGTCGAGAGCAGAATACGGAAATGGGAGAAAAGGAAAGTAAGCCTGGATGAGAGGGCTCCTGTATTTAGAACCCAAATAGGGCATTAATTCTACAATGGGGTTTGTCTGTTGGGGCGGAAAGCGGGGAGCAAGGGGCGACTTGTCCTCACATGCACAAACGGCGTGCTATTTGCATAAGATCCATTTCAACCAGCTTCCAAATTGAATTTCTTTTATGTGAATAGCGCTCTCGAGGCTATAAATCTTTTCCCTAACAGTATTCCTGCGAACGCGGCGACGCGGCCGTTTTTATTAAGTTTCGACGCGTGTCTGCGTAGCGGATGTCACATGTTGAATGATGGCACCATTTATCATGTTCGCGTCACCTATGATCTGGCGTATGTTCATGAATACCCTAATCTGTTATGCATCTATTCCTAACCTGTCTTCAATGAAGGTGTTTCGTTGTCTCCCTTGCACTAGGAATCGACTGTTAATATTTGACATCATAGGGCTCCAACAGATAGCACATATCTCTGAAAGTGTGAATGGATCAGGGACATCAATTTATTTCAGGACGTGCTCTCGCATGCTTTCGGCCTATGCTTACAAAGCTTATCAATTTTATGTATTTATAAAACGAAATATTTTTCAACAGTATTGAAGCCTGTTGGCTTCAAGGCTATCGCAGAAGAACGCCTAAACCCATTTGATCCGTCAGTTTCATACCTTCATTAGTGATAGGTGACATCTATTCAGTCAAATAATCTGTTTCGTTCTAATATCTGTTAGCAAGTCCAAACATTTACTAATTCACTATTAATAGTCTAAACATTTACAATTACATACTGAGTTGGCATCGCTCATCACTCATTCCCGTACAAGATATAGAGATTTCTAATAAAACTTCGATTTCTTTCTTCGTCAATCCTAGAAACGGAGAAGGTTATGCCTGAAGGAGTTGGTGGAACTTGATGGAACCCATCAAAACCTCCCAGATCTGAATTGGGCTACCCAGATGGGAGGATTCCTTAAAATTATAGGTGCTGAGAACTTGTGGTCGCAAATGAATTTGTCAACTATAAAAGCAAACGCCTCTATTCTTTACGAACGTTGGGGGAACCATTGGCTTTCTGTAGACACAGAGCGTTGCCTCAATTCAAGGTACAATAGATACTTTTCCCGGATCTGCTCTTTTGGACCTCCCGCCACCTATATCGGCAACATGAGAAATCCCATATTCGAAAGACTGTTTGCACAACTGAGGCTCGGTTACAAGGAAAAGCTGAGCCTATATGTCGACCGAAAACAGCATACCTTGAATTGCTCAGAGCTCTGCATGGTCTGCAACCGTTTGGAACCTGAGACTTTGGCACATTTTTTGTTCCTGTGTCCTATATATAGCCCGTATAGGTCTCACTATTTACAGAAGTTCTTCACTAACGTTACCACATTTGATAATGACAATGTTGATTCTGCGACCATCGATTTGCTCGACTGCTCAAATGAAATAGAAAAGATCACTGCAATCTGCAGATACGTCAGGAGTTCATTGGGACTTCGAGCGTTCTCTCTGAACGAATGATTCTGGAGTGTGAACTTCTGGTGAATATGTTCTATGAATCAGAAAATCGGGAATGGTCACCGGGTGTATTGGTGTTTATTATTGCTTGTCTTCTATTTTGCTAAAACTTTGTTGCGGACAATTTATCTTCCATGAGTATTAACCAGACATTGTCTTATTTTTTTTTTTTTTTTTTTTTTTTTGTATTTTTGACTAAGGAGTTTTATTTTTTATTCTATACTGATGCACAAGCAACTCATTGCAATAATATTTATATTTTTTTGCGAATAAAAGAATTGAACGTGAACAATCCTAGAAACGTTAAGTACAAATATCAAATGGAGACAAAAATTTCTGTAGTCCGAAGCTTTTCCCATAAACAACCTGGATATAATCCTAGGGTCAAAAATCAAATTCGAGCTTTAGATTGCCGAATCTCTTGAATCTAGTTGGTGGGCATTGTTACTCGTAATTACTTCATTAATCATTAACGATTTATCTTGGTCGGATCTCCATTGTTGGATGTCGTAAAATGTTACAACTTCATTAATCATTAACGATTTATCTTGGTCGGATCTCCATTGTTAATCTCGTGATGTTACAACCTATTACCAATCTACGTGATCCCCCAATGCCAACGGGTAACATTTTCGGGAGATTGAAACAATGTAGCCCCCGCCTGAGGTTAACGCGGTAATTAGTGCCTTCACACCACCTCGCTCAATAATTACGAATACGTTTTCTCTTGCGCCTCCCGATTTTCACTATTTCACAATCTCATTAATTCCAATCAGGAGAATGTTACCTCCCCCCTCCCCCCCCCCCGTGATGCGTATAATCAAAATAAATGGTCGTTTTAACGTAGTGAATGGAAGACAAGTGATCAAAGGTGCGCTCCGTTATGTCTTCAGCTCAGTTATTGAAAATGATACACCAAGAATGGTATCATTAGGAACGCGCGACGTGCCTATAAGATTTTCCGGAGTTAGTTATACCTAGCCTTCAAGACCTACAAGTCGTGCGGGTTTAGCATATGCTCCCCTTGGTTTTTTGTCGGCGTGTGTTTTCATTTGCCCCACAGATGACACGAACTATAGCTGACATGACGCATCTCTAATGAAAATTGGCTAGTTTCCCCTCACAATTTCTTGCTGGCTGTGGAGGAGCCAAATTCGCGAGCAAGTATTCAACCTTTTCACTTTTCTAGTCAATCTAAACTTTACTTTCAATAATAAATAAGGCGTACAAACGTTAACTTTCTGAAACTGATTGGTGGATATTACTTATAAAGGGTCCCAAAACAAATCACACTGTCACTAATGTTTTATCGTGAAAAATTTACAACCTGACTTGAAAATTTTGCTGAATTTGTATGTTTAAGAGAAATGTAAATAGTGACTTTATCAACTTTATTTGCTCTTATTTCGATATCCAGCTGATCTTCGAAATTTTGGTTTACTGTTCGTCAATCGTAATGGTTGGAAATTCTGTTCATTCAACAATTTTCAATAGAAGTGCGTAATTTTTTCAACAATGACCGATAAAGTAAAAATGATAGGGCATAAATCATTTAATGCGTTTGCCAACTAGATATAGACGATTTATTCAAAATTTTAAAAATTATCTTCTTTAAAACAAAGATGCATTTGGTATCTCGTAATTTTAACGTCAAGCGATTGATTGAAGTCTTATTTCCGTATCTATTTTAGAGAAATTACAAGGTTGCATTTCAATCAAAATGACATTGTATTGTATATTGGTTGATTGTATGACTTGAAAGTTTTGATAATTAGGGTTTTATTAAACTTGGAAGAATGATGGTATATGTAAAAGGATAATCAACTAAGGGGAATTAGAATAAGTGATGTAATTTGCAGTATTTCTTTGATTATTTCATGTTGTGTGTTTTGGTTTATTATTCAATAAATAATAATTCGATAATATTCAATAATAAACCATTGTAATCGCTCTTGAAAAAAAAAGAAAAAAAAAAAAAAATTCTAACCTCCCCCGAAAATTTCATGGTTTACGTTTCAAAGGGTGTAGAATCCAAATCTGCAATAAAAAATATTTCCGGCCGTACGCACGATATCCAGCTTTCTCACTTAATTTAAAGTGCCCTTTAAGGGTTGTCAACGTTTTTTCAAATCCCTAAAAACCTCAAAAAAAGTCAAGGCGGCCTAAATTTAGACTCTTTTTGTTTGTTTTTGTTTGAGTGAGCGTGTTTCACAGGGTAGAGCGATTATTGAATTTCAGGAGACACACAAATATGATGAACTGATCAATCCAAATAGGTATTTTGGTTGAGAACCGATTCAAGTGCTCTTTGTATGTATATCTCCTGAAATGCAATAATCGCTCTGTCACCTGTGAAACACGCACACTCCAAAGTTTAGTAGAAATGCAAATCATGAACGCAAGCCAATTGTATAATAAACCCCAGTGAAAGAATTTGCAGCGTTTTTTACTTATGTGTTTATAATAATTGAGATCTGATTTTCCTAGCTACTACATCATTGAAAACCTAGTTCTATAGAACATGATTCCTTACCATTACCTAAATATAAGTTTCACAACTCCGGTCATCAGTTTGTTCTCTAATGCAAATGGATATCTCGTGGCCACTGTTCGGCGTACATGTGTAGGAAAAACGATATTTCCGCGGACAGCCGCATAAATAAACCACCTTAATGTTCACCCGAACAACTTCATGCGGCCCTTCGTGGGTAATGAATCCTTGGAGAGTTGTAACTCAGACTAACCAACACCCGTGGAGCGAGGAACGAAAAAAAAGTTGTATGTCCTCCCATTTTCACACATTCTCTACTCCACTGCCCACGACCTCTCGTGGGGTGCGGGTTAACCAGATTAAAAAACAGTGTACCGACGAGACGAGAGGAAACGTCGAAAATTAAAAATCCCATTATTGGGCTTAATGAAGGAGAATATTTCAGCTGGTGGCAGTTTTCTCCCACTAGAGTTCGGTAGGGAGGATTTTTACAGCCTTATAAATATTCATAAGGTTCCTGTTGGTCGGTTGGTCCAAGAGAGGAGGTGTGTGGAGTAGATATCGTCGTGTCATCTAATTACTTCGCGGACCCTGGCGGGTTGACACTCCCTACCCTGTGGTGGTTGTGGGGTGCCCCGATAATACCCGGGTTTCCGCCGCACCACCTCTGTCCCCATACCATTCTTCCTCGTCCTATATCGCCCCCTCATACCGTAACCTCTCACCATCAACGCTACAGGAAGGAACTGGCACGGCCTCTCTTCCCTGTCTGTTACTCGTAACTGTCCCGTGGTGGTGAGATCGATGTGGTTCGTTCATATCTGGAATGATATGAATGTGCCGATGAGAATGGCATTGACTATCCAGGATTCCGGTATTAATGCTGCTCAGCATCACTAGCATTCAGTTTGGAAGTTCAGCTACCTACTGAGGAACTAAATGCGAGCTTTACTAAAGCATTGCACCTGATGACTAGCGTAGATTGTCCCTTCTAGATGTGGCTAGATAATCGAGATATACAGGTCCTCAGATTTGAAAACGGATTGTGTCACGGATGCACGGTTGTTGCCCACACACCATTGTCGTCGTCTACTTCACTGTGAAATCAACTATGCTTATCGTGATAATCAAGAACTTCTTAAAACCATCATAGAACTTCGCTATGACTCTGATATTAATGGCAGTAATATATCTTTCCCCTAAGGGTTCTTCAATCCGAAACTCAGTGCTTAAAATAAATTCTGCGAGATTCTGATATGTTGCAATGAAATATCAATTTTCAAACTATTTGTGATGGATATGGTTAGTTGGCCCCTTCCCGATTTTAGATTCCGACGCCTTCGGAGATGAATCAGACGTTACCAAGCGTCTGTTTCATCCTCTGAGCGTGGCGGAGCATTAATAATGTATCCACCTCCTCGGAAGGGGCAAATATACCATTCCATCACCCTCACATGTTAGCTTGAGCGTGGTTACATCCATTGGCCCTTTTATTGTTAATTGTCCTGATTTCCCTCCTGCCCCTATTTACTCGCAATCCCCCCCTGAGGCTTTCGTGGTACCATGTAATTTCTTCATGTTTTTTCATCAGCATTACAGGTAATTTAGGTGAACATTGGTTCTAAACCTGAGTAACCAAACTTTCTGTGGAAAATCCCTGCCAAACGTTTTCGCCAGTAGTATCGTTGTTTGCCTGACATTGGACTGAGTTGACACCTGAGAGTTATACATTCTGGATAGCTGAAGCTGTGATCTTCTTCTTTTTTTTACCTGATATATCTACATTTTCTCAATCACTTTTTTTTAACGTGAATTCTTCCTTTTCACAGGTACGTTCGCAGCTTATTTCGCAGACTACTCGTTACAAGGTAATATTCCTTCCAATAAATAATAGTATTTGCTGTTATGCCAAGCACCACTCAGACAACTCAGCACTTTCTCATATTTTTCTTTCCTGTTTCTCTATATTTCATTCCTTGTATTCAAGAAAAAAAATAAACTACATAATGTTATCGCTCAGGATACATTATCCATTGCAAGCAATAAGCTTGATTTGTTGATTAAATGTCATGTTCACGCGAAGATGATCAAATCCAAAACATGTGTCTAACACTATGCTATATTCTGTTCAGAGCCTATAAGGATTGAGATTTCCGTTTCAAAATATGAATAGTTATGGAACGTATAACATCGGAAGAATTTCTAGGGAAATGGATAACTGATGTTATATATTGGAATATCCTTAAGAAGAAATTAAAAAATAAAGACTCGGCAGTATCGCTTATTTCAATACAAACAGATAACACGCTGTACTAAATTTATAAAACTAATTAATGTAACTAATAAAACTAAATCTTCCAGTTTAAGAGCCACTAATTATATACAAATTAAGATCCTCAAGTGAAGATCTGTGAAAGTTCATTCCACATTTTCGGTACATTTTGACTCAATCGAGGTACAATTTAGGCTATGCCAGAATGTGTTTACGTGTTTGATCTGGTAGGTAGAAGTATTTTTTTCTTACAACTTGATTTTTAGCCTAAAATATTTGATGAATGATTTTTCATAACCCACGTAATTATTAGGTACCAATACAATAATTATTAAGTTCATTCACAATCACCATCATTGGAATCTGCTTGAATTCAATTTATTGATCATAAAAGGTTGGTAATTCGTATAAAATTACTGTCCATGTGTAACTAGATCATTTGTTCTTTTCAATTATCAGAATCACTTCCACACTGATTGGGCTCTTTTGTAATGAGATTCTATTGAAAATAAATGTACATTCTTAAATTAAATCCATTACGAAATGAATTGAAATTTAGTATGAAATTATAAATTCATCAAATCGGCACTGGTTTGTAAGAAAATAAGAAATTAAAAATAGTTTGAACACAATCGATATGAATTCCGATTTTTCGGTGATGTTTGGCGTAATATACACGGGTTTCTTTGTTCTATTCGGACAGTTCTGAATGGCTTTTTTACAATTCCATTGAAAATTTCTATGAAGGTTACCGAGATGTTGCATGTTGCTCTCAGCTTCCGTATTTTACTTTATTTAGTAATTCTTCCGAACTTCTTTTGCCTTCACACATTCATGCCATCTACAGATCTTTTCGCACTTTTTGTTACACCACATTGATATACCCACGATTTCTGATATACAGCTGGTATGTGTTGTCAATATCTTTTCATTACCGATTTCATTTCTTGTACGTGAACTGTGGCATACTTTTTAGTACTTTGAATTTGAAATCATAATGCATTATATTAAAATGCAAAGAGTTGAATTCTGCACTTTAATGCTTGATTAATAATTAATGTTATACGTTTTTAAAAATATTTTACCAACTAGATACGTGTTTGACTCGGTTTATAAAAGATACATGTTGTGTGTATTTGTAAAATGTTCATAGTATTCTTCTAGTAACTATGTACCACAGTGGAATTCACACTGGTCTATTCCATCGCTTGTTACTAGAATTAAATCCTGCTGATTCTGCATTAACTAACTTCTTTTTCTATAAGTTAGGGTCTCTCTTGAACGAAATTACTCATGGATCTAGGTCAAAAACATTAATAAATTCATCTTCCCTCCTGGAAGGAGAAGAGGATTTCAGAAAATGGTTTGAGATGAGGTTGACCGAGGCACCGTCTCCCAAGAGTATCGGAAAGTGCTTTAGAGGGCTGCTTTAGTCTAAAGAGTCGAGGTGGCGGGATGACCGTCCCGTTTAACTATTGGAAAGAGGTTCCTGGGGAGAAAGGACGTACTATGATTGGCTAGGCCTGACAGGCAGATGAATTATTGAGGAGGCTGGGGGTGTTTTGGAGAAGCTCAGGTGGTCTTAACCTCGAGGACAAAGTGGTGGGCCGTCGGGGGGTCGGCTATCGGTGGTCGCCAAACGACCATCTCGAGTCCGCTAGATTGGTTGTAAAGTCCCAACACCTGAACTCGGCGAGCTCTTTTCAAACATCGATTTTTCTGTTGAATTTACGTGTCGGTATAATCTGCGTGAACGCATCGTGGCTTACCACAACCTGAATAACTTGGGTTTCATACCAATGAAATCTGTAATGTCGCCGTAATTATTTTACGATTAACGACGGATCAGGGGGCTTATCACCTGTCAGTGTATGGAAAATATATAGAATTACAAGTATTTCATAATCCTTTCTGAACTGGACAGGAACTGAATCCCATAAGTTCGGGTCCCGACATTTCGATGGAGTGGGGAGGTACTGGGTTGTGACCTATTGTACTACTTACTTCTAGGCATCTACCCTGTCTACTTTACCCACGACGACAACAAAATCTGCTATGTCTTCACGAATGAGCGACACATCCAAAATTCCATCAATTAAGTTGGTCATCAGCTGAAGAAGCTCATTCGACCAAAGGCTGTTTCCTCACTCGGTCTAAATTTCATAAAATTTCATCAGTGCCAAAATTTGTTATCCTTTTAAAATTGTTGCTATTAATTTCTCAACTTGTTGAGGTTGTGAAATTTTAATTACCTTACTTTCAAGCTATCATTTATCACAACTAAAAACAACATAATGTTTGCATAAAATAAAACGCATATGATATTTTATCAAATACAAAAAGAAAAATTGAATTTAATTTAATATTAAATTAAATTAATTTTATCAATTAAAATAATTAGTTGAATGCTTTTCAAAAAAACGTTTTAAGATAGCAGGTTGTAGCAAACCAACAAATCAATAGGAGTAACTGCCTTCTCTGTGGTGTTGTTGCTACACATTCTCCTTCATCTTCCTCCTGCTTTCTATTTGCCTCTGTCATTTGGTTGCTGTGGTTAAAGTCAGTTGTTTTTTGTGGTAAATTGGTACTTAACTGTTTAGTAGGTAAAAAGTTTACTAATACTCATTGTATGCACTGACAGCCTTTATAAAACCACCTGCATTCACTGGTAGATTATGATTATGTGGTAACCCACCACATGTTTCGTTGTTATGTTATTCGAATATTTGGTAGTGCAGATATAAAATTAGTTGTTGTGTTGAAAATATAAGTTTAAATTGTTGAATTCTGCTGCCGTTAATTTGGAGGGTTATTACATCTATTCCTTGCTAATGCCTGTCTTTGAAGGCGTACATGAATCTGGACTAATTTCGACCCTGATCTGTATGTTCACAAGGAACGCCCAGTCGTGAGAACACCTGATGAACTAAAGAACTGGCAATAGTTCTTGCTTCTTGGTTCGGTATGGATATGGCTCCCTGCTATTTAGAGAAATTATCTGCAGCTACTAGGATGTATCTTTTCATTTTGAAGGCGTATGTCATTACAGTGTTTGTAGATCACAGATTTGAATCTGGACTAATCGTACATTCTTGTGTTTGTAGATGATTTAGAGTCTTATTCTATTTTCGTATTTGTCCAGCAACTCTTGAGTCCTATTCCTTTCCGCTGCAAGCTCGCATTACACAGTTTCCAGACTTTGTTCAAGTTGATCAAATCAAGTTGAATCACATTATCATCGTCTCTGTTATCCTCAGACTCAGCCGGTGTATTACGAGTTGAAATCGTCCGAACCAACGACGTTGATGTTTCCCGACGGCGTCTCATCTTGTCCTTGTTTCAAGCAATATTTTTTAACGATCCCGGACGGCCTCCCAATGTAATAACCCTCCAAATTAACGGCAGCAGAATTCAACAATTTAAACACAACAACTAACGTTATATCTGCACTACCAAACATTCGTATAACATAACAACCAAACATGTGGTGGGTTACCACAATAATATATATGAAGCTACAATGGCACAACAAAGTCAACCAATCTCTTCGTAACATTTTCATCTTAGCTCCACAAAGGAATAAGAATCTGATTGTCAAATGATGGTTTTCCTCACAAAAGATGCCCTACAATGAAATGGAGTGTACGATCTTTGGAAGAGGCGCTGGCACGAGATCTAGCTGTAAGTGATTTGGCGGAGGTATAAGAAAACGCGGTTGGGTAAAGTGGGTAACAAGGTCCCAAGTTTCCTTCTCTTTTTCGCTTCCTTCTCGGCTTGTCAACAGGTGTTCCACTCAAGTGGGGTTTTGCGTGCCCAATAAGGTGTCAGCTCTTCAATCTTGGTTCGTCAGTGAGTTGGATGAATGGTGTCCCTGAGTTCTTGGAAGGGGATTTTTTTGTCGTTCCAACTTTGCTACAAAACGATATATTTTTCTATTAGTCAATGACTTGTTGCACAACCTCTTTTATGTTTCCAGGTGGCCTTATGCGTCAATTTTGGGATAAAATGAGTTGCTCAGTAACACAATTGTTAACTTCTCAACCCTTTTCTTTCCAGACACTGTCATTCTTGATCCTGAAATTCAGTGAATCCAGATCAATATGGTCGTTTGAATCCTCTTCTTATCAAACAATTTCACCCAAAGTTGAAAAATAGCGTTGAGCATTGAGTGTCAGACAATTTTGTATGAATTTCAACATTGGCAGTTCAAAACGTTGCATGGGCAAAAAATCTTGGCAATACTCAACTTTCACTATTGCGGCCCAATTTGAGTTAAATTCTTAGAAATAGCTCATAGTTCATTATTAGATAAATCGCTACTCCGAGTTCATTGAAACATTTAATCTTCGAAACCTTCATATTATTGGTTTTGATTTACTAGCTTAAGTCAGCTATATAATTTATAGCTGACTCAACTTTTCCCTTCAACTTCAGGGGCTGAACACACATTTCTCAGAAATTCAATTTCAAGTTATGCAGTACATATTAGTTGTAAGGGTAGTCGTGAAGCGCATGAATGAGGAGAGATGTGTTTCTCTTACAACGTATATATCTACAACATTGTGCTGCAACTCCCTTCTAACATTTTAATTCCTTCGTCAGCAAAACAATAATATATGTGGTGGTGGTTGGCAAACTTAGATCCCGATCGATAGACATGTGATTGAAATTTCATGGTTATGATTCTAACGGGGAAGAGAATAATGTAAAACGGAAAGTGTGAAAGCTATTTACTCTATTGAGGAAATATGGTAAAGGCAACACCTCAATATCGTTATCATCGGAGAGTTAGGAACTATTTCACTGTTGCAATGATGTCCACAGACCTATGAATATTTACCTTCTCTGTACTTGAATTTCGGCGAATATATATATTCATTTGTCGAATTTTTGTTGAAAATTTCATTTGTCGTGGTTTGGGAATGCAAAATACCAATTGATAATGTCCAACATAAAAAATGTTGTAATTTGTAGCATCCAATAAAATTATCTGTACAAATACTCTGAAACGATGAGGCAAGTTGTATTTTTTGTTGCTGTTTTCACTAGATACTGTTACAATGCGGCTGTTACAATTATCAATTTTTTGCCAGTTAGTAGCTGAATAAACCTCCCTTTACCCTTGCCACTACTTTTTTCTGTGTGCCTTTACTTTCCTACTTAGACAGAAGCGGTTTTTGTTTGTTGATTGCAGTAACTTTGAATTAACCGTTGAACAATAGAGTGGTTTCAAGAGAAAAAACTGAGTTACTGCAACGATCTCTGCCCTTACATCTTCCTCTGTATTTAAATTGCCCACATTTACTCCAGTGAAGAAAAAGTGGGTTGGTACCGTTGGAAATATGAACACCGCTTTGTACGGGGTCAGATTTGCTTCTCCCGTAAGCTTCTTGGTATAAACCTTTTAAATGAGGAACGTTGGGGGGACCCTTGAGGCTGAGTTCGTTGAAGATAGTTGGTTTTCGCCGGGAGCTTTGCAAAAGTGGTATTTCCGCCGACCAGCCCTGTGTGCCCGCCCGTTACGTGTAGCTGGAGATTTTCTCCCGGCTTTAGTCTCGAGTAACTTCGCCCTCAGGACTGAAGATATCCCATGTCAAATCCTTTGGATTGCGGGGGGCACATAACTTCGAGATTTGCCGAGTAGAAGCTTCCTGAAAGAATATATTAACTTTTGCTCTTAATGCAACTTCTGTATCATACCATGCTGGCATAATGTGATTTCATTTGAGCGTATTCACATAGTTGGTACGTGCCCCCTCAATACTTTAACTCTATACTTAATATTTACTCGTGGGGTGTTGCTGAAGACGCATTATGTATCTGTCGTTTCATTTATACATGATTATATAAACTGTGTTGCTACTTTTCCAGGAAATTCAAACAAAGATGAATGTTCATTCCTCCCTCTTGAAGCTTATGATTTCCCATATACATTGTGAACCATTCTTTTACAACTAGCTACAGTAACCTCGCTACCACCGAAGATTAAATTATGTTGAAACAAAAAATTGAGCTTTTGAATCTCCATGAAAGATTTGGCATACTAGTAACGATTGCTGTTTTTAAACCTCCACTCGTTTTCTTCCGCTTCTGAATTAACTGTGGCTACATAACCTATGTGCATTGGAAAGATGGGGGGGGGGGGATATTTTATGTTGCTGGAGCTCAAATATTGTAATTTTCTGATGCTGAAAATAACAGTTGGTGGATGTCCCCCACTTTACCGTTGAAAGGTTAAATGGCCTGGAAATCCTCTCATTAAAGTTCGTTAACGGCATCCGAAATGAAACTAATGTATTCCTAATAATATCTTTCTTCTTCTCTTAATATATTGTATTCTTAATATAAAGAAAATCTTTCCTGACACCTATTTCAAATTCAAATTTGGAAGCAAATACAGTCTACTTACCGCTTTCTCTAGATCTTGGTAACACCGTTCATCCTATGAACACTGATCAGTTAGTGTGAATGCTTGCCTATAACTAATCCCGTCAGGCTGATTGATATTCTTCAGCTTTACCACCCTAACTTTTTACTCTGCTGATAAGTTTATGATGTCCAAGGTAATCGTCTTACAACAAATAAATTTTGAGTTTTTTGAACGGAAGCCTTGCCATTCTGCTTGCTAACCTAACTCCCCTTGACGACTTGGAACTCAAGTTGCTTTCTTCTTCTGCTCGTCTCCGGTGCCAGTGTAGTATCGCTGTGTACTTACACTAAGTTAACACCTATTTAACGGTTTATGACTCCAACTTCAATGCATTCATTTTTTAAGATTACTCTAAACCAAATGCCGTTGTTCAGGAAACATTAATAATTTTATAGAATCCACTCGTTGGTTTCAGTCGACAATCGGTGCAAGACGGCATTTTTTTACCTTTTATTATCTTGGTGGCGTACGCACGTAAACGAAGGGTTTTCTACTGCTTAGGTTCATCATTGAAAATAATAAATTAATTAACGTTGTTCCGATTCGATGGATCCAAACTTTATCTTTGTCAAGTTATCGATGTACATTCAGTTTCGGTTAATCCAATGAATGTCCAACAAGAACTTCGACCCTAGGTTTCAGAGGTCTTACCGGAGGCAAGTAAACTTAGATGAATGAAGTCCCCTGTGTGAGCCTCGTTCATCATCGTTCTCTATGTCATGGAATAGTTGCCTTTTCTGTAACAAGGTCCAGAAATGTGTTCCCGTCACTTCATTTTTAGTAAACAAAAATACAGTGTTGCCTACCTTTTTTAAAATTTATTCATTTATTATTATTATTTTTTTAAATAAACAAAACCAACAACAAATTAACCTAATTATTAATTAGCTTAAACAAATTAATGTGGATCAAGATTAATAACATCAACGATTACTGTTTGTGAAGAATTCATCATTACTTGTTTATTCGTACAAAAAGTCAGCATTTCTTAATAAAAAAGGAACCGAAAGCCAGGGGAGCCTCTATTTGACTCATTAACTTGGGGAAACCCAGGAACGATTGACCATAGAAGGGAGAGCTCTACATAACCAGATGCCTTGCAATCACTTGTCCAAACCGTTCCCGACTTTCTTTGGTGCTACTGGATTCTGGCTTGTTGCAAACTCAAAACTCCCTTCTTTTTCTTACCCTTATCCGAGCGAGTATGTCAAACAATTCATCACAAATGTTTCTCTTATTCTGTACCAGTTTCGGCTCATAGTAGTAGGCAAAATTAGGAATAACATTAAAAGATAAAAGGAACACACATCCATGGAAAACTTGGTAGGTACCAGGGACTGACTGAATTTTACTTATAGTTTTACTTTAAGTCATCATGAAGATAACTTTAAGTATGGGCTTGCTTTAGAGTGGCTTCCTTCCCATTTTTTGTTGAGATTAGGAGAATTTATTTTAAGCTCCAGTCTGTTATTCACATGGTAATGAGTTGACAGAATATTTAAGTAATAATTATCGGTACCGATACCTAAAACTACGGTACGATACAATCATTCGTGGATGATGCTTGCTACTATGTGGGGAAACTAGTAGAATGAAATGACCTACAAATATGCAATCTGAAGAATCCAATAATAAACAAACACAAAAATAGTACCTCAGCCAAACCAAAAGAATATTTCTCCTCTTATGTTACATAGGGCGTACCTTCCGTTAAATCAGGTAGGCAACGTAGTAGCTAATACAAGGTGGTAGTATCTGAAGTAATTAATGTTTTCGTATTGTTCTTGTTAAATTCATGTGGGGGATTGCGAATGGGGCTAATACAAGATCGTTATTGTTCTTGAGCATGTTTTATACTAATGAAAAACAAACAGAAACTTTAGGCTTCAGGAGTTCAGGTAATTGAAATCAAATTGATCTTTTGAGAGTAGGTAGCCCTACCTTTTATTGAGAGCTAACCGAAAAGATCCCGAACAGCCGATCATTCTTATTTTATAGTGATTAATTGAGACAAGTCTTCATTAATTTATTGAGAAATTCAAAAAGGCTTTGATTAACCCCGAAACTATTTTTCATACGATGCATCGGTATTCTTGAAACTTATCCAATACTACGAATTCTCTTGTATTCTTTCGAGAGTGGAATTGCAAGCTAGAATTGTAAGCTAAATATATTGAAGCAATATGATCTCCAGGCCAAGCCTGTCAATCATTCAACCCAATATCCATCCCCGATTGATATAATATACTATAGAGGCTTTGCTCAGTAAGTATCTATGAAGCCCTAAGATAAAATAAACATCCCCCTTCGTAAATCATTTAGAACGCGGAATAAGCACAAAAGAAAGAGGATAAGGAAGATGTCAAACCTTCGAGGGCGGTATCCCCAGTCGGGAAGGGGGTCCTACGTGACCAGGACCGTACGTGCACCAACCTTACGTCTGAAGGTGGAAATTAAATATGTACGGCGGCAACAAGAAAAAGATAGTCCTGGACTAGCTCTTCCGACATTACCCTCCTGCTTTTGCCTTTCCTTAGGCAAAAGTTCTGGGTGCGATTCCCGGCACACCCCGGTTCAAACGTTTGAATGTCCGGCCTACAAATTGTTTCATTCATATTGTAACAGGGGAAGTTGAGGTGGGGGTGAGCAAAAAAATACAAAAGTACCCCTTTTTTTCGTTGTGCCGTCTGAGCTACAAAGGGTTTTATGAAAACGGGGCTGAAAGGAAAGGGGCAGCTTCCCTGCATAACATTTGAGTATAAAATCCCCAGATTTGAGTGCCTTTTTTGGCTGTGGAATTCCGACCTCCCCTATATGCATTGAAGTATCTCCGAGTTTCTCATCTCACATGCAGCCTCGTCGTTTTCATGAGAATTGTTCTCTCCTCCATTCACTCATATTTGCATTATTTTTACCTATAGGTGTATTGCAATTATTATGATGTTTATCTTATAGAACTAAATAATGTAGGAAAACTAGAGTAGAGATGAAAATCAGTATAAGATGCAGAAATTAAATAGCATACATTCGTTAGTCTCTCAAATCTCTTTCATCATTTTTGTCCACTACTTCACGACGCAATCGTCACACTATCTATAATGATAAGGTTATGGACTTGAATTATACTAGCCTGACCTTATGCTGCGACAGGAACCTTCAAAAACATTCACACTTCAATTGGTTTCCACGTTTGTAACATATTCTAACATAAATATATTTAAAACATGTACGTTTTTTTGTTTATAATAATAATTATTAATCATTATTATTGAGGGCGACACAGTTCAACTAGATATAACTATGTGTCACGTTGCACAAAATTAATGAACAGTGATGAAAAAATTAGTCTGCATGAATTATCATTCAAAAACAACTATCATGATCTTGATTGAAAAAAATTAAATGCACTATAGGAAAGAAGTTTGATAAACGAGGAATTTGCTGAATAGAAGGCTGCAGAAGGTATTCAGTCGCTGAGAAGGGGTCATGGAACAGTGGCGACGAACATGCTGACAGTACAAAACTGTTATGCAATTTACAATAGATCGTTTGAACGATGAAAGTGTATCAGCTCGGTGGAGATCGAGTCACCAGACTTGACTTAATGAAAGATCTTGGTTTTCTTCTGGATTCTCGACTCTCGTTCAGCTACCATGTTGATGCAGCTGCCTAGGACCTCGGGCTTTGTCAAGAAATGCACACTAGATTTAACTTCAGCAAAGGATGTTGTACTCCTTTGTTATTCATGTGTTCAACCGAGAATTGAGTAACGTAGCACTGGATGGTCATCACACTGTTATATCAATAAGTATTCGTTGTAGCGTATTCAGAGAAAATTCTTGAGATATCTTGCATTGAAGTTAAAGAACCAAGCCGATCAGGTTGATTTGCAGGCACTGGCCGCCATATATGGATAACCAATGCTTGAGGATTGTTGAGTGGTTGGCATTTTTTCAACTACTAACTAGCAAATGGCTATCTGCCTCTCTCTCTCTCTCTCCCATGTCATAGTGTTCTTTGTTCCATTCTCCTCACGCCACTTCTTATGCTCCTCTATATGAGAGAAACGCTTTTTTGGGGAAACTGTTATTGATTTCTAGGTACCTATTCCCGTTCATTCTTACATCGGCTGTGTTAGTGCCATTTTCTCTTATATTTTATTTGTACACTCATTTTCTTCATGTGATTTAGCTCCTCCCCCATTCATGATTACAATCAGTATGGTTACTGCAGGTATAACTCATTTCTGCTCCTGTTTGCAATGTATAATAAATTTAAATGTGTTAATCTGGTACATCAGCTTTTGCCGATCTAAAAAATAAATGCCTCCCCCCCAAGCTATCTATCAACGAATCATGCTACGAGAACAGCGTTTTCAATATACTATCATCTTGTACCGTTATAGATAGTGTAACATATTTTATTGACAACCTTATCTCAGCATTTATCGTTTATTTAGCGTTGAATCTGCTAACTTTCGAGGCTTCTGAACTTTCTGTGACGTAACTATGTCATCAGATTATTTAGCGTTAGAGACGCATTAACGCCCTTGTCAGGGGAGACCCTTGGTTACCCAACTTCACCCATTTGGTATATTTATAACTTCCGTTCCTTAGTGAACTGGCTCCCTTTCCAACCGGGACGAACTTCGCTCCGAAACACATGGGGGTCGGCCATTGTCGCTTGTTCCCGATTTAATAGTCAATCACTTTGCTTCGTGGTAGCTCATTTCAGATTCTGAGTAAATGCATTCAGCTGCGGATCGACCACGCACGACATAGGTCTTTATATTTATGTGGTTTGGCTAAGGGTTGTTTCTACCCATGTTTTATAAAACTACTTCGACGGTAATGATGTGGTGTTCTCTTTCAATATTGTCGAACAATGATTCTTAACTGCGCTCGGTAACACTAACTCTTTACTTTATAGTTTCCTAAGAAATATCAGTATTGGTTTCATTTCAATGCGGTTTCCACTTTCATTTCCAATTTTGTACTGTCATTTGTTTGAAGGAAATGAAGGCTACTGTGGTTCATTTGCCAACTGAGTTGGATGGAATAGAAAATATTGGAATTATCGTACATTTTAGGTATTGGATAGAAAACTTCCACAGGAAGGTTCAATCAAGTTTTATTTTCACTGTGTAACAGAAAATGGAGAGAGGGTTAGAAACATATTTTCATCTCTCCTCGAGTGGTTTACTTTTGAAGTGATTCGGGTCAACCCAACACAACCTTTTGTTCGAATTCTTATTTTCAGTTGACTAATTAGTTTTCAACGATGAAGGTTTCTGTGGTGTCGTAACGAATAAAATGTATCCACGTTCTTTGATACCGGTCAAGAACTAGCTGAAGCTCGAGACGCTTGCTTGAGCAGGATTTTGCCATCCGATCGTCATGGACATGGTTAGTGCAGTTTCCGTCAGAAAGCAACCCTCATAGAATCGCTGTTGTCATGTGGAGTCGCGGTTCGGCTTCGACAAACTTCTGAAGTTTTACCCTTCAGAAATCCCACGTTGTATTCACAGAAATACTCGAGTACATCTTGCAGTAAACGACCACCCTAATATCCGCTGCAGAGGCACCTTATCGGCAAGTGACTGAGCAAACAGACTTAAAAAGCCCGTTTTTTGCCAAGCATGGCACAATGGAGGACGAAGTATGACGGGTATAAATTACTGGGGAAAAAATGAGTGCTGAGACGAGATGGAAAGAGGTGTTTACTTCTTAGCAGAGGGGGTGGTATAACTGCTGCTTCCGGTGTAAGTATAGAAAAGACCCTTTAGGTCTACGAGGATGGTGGTGGATTATGGAAGGAAGGGGGTTTCAATTTGTCGGCGTCTTATAATTAAAAATAATGAAGGGGCTAGAGTCTTTGATGATGGAGGGAAGCCCGGACAAAAGCTTCCATCGTTACCTACTTACACCTTTGGGTTCATCCGCGCGTGAACGGTCGGGTTGATCCAGGCGTCTGGGTTCCGGCCCACTCTTTTTCGTTCAAAGCAACCTACATCGAGAGATCGATGGGAAATGATTCGTTTTCCTTCATCGCCCGAAGGATGAAAGATTGAATTAAAACGCTCACGAAATTAGTTTAATGTATTTATTGGGAAAGTTGAAAGGAATGCCATTTTCAATCCTTCAGATATTACCCGTAATACCTGCATTTTCTCTACCCAGTCTAGAAGGAGATAATGAACGATTTACGGGTCATTATAAATCAGGATATTGAATGTCGATTGAATGTTGTCAACTTATTTGTTAGCTTTATATGAATTATTGTGGTCCTGATATCGACAGCTAGATTTTTTGTCCATCCCAACGGCAAATATTGGTGTTGCTTGTATAGAATCACATGACTGTGAGTTTATAAACGTCATGCGTTCATGAGAGCTCGTTTTTGTTAGTAGGGAATTAACCATATAATTTGGTATTCCATATGATATTTCCCCAGCGGTACTTGATTGTCCACTTCTCACTAGTTTTTGAGATGGCTTTCATCTAATACTACATGAGAAGTTTTCTGCTACCAAAACCCTCGGATTATTATAATAAATCGTAATATACAGGAAAGTCATTTCAATCTTCCAGAAATCGCAGATTCACCCAATCCAGTTAAGAAGTACATAATAAATTATTTACGTAACATCATAATCCTCAGAACGCTTTCTTGAAGAACAATACTAAAGCAATCACTTTAAATGCTATAAAATGCTTCATTAATGATTATAAACCATCAATGCAGTGGATAATGGTTGACGATTTTTGTGAGCAGGAAACACACAACTCTCTGGCAGCAGATTACTTAAAACTGTTTGTTGTCAGTATTGTTATTTGAAGTGTGTGTTGGAAAGTGAATTTACTTGCTCATTTCCAAATACAGAAATGAGCTCAGGTTCGGTCCTGAGAGCATCGAACAATCATCAATCGCAAATTGTTTCGAATTAATCACCGCCGAAAAAATCAGTTAAGTTGTTGGGAATTAGCAAGTCTGGTAATATAAACCGACCCTTTCTTGAGAAAATTGCTCCATTAAGCCCTGTTACACAAAAGGGCTTTCACCTGTCAAACGGTCGTTAGCTGAAAAACGCGAATATTGCGTGAAGAGGAGCCGATGACGTGGAAAATGTACGACCTACGAAGTATTTTCGAAAGACAACGTCAAGAGAGATAGAGCAGCGAACAACTCGTGAAAAACAAAAGAAACGGTCCCCGGAAGCGAGCCACGAAAACATTGTGCGCCGCTAATTGATGGAAACCACTCCGAAACCTTCCCGGGATTTGTACTGGGCTTAATCAACTAAACCAAACCGAAACCCCCTACTGTCCTACGGCACGACAGGCTACAACGGAGGAATCCGAGTCTCTGAAAAACATCGCTGAAATCCGATCACCTCCCCTCATACTCCCCCTTACGATACGTCAATCGCCAGCATTTTCGTTGTATTCCGACCCAACCCGAACCCTAACAAACGTCACAGTTGACAATGATCGGACAAACAAGGAGGTCTCGTTTCATCAAGACCGCGTTCTCCCTTATTTTTTCACCTTCCAAATGCTCCCTTGATTTTTTCGCCCCTCCTTTAATTTTTCCCCCTCCATTTCAACTAATAATGTTTACTTCCGCGTCCGAGAATTTCAATCGCATCCATCAACTTTTCCCTTCAAGGAAAAGTCGGAGTAAAATTGAAACTGGGACGTCCAAATGAAAAATTATCCTATCACGTTTGCCTTCCCGAGTTGGAGGGTGACATTTGCGCTTGAACGTCTACTGGGGTCGGCTTGGAAAGATTATCATCACAAATCAGGGCCAAATTTCCAATATTTCTTGTCTCCAACACATGGCATATCGTCGTTGAAGAAAATATTGCAATGGAATAGAGCGGTATTTATTCCCTAAGCATACCCGGTATCTGTGTTAGATTGTAGCTTATTGAAGTTTCTCTTCAATATATCTTTATCTTATAATTCCTTCATTTATAAATACTCCCATTTACAAATTAAATCCATTAACCTTCCAGGGTGTGACTTCAGAAGCCGTAATTTTAGTTTAAATTGAGCTATTTCTTCAGATCCAACAATTTTCATTTCAAAGCGAATTCTGGACTCGAGTGCTTTTTCTTATTCGATATCAAATTAAAGTTTCAGTTTAAATTATAAATTCCAACGTTGCAATATCCCTAGTTTGTATAAATTTATTTTAAAAACACGCAATGCATGGCATTTAACAATCAACTTCCCGCTATACGGTTTCAAACCTCAAACTTTACTGTATACGTCATAGTTTTCATCTGGGAAGAATATACTCGTAATTGAAAACAAGATGTGGATTTTTAGGTGTACCTTTTATTCTGTTGTCATGTTAACAGCAGTAATTGTGCTTTATGCTGCGGAATCTTCCTGTACCTCTCTATAAAGTAGTAGTATGTTGGACCGTGATTGAGATGAATTCTGAAGCCCTCATACTCATGTTGTACGTTCATGGGGCTGTGCTTAGAACCGATGATGTGTAAGGTTTGCTGATCCGTCAGTAGCAGGCGTGAACATGGGTGAATGATAATATCGTAAGAAAATCTTGTTAAAAATTCTTTTTCATGTTGAAATTTCCGTATTTTGTAAGTCGATTGTTTCGGAGTTCTGTCCTCACTAACCATTAGCTGAACTGCAGATACCTCCAGTCAGGGGACAATGGCGACTCAAGGTTGTGATAGGTAATACTTGAGAGCTTAGGATTATCGGAGCTTGCACAAGGCAAACATGCTTTACAAGTGAGACCAATGAATCTAAGTTAGTTCCATTCCACGATATGCGTCACTTACAGAGCCAGCTGATAAACGTTGAGGAATTGCCTTTCATCTCGTGAATGTCAAAGGCTTTTCTCCCAGTTGGAGTTGAAACTGGGAACAAGTTGTGGAAACCTGACTATGAGTGATAGCCCTAAAAACAAATACAAGTGAAATCCATCTACGCAGAAAAAACCCTCGTTCGGAATAACTTCTTTTTTTCGAAATGAGGTTTTACTTCTCCCCATTAGTGACGAAAAGGTGAGGGGCAAAAGAGGAAATACGATGGGAAAAATGTGGTAGATTTCGTGGCGGGGGAGCAGCGGAAAACAGTTTCAGAACAAATGGAAAGGCCTCGGGATTGATGGTGGAGCCCATCTGCTTCTCCTAAACGTAGGGACAACCGGCCAAAGAATCGAACCATTAGTCAAAACATTCCTGGTACCGCGAGCAATTAATCTTGCTGGATCCCCGCACTACGGTCTATCCGCCCCCGCTCATTTCGACTTCAGTCGGCCTTTCAGTTTGAGGCCGATTTCCTGAAGCATTTTCAGGTAGATGCCGGTCTCTGGAAGGGCAGACGCTGGCTTATATACTGGGATTGTTGATTGAGCTCAGCCCTGGCTTTGGCAAGACTGGTGGAGTCTGTGATCGTTTTTAATTAGTAACTTGATGCCTTGATCAGAAAAAAGCTACAAAATTATTATAAAATTACTGATTTCAGTGGATTATTCCACAAATGATGGTCTGTATGCTTTTTTAAACTTAATCCAAATCGCTAATTTTTTTCTTCTTGTGTTCAAATGGTTCAACATAGCGTTCCACTATCAATTTGCACAATTTTATCCATTCATTCGCACAAAATCAATCAGAATTAGCTCTGAGAAAATTTGAGTGGCAGCTTCATCACGCATCTTGCTCATCTGAAGTGAGTGATGTGTGTTCAAATGCTTGGTATATCACTATATCCATTTCAAGTCTTAATTTTGCATACGGGCCTGGTCATTTCAATCGATTCTGATTGGAATTTATATCTTGGAAATTTCTTAAGCTTCCTGGGAGAACGAACCGCATGAGGTGGTATAGATGTTTTATGGGAATCCTGGATAAAGCTTAGCACAATTTCAACGAATGATGATCGTGATTGCTCTACTGTTGGATAGATAGATGTGGAAACCAGGAAATGACAGGGATATTTGTTGATAGGAAGTGATCAACATTACACCTCCAAGCTCATCTCCAATGTGAACTAGAAAATGAATAAATTCATTTAAGACTTGAGTTCATAATCAAATTCGGCAAACCACCCAGAAATCAACGTGAGTTGAACGAAAATGTGCTGGACATGTGAAGACAAAAAGGCGATGAAACTGGGAATGAAGACATAGAAGATAAAAATGAAAAGTACATAAATGAAAGATATCAAGAGGCATGTATGAAGTATTCCAATTAAGAGTATGACGAGAGGAGGACTCGAAGATCATTAATTTTTAAACATGATTAAACATTGAATCATTCATGTTTTTTAAATCATTTGAATGACACATTCCGAGTACCTACTTCTTATTATAAACTATTATTAAATTGCTCAGATAATAGATACTGTAATAAATAATTTTAATGCGTTTAAAATCGAAGCCCAATAAACTTGTTGAATTCTCCGAAACCCAAACACCATTATTAGGTAGAGGTAGCACTCGCAGTCTGTAGTAAACTTGATGAAACTCTAGTCCAACTCGTCAGGTTGGAGGCCAGAGGCTAAGATGGGGATGCTAATGGGAATTGTTGTCAACTCGGTGAAATGTAGAGTTGTGATTAATTATAAAGGTAGGGACAGAGTTAGTGTTCAAATACTCATGGGGATGAGGTGGGTTGTCGCATTTAGAATGATGCAGCTCTCCCTTTCAAACTTGGTTGTCACCACCGGAGCTTGAATGAAAGTCAGCAAGAAGATGAATGAGTTAGTGGATCCTGATTCTTGCTGGTGATCTTACCGTTATCCACAAAACTATGGTCAGTTTAAACAAGCTTTGTTAGGCAAAGTGGCCCTGCTGAATTTTTGTGAATACATGACGATGATTTAATATTTCTTCAGAAGGGACTAGAAAAGGTTCAGGGTTTCACGTTCCCTCTAATATTATTTCTATCACGTTATGGAACCCTCTTGGAAATTACTGGGCTGAACTGAACTGTTTCAAGTATACCTGGATATTAGAAAGCATATTTTCAAAGTCATATCTGAAAAAAAGTTGAAAATGAAATGATATACATCTACTCATTCATCTATTTCCTCATATAGTTATTTTATTAGTTATTTTTAGTCTTGGTTTGTCATTTTTTGGCTTCATTTCTCAATTTTTATACAATTTCATCACAACCCCGTCACATGCGTAATACGTAAATATTCCGTTGATACGTCCCTTCCGAGTTTATAGAATAATATTCTATGTGATATTATGTGATTTTGGAAAATATCCTCTCCGTCAAAATGTTTTGTGGAGTTTAATGGAACGTATCAGAGGTTCACCATCCAGATCTTAAACGCTTGCCTTTCTTCAAACGAAAATAGATTATGCATTACAAACATGACATATTCAGATTTTCAACGAAACCTGCAGTTGAATAGTTACATTTTTCAATCGTCCAGTAATTCTCGTGATCTACGACGTATTTCAGTTGAATGCTATTCAAACTTGAACAATATACATCAGTGGGAGTCAACGATGAGCTCTAGCTAACATTTCCATTGTTATCCAGAGGAAGAGGTCAAGTGTGGAGAGTCATATTCACGGAATGGTCATAATCTCTGCCCTGATTCTTCAACCGAGTATAATGGCCAACTTTTGCGGGAGCGGGCTCAAGAAAAGTTGGATTCTACTTATTTCAATAAAAGGCCAGCAGAACTGGAGTGCAGAGGTTGAAGAGCGAAGTGGGGACGGGAGTACAGAAATATGAGGACAGAAGCTCAGAATCGCATGAATGCCCTACAGTTTATTAGAAGCGACAAAAGGGATTCATTCAGAAGTTTAGCTTGGAACTTCGTTTTCTACGGTCGGCCAGCCAAATTTGTTGAACGCCTGCTGCAGAGCCGAGCTCAGTTTGGCGGAAGGATTGAGCATTTATTGGTTGAGGAGACATTCAAGTTTGTTGGTCTCAGAAATACACATACTTAAATTTTACGGTAACAATGTGTATTCGAACGGGTTCTGAGGTCGTCTTTCCTCTTCCGAGCTTCATGGAGACAAAGCCCAGATGTACGAATTAAATATTTATCTATGTCCATAATAATACCAAGTAGAATAGAAAAAAGCTTTATTTGACAAAAATGTACATATTGGAGAAATTTAAAACACGCCAGAGAGAATGTGAGACAGGACAAAATATGTAAAAGAAAGAGAGAAAAAAAGTGCACTTCACCAAAGCTTACAGAGCAATGTAAATACGTCTGCTCGAGATTGACCTAAAGGAACGTTAAAATACGGACGGAGAGTGGAAAAATAATAACAAATAAACTAATAGTATTAAATAAATTTGAATCTTGGTTTTATATAGCACGAATAATTATGAAGAATAAAATAAAAATAAAAATGAGCTCTGCCTACATAAGAGTTGAAGGATGCCTTTAAAAACTGCCAAGTATGATTGGTATACAGATCAGCTAATAAGCTAATATTAGACACGAACAGAAATGGACTTCAGGTGCGGAAATTGAATTAACAAAGTATGAAAATAAAATATACAAATGGCACCCTATATTAGGAGCTCAAATTCCTACGGTTTTACTGTTTTAATCAAAATTAAATTCTGAGACGAGGAATCTTCTGTACTTCCATGCAAGAGAGCAGTATCAAACCAATTTTTTCCATTCACTGGGAACTAGAACAAGTATGTCAATATAAAATATATTTATTATTCGACAGGGTCCCTAAAGTTTTTTTGCTTCCTTTACAAGTTCTGAAGCTGGTCTTGGACTGTCCATTGGGATGAAGTACAAAAGACTGGCGCACATTAATAAGATGGCTCTTCAGTGAATCCGTAGCCAACTAGAGGTTGATGAAGCTATTGGTTGTCACTGCTACAAGACGAGAACCAATTCTTGGTACCACAAAAAGCAGTTGTAAATTGGTGGACGATTTTGTTAGGAAAAAGCAAGTTCAATATTGGTAAAATCTGCAAGACAAACCTATTTATGGTGTTGTCTAGTAAGAAAGTCACTGGAATAGTTACCTTGCCTAACAGAAACACCAGTTTACTGGCTATAGTCCACTTCGATATCACTAGAAGAAAATGGGGAAACTATGGTGGAACAAAGGACGCCGAACACGTTAAATGGTGATATTTCGACGGTCGCTTATGCTGATCTTGTCCAATTTGCTGAAACTAGCCTTCTTGGGGCAACCCTAAATAGATTCTTTTGTGGGTTCGCAAGGGTGGGTTGCTGATACTCAAACCTAAAGTCTGTCCGAATTAATCATTTATCAATATATTAATTATAAATGAATGAAAGAACAACTGGGAATAGGTTCACTTCCATATCTTTGCTAGATTGTTGCAACGAAAAAGCTATAAACTCTCCTTGTTGCGCTCCATTACAAGAGGCAATGAAAAATGAGAAATATCTGCAGGCCTGTGGTCACCAATTGGCCTGTAGGTTCCTTTACCTAGATGTCTATCGTAAGCATGAAGTCTTCATGAGACAGTGGTTGCTGCGGCCATATTACTAAATAACTCACCGATTCAAAGTGCGTCAAATCAATTCCAATAACATCAATCTATACCGGTATGAAAGTCACACAAAAAGCCTTGATAAGCGAACGGGGCTCGGTCATTTTTTAAAATTACTTTCGGACACTAAGCCTATAAGGACGCGGTTGCCGGGAGAAGGGAATCTATATATCATTTTTTTCTAACGAGGAATATCAAACCATCCGAACACAATGGAGGGGCAAAGGCCATTGTGGTCGTTGGCAACCACCTCTAAAGGGGTATAGAAAATAAGAGAAAAAGAGTGTAGGCCTAGGTGATAAATTGCTCGAGGTCCGAATAAAGTCTCGTCTCGCCAAATAAACCCGCCTGACAAGGGGTAGTCTGCTGGAAAACCGGTGCTTCCCAAGGATGACCAAATCGTTCTTCGGTTTAAGATATAAATGTTTACATGAGCGTATAGACACAACAACAACGCATTTACATATATGCTCCATTGAATATTTACATAAATTTCTCTGAAGCACGGGTTTAAGGATCACTTTATGATATTTCTGCTCTTGAATTCTACCATTCGAAAGCGATGGTTGCGGAAACACATACACCATTTATGATTTCCGACCCCAACATTCACAAACTTCGGTCCAGTAGTTGAGTTCCTGACGGCTGCCAGAAGGATTATTTTTAACGCATCTCGAATTTGCTTTTTCTTTGTTCATTATAAAATATTCAAAACAATAAACTGAAACATACGTTTTCTTCATCTTATTCCCAGTTTCATTTTCATGTAGGTAGTGTACTGTTTCAAATTCCAAACATCACTTTCCCAATACTGATGTGTCCATTGAGGGTGTTCTGTCCGAGTCAAGGTTCTGTTTATTTTCTTTCAATTATTTCATTTTTCGATATGAATCGATCGAAACAAAAGCCGATTCGTTCATCTGTTGTTTTTACCAACACCTCGAGGCTCCGAGATATCGGGGAAAAGTGCTTTCACTTTGTCAACAATCCCGATATTATCTCGATCAACAGAATTTTATTGCATCCCATCGCTCCCCCAGTGGCTATTGTAGGCATTCCCTTTTCGTTTACGAAGATCCGCACGATTGATATAACCAGTTTTGCGAATTGTAATCTTTGAGTCAAAAATTTTGAATTGCCAACAGGTTCCATCCTTCATCATTCATCTAAAATCATCAAAATGAAATGTTATCCTCATTTGTATCACCAATTTTACTCTTTTGGGACTTTATATTTCAGATAATGAGGTTTAACAATTGTACAAGAAATAAAATTCAATCTTATGGGGATACCCATCCATTTCAACAATCCATCCATCCATTGGACTTACCTATATTCTTAAATTCGCAAGGAGGTGTAACATGGCGTGTGTGAGGGCTGCCTTGCAGTGAGGGTTAGTGCAATGAAATGATCAGTGACGAAAGTTGATGGATGTCACATTTTGAATTAGATCCGATGTAAAGTATAAATGAATAGATATATTTGTAGTAAATTGAATCCTGCAGATTTCGGTTTGGGTGCGCTCTCGCTTACCGTGTTGTTGTGGATGAGCTGTTTATCGATAGTGAACAAGGGTGCTTAACCAGTATTGGTTGAGCTGTCTCGGCAGTCCGCATGGTGGAACCGGATCCGGATTCCGCCTCACAGTGTCCAAAAACTTCGAAAACACTAAATTTTTGGGGAACTCTATGAAACCTACTTCAAAGCAGTAGTTACGTTTAGGACAGAACAGGTATTATGTCCTACCCATAAAGAAATACACGCTGTCAATCCAATGGCTATGTTTCTTTGTGCTTTTGTAGTCATAAGTATCGCTTATGATAGGTAAAGGGTGAAGAGTTTCTTCCCAACTTACTAAGACATGCTCTGGCCTCCCTGCGTTTCTCAAACCATAACACTAAGATCAATCCAAGACCGTAAGATCAATCCAAACAGAAAATGTATGAACGTTCCTGAAACAATAAGCCCTTTGTTCAACGCTATCCTGCCTGCACTCACGTCACATCGTCATCATCGGGTATTTAGTTAATGTTGTGTGAGTATTTGTTAAGATGTAAAATTTACACGAATTTTTCATTTTTATCAATTTATAATGGTTTGTTTTAATTCATACAGTTTATTAGGCCCAAAGTGTACCGTGCAATCAAAGGTGCTCAACCACTATCGGTGGTGGCTCCGCCACACATTTTCCAACAACTTAGAAACTTAGAAATTTTTTCGAAAAACTTTATGAATCCTAATTTAATCTACTAGTTATGGCGGGGTCAAAACAGGGTATTCGTTTCTGGTGGAGGGGGGTACTTTTATAAGTCAATAAATCCCTATGCAGATTGGACAAAATGTCTTCCTAAACCCTGAGTTTGTACTGTAAAAAATTGTTGCACGATACAGTTTGGGCCTACAAAAATGTGTGAATTACAACAAACTGCTCCAAAATAATTCATAAAAACTAAAAATCTCGGCATTAAAAATTAATGAAGAGTATTCTTTTGTTGACTTACGTTTAGGTTATACATCTTAATAAGCACTCACTCTACGTAACTAAATCCCGATGTGGTCGATAAGGCGTGAGTGTAGGCAGGAGGCCAGCGTTGAACAAAGGGATTATTGTTCGAAGAACGTTCATACGTTTTCTGTTTGGATTGATCTTTGAACATAACTGTGTTACATCAGATTAGATTAGATTCGGTTAATTCTCATACACTATGTATGGCGCCAAATGAAAGTGTCGTCTCAAGTATAACAAACACCCTTATGACGAAAATAAAAATGAGAAAACAACAAATTAATCTTTTCAACAGGAAATCCTTGTAAGCCTGATTCTGAATTAATGAATTGTTCACATGGTTCGCGGAGATAAGAGAAGCAAGAGCGAACTGAAGGCGCGGGTTTGCGGTGTGAGTGGAGTATCGCGCTTTTCAAGGGTTGTAATTCTTAGCGAGAGGGAGAGAGGGGAATAGAAGTGAAGGGAAAATGCGGTGAAAGGAGAATGTGAAAGGTGAAAGAGGAGGGAGGGAAAGTTGATTACATACTTACTTAGAAGATTGTAAAGGAGATGGTTTAGTGCGGGGGATGCGCCCTCTTTCGCTATCCGTTTTCCACACTTTTCTCCGGACTGTATCCGCAAGGTTCGTGTGTACACAGACAGTTCAAACACAGTTTTGTGGGTGAAAAAGGGTCGGAGGGGATCGTCCGAAAGATGCAAGCCCCGATGGAAGGAAGGAGGTGCGCGGTGCGAGAAATAACGATGAAAGTGTGGGGAGTGGAAAGAGGGGCAAACCCTTTTCTCTCTAACGACCTTCGGGGGTAAAAGTGGCTTTTGTCCTTCCGGTGTTTACTCAAATTAGGAGCAATTAAAATCCGCAG
The DNA here is from genome assembly GCA_031894815.1 of Creontiades dilutus. Taxonomy (NCBI): domain Eukaryota; kingdom Metazoa; phylum Arthropoda; class Insecta; order Hemiptera; family Miridae; genus Creontiades; species Creontiades dilutus. Next base: position 687,840 of record JAVIWC010000643.1, read on the forward strand.
TCTCTGCCGCCTTTAGTCCAACTTCCTTATTCGGCGGATTCTGTTTGCCCCACCAATTCTCATTGGTTTCCTGGTCGTGTGGAGGGCGGAACGCGTGATCATATACCCACACCTCCCAGTTCATTTATGTATGTTCATTTCATAATTAGTCCAGCCATCAAGCAAACAAAAATTTAATTGAACAACTGCTTGTAAGAACATTATGAATAGCTAAAAATTATTACACAAAGGTTAGTAATTTCCTTATTAGATTGCCCTGCTGCACGAATCATTGATATATAGAAAATTATTGAATGAATTGTGTAGTGAATTATGTAAGTTCAACTTCATAGGCGTACCAACGCACCAAACTTTCTTCCGGTAAATATAAACGTTTAATGTGTGGGAAAAAACCTCCCATAAGTGGCGCGTTTGCATTATCGGTGCGTGAGTACGTAATTTCCATCTCGGCTTCTAACGTCGTAGGACGTAACTCGAGCGACCAGGCAACGTCTATTTCGACCTTGATCTGATCAATGCTAAAGCTTAAATATCTGTTTGTGATCGTTAGGCCATAGTCGAATTTGGGGTCCTAATGGCAGATTCCTAGTTAGAACGAGGTGATTGGCCGTGCTGGAAGGGAATCGGCGAACTCGTAGCGAAGCAAGAGAGTGGGTTTTTTTCATTGACTAATTGATTGATAATGACTAACCGGAATAAACACGTACAAGGCATATTTCTACCAATCAAACGAACAGCATACAATTAATATACTCGTATCTGGAAATCTCTTTTCTGCTCCCGTGCTACATCTGGAAATTTCCAAGCTCAAATCAAAGAAGTGGCAATCCGTTTCCTATAATGGGGATTATTCGAATTGATTAACAAATTAGCTGGTTAGTCTTTATAGTTTTTGTTTCATTAAAAAAATTATTCAAAGTTTAGTAAAATTATTTCGTATTTGAAACACTATTGAGCATTTTAAATTATTGAGTGATTGAGATATTCAAGGTTTCTTTGAATTCTTGTGAGGAACCAATTTCCTAAGACTCATGAAACCTGAAGACAGTGTATTTTATAAGGGTTCTTTTTTCCCCAGTTCGTCTTATTGTGGAGGGAGAAGGGAGGGTATATTGTTCTCGATTTCAAATATTCATTTGAAAGTAATAGACCAAAAAGCTCTGGGCTTTTGAGAATTAATGTTAACATGGGTTGGAATTTCTTCTTGGAGGTAGCTCGATTCAATTTGTATCTAAAAGCATTTTATGCTTTTCTAATTAGTGATGTTTCGAATTGGTAGTGACAATATGGCTCTAATCTACGGTTGTCACTAACGCCGCTGTTGATATTGAAATCCCATCGAATTGCACGTCCTAACTGAGTTTCTCTCGGAAGCCAAAGGGACGGCGAAGGGCACCTGTTCTAATTGGAACGGCGAATGAGAAGTGGGACGGAAAAGGAGCTCTCAAGGGGGTCTGGGAAGGTGGAGCAGACTCAGAACATCCCTCGACTGACTCAGCCAATCATGCTCTATCGCTCCATCGCCGTCTCCAAGATCCTTCTTAGGTCTCCCCCTGCCCACAAAGTGGTTGGATCTCACTAGTATGCGCCTTCCGTTTTTTCTTTCTCTTCCTTTTTTCCTTTTTTTACTATACTTTTCTCGAGTGGGTTCTTGGAAGTTTAAATAGCTGCGTAATCACAAAATAGGAGCTTCGCCTTGCGTGCAGAATAAATCGGCTACTGCAGCATCATTTAGAAGGCTCGGAGAATCAATTTGACCCTATAAAATCCCTCCAACTCCTACTAAACTCTTGTGAGTTTTACTTATTAATCGACAAACTGTGGCAGTTTTGCTTCTTTTGTATCCGTCAAACATTAGATAAGAATTTGAGAAACTTGAAGGCGATATTCACCGATAAAATATGCGTTCATTAGGTCCATCATGGTAATCGTGCCATGCACCCTAATGCTCTGAAATACTAATGTGAAGGTATACCCCTACACAGCATTTCCTAGAACCTTTCTTAAGATGTGAGTAATGAGAGGATGGAGAAGCTTTGAAGGAATCAAATTCAGAGAAATCGGTTTGTTTATGAATGAGTTACGGAGCGAGTAGCATCAGCGTTCCTGTCGACCTAAAATCTATTACTTCGCTTTTAGGTATGTTTGATCAGGTTAGTACAAAGGTAGATTGAATTGTTATCAAAATTCCTGCTCAGTGTTTGTACTACACAATACTACAACCAACCGTTCGTACTAGAATTCAGGCCTTACCCTGAACAGACACACCAAAAACTCTTCATCTTAGGCAAGTTCCTCTCATAGAAATGGGTGTTGCAAAACCTAGTCACCACAAAACTCGTATACGTCAAATTTTAATATGAGCATATGACGATATGATTGTCAGAAACAATTTCAATTTGTAGATTTATTTTTAACTTATTTTTTTGAAATGCATGATTTTGACGATATGGTTGCTTGAGTAGCCGAAATAGAACCGATTTAAACTCTGTATGCGTAAAATATTCTTGTCTCTTCATGTTTGGAATAGGTATCAGTGACTGTAAGCTTCCTGCGACCTCTGTTTAAAAGAAACCAATATGGGTAGCTGTTTTCAGTGGGCTCGCATGAATACTACTCAATGATGCAGCAAATCCATGCCGCAACCCGTGTGGATTCTGAAGCTCTAGTCAATCTTTTGCCTGTATGGTTATTACGAACCACATGTAAACCATCGCTAACCTTTATGCAGCGAATAAAACCAGCCTTACCACTTAAGTGCAATTCGTAACTTGGTCGTTATTCCTGACCGGGTAGATGCAAAAGAGGGTTAGATTAAGACCAAAGGTCCTGAAAACCAGTACACACGGCTGTCACCTCATATTAAGGAGGTGATAAGAAGTAATCGAAAAGCCTTCATATATCTCCCCGCCATCCACCGTACCGAAGATGCCATTTACTGTCAACCCTCCACGGTCCCCTGGTCACATCATCTCAAGCGTCGTTGGTTCCTCTTTTCTCATCCCAAGTACCTTCTCCCTCTCGGCCAGTCTTCGTCATCCCTTGAAATCCCGCTGCTCAATCTTAAACATCGATCTTACCGCTCCCCAACCCTTTTTTCCCTCCTGCCTATGACAACTTACATGTCAATATTCTATCCCTTCGACTTTATCCTATCTCTCCTCGATTTCCCCCTTCTCCAGCATTCCCAGAACTCCGGGGGCAGCGCGATCCGTTTTATTCAGCTCTCGTACCGCATTTATTTTTGACGTCTGCCTGCTGTAGTCGAGGTTGCGAACCTTCTTTTCCCTATCTCTTTTGCTCCATTTCAGTTTTTGAAGTGACAACAGTAGCAAATAATTCCATCAAAACCACTTTATCGTGTCCGTCTGGCGCTTCTTGCCTGTTTTATTCTCTGTCCCAATGAGAAAACATATGTCCATACATTTCAATAGTTAACCACCATTATTTTTACGTAACCATTCCTGGAAAACGAAATTGATATTTAGCTTATTTAATCCATAACGTTAGCTGTGACGTGTAGATATCCTCGGCCTAGTTTATTTTCTTCCATTTACTGTAAAGGAATTTACCTACCACCATCTACAATTTTCCAGAGCATTTTGCATCCGGGATTCTTCTTTCAACTCCTTTTCTAATCACCTTAGTTCTGTACTACAATTATTGTTTCTTCACTAGTTATTGTGCTTCTGTATTTGACGGAATTCGTTTTCGAATTCAGAATGAAATACTTTTCGCGAAGAACCTCCAATCTGTTGCAAATATCAACAATCTGTAGTGTGATGTATATTATGGCTGCTGATCAGGAAAAACCCAGACAGCAGTCCGGTGATAGAGTGAAGGTATAGTGCAAACGTTGATTAAAGAAGCACATTATTCCTCTAAATCGATATAATCAACTATACATTTCTAAGTGTCCATTGAAAGACTGAATGAAGGTTCGTAGACAGGTCAATGGAAACAACCCACAACTCAAAGAAACAAAGATTGAAAGGCCAGTTGCTCTGGACAGGTTTGAAGGAGAGATGAGAGGAGTAATACTGATTCTGGAGGAGATATTTTTTCACATTCCGAATATTCCGCTATTTTATTCACCTAGTTGAATTCTAAGTTATGTTTGATATGGATATCTTGCAATGAATCCATAAATGTTACCAATGAAGAGATGTTGCATGAAAAACACTAAATCAAACATTTTTTAGTATGGTTATGCTTGATCGGCAGTGCAATAAGTTTTGTTCTGTCAACCGCGTTATCTTCGTCTTGCGCTCCCAAGTTATAGGTTTTTTCTGGCCGCACATCGGAAACACGGTGATCCCGCGAAAAAGGCTATCCCTCAGTTGAAAAATTCAACACCAGGCCGCACTACATCAGCACAAAAGGTTCTCTCCGAAGTTGTAGCCGGAGCCGTCCGATAACTTAACCCTCTTCCACCTGTCGTAGTTCCTGCGACCCCACGAACCATTTACCCCCTCTTGGTTAAATTTTAAACTTCCTTCTCCTCTACCAATTCCATCACCTTTGAAGCGTCAGAGACCTCCAGCACCTCTCCTTCATCTGGTTAATCATATATTTAACACCTTAACCGAGTGGAGAACATCCGGACGTTTCGTGTCCATCAATGATGAATCTTGAATGACTTTATCCTATGCACAAAAGAATTCTAACGAGGATTATTTGTTAACTAGTCTCGAGGATTAGTTCTAACCATTATTATTTATTGATTGTTAAGAGTTGAAGGAACTACTATTGCATCATACCGCTACCATAAATTGTCTTTTAGTATGGATACAGATTATACGTAATGACATAGTTAGGTAATTGAAGAACCAAATTATTGAAATCTCTCTAACTTATCTTATTTTCCTCATTAATTACCTTCAATTTAAAATTGACTAATATCAATTCGAATGGTATATTCGAATGGCGGAATCCAATCGAAATCGCGTTTGGTCGAAAGTTCTGAACTCACTAATTTTAAGAAATGTGTGACCGTAAATTTAATTGAAATTGGTACTAGGATTTGAGGATTCGTGGATGGTTTGAGCCAGAAGTAGTTGAGGGGAAATAATTCATGCTGTGCACTGAAGTTTTTTTCTTCTAATTGTTAGATTTTAAGTGTCGTACAACGTATACCAACTTTTTTTTAGATTTCCTCTTGCATTGCTCAACTAGAAAAGTTAATTTATGGAAACAATAAATTCAAAATAGTGTGTAAAGTAAATTGTAAGTAGAGAGTAAGTATCAGAAAATTATTGAAGAAAACTTATTGTTCTTATTTAGATGTAGTATTGAAGTTTCTGATCGAGGACATTGTTCTCTTAATTCCAACCGTTAGGATGAATGTATTTGAAACCACAAGTTAAGGGCAAGGCTTTTAGTACAACGTAAAATCATTGTGAAATGAGACGGTTTGTCGGTTTTTTAAAACGTCCCGTTCGTCTGTTCAGGGAAGCCTATCAGAATTGATCTAGGTAGGCGTGAGAAAATCCAAACAAGAGAGAAAAGATCTACATACAAACCCATTTCAGACCGTTCTGAGACCGAATTTTAGAGGAAAACCCCCGAAAGGTGTATGTCGGTGTAATGGCTATGTGACAAATTTTGTCCTCGCTGCCAAGCTTGCAATTCTAAACCAATTTTCATGAATCTGTTTAGGCCCAATCATAATTTTACTCTGATTGTGAAGCAAACTGCGGGAAGTTCGAATTTCACTACGGAAAACAAGAATAGGAGAGGTTAATGACAAAAAGCCGTGTGTTTGGTTCCAAATATTGTTGAACCCACTCAGGCAATTACAAATAACTAAAAAAAAGCCCATTTTAAGGCGGCATGTGTGCAAAAAAACTTGAGTGTATCTATGTGTGGTTGTGTGATAAATCCTTTCGACGCTGCCAGCCTGCAACTCTTTAACTGATTTTCATGATTTCTGTTTTCGTTTCATCCCAATTTTAGTTTAGTTAGAGAGTTTAGATATTCGGAAGTATGACTTTTGCTGGCAGGAGGGAAAAGGGAGTAATAGCCAATCCTTTCAATCGCTGCTCAAGCGAAGATTCTTGACCTCCAGTTTCTCTTTTTTTGTGCAATTGAGAGTTTTGATTAATTATTTAAAAATATTTCAGCAAATTCAAGTGTTCACTTAATTTAAAGTGCCCTTTAAGGGCTTTCAAAGTTTTGTAAAATCCCTAAAAACCTCAAAACAAGTCGAATCGGCCTAAATATTTACCTATTTGAAGAACATACCTTTAGGAATCGAATGAGACCCTCCCCACGTCCGTAGGTCAAACCATTCCCGATGTATGGCCCGATTTAACATTTGCGTTTTTTGGGTTATTATTGTTTGTTTGTAACCTAGTGATGCCGATAGCGTCGAGTTGTAGTGAATGTGGATACTGGAGTGATAGTTGTAGTTTATAGCCGATACACGGGTTGAAGCATTCTGATATGCATGAAACGCTGATGATATATAGGTAAATATTATTAGTGGGGTAAATAAGTATTCTTTCTCTAGGGTTTATTATTCTATTGCCTTGCGTTCATGATTTGAATCTTACTAAGCTTCGGAGTGTGCGTGTTTCACAGGTGATAGGGCGATTATTGAATTTGATATGCATTACGTTTGTTTTCGACCAAAATACCTATTTGGATTGATCAGTTGATGATATTTGTGTGCCTCCTCTACATCATTCTACCTTTGGCTACATCGTTTAAATTTGGATTTGGGGAAATTTTAACGCAATACGAGTGCTAAAGGACTTGATAAATTATAGATGTTTTTATTTTGGGGGGTATTGAGGTTCAATAAAAAACGCTGCAAATTCTTTCACTGGGGTTTATTATTCAATTGGCTTGCGTTCATTATTTGAGTTTCTACTAATCTTTGGAGTGTGCGTGTTTCACAGGGTAGAGCGATTGTTGAATTTCAGGAGGCACACAAATATGATCAACTGATCAATCCAAATAGGTATTTTGGTTGAGAACAGATTTCGTGCTCCATGCATATTCCTGAAATTCAATAATCGCTCTATCCTTTTTCCAAAGCTTAGTAGAAATTTAATGAACGCGAGCCAATTGAATAATAAACCCCAGTGAAAGAATTTGCAGCGGTTTTTATCATGAAAGGGCTCGGATGGAGGAGGTTATACTGAAAAAACCGTTATTTCTTTAATATTTTTCATCCGATTTTATTGATAATAACCCCATTTCTTTTTGGTTCGACCCCAATTGTACATGAGCGACGAATCTCAGAAATTTTGAATTTTCTGTTTGGTTTTTTGTTCGATTTAGAACTTTAGTATTTTCCCTATTTAATTATGGAATGGAGTAAATGAAGGGAGTAATCCTGATAGTTCATTTCTAATATTTCCACGTTTTTTTCGATTTCTTGATGTTAGTCAGAAATTTGAAATTTATTTTTAATGGCCAATCCATTCAAGCGCTTCTCATACTTCTGGAATTCTCAGCCGATTTTCTTGCTTTCTTTGTTCGATTAGATTTTGGTCTGGTTTTTAAAAATATGCAGTGTTTATAGTCGTAAGTGTGAGCACATAAAAACGAGTCATCGTTTCGTCTCGGTAACGGAAATAATAATTTGAAAGTTATTCATGTTGAAACGTAGTTAACAGATGTAGCATAAAGAAATGTGGGGTAGTCAACGGTCATTCTCTCATACCTGATGTATACATTTAATTAAACTAACGGGGTAGTCAAGTTTTCTCATCAAAGTTGAGAAAGTGTTACGTGAAAGATAAAGGTGAAGAGAGAAGGCCGAAAGTGTGCTTAAGGTCGGTTATGATGTTTGGACGGCCCGAGTGTATATTCACACTTGAAATTGTTCACTATTCATGAGGAAGGAAATTGGGTTTTTCGAAAAGTATGGGACAGGTGATCCATTATTATAGAGCGCGGTGGAATGAGGAGTATGTTTGGCGGGGGGAGGAAGATACGGGCCACAGGTAGACCCCCATCCATCAAACATCTCATCATGGGGGGGAACCCATTGGGAAGTGGTGAGGGGCCTGTTTTTATTAAATATGGGATATCACGCTATCCCCACTCCTCCCCTCACCGCTCTTCCTAGCGGCCTAGCTCTCGATACCGTGAGATTTATCGGTCCCATGGAGAAAGGGGTGGGTCATCTCTTTCCTCCGGCCCTCCGAATACTCTTCTCTTTCACTACCCAAAATGTATCTATCTATCTTCCACGTCACACTTTGAATACAAAAGTGATTGTCCTTCTGGAGAAATGCATCTAGAACATATTGCTGCTCGCCCGTGATCCTGTGGCTAGTTAAGATCAAGAGCTGCAACGCAGACAATCTGTGCTTTTGCACATAAACTCGATTAATTGCAACAGTGAAGTAAGTGAATTGCGATGGATGACCAGCTAAAGAAAGATAGAAATGTACCTACATTAGTTGTTCTTTTTCGACTGACTCCCAATATTCACCAGTCTTGTTCATTGAGGATCCAATTATGCACATCATACATGCTTCAATTCAATATAAAAATTATAGGCAAGTTGACCGAAAAAATCGTAGCTGTTTGGCGCAAACGGTGGACTGTTGAATTTGTAATTTTCCGTGTTAGTTTAGATATATGTGCTATGATTGTCTAGTTTTGTAATATAGAATCGCCAGCTCGCTCTGCAAAAATTAACAAAATACCCTAAATCGATCCTTTTAGTAAATGAACAATTGAATAATTACAAATCAGAAGGTATGATTGTAGTCAAATCCTTTATAAGTAAAGAGAGAAAAACGCTGCAAATTATTTCACAAGGGTTTATTAATTTTTTGGTCTCTCTCTCCCTCCCCCCTTAACACCCTACCACAACTTCTCTTCAATGCCTAGACATCAAAAAGGGAAAATGAAAAATTGGGATTTAAAAAATGGAAGTTAACGCCTGTTTCCAAGATTTTCAGCCTTAAAAATGAGACATTCGAACGGCATCGAAAATTATTTGGAAATGACAATATGCCAGGAAAAACCAAGTTTTGTGCACGTTTTCGAGTAGGTTTGGTCTGCAGCATCTGTGAATGTAAAGCGACCGATTTGGCAGAGTTAGGACCAACTAGAGCCCAAATGTGTCCATCTGCAAAAGATCGGATTTTTTCACATCAATTTTACGGTCTTTCATGGGACATACATTGCGAATTGGGGATCCACTCAACTCGAAGCGTTAAGTGACCAATTTGGTGCGGGAGAGGAGGGAGTCGTTTACAATGTTTTTGCTTTACTATTACAAAAATCGTGGCTTAGATAATCATTTATCTGAAAAGAAATAAAAACGTATTTTTAGAACATATTGAAATCCAAGTTCCTATAAACTGTAGTTAGTTTGCTTGTTCTCAATCCTTTTGAGTAGATGTTGTTGAACTCCTTCGGAACTCGCCCCTACTTATCAATAATTGACAAATCATTTATCTTCTCCCATTTGTCTATGCTTCGAACTTGTAGATCTACGTTGTCGTAACCATTATGAATATAATCTAAAATGATGAGAACTGTAGGTGGGTATCTGTATGTCTATAGTATTGACACTTTTAATTCAAGAAAAATGTTTGGAGCTTGGGAGGCATTGCTACCTGCTTGTTAGATTCTGTGTCAACACGTAATGACATCACAAATTCAATGAACAAAACGGAAGTTCGTGAAACTTGTCTAATTCCACGAAATATTGTGAGTACAATATTGATCAGTAGCTACCACAGGTGATTGAATTAGATAATTGTTAAGACTAAGGAGCTGTATGGCCAGCGTGTGTTGTTTTAAGAACATTCGAGTTAGGAAGACAAATATATTGTTCATAATTTGGGTATCTTATGAATTTTGAATATTTTCAATAACTCCTTGTATAGGCCTAAACTAAATCTTTTGTGCAAGTAGTTCTTGTTGAGGCAAATCACAATTTTTTTGTGTCAAATGAGGTTTCCTGAGCACAAAACTTGTATTCTTTCGAAGACTGTACCTAACTCTATTTTCGTAATTCTTAACTCTTTAATAAATGGATAAAGTGCAGCACCCAACAACTTGGAAAATGGAAGATCTTGTCAGAAACTTCCAGCAAAATTCAGCCGTGTGGTAAACAGTTTCAGTAGCTGTGGCCTTCAGTTGAAAGATTTATCATTGTTTCTATTGTGTTTTTGTTGTCTCGGAAAGAAACGGCCGAGGTTGTGGGGCGCTAGGTGGTTATGAAACCCGCAGATATAAGATTCCTGTAGGACTTGGTCTCCGGTCGAACAGGGGAGGATGATGAAAACTTTTTTCCAGCAGAACTGCGGGATTTGCTCTCGGGAAGTCTTGGCGGTCAAGTTGCTGGTCGAAGAGGGGAGGGAGGGGGCGGCGGCGAGGGAACAGAACCGGAAAGAGGGGTATTAATGGTCACGGCTCAAACATTTATCATTCCGGCACTGGAAGGGAAACTTGATCGACGGGACCGCGTAACTTGGGATCGGGTCGGATAAGTTCGGCTCCAAAAGGGCTTGAGATGTGGCGCTCCCCTCTTCTGAAATACACAACATCTATCCCCCCGAAGACATTTTCGCTCAAGAAGAGGTGTACGCGACGTCTGACATCATGACCCCAAGAACTACGCTTGTCAATTTGATAAGTTCCACTCTTCCGTTTGCTCGAAATCTACTAATAAACCAGAGTCAGCCATCTATCAATAAAATTAACTCTGAATTTTCAGGGTCCACAATAATTCATCATCTGCCTTCCATTGTTCTTTAATGTTGTTTTACATATCAAACTATATTAGTTAACATTCTGCTTGAACAACGTTTTCAAGTTGTCAATATTCTACGCGTTACTGCATGATTTCGGAGGATTCTTCAATTTCAGGAGATATGCATCGAGCATTTAAATCGGTTCTCAACCAAAAAACCTATTTGGATTGATCAGTTGATCATACTTGTGTGCCTCCTGAAATTCAATAATCGCTCTATCCTCTGTGAAACACGCACACTCCAAAGCTGAGTAGAAATTCAAATCATGAATCATTGAATAATGAACCCCAGTGAAAGAATTTGCAGCGTTTTTCCTAGAGCGATTACAATGGAAAAATATTCTATTTCAAAATTTTAAATTTCGTAAGACGGAGCATGCATATCAGAATGCTTCAACCCGTGTATCGGCTATAAACCCTTTTAGGGGTTCACTCCAGTATCCACATTCTCTACATCACTAAGTTACTGCGATAAAAAAAAAACTCTTGTGTTTGTTTTGATTGCAGTAACCTAGTGATGTATTGAATGTGGATGCAAATGTTGGCACCATAAATCGGGCCATACATCAGGAATGATTTGAGCTACGGGCCTGGGGAAGGGCTTATTCGATTCCTCATGGAAAGTTCTTCAAAAAAATTCCAAATTTAGGCCGCCTTGACTTTTTTTTGAGGTTTTTAGGGATTTTACAAAACGTTGACAACTCTTAAAGGGCACTTTAAATTAAGTGAAAGTGCTGGATAAAGAATTGGGGCGTTGTCGGACCAATATTGATTTTTCCTGAAAATTTCGGATTTTTTGCTCCAGCCCACTAATCGTGGACGGACGGAAAAATTTTTATTGCAGATTTGAATTCTACACCCTTTGAAACGTAAGCCATGAAATTGTCAGGTGGGGCTTTACAATTTTTTTTTCAAGAGCGATTACAATGGGTTATTATTGAATAAAAAACCAAAATGATTCTTGGAACGAGAAATTCTATACTAAATTTGTTGTAATGAAGGATTTTAAAGCAAATAAAAACGTATGCCATGCTTCACAACTTCCTCGTAAAGGTAATATGGTTGTATCAGTGAATTATTTTGGGTATTAGAGGTGATTGGGTTCAATGATCTTTGAAGTAAATCTACTGCTTGAATTTCGTCGAAGTCGGCTGGAAACGTTGTTGAAATGGTTCACGCATTTATTCTCATGTTCGGAGTAGGATCTCTTAAGCAAGTACTAGAAATCAGATCTAGCGATAATGATCATTGAATAGTATGGAAGTCGGAAAGGTTGAGGTGGTTTGAAATTATTACAAATTTCACTGTAAATTGTTGTGTGTGACCATTCAACGTTTGATGACGTACTAGTTCGACTTTTATATGATCCTTCTAAAGTATAGAACATCCACAAAACTAAAATTGTATGAGAAGCTGTTAAGCAAATAGGTCAAATTCTATACAACGATTTTCCCTTAACTAATGTGGATATTTGTGCTTGTGTGGATCAAATACTAGTACTGAACAAGTAATTTATCAGAATATGCTATCTTGTTGTCCTAATTATTGTTATCGCTCGGAAGTTTCTAAGCTTCCCTGAAAGAATTGTACTTTGAATGTAAATGGTATATATCAGTTCACTTTCAAACGGATTGTACGTTTGTAGATACCCTGTGTTGGTCGACGCGTGAAAATGATAAAGTTGCGAGAGAGCAAAGAGGGCGATAGGACAGAAACCAGCCAGGGAGTTTAAGCCCGTTTGTGATAATACGTTTTGTTTCAATCTCCCCCCCCACTTCCAACCTCGAAGCGAAAGCCACTGCATGGAATTATTATACCGAAGGTAAAATTAACGATGGGAGTCACATCTAGTGTATAGAAGGGGGTAGTGTGATAAGAGAGTGTCGGCAGGTTGGCAGAGGGCAAGAGTGCCGCTTGGCATACTAATACGCTGTCACCAAGCCCTCAACACAGGGAAGCCTCGTGCCATTCCGCCCGACAACGCCTCCAACTTAGTCGTGGGTGTTTGGTTGGTAGTGCGAGAGTCGACAGAAACGATCTGAGCAGATCCTTAACTTGTCCTTACCGCTTCCGAGTATTACCTCAATGGCGTTTTCCTCGATGCAGCTAAATGGAGGTAAAAATGCTAAGAGGACGTCCTAAGCGCTATTTAGATTGTTGCGATTCGGTAGGTCATGGCATAAAGTTTGTAAATGGAACCGTGACTGTTTTACAAACCTCAACCAACGTACTGCTCTTTTCTGAATAACCAGATAGTAAAACCTGAGATTCCCAGTGACTCTTTAAGCCAATTCGAATCGGATTATACAACAGGGTTCAAATACAAATTTGAAGCTTGAAGAGTTTGAAGAATAAGTAGAAGGAAGTTCCTTACTCTTCTGAATCTTCACTCACCAAATTATCTCGCTCCACCAGCATACTACGGAGAATGGATCGTCATGGTAGTAAATATATTAATATGAAATCCATTCAACGAATGCATCATATCCATTGGAATGGGTATAATTTGAGCCATTCTGAAACGATTTCTAAATTTTTTGGGGAGTGTGCCACCCTATCATCTTTACTAGGACTCCATCCATGTTCATATCAGGAATCCATATTGATATGTATGCGCATCTCTACAAACATAAATCCACACCTTGGTGTTCCCTCTTCCGACTTTGTGTTTACTTTAAGTGCTGCATAATTTTCTCTGTTGAAAGTGAAGTGAAGCCTCACTTTCTCTCCATGTATCGATGAACCAATTTCCCTATCAGGTAATAAGTAAATTATTCGTTTTATTTGCCAGTGACTGATGTGCCTTATATGGGATTTTTAAGATTTATTCTCTTCTTGCCAACCAAGCTTGTTTTTCCAATTTTAACAGTAATAAAAATCTGATCTAGTTCCAAAGATTAATACCACTTTTTTCATGGCTATTCAACGACTTAAGTATTCGGTTAGTGAATAAACTAACTAAACCAGAGGAGAGATTATTATATACATGTACAAATGTATAATATATCATTTTTTTATTTAATTGTACAAATCGGTTTAGTAGTTGGTAGTAGTTCTCTAGAAAATAGTTCCGGAAAATAGGAAAAAATAAAAAAAATGCTACCTTTAAAGAGAGTGTGGCAGCTGTGAACTTATCGTCATCGTATCAAGATCATCATCATCGGCGCCACGTTTCCGCCAACTCCATTTTTCTCTTTCCTACATTTCTCTCTTCTTGAATTGATGGAAAGCGTGGAAGAGCAAGTAACAAGAACAACGATGCACAGGTGCTGTTAAGTGGGAATTTAGGAGAAATCGACGTCGAGAATTATGAAATCGATGGAAACCGATGTCGTCGATGAGCAAAGTTTCAAAAATGATCGTATTCCATTTCGTTGAGTTGAAATTTGAGGACTTTTGTTTGCCGAAAAAATTATTGTAACTACCGATCTGATTGCGAAAAAAAACTTGTTCTAAATAATATTCTTCCATTTAAACTAGTATTTCGAATTTCCATAAATTTTATTGGACATTTTAATGAAATTTGAGTAAAACGTTTTTGCATAAATTTGAGCTTCAATTTTAAAATAATTTCACTGCTGATCAAATTTGTTTGAGTGATGTTTTGCTAAAAAATATAAATTAAATTAATTTAAATTAAAAAAATAGTACCATCAAAATTTTATCAAATGCTGTTCGTCGAAAGAAGGCTCAGAATTGATTTTGATGGTTTCGTTTAAAGTTATTCACTGCCTCCTCCACTTTCTCTTCCCTCTGAATGCCTATTGGTTCGCTCGAAGAGGCGGGAAAACTATTTAGACAGAGGTCCGGTAACCCTACCAAGTACTTTCTGCGCTCAACGTGTTCTGAATATCAAACCTATGAGTCAAAAATCCGGGGATCGATTCTAGAGGTCATTCCCAACAAAAAATGCCTCAGACATTTTTTAAAATTCTTGTTTTCGATTTATTCCACTTCCAAAGATTTGTTCCGAGTTTAAGTCACTAGAATGGATATAATTCTCTTGAACGTCTCTCCAAAATCAATTTTGAAGACAGAGTTGAAAAGAGCGTTCGATTTTCCATGTACTTAGTTCAAAATAATGAAATTCCAACTCGACTTAGGACTTGAAAAACTCGTACGAAGATCATTTATCCGCGGATCAGGTATTGCAATTCAATTACTTCAATTTAACAAATTTTCTTTTTTCATTGGAAAGCTGAGATTCTGGGGAAATTATCACTGAGAAGTGGGATTTACAATACCTTTTTACTTACTTTACTTACAATACAATTTTTCACGTTCTAAGGAATTTTCCTATTTTTTCCTGGGGGGAAATAACGCTTTTTCCAACGGTACAATGCTCCCAAAGTTGATTTGAGAGGGAAGTTGAAGGGAGTTGTGGGCATTTTAGTGGCTTAAGCTCGGACACAAGAAAAAAATCATGAAAGTAGGAACGAACCTGGGAACGAAGCCTTTAAAAAGTCCAAGAAACGTTTTTCATTGGGAATGACATCTAGAAACCATCTCTTGATTTTCGAGCAATCGGTTGTTTCACTCCGTGTCTGGGTTGACTAGGGATTCCTGCTTGACGGTGGAATATTTAGGACGTAATTTAAGAGAAATGTTGAGGGATAGGCTGCCGCATGATGCTACAGCCAGATACGACAGTTGACGTTGTGAATGAAGACACCCAAATTAAGGACCCATTTAGTGTTCTATTATCGTTTCTGTAAAAAGCTTCATACGTCCATTCAAGCTGGTAGTGGTTACACTTGTTGAACTATACTGTAGGATTGTATTATTTTGATTCATATGAAGTATAACAATTCATTAGGTTTTTAAATTTCTTCAATGCATATGTTCTTGAGTTGCAGGATAAAGAACAGTTAAGTAGCTCTGTACTTGATGTCCGAACAAGGCCACTATCAGTGTATTTTAAAATCTACACCAGCTTTGAAATTATTGTTTAGTTGCACTTTGGACGAATGAAATTCTTACTTCGACGGAGTTGAGATTGCTGGAAGTGAAAACTTTCAAGCGTTCCCGACACCGGAACTGTGATAGAGTGCGAATAGTCTTCTCACCACGCAGTGAGGCAACAGTTAGAGGGAACAGAATGAATGTAATAAGTGCTGGCTGTAAATCTCCGATCAAATAAGTGGGATGCTACAAATCTCCTATAACCGTTACGTGGACGGGGCGGGGGATGCGATGAGAGCAAAGTACCGGGTATTTCTTTCTTCCACGGAAAAGGAGCTTTGGAGGTGGGAAAACTCTCTACATCCAACAATCAGCCAAATAGGATGACGGACGGTTTGTGCGTACTTGAAACGAGTGGATACCACTACCTGTTTTCGAGAGGAATTCCCCGACTTCACTGGAACTCTATTGTCGATGTGAGGGCTTCCCTAAAGAATCTCTTGAGAACACACCTTTTAAAGTTAACGGATTTTACGGTAGTTTGATGATCCGAGCAAATACACTGCAACCATCTATATAAATTTTCTTTTTTACCAATCAACACACTACTTTGAGTCAGAAGGAACCCTGCGATTGGCAACATGGAGGTGATGAATTTCATCAGATGAAATAACTAAGTTGCCCCTTTCAAGGGCCGATGCCGTTAATACCCTCAACAATCAAACATCATCTCAAATACACGAAGACTGCTAGTATACCTCTGGCGGCGGCGGATTCTAGAATCGGGAAGGGGGAACTAACCATATCCGTCACAATGTCACAAAAGTTTAGTACGAAGAAAGTGGAATGATAATGACTTGGTCACCCAAGTGAACCCTCTGGCTTTATTTACCATGAGATATCTCATTGCCAATTTTAGATGGTAGATACGGTCATTGATCACACTTTACTATTTATTTTTCGGAAGGAAACGTAATTGAGAATTCTGTGATGTAAATTTTTCATCATGTGATATTTAATATGTGTACAATTGTTGCTAGTAGTTGGCATTTTACACTTTATCTATCCAATGGTCGTTTTTATCATGCCCTTGATATGACTTAGTCGTTACGTCTATGATTTTGGTGAAAGGAACGACTCAAATATCGGCAGAGCATCCAAACCAATGTAATTATAAATGTAATTATGAAGGATGTTTTCTTTAGAATGTCATCTTGTGGTTCAATTCTTTCAATAGTGAGCTAGAGTACATTCCCGATACATTCGTTAAGTAGTTTTTACTGTTATAATGAATATTTCGGTGTAGTGTTCCAACGGTATTACTAAAATTATTTTCCCACTAGAAATTTGGAAAGTAGAACAAAAAGAAGGACGAAGAAAATCATTTGAATGCGAGAAAACGTGGTCTGGTACGACAAAATCGACTAGCTTGAAAAAATTAGTTTGGCATCCAGTTTTATGTATTTTGCTGGATAGTAACTCGTTCGAACTCCGCCCTCAGTAAAAAGGGGTTTTTATGCTCTTTCTCCTTTTTGAGAGGGTTAATTTCAGGCAATTAGAGTTATGAGAGAATAGCATTTTTCAACATTTTTGGTACACGTTGTATATGCTACTAGACCGATTATACTCTTGTCCAAGTAGGAGCGACCCTGCGGTTTTCTGAAGACCTCTGGGTCTGGCAACGCAGCCCAAATACGAGCCTCCAGGTAGTGGACTGATGGCTCCCATTGGACCCTAATTACGGTGCGGTACTTACGCGTCTTATGCAATCCAAATGTGATTTAATGGTTAATTCGATCATGCCATCACCAGAATCGTGGTATAAGTTTGCCACTAGACGTTATGTTGGATGGCGGTTTTTGTCAAACTCATGTGTCATTTACCTACTATTGATTATTCGATGTCATCATTGTAAGTAAAAATTCCCAAACCAGTGCGATTGACCCAGAGGAGGAAATCCATTTTCGTACATCCCATCTGACAGGGTTGGATCAAAGAAACTGTGGAATAATAAACCCATGTGTAATCGCAGCGTTTTTTGTCGCTCCTATATGGGCAATAGTATAGTTGTTGTCACTATACAATCCCGATCCGGATTTCTGATATGTAAAACTTATTCGGTGCACGTTATAGGCTAAGGTGAAGGTAAATCACGTCGGACAACCGTTTGGCTCATCAGTCGGGTTTCAACTCATAATATCAATGGTAGAACAGTCAACCGGACCCCCTGTCATTCTAACAAACATGGTGACTGAGGTATTGCCTCCGACGCCGGAATGGTGATTGTGGGTGGGAGCGCTAAAAAAAGAACGGTATCTTTCTTCTCCTCGTATAAATCAGGGTCTTGTTAATATTAGAGGTTAGAAGGACGTCCCCCAGCTCAATTTATTTTGTCTAGCGGTAGCCTACATATCACTCCACCTGTTTCTTTCTCTTTTTCCTTTCTCCCAGCATGCGCTTCCTTCCACCTCGAGTCAATAAGCCAGACGAAGAATGATTTTTTCCTGAACGCAAACGTCAATGTTGCTTTTTGAAAGGAAAAGCGTGTGAGCTTACTCATCAAACACGCACTAAATGAATGTCAAGAAGTGATTAACGTTTTACTTGAATTCTTAAATAATGATGTGGCAAATTTATAGTAAATAACAAGAATAATTATTGACAGTTTAAAAACCCTTGCAAATTTTTACGTAGTGTTCATTATTTCTTTATTAGCTGATCAATGGTCTGTAATGACTCATCGTAGTCTAGTATATAGACTATAGTATAGTTTGAAACTATAATTGCTCAGACAAAGTCACCTACCGAGAGAAATTATTGGAATTGAATAAAACGCCAGCGCTTCAATAGTCCCGCTATTTGTCTCAAGGATAAAAGAGAACATCAAATTTATTTTATGGTATTCGTTCTTGGTATTATCGTTTAATGTCAATTTTCTAGCCTTGGTGAGTGAGAACGAATGAACGCATAGTCATCCAGGTGTGTACAATGGATTCGTTGAAGTTATAATCTATCAAAAACAATAATTAAATATCGATTCTTATTTCGATCGTTTTTAGTTCATTTTAACACCTATCCTTTTAGGGTTAATCTAATGTGGTATCAGGGATTTTGAACTCAATTAGTCTTTTTGACTAAATTCAACTTCAATACGATTCTATCATTACAGTAAACGCTGTACATAGCGCCGAACAGACTTGCAATGCACGTTGACTTACCCTCATGAAGGAGTTGAGTTCTGTGAGGTGTGGGAACATTGGTGTTCCGTGAATCCTTGAATTCTCACTTTGTCATGTACATGATTCACTGCTGTTGATAATTAGTAAGAAGACTGCCAATAACACTATAGGAACTGTGAAATGAATCGATTTCATGGAAATGCGGTGGGTGATGGCAGGTCATTATTGATGTGCGTGGGATATCCCGGAGTGATCTGGATGGCGAATCCGAAGTAACAAGACTGACTTGATAGACTCAGGAATCAAACTGCTAAAGGGTAGGTGTAAAGGCGAGCGTAAACTAGATGGATCGACGCGATGGGGGCGCGATGAGATCGTTCAAAGCCCATGTCTACCCGTCTTTGAGCCGTGTTCAACACAGCGCTATGCCTAGTGCCTACTCTAGGAACACGGTGGCTTGGAATCTTGGTATTACGTCCCCGTGCACACTGAAAATGACTTCTGCTGTCCCGTAATCCCATATGTCGTAGCGGTTGTTAAATCATAACAATATAGTAGGACAAGCTTAATGTGGGCTGGAATGTCATTTGTTTTGGTTTATTATTCAATAATAAACCATTGTAATCGCTCTTGAAAAAAAAACATTTTAACCCCCCTGAAAATTTCATGGTTTACGTTGCAAAGGGTGTAGAATCAAAATCTGCAATAAATATTTTTCCGTCCGTCCGCCGTACGCTGTACACACGATTTCTCCC
The DNA here is from genome assembly GCA_031894815.1 of Creontiades dilutus. Taxonomy (NCBI): domain Eukaryota; kingdom Metazoa; phylum Arthropoda; class Insecta; order Hemiptera; family Miridae; genus Creontiades; species Creontiades dilutus. Next base: position 707,405 of record JAVIWC010000643.1, read on the forward strand.
AAACGGCTGGAGCAAAAAATCTGAAATTTTCAGGAAAAATCAATATTGGTCCGACAACGCCCCAATTCTTTAGCCAGCACTCTCACTTAATTTAAAGTGCCCTTTAAGGGTTGTCAAAGTTTCGTAAAATCCCTAAACACCTCAAAAAAGGTCAAGGCGGCCTAAATTTGGACTTTTTTTATGAACTTTCCATGAGGAATGGAATGAGCCCCTCCCCAGGTCCGTAGGTCAAACCATTCCCGATGTATGGCCCAACATTTATGGTGCCAACATTTGCGTTATTTTGGTTTATTATTGTTTTTGTTTTGATTGCAGTAACCTAGTGATTTAATGAACGTTGATAATGGAGTGAACTCCTAAAAAGCTTTGAAGCCGATACACAACGGGTTGAAGTATTCTGATAACCATAAAAAAAACTGCAAATTCTTTCACTGGGGTTTATTGTTAAATTGGCTTGCGTTCATGATTTGAATTTCTACTAAGCTTTGGAGTGTGCGTGTTTCACAGGTGATAGAGTGATTATTGAATTTCAGGAGGCACACAAATATGATCAACTGATCAATCTTAATAGGTATTTTGATTGAGAACAGATTTACGTGCTCTGTGCATATCTCCTGAAATTTTACGACAAGAATGATATAGGTAGTATTCCTGTAATTCTCACACAGCTTTTCCAGACGGTTCCAAAACTGTATTATTTCGGGTATTCATAACATTTTCAATATTACAAAAATGTTCAGTTTTATTTTGAGGAAATCGGGTTTATGGGAAATGTTAAAGGTATGCGTCTTGTTGGCTAGTCGAGGAACCTACTTTCAAAGGTCTCGGGCCTATGTGTAATAGTGGTAACCCACAAATGGCTGTATTTAGGTCAACACTATGGTACGCGTATGGTATTCCAATAACTGTGCTGATTTCGGCATTAATAACGTTCAATCATTTTTAAGCTTTAGTGATTTGATGAGTAGAGTGGTGGAGGAGTTTTGTCAATTCCCTTAATCATTTTATCTTCGGCGCTCCTTCCCGGAAGTTTTTTTTTTTTTTTCAACATACTTGAATCACGACATTCAGCAGGGAATTAGAACAGTTCATCACTTTCCGTTTGTGCCACTATCCACCCTCCCAACTCTCAAATTGTCGCTTAGCCATTCATTCTTGAAATTTTAAATTATTTTCTTGTTTTTCTGGTTGTTTATACTCACTGTCCTGTTGTCTAAGCCTCTGGAAGCGTGTCCTTGGTTACAGACTTTTCTCTGGAACAATTCATTCTGACATTAAGATGTATCCCTGACAACCATATTGAATACCTGCAATTTGGGATCTGAAATACAGAACACCGAGCCGGCTCTTTTCTGAAATCGTTGGATTATACAATATCCTTCCTCAACTTCCTGGTTAATCATATTCCTCCAATGTCACAGATCTCATCATTTTCTTCTTTTTTTAAATCACAAGACCTTTTCTTGAAACCCCATCTCTTTTCTTACTTTTCCACTGGAAATGGAAAAAAAATACCCTCTTATGCAGATCAGCAAGTGCTCTAGGAATCACACTTCTAGCTTACTCTTAACAAGCAGGTTCAGCTATCAAAAGGTCATCCTGGTTAGCAGGTTCTGTCCATACACCAACCCTCCCTGATTTGGATTTTCTATCGTAATTCCAATTTTTAGAGTTACTGCTTAGCTTAGAAATCGCCAGCATACCAATATTGCACTTTCCCAATTGTTCAGCTTGTTGATTTCGTGTCACCAACCCTGGATGACCAACGGAACATCATTAACCAAAGTGCCTATTTGTTGTGTTGAAAACCACTTGTCAGCATGTCTTCGGAAGTGAATATTTATAATATTGGACTGTTTATATAAATCAATTGTTACATAATTTGAGAACTTTTTGTACACCGAGATTGATCAGGCTCAACTGTATAAAAATAACTTTTTTCTTGGATAAAATGTAAAAATAAAATTCTCGATTATAACCATTGCATTAATCTGTTTGAATTCAGGTCATTCTAAGTGCAAACTTCACTTCCTATAGGTTTTCAAACTCATTTTTATTGTAAATGTGCAAATATTTCAGAACGACAACGAAGATTTGACATTGACTCAATGACGATGATTGTGTTAAATTTCGAGACGTTCCTCAGAAAAAAAAACTTGTAAATTCAATATCCCGCAAGCTGATCCAAAGGTGTAATACCGCGATGTGTCTTTGCATTACAACAAAACCCTTTCACGAATTAAAAAAAAAAAAAAGGGAAAGGAGAAAGACCTAAAGGAAGAATAGGGAAGGAGTCCCAAGAAAAAAAAGGAGGTAAGATTAAAATCCCCCGCTAAACGTGAAAAGGAAGTCCCTGAGGCTTGAAGGGTCGAAGAGAGAGCGGTAACTGAAAATGTGGAGGGCGGGAGGCGCTTTAGTGAAGAAGATTTGGTGCAGAAACCTCCGCGTAGCTGACTGCCGGCCCTTTTTAAGACACCCTCATCCCTTGAAGCGGCCTTCGACTCCTACAAGTGAAACCCTGGTGTAATGGTTCCCTTCCTTTTTCCTACTGCGTCGGCTTTCATTTCATATTGTGTCCTCAGAGCTCGCATTATTCCTACTAATAGTCATTCGACTCAGCTACACCTTTTACATCTTCGCTTTCTCAACAACCGGAGTGCCGAATACAAGTTGTTCAGTTTATGTAGAATTATATTTCTGGAATTCCACCGTAGCATTTGTGAACCCCAACAAGGAATCTATCTTAATGAACCAGTGACACTCCGGATACCGGTTTGATGCTTCTGAACCCTGACTGTCCAATATGGCATACATCAATATGTAATTGTAGAGCTCATTTTCTTTACCCAAAAACAAATTCGGAAAAATGATGATCGTGGTTATCCACCCAGGGACATGTTTTCTACTGACAGTGACAACCCCACAAGCAGTTCAAAACTTCTAACTGGAAAACGTTTGCCATTTCAGTTATCACTTGGAATTTATTGATAACCGTGTGATTTAGGGATGCAAAAGCTGTTTCCGTCTACTCCCCTTGAGTTGATTGACAGTTTCCTCTTCCGGTAAAGTTTTATCTTGCCGACCCATATTGGGTAGTTTTCAAGCCCACTTCGTAATTTTATCATTTAATTAATTCCTTTCTGTTTTTATGTTTCATTTTGCTCAGTTTCGGATTTTTTTATGAAGTTGTGATTTGACCCATCACATTTTCGGCACAACATTCAGAACTGCTGCCTTGTTTTAGTTTGCTCAAAATGTCCAAAATGGGTACCCTTGGTAAAACTTGTTTAATTATTCTTGACTGTGGTACATATAGAGTTTATAGTCAAGGTGGTGAGGTCTCTTTTCGTTTAACATTAATAATTTCTTTAACATCAAACGAGCGAACCGTGTGGTGAGAGAAACAGTGGTGCCAAGAAGTTATTTCTTCTCTGTAATATTACATTCCATTCGGAATACGTGCGAAGTGTGCAATTCAAAAGGTCACGTTCGATTCGGCAAAACAAAAGAAATATACCGGGAATCCGAACAAGATGTGTGCGTTTGGGCGAAATGTGCCATCGGAACCAACCTCATCTCATCGCCGCCTATTTCCCTTAGGTGCCGTAATATTGTTAGCAGTTGGCGAGATACAAATTGGCCCTTGGTTCAACTGTCCTCTTCGTCACCCCGTCACCCTCCCGAACGACGGGAAGGGAACACGTAGGGTCCGAAAGGGTTAAGTGATCAATGGGACCGTTTTGATGAACAAACGTGATCAATGGCCTGCTCATTCACGGTGAGGACAATCTCAATTTTCTCTTGGTCTCCCAGGGCGCTTGGGAGAGAAATGGAGGATTCTGGAATCATTGCCAGAACTCAGCTACGAGTATCATTTCTCTCTTGGCTCGTCGACAAACCTATGAACTACTATGATTTTACTCCTCTTCTTTATTTTCCTCTGTGGAAGGCGCAAGTTAATTGAGATGCAATTAGGTGATGTAATGGTATCCGCTCAAATTTATCCCGCTTTCTTTTGCATCAACATGCACATTATGCAAGAAACCTTGGAAATCTCCTCGTTATCTGTGGCACAAAAGTATGGAATTCATATATCCATTCTTTACAGAGAAAGAAAGATGGGATAGATGTACCTTCGAATAAACGATCTACTAGGTCTCAACTCGCTAGTTAAAAGGCATAGCTGGTGTCCTTATTTCAACTTGACCGAAGAAAACATGTAATTTTATATCCCATATTTCCTACATTTTCCGATCGAAAACAGAAATTGTACTTAATAATTTTAACATCATGTTTTATTGCGAATTGAAATGTCCACTTTTGTTTTGATATTTTTCTACGTTTTATACTGCCCTGATTTAATTATGTTCCTTCTTGGTCCTTCATAGAGCGCTATAGAGCTTGTAGTATTGATTACATGTTGAATCTCCAAAATATGAATACTAGCGATTTAAAACCGATCTTTGCCAGCATTGGACATTCGTTGTGGATGAAACTCATATGACCTTATTGTGAATTGTAACTCACTCCACTTCGTCTAACTTGTGAATGACAAGATTCCATATTAATATTGGTCATTGATCATGAGCAAATTCCATTTATTTTCTTATGATTTTTAAGGAACCTTTAAAAATGAGAAGGTTACGTTATTAGATTTCACTCGCCTCCGCAATTTGTGGAACACCACAACAATATGTTCGTTACCATCAAGAGAGTTTTCCTCGTAACGAACATATTGAACAAATTCTCATTCTTGCTTTCCTAGAGTTGTAGAGAAATATAATTTCATTCCAAGTTGAACTTATAACAATCTTTTCAATAATCTCACCACTGTGCTAACTCTAAATTCAATAGGTTATGGGCCCAGCACGCTTCCACTGCGCTAACTCTAAATTCAATATACGTTCTACATGGTCTCAGATGATTGTTTTCAAAGTGATTACAAATTAATCATCTTTCAAGATTTTGTAACGTTATGGTCCTGTTTTAAAACTAGGCTTGGCTCCCTGGTTGCACCTTTTGTCTGTAACATGTTCTCATGTGTTTGATAATGGGCAATTTCAAATAATTTACATTATTCAATCACCTGAAGGATTTTTACAAGTTCTTTCCACAAAATTACGATATAAAGGTTGTCGGACGATTGACAGTGACTAAAACAGCGGTGTGAAAAACTGAACGGCGTCTTAGAATACCCAACCCAACTTTACAATGTTTCTCAACTTCTACAATTTTCATGTTTCTTTGATACTCACCATGATATTCATCAATTAGTTTGCTTCTTATGGTATTTTATTTACTTACGTTTCCTTCAAGTTTGGACCCTATGTAGCAAGTTTTTAGTCAACTAGTCCCAGATTAACACTATTCGAATTATATATCATATTCATACATATTCATTCATGTTATGGGTATTCTGTTAGCTAAGTCCTTATCAGAAGTCTTGCCTCCAAGTTCGTAAGTAATCAGTATTTGCACCACCCCTACGCATCTTAATTCGGATGTTGTGTTTTTGCGATGGTTTTAGATGAGCGGCTTGGTTCTCAGCTGTATTTAGTTAATATTCTGGTCAATTCTGTATCCTACGAATTATGTCGTTCTAACAATACTTACCCCACAGCCTTCGTCAGATGCTTCATCCGTATGATCTTTTCACCTTCGCTCTAACGAATTTCAAACTTGAAGTGTTTGTTGGCACGATGGGATGAGGGACGGTGAGGGTCAGACACTTTTTACACACTTCCTCCCCCTTTTATGGCTGATTGTGTGTGCCCTCCTCGATTTCCCTGTTCCATCGGCAACAGAGATAACCCTCACCGTGCCTTCCGCCTGCCGCCGCTCGTCGTTTGTCAGCCAGTCAGCTGGGGTTGGCTCGTTGGGTCGCCCCCGTTTTACTGGTTACTTATTGAAGTTTCGCCCTCATGATTTTACCCTTTCTGATTACTCCCAACTCCTGAATTAACTGTCCCCGCGATTAACCCCCGGGCCGCCCCACAACACGACCCCTCGCACCGAGGTAGCTGCTGCGGCTATTATCCCCACCCCTACCCCTGTCTCTTCCAACAAACTGCCTCACGGTCATTTAGCCCATATCTACCTCTCTCCTTCCTGTTGCTAACACCGAGAAAAACGTCCTCAATTCTTATCTCTTCCTCAAATTGTTCTCCAACCCCTTGCAGCTTGAGGAAAAATGCTCTTCCTGAACAACTTAATCTTTCGTGTGCTGTCATGAATATATTGCATTACGCCCAATTGCATTTCAATTAATTAAAAGCTTCTAGTGATTTATATGACGAAGTGAAAAGTGTGCTACATAAATCGGATCTGAAATCGCTTCACACGAGATATTGAAAAGTTATACGCAGAGGCAAACAGAAAAAAAGCATATTATCTAGTCTTGTCCCCCAAATTCTTATGAGATCGATTTCGTCGTGACGCATAGGCATCGATGTTGCAAACAACAGTTCTCGACCTAAAAGTAACGTTAACTTCTACGGAATCTCAATTATTCGTCATCCGATGCATTAAAAATGGAAACAAAAATTAGTAATAATATTCAGATGAATTCCTTCCTGGAGAATAGTTCCAACTAGGGAAAGACTAGTGTTGGGGCGTTTGTAATGAAAGCACTTTGGTTTTTTTTTACACCTAAGTTGTTATTTTTTCGTCTCTGAAAAATCATTCAGTAGTCGTTCGAAAGATCTGATTCTACTTCACGATATCCCATGTTATCAACTTTCCAGAGAACAACTGACTCACAAGTGCAAAAACAAACAGTTTCAAGTCAATAAAATATTTTTAAATGGTAAAAAGTTGACTTTGTCAAGAAGCATTTTGTTTAATTTAAAAAAAAAATAAAATAAACATCATATCGGTATTCGTTCCAAAATTAGAGGAAAAGAAAACTCAAAAACGAGTTTCCTGCAGTTTCACAGCTCCCCCGTCAACTTCGATGCTTTTTGAGGCATTTAATATTAATGTTTGAAGACTAACTTACATTAGAAATGTAAAAAAAATTAATTCCAGACTTGACGGTTCCATTAAAACTGGATGCGACAACGGGGAAGTTGGAAGTGAGGGTGGGCGCAAATCGGCTATTTTGGGAGTTCGTGAGCAGGGAAGCTTCAGTAAATATGCATCAGATCATAACGTTGAATTTAATGAAGGAATTACGTCACACACGAACTTTAACCCTTTGTCCTTTCCCAGCATCGGTCATGATGCTGCAAGTTTATTTTCAAGGGTTTCTAAGAAATTTTCGAGTACATTGAAGCCAAAGCATACTCAAAATGTACTTGATCTATTTGAAAGGACAGAGAAATTTTTAAAATACACACTGCACACTCTTTCTCTTGATATCTTAATAACTGCCACCGATCAATAACTGTCACCTCCGTAGGATTAGTAACTCTACTCATTGCAAGATGTCAGTGGTTCATGAACCTTGCTTGAACCTCAGAAAACTCAGTGATTGCTAATCCCCATCGACCGGCATTATGCTACTATACCCTATTGTTGACGAATTTCCATGTATTAAATTAAAAGTCATTTTCAGAGGAAAACACCTGTTGATTTTAGCAATTTTTGATCTGTTCGATTAATTACTTCTATGCGATGTACTTGGAAGGGAGAGTATTCCATATTATAGTGTGTTCTACGTTGCCAAACGAATCTCCGCATCCATTTAATTCTGCCGACCCTTGAGGTTATTCGCGTCACTGTATACATAGTCCTAATGCGTGGCCAGAATATTTATTTTTCGGCCCCGTTGTTCCAAATTCCACAGACCATCCCCAAGAGGGTTATTGTACTGTATGAATAACCTCGGACCCTTTGGTCAATAGCCCCTGTACGACAAAGCAGTCTTCTCTGCGTTCAGTCCTTTCCTGAATGAACAGGAAATAACCAACCCTAACGACCGGTCACTCTCGTAGCCGGAACAATATCTCGGTATCCATGAAAAGCGACCTACTTATCACTTGTCCTTGATTAGCGCTAATCCTTGGTTCTTCTTCCCTCCACCATTTCCCCTCTTTATCACCTCCGTTCTACCTTATTTCTTTCCAGCACTTTTTCTCTCGGCTTTCTCCACCTCCGCCCTTCGACGCTAATTAAAATCTGCATTGCAGTTCTCAATGGCTCCTACAGCCCTTTTGATAAGCCAGGCTTAAATATGGACTCCCCCTCTCCTTTTCTTGTTCTTTCAAAGCGCCTCTCGTCCTTCCACCTTGAAGCGTCGCTCCAACTTTCCTCTCAGGGGCTTAAATCATTTTCTAAAACTCGGAATAGATTCACGGGTGTAACCCCCGACTAGCAACCACAGCTTCCTCCTGTCCAGCCGTTTTCACTCTGAATAAAGAGTGCTTCCCTCTTAACAAAGTTTGATAATAAATCAACTCGGCTTTTCCTTCATTTACTTTCCACAGGTTTCACCTAACCAAAAGACCGTCAAGTATTCTGAGCCTTCCTTGCTTCCTCTGGTATTCAATCCATGAGCCTCCCTATCTCATAACCGCGGCCTCTTTTCATTAACGTGAATGCTCGCGGTGACAACGTTCACTCACACCGTTCATAAGATCCTCGCAGGATTTATAAACCGGGCGGGTTAGCACCCACTCATCGTGGTAAATAAAGGTATATCTCTCACCAGCCGCACCACGGGAAAATAATTTTGCCGTCGCAAAGAAAATACAAATGCTAATTAACGGGAAACTGACCTACATATGATGATGACAAGCCCAGAATGTGCACAAGCACTGGCCAGTAACTTATAAGCCCTTGTATTTTTGGTATAGTTCAGCACATTCATTTGACATTTCCATAAAAAGATTTACAATGAACACTTAATTTAAAAATTGCATTGTTGCCAAAGCACCTTCTACACCCTACACGATTTATGCATGTTTGCAAGAACGTGGTGAACATACTCCTGATATATTGCAAGTTGTACAGAATAATCCAGTATTGTACGATACTTTTTCTTTGTCATATCCATGGTTGGTACGGGTGTTCGGTTGCCCCCTTTTCTGTTGGGCCATTTTTCGTAGTCCTCCTCCGATCGAAATCATTCACGCTTATCACAATCAGAAAACTATTTTTGGAGAGGCTCCTACTTGGATAGTGGGATTATTCAGAACTTAGAATGGATTTGAGGCATCCATGATCACAATTGGAATTCGTTCATACCGCCTTCACCCATTGAGCGTTTACTTACTCGTTGCACCTTATGAAATACGTTGAATTGCCTTGCCCTACTTCAACGTATGTTGGGAAGGCCATCATGTTTACTACACTACTATGTCGTTTGATACAAAATCAACATTTTTCAACTGGGTGAATGAACAAGCAAATCGTATGAAAACCTATGATATCTCTGGACCTTGTGTTGGCAAAGTTTATTCCCCTTCTTATAAAAAATGTTTTCCATAACTATGGGTTAGGTTTGTCAGATTTTAGTGTGATCTTCTGCTATAGATCTCACTAGATTCATAGCTCACGATCTCATTCGAATCAAGAGTTTTCTAGTTTTGTGTAGAGATCATGAATCTACTAAAAACATGAAGCAAATAATCAGGGACAGCTGCAATTAAAACCAAGAGACCGGCTCTAAATTGGTTGTTATTTGCACTCCCTTTAAAAAAGAATATATAGGGTCTTAAGGTCGTTATGTTCCCCTTCCCTCAACCCTGCGAAATCTCCTTGTATTTCATCCCCTTCATTATTCGCGTAATAAATTCAAGAAGTGTTCCTTGGTCTCTTTCTCCGCATTTTCACACATTTAAGAAATTTTCTGTGATGTTAGAAGTTATATTACAAAACTCGGTTTAATATTATTGATTTAGAATGAAGTTCTGCGTTGTTCGAATAATCTTTTCTTTTTGTTTCAGGTGAGACCATTAGAGATTTGCGATGCCCAATCCGTAAGTTCGAAAATATGATAGTTCTCAAATTCTTTTTGCATCGCAATAGTTATGTTATTTGTCGTGATGAAAACTTGATAGTATTGGTATCATGAATGAATGATACCATGATGATGGATGAATTTTAGGATCTCTCCGGTCTCTTATAGAGTTGAAACCGTTCCTAGTTTGTGATACTGTTGCAATAGAAATTTTTGGAGTCCTGAGTAAGGATATTCGTACCATAGAAAAAGAATTCTTACCCTTAGCAATTATCTTCCTACTTCCACAACTTTACTATCTATTGGCGTGTGCGATACAAATCTACTAACAATAACTCCGAGTACTAATGTAATGTGATATTCATAAAAATAGACATATGTATTGGGTTGATTTTGTTTTCAACCACTTCTGAAAGTAAGAAAACAGAAGGTTTTCTAAAAGAAGTTGAACAATATTGGTTTTTACAGTCATCATGCTCGTTTCTTCATGAGCATCTGCTAATTTGTTATGTTGAATCAGGTTTGATTCATTCTTCAACTTCATTCATGGTCAATTAGTGAAGCGTCGCGTAATTGTAACCGTGATAAAACCAAAGTGTTTATATGAAGGACAAAAGTTCCTTCTTTCAATTTTAAAATTTAAAGTTCCACGACTCAATTTTAACTTGCAATGTAATTGCAATATAATTTTATTTTCAATAGTTCCTTTTGAAATCGAGTGTTTCATAATTTGTAGTACACATTTGGAGACAATTGATGTGTAGGTAGGTGTGTTATTTTAAATCTAATCTAAAAATCAGTACATCTACACGTGATAGAATTTTCCTATTTTTTCCCGGATTCAGTTCCCAAAAATCTATTTTGTGCCTCTACGATTTTGTGTCTCTATTAGATGTTTGCTATTTTGGCTGAGGTACAGTCTAAATATTACCAGACCGTATATACTACTAAATTATTATTGTTTCCAATGGCCGGATCATCACGGCGATCATCATCACTTCTATTCATTAATTAAAGTTGGATTAACTATCTGATTCCAACAAATTAGTCCTGGTGGACAGTGGATGGTTTTCAAGAGACACTACTTCTCCTTTTGATCCTTAAAGGTTATTCTTGAAGGTCACCATATGCATCTCTGCCCGTGTGATGTATGGTACTTCCCTGCTTCGCGAAGGTCCCCTCCCCGACTCATTTGATGTACGAGTACAAACATCAAACCCGCTCATGTCTTACTATTCAGCCCATTCCCATTCCTTGATCTCCGTCTCATTCTCGAAAAGTCATTAACGTTTCAAACTGTGTAAACATCCCGTCTGGACATGAAAAATATAAAGCTAGATTCTTCTTTTCTATCGTTTTCCCTTTTTCTCCTGCCTTTTGTTCTCAGTCGTTGAAATGCTTCACTGCGCCCCATTATCTCTGGAGCCCCTTCCGTCGGTAAAGACCGACGGTCCTGTCCAATTTTTCTACTTCTGTCATCTCTTCTATTGACTCATCAAAATTTGGAGCATTACTTACCTTTAATCTTGCCGACATTTTGTGAAGCGTAATTTTCGCTTTGAATGCAGAATATAACCTTCCTATTGATCCTTAATTTCAGGATATTATCCTCATTCAAATCTTAATTCCTGATGTCATGATTTAGTAATCTTTAAAAAAAATGATCAATTTCAGCTAACTTGGTGTAGCTGCCATTTAGGATTCCAGTCGTTCGAGAACAATTCAATACCTCAAGAGATGAGGTACTTCATATGAATGTTATTACAGATGAAATACAAATGTCGAAATCAGGCATTTCGATCATGCCTTGTGATTTGTTTATGACATTAGGCGTGCGCTTATCTAACCTTTCAATAACAGTTTCACTTTCCTCGAAGGTCCACCTTTCAGCGGAATGAAAAAGCTATAATAATCAGATCATAATTTTCTTCAAACTGTACTCCATTATTATATACCATTGAATCGTATTCGTGTTCAACGATTTTCAAATGGGAAAGTTATCAATATCTTTTGGGTACCACTCACAAACTCGAAAAAACAATGGCAACCCTACTCTTATTGGTTTACCTTTTATTTAGGATTTCTAAGATCCTGTTATGTGGATGTGCTCAATTTTTATCGTGGAAACCCACCCCGAAACAGGTTCTCTGGTCTGTCGTTCCAGGCGCTGGATGCGTTATGTTCACGAAGTATTGACTCAAATCGTATTTCTGAATGGTTGTGACTACCCATGCTGATCTGCCACATTCTTATCCTATTAAACCATGGCCCAATAAACAAGTAAGGACGTGCGTCATGGTCACAGAGGGATTGGACTCCCTCTGCCTCGGAGGGAGCGCATGGAAAATGCATTCTGAAATTGTATTAAGACCACGAACAATGTCTGAACCTACGGTCTGCCGTCCACGAATTATCCGTCAGGCACCCCAGACGAGACGTCTTGGAAAAAAACGTCGATTTTTTTTTTGAGATTGTTCCACAAAATAGAATGCTTATTTTGGTCCAGGAGAGAAGAAGGACTCTCAAATAGGTATACAGTCCGCAGTTCAACTGTTATTGTTAGCTGTGTGAATGGAAAGTCGTTCGTCACCAGAAGAAGCTGGAGACCACCCCAATCTCATGCACTTGCTGCGCCCCTTGCGGGCTGCGATGGCAAAGACAACTTCTACAGTCAAAAAGTGGATCAGTTTTGGTGCAGAACAGCTTTGTCGTATCTGAAAATTTGTAATGGTGCCATCAAATTCGTCACACTTTTCTCATGTACCTAGTAATGCAAGCATTAGATTTTCCTATGTTCTCCCGAGTTTCATTTCCGACTAGCAGTGGCAAAAAGTGTCAATCCTCGAAACAATAAGCTGGTCAAAGGTATGCAAACACAACCCTCCCATTACAAACTTGTACTGGGTACTTTATTTTTATCCAACGTTCGTACAATTGTTATAATTAGTTTTAATCAAAGAAGAAATATTTTTTTCAAATTGATATAAAAATGTACTCAAGTAACTCTAGTACTAATTATTTACCTCAACTATATGGTAAAGATTATTATTCTTACGTATTTTAGAAATCACTGTCAGCTTTGACTTGAAACTATTGGATGGTCCGCAAATATTTTGGTTACTTGTTAGTGGTCCTCCCCTTCAAAAAGGTTAAGAACCCCTGAACTATACCATCAGGATTCAATAGAATAGAAGTAGATGACCTGTTCAATTCTGATTTGATGCGGAATTATTCTCTTCCTTCTCGTCTGCTCATACAACGTTGTTCACATAAACGATTTCATTGCTGTGGTATTCACCTTTCGTTTTATATTGATACAGCAAAATTAAGAGCTTCAACCAGGTGTTTTTCAGCCTCATACTGAAAGAATTATTATAGATGGATTGTCATGTAATTTCTATTTATCAGATCTGCCTCACCATAACTAAGTTAATGTTAAAAAACAATCATTACAAAAAATATTCATCTTTTTGGGTTTGTGCCTCCACGTCACCGCATTATTATCTCAAACGAACAATATTATCTAAAACCTCGTCAGAAGAACCTTTTTTTTATAGAACTCTGTTTATTTTCCGCGATACAGGATGTAATTTTTTTCTTTTTCGCTGTTCCTCCTCACTTTCGTTTGAAGGAGGGCTAGCATGATAAAAAGTGCACGGTATAAAAAAAAGGAGGAGGGAAGTACGCTGGAAAAAGGATAGAAGAATAAAAAAAGATTTCCCCGGATTTCTCATTCTCTTCCGGGCTTCTTTCTGACGAGTATAACGCGGCTATAAATGGTTCCATTATGCGCATTAAGAACTGAGAACCTGAAGAGTTGTATGGGATGTTTAAAAAAAACCGTGCAAGGCTTTTTACTTGACGTCTAGTGCTCAGCGCCCCTTCACCGCTTCTTCAGTCCCTTTGGATTCCTTACCCATTTTCACCCTCATCCGGGGGTCCTTTTCTTTTCAACCCCCTTCTCATCCTATTCCTAACAACAATCCTGCTTTTTAGACGTAACTCCTTCCCGTGATCTTTCCCTCCGCTTTTATGTAAAGTTGCAGATCGACATAACACTCCAAAATGTTCTCGAGAACTATATTTGTATATGTCCGGATGACCACATGTTCTAATCATTGTTCCTTTTTTGTACTCTATTATATAAACCTTGTCATAAACAGTAAGTTCTTCTGCCATGACTGGCCCTCTTTTATGTGGTAACTCCAAGACCATTGAAGCATTCCTACTGTTTGTGCTGTGATTTTTCATAAAATTGAGAGGCAATGAAACATTCGATCAAAAAAGTCCGTGATGGGTGTGTTTGGCCCTGACACCTGAGTACAAACCATTTTAGCACCAAGGGATAATCTCCTCAACTCTTAGAAGGGGTAAAAACATCATCATCACTTATTACAAGTAATAAGTATATGCAATATTTTGCTCCATTGCAAAAACCTGTTGAAAAAGGTATTTACGGAACAGTATTGCGGACGAGTACTTCATGCATAACTCTCTCAAGTATTTTCGTTTTGTCGATCTAGGAGATTCCAATTCTGTTTCCAATTTACAGACATCATTCATCTATTCTCATCATGAACTCTAATACATAGATAAGATACTAATGATCCGTTCACATAGTATGAATTCAGTTTGTTGATAACTACATTGGTTGAGTTTCAAAACACTTTTTCTTCCCACCCTTCATCCCTTTGTAAACAGTTACGAAAATAACGTGAGCATTGTTGAAAACCTGGATATTAATCTATAACCTTCATAATTGTTTAACGTCTCGAATAGCCTGACTTAGCGTAAAAGAAGCTCTTTTGTGGAATCAAAATATGTTTGCTTCTGCTCTCACCTGTTCCACCCCATTTTTCTGATTGAAATTTTGTGACTCAATAAGAGTCAACTGTATTGCTTTGCATAACTAGAGGAAGTATTTCTTCGTAGTACTTGATGGGGTAAATGAAGGCAAGTAGAGAGCTGTATTCGGAATGAGTTAAGCGGAAGTAGATCGGCATTTTAGAATTAGCCAATCACATAGTGATTGTATGTGTGGCAGTCATTAATCCTAGTGGTTGTACATACTGTCTACCTATTGATGCGTTTAAAGTAACAATTTGACTAGTACAGCTGACTGCCAAAAGGTTTCCAAGGTTACATCACCTTCCCCTCTTTAAATTGATGTATGCGCATATTTATTATGAAATTGAACGGAATATATCTTCTAACAATACAGGTATAAATGGGTAAAACCTTAAAATCTTCACAAATACATCAGTAGTCACGTGGTTTTCTTTAATTTGTGCAGCTCCTTATAAATGTACAAAAATAGGTTAATTAAAAAAAGGGCAATAAGTAGTCTTAGTTAGAACAATGATGAAGCAACCGAGAGAACTTCTAAAACTAATTACAAAATTTATCTTGTTAGCTTTCTGGTTCGACCACACGCAGGGACGGGTGCGTGAAGAAGATAGAGGAGGAAACGCTTGCGTGAAGATTTTATTTTTGTTATTGCAGCCAGCGATCTGTTCAGAGAGAGCTAGAGGTAATGGCCCTTAGTTACCTATTCGCAGCTGCGCTCAATGAACAATGTGGGAGGAATTAGATTTGCTCATAGTTACTCTATAAATTCAAGGTCACATCTTTGTGATAACCCCCTTTTCCCATTAGGCCTTTAGGCTTTTCATGAGGATGTAAAAGAACCCATATTGGACCCTGAGGTAATGACGGAATGTTTTGAGATTGGGACCTGGGTGGCTATCTTGCTCCTATCTTGCTTGATATTTGCAAAATTTGAATTGGTGCTGGAATAGGTACTCGGGTACATTAGCATGGGAGCCTTCCCCGTGGTTATAGGAGGAGTTAGGTACTCTTTATGCCGCTTAAGCATCTGTTACGGTTTTATAGGAAGATACTGCGGAATTTTTTGAAGTAATGATTTAATAATGAACACAAATCTTTCAGCGTGACCATCAGAACGCGGGATGTTGGGAGGAAAAAATTTTAAGGTGCTTGAGTGTCTCTCTCGAATATTTTTTAATTTTGAGCTCGAAAATGGAGAATAATTATCTGCTATTAAAGTTCCATGCGTTCTGAAATGGAAAAATATCTCCAATAAAAATTTAGATTCATTTGCAAAGTTGTATGATAGTACTACAGTTGCTTCCGCACATTTTGAAAATTCATCTGGATCTTCTTCATGTGTATTCTTTCAAATGGATGAGTAGTTGTTGACCATGAGCAACAAGATCTGGGCTCTGGGTTGTGTGGTGAAAGCTCGGCACAAATGCCACAACATTGGGGAAAAAATGCTATTGCCTTATCGATACCAAACCTCTGTTCATATGGCCAAGCCATCGCTTTCATATGGGATACGTATTGTGCAATAGTACAAACCTATTTAAACATACGTGTGTTGCGATGTTACCCTAGAAAAACTAAATAAAGGAGGGTAACCATTTGTAATACTCGCTGAGAGAGTAATTCCTTCCTATCTTGAAGTGTTTCGTGAGAAGATGTTATAAATACATCACATCAGTCCACCCACATCCCTGTCATGATCTTCGCGATTCTCACTTTGAAATACAGAAAGAAAAATCCCTCTCATGAAAACAACCCCTTTCATAATGACATTGCCGTTCTTGTAGCCTCGACTGCCGTGGTTGAGATGTATATTTCTCCAGTTGTATTACCTTATCGTTATAACCTTCTAGTTCATTATCCCTTCTTTGTTCATAGTTTTCAATAATGATCCTCAGTAATCTACCAAACAAAGCTTTGTGCTCACAAATATTTCCGTTGGTTTACCATGAAAAATATGTTGATTCCGAAAATCGAATTAGAACACAATTCTTCGGACGAATCCAGTGCTTTTCTTTAAAACGTTCTCAAAACGCTGTAAGATGCCAAATTTTCTTTTCCGTTTCCTGAATGCTTCTTGAAACTCTACATTATACTCGTTTAATTTTGAAGGTAGGAACAATAGTTACAAATAGTCGAATGCCATAGCTCGAAAAGTGTTATGATAAAAAAATGCCTTCCATCATTTATAGTAAAATACTAATACCTCACAGAAAAATTAAACTCCCTAGATGATGTGTTGGTTCTTAGTGGTCCGAGCCCAAAGTGGTCCAAAATCAGTGAGCTTTCTTAATTCAATAACTGTTGAACGGGTGGTGCTGACCCGTAAAATTTGGATCGGTGATTCATTTGGCGATACATTTCTCATTAAATAAATAAACCTGTTAAGAAAAAAGGCCGTTAATCTGGAAATGGATTTTCTCAACCTTTTTGAACTCTCGGATCTATTAACATTGGTTAGTCATGTTTTGGTTACTCTAGCTTTAGGCCTTTATAGAACTAATTGTTTACGAATCATTGTGGCACAAGGAGGAACGGAAGCTGTGCAATGTTTTGAAATTACGTTACTAATAAAATACCAAGACAAAGTGTACCCTTATCATCATGAGTCAATATAATTAACATGATGAATGATTTCTAATTTTTTAAATTATTTTTTTTACTACATCTACCCTTCTGGTGAATGCAACTCGCCTTAAATTCTAGTTTAGTAGGCTTGAGGAGATGCTTAATACACACATATTCCTGATTATATTACAGAAACAATATTAATTGACATCGTAAAGGCTTTTTTACGATTTTTTTTTTTTTTTTCGTTCAAAAATGGGTTGCAAAAAGAAACAGTCCCCTTTCAAACATATTTTTATTTCCAATATTCTCATTTTCATGTTGTCAACGTAGTTAATCCCTTTGTTCCGTGCACAGTGATCAATACGACTAGGATATAATCTTGTAATATAGCATTTCACCGTGATGATACACATGTCTGAATGCGATCATGTATTGCCACCTCCGTGACAGCCTTCAAATCCCCGATTTACCGCCCTTATAGCGATACTCCCGCCCACATCTGTTTTTAGCTGGAGGGACCTAATCTGGGAAACCCTCTTCACTCCTTCTTCCTAATTGGTTTATCAAGTCGTTAGAGCGAAGCTACCTGCCAATTACTATCTTTAATTACTCCCAACCTCACCCTCGTTTGCCGCCTTCCATCTCCCGTTTTTCAATAACTCCGTCGCTGCCAAAACCAACCCCTTTTTCTCAACGATTGTGAAGGGTGAGGGGGGGGGGGGTTACGGAGGTGTGGGCAGAGGGGTTTTCGGAAAGTCGATTCTCTCAAGTTTTTATTACCTACCACTCCTGATGGGATGTCGCGGTTGACGGAAGGCGGGTAATTGAAAATCGACTTTATAATGATTCGCGGCGATGTGTAACGTTGATCAACGACGTAACTCAGTTATGAATGCTCCACCTATCAAGATCCGATCTCAGCCTATCTCAATCTACCAGTGACAACTACATGTTTCTTAAGTTCAGATTCATATATTTCGAGAAAATAAGGGGATGAAAGTTAAACCTAAAAGCAATCTTCGGAAATTTCAAAAATGCTGCCAATATGGTGGTGGAAATGTATCAATAGTGATGAATTCGAACGCAGTTGATTTGTCAATAACAAACTGACGGCATACGTGAAGAAAATTCTAAAATATTAACGATTTTTTAAAGGACTATCAAAGGTAATTCCGCAACCCACATAATTCTCTGCAGTTCATCTATTCTTCAGACCGTTGTTAAATTTAAAGTTATTGCGTTAGAAATTGCCGATAATCCAGGACTTCAACAGTGTTTTTTATAAATTTCTCTAATAAATGGAAGAAAAGTTCCTGTTCGAATGCCATTGGTTTTAATTGGTTGTTCCCCTCAATCTACGATAGTTGAATCAATCCTGAATGATACCCAGGTGTATCATAATTTATCCAGCACCCTTGAATGTGTGCAGTTCCTCTCGCAGCGCCGTATACGGCACCTTCAATAATGGGTAATACATCTGAGTCTTGAGGTATTGCCTAATCAGGAGACAGTAGGCGTTCCATTTCTTATGACTTCCCCTGTTCAATCAAGTAGTAAGCTGAAACTTTTTTTTTTTTGTTTTTTGTAGTGCTGTAAACAGTTATATAATATAATAAATAGTTGATAGTAATGATATACAGGGCCGTGAAGAGAGAATCCTGGCCTAGGGACAAAATTCATCTAGGCCCCTTAAAAAAAATATATTAAGCCATTTTGAGAGACAGGAAAATTTAAGGAATTGTAATTTCGAAGCGAAAATTAAGAATGATCGAGTTCTACTTTGTATTTGTATATTTATTAAAATCCTGTATTGATCCTTCCAAACCCCATTAAAATTAAATAAGGAAGCTTTTAAAACTTCAAACGACCTTAAAACTACCAAATGCCTACAAACGAGTGCACATACAAGAATATACAGGCACTTCATTGAACTGCATATTCACCTCCTAATTGGAAAAATTAAATTTATTTAAGGTGACATGGTGACAAGAGCAAAAACTAGATACGTTCATAGCGACCAGAAATAATTGACCGAATTATAAACTTGAAAACTTGGTATTATAGGTACATTTGAATACATGAGTAGCTACTTTAAATTAAGCCGAAAAATGATTCCTGATTGACGAATAGAAACGATAATTTTTCAGTCTTTGTTTAATGACTAGAATCATCCTCTAGAACTAGAATCCTCTCCTCCCCTCTTTGTTTACAAAAAAACGAATTTCTCAAGATAATCCGGACTTCCCTAATACGAAGGCCGGGCCTGGAGGCATTGGGTACAGTGCCTCCCTCCCCCCTCTATTCGGGGCTGTATATCTATATTGAATCTGCATTGACCTTATCCGTTGATCCGTTTGAAATGTCCAAGATGATATTACCGACTGAGCTAATTAAAATTGTATGGTCTCGTTTTCAATTTACTGCATATATACATCTAAAAATTATTAAGTTACTTCGGTCCGGACATATTGAAAGGGGATGTATATACGCAGAAAATATACCTTCAAAAAAAATATTTTAAACTTCCGTTCGAGAATTCGTAGCACAATATTGAGGGGAAATATGTTTAGACGTTTAGGTGTGATCACTTCATAGTGTGAATCCTTGACTCCGCACCAGAGAAAGCCAAACTAGCGATTTCTGCTCTCACAGACTTTGGTGACTTCGGGAACGCTCTATATTAATAGATTCTGAGTAGACAGAGCGACAGATAGACTAGTTTAGCGAGGCGCTTTGGAAGACTTACCTACTAAACTCACGGATCCAGACTTCTTGACTAAGTTTACTCGGAGATAACACTGTGGGACTCGTGAATGCCACCGCTAACACAGCTCCTTCATGTCCCACTGATACCGTCTCCACAATTTCCTTCGACAGGAGCGCGAACAAGGAGGTTCACCTTTTCCACGGCAGCTGGCTGCCCCAGTTATTGCCTAAAGAACTTCCACCCCTTTTCATCGTCGGTCGGAGTCGTTTTCAATATCCGCGACACGTCCCTCTACCGACCGCCGAGCTACCCCGCGGGGCCCGGCGGAAATTACGCTATCATGGCAGAAAACCCCATCGCAGAAGCCTCCTCTTCAATGATTCCGTTCTCCCATCTTCCATCCCCAACCTTCAAGGCGGTTATGGACCACGCGATATGTCCGGTCGTGGAGTTAGATACCATCTCCTCAAGTCATTATAAGTTGTAGAGCACTCGTAGATACAAAGTTTTGTTATCTCGGTTGTTGTGAATATCTTCGTACACATCATGTGTATGAAATGTACCGAAAAAGCAAAACTTTTTACCTATTTACGTCTTCGATGAATCTTCAATTCTAGCGATTTATACCGAAACTACGTAGCCCTCATATTAAATTTGACCAAAAGTCCGAATGTATTTTTCCCTAATCATTTATTTTTTCTACCTTCAAAAAATTGTGTTTCCATTCATTTCTTCGATCTTAATCAATTAATGAAGCATCAATTAAATGCAACCGTGATAAAATAATTTGATGTTATAGTCGATGTATACAGGTTGTCTATAGTTAGGATTGACGAAAGTTCAAGGATAAATTTGGCTAAAAAACTATTTGGCTTAAAAAAGTGCTTATTAGAGGTTTTAGCATGGAACCTAACTGGCGAAAAGTCTTTTGTTTTTCGGGAACTGTAACTAGGAACGATATCGAGTGACGATGTTTTGCTTGTCGATACGGAACTAAGGATCGTGTAACGTGGTGTAACATATGTCACAGTGTTTTTTCTAATAGTGTTGTTATCGCAATAAAATCATAAAATACCTTCCTATCTGAAGACTGATTTTGTAGAATGATATCAGAATAGCTGAATAGGTTTGATCGCATTCTGCCAATTAAAAAAGTGAAATTAAACAGAATAAGAAAGATGGCTAAACCATGTTCCATGTATATTAAATTCCAGCCGTGGGCTTTCTGCGAAATTTTTCTTCACTCCACTAAATTCCGACTTTTTTTACTTTTAAGCTTTTTTCTTGTTTAAGGCATTGTGTCCCTAAAACAGGCATAACATCCTTAATTCTCAAAATAAACTAAAATTTGGTGGTATCATATGGAAAAGTAAATTTTAAACTTAGTAAGAAAATAACCGTTTTTCTGGCTCACCATCACTTTTACACTCATTACCTTTCACCTAATGGAAGCCAAGGCCGAGAATCGGTAGATCTGGAGATTGTTTGGAATTAGACTTGGAAAATTTAGTTCATTCTAAATGAAAAAATTTGTTTCCGCCATCTCAAAATCGGTGGGCTAGAAACTGGTGGTCTACTAAGATCACTGAAATGGCACATTCCAAAGTTTTTTTCTAGTACGGAAGTAAGTTGCCATAAGTTTCAAAGTTGGTGACCATACAGAGAAACAATGCAATTTGTTCTCAAACCTGTAAATTATTTTTCAAAACAAGGTAGTTATAAAAAGTTGACAATCAAACTTATTTTCACCGAGTTCTCTCCTCCTCCTATTTGGACGTGTGCGCTTCAAAACATCTGTCCACTTCAATATTGGTGTGATACAAATCTTCCTAGGCTCATTTGAGTCACTTCAACTACTTTCTAAGGTTTATAACGAGCTGCTTTTAGCGCTGATCCCCCCCCCCCCCCACTCCTCATCAAACGTGAAAAGCCATTTCTTAAACTTGTCTAACATTTATGAGTTTGTGCTTTAAGTAATTTGGAAAAGGTGAGAGCTAAAATTTCGTCGACTTGAACATTAGAGAGCAATTACCTCCGAGTCAAATGAGTTTTATCGACGAGTCGGACCAATATTGAAGCAGCCAGTCGAGTTTGATCAGTTTGAGCCTGGGTAGAGTGTGGTATTGATTTATTAGCAACGTAACTGATTGGGGGTCGTCTAAAATCCAAATCCACATATTCTCTGAAAATTGCGTCAAAATTGGATGAAAAGTGTATCAATTAAACTTGTTGATTGCGAACATTTTGATCTTATAAAGACCTTACACAGACCCCATGATCCGCACTAAATCATTCGCGTCGAAATCGTGGAAACCCATGTCAAGGAAAACACAGAGTTTGTTGCAAAAAGTAACCCAACAATAAGTTATTGTAGGTAATAAGTTATTGTTCTGTTATTGATTATAACCTAACCGTCAAAATCGATTTAACGTTCTAACTCTATTAATTTTTGTGGATATAGACGACGTTTTTTCCACAATTTCTTTGTTTTTGTTGATACCATGATCCTTGAAATATGTTTGATTGATAGACAAATCAAACATTTAGACTCGACAAACAAAGAGAGAGTCGGATGTTTGGCGGGCATCAAAACCCATCTCAACCCGTCTGCCTCCGAAGGTCTCTAACTGAGATCCAACAGTTTTGACCTCTGTGTTGCAAAACATTTGCATATTCAGGGGCCTCGACATCACCATTCACCCGTTTCCCTCATGGGTTTGTGCGGGAGCTTGAGGGAGCTCCCACGTAAAACGGTTCAAATTGATTGACACTTTCACGTCCCTGGGCAACGCTGCTGCCAATCAACTTCGTAGTTTTTCTCCTTTCGCCTCCATAACTTCTACTTTCTTTCCTTTTGCGTTACTGAGCTAAACTTCTCCCCTTCCAGGTCGAGCTATTGTTTGTATTGATGATCCTTCTCATGACAATCCATATTAGTTTTTCACCAACCTTTTACCAACCAAACATCCAAAAAATCAATGACATGAACTTGCACAATTTTTGTATTAAAACGCTCATATTTATAATTTTTACATTTATAATTCTGCAGTTGAAACTCCTTTTGCTACTCGCTCTTTTATTGCCCTTAATTTAAGGGCTGGAGGGGTGAAACAAAAGGAAATGTACTCTATAGAACGTGTACAATATAAGTCAATGATAAAATAAAATATTAGTGGTTTGCCTCCCTCCAATGCAGTCGTACTAAGAAAACAACATAGAATAGCAAAACAACAAACATTGGTAGCCAATAATAAGTAAGGTTGTTCTACACTGTTATTTTCTAGATACTGAAGTGGAGTTTCATGCATCTTCATTCCATTGTTATGAGCTTGAAGACCAATTTTCCATACGATTAAGAACTGGAGCGAGTAGAAGAACGAGTGATGAGTGAATGAGTTCATGTTTGAAACACATTTATTTTTTCAAATTTGCTACTAAGGCCTATTGCACAATAAACTAATAATATCAGTGAATTTCACAAGTGTATTAGTTCTAATATTATTTGTGCTAATATTTTCTGTTGCTCATTGCCTAAGAACTCACTAATAATATTAGCGAAGTTTTACATTCCATGAGCAGAATATATTAGTCAGGTGATCGAGATTACCATTTACGACAATGTTATTCGAGACTCAGGTTATGACGGTACATTCTGTTATTGTTTCCGCTTTCCGTGCCATCTTTCTTTTACTTTGTTGATCAAAATGAAACGCGACGACAAACGTAAACTAAAACTTTGTGTTCTAAGTAACATTAAATTGAAGAAGGAAGTGTTATTCGGCGCGTTTTCTGACATGGGTGGTGCATCTATTTTGATTGATCCCACCAATCACCCGAGGAAAACTAGCGATTTGATAGAATCTTCCAACTTCATGCTCAAGGTCTTGAGGGAACGTTACTTTACGTGGGAATAAACGGACGTTTACTCCTGCAACAACTCTTTTCACTGCACGGCATACTGTGCTTTTGCGAATCCCGTGCATGTCAGCAATGGTGTGGTACTGTCCACCACTGCCTAACCAGTGGAAAGCTACACTCACTTGCTGGTACACGCTTAGTGCACCACTTTTCCGGGTTTGATGAGCGAGGAGAGGTCCGATTTCATCCATGATTTGCTGCTTGAGGTAAGACATGCGGAATCGCTCCGCTCCTTGAATTCGAACTCCGCCACGAAATCAAAATTTACTCTAGATTTGAACACCTTCCGTCTTCGGTTGTGTGGATGGTGATTATTCTCTTCATCGGAGGAAGAAGAATTGTAAAGGAAATCGTCCAACATGTTAAGGATAGCAATTTGAAAAATACTAATAATTATCAAATACAAGAGAACTTGCACTAGTAGAAGAATTATTAGCGTTCACTAATATCTTGATCAACGCTAATATGTTGTCAGCGATTGTGCAACGGTTACTAATAATATAAGCAAAAAACACAAATAATAGCCGCTTGGACTAATATTATTAGTACTAGTGAATTGCGATTGTGCAACAGAAATTACAAGTTGATAGTAATTTTGCTAATATTATTAGTTACTATGGTATTGTGCAGTAGGCCCCTGATGTAGTAAATAATAAATTTTCTCAACCTTGAATTCTGCGAATAATAATTCTGTTGGATACATTCTACTCTATTCCTTCCGGCTACAATCTTGCCCCAAAACTCCTTATTTATGCAAGACTGCAACTTAGCAAAATAAAACATCTTTTTTACTGAAAATAATGGAAATAAGTATTAATTTGTTGACAACAATTCCTTATTTGTTTGTAAGTACGTTATTTCCGTTTATCGGCTGGCATTATTTGATCTGTTGATCCCACCTTTTGTGAATAGTATCCAATTTATTGGGGTGTTAGCTTTACTAGTGGGAAATATAACATTGTTTTTGAGTAAGCAAACGCTTACAAACTCATCTTTCACCTCGGGTTATCACACAATGTGTCTGGTGTCACTGGTGGTTACATAATATATTTTCCTATTTCGGATTCAATCGCGGCTGTGCGTGAAGGCGGACGGGGGTTGTCAGTTATGCGGCAGCCGCGCCGTGTTGAAATCCATTTTCCAGGTCTTTCGGTAAAGGCTTGCTTCCCTCCGCACAACTGGAAAACCTTCCATGTCCCCTTGTCTACCCTACTGTCACGGAGGGGGTTTTGAAGACGTTGCATCTTCGTGGGATGACGGCAAGTCGGGAAGGCGCCAGGCCGTGGAGACTGAGGATGGATGTTGATGGTGGATGCGGCGGGGGGATCCGCTGAATCGTAAATCTTGCTCTTCCCTTCTCTTCCGCGTCAACTTCGTGACAATTCCACCGAGCATTTCCAGTGTTCTCGCGGAATGTTATCACCCGACCGCCAAACTTCTGTTTGAGTGAGCGACAAGGGGGTTCGATCTCCTATTTTTAATACTTTTTTTCTGACCCCATTCTCGTTACACGAAAGACAGAACCGATAACACAATAAAATAAATACAAAGTACAAAATAATAAAGTGAACTGTAACCCAGGTGGTAAATAAGGAAAGACATGAAATTGAAGCTAATAACAGGTTCGGGGAAAAAATATTATGATAAGATGCAACTTCTACAAACTACTATGAAGGCAAGAGCGAATAGAATTTAAAAATCGAAAAAAAAAGTCTGTATGTGGAGATTGGTTGATTAAGAGGTTAGGTTCTCTGGGTAATCTGCGTTGTACAAATAATTTGTCGATGAAAAGCGAGCGGTGAAAACGATTTGTGCCCGAGAGCATGATCGAGCTACAGCAAGATTCACCTTGCTCAGAAGCGAAGGGGAGTCGACCTCTCCATGCATTAGTTTCCAAAAGGAATACAAATCCAAGAGGCGTCTACGATCACCAGGCCCCAGCATCCCACAGCCACGACCAATAATTCACTGAGTCCGGGGGAATATGAAGCTCAGAAATCAGCGGGTTTTAATTCGAAACACCATTTTGTCCATGTTTCGCTCATGAGACCAAAATTTGATTCTTCCTGTTACAATTTTGTCTCTGCTAAAGCATGGTGCAACAGATATATCTGCCATAGGTAACATTTTTATCATTAAATGAAAAACCATTCCCATCGATTTTGGTGCCTACGTTTGCGTTATTTTGCTGCATTATTGTTTTTGTTTTGATATCATATGCATAGAGCACGTAAATCTGTTCTCAACCAAAATACCTATTTGGATTGATCAGTTGAACATATTTGTGTGCCTCCTATTCAATAATTGTCTGCGTTCATGTGAAACACGCACACTTTGGAGCGTAGTAGAAATTCAAATCATGAACGCAAGTGAATTGAATCAGTGGCACAAAATTTGCAGCGGATTTTTTTTTTTTTTTTTTTTTTTGGTTTTCCAAATTTTTTTTTGGTTATCAGAATGCTTCAACTCGTGTATCGGCTACAAAGCCTTTTAGGAGTTCACTCCTGTATCCACATTACTACATCACTCCGTCACTAGGTTACTGATATCAACACCAAAACAATAATAAACCAAAATAACGCGAATGTTGGCACCAAAAATCGGGCCATAGATCGAGAATGGTTTGACAATACATGGACATGGGGAGGGGCTTCATTTGATCTAACCTCAGGAAACCTTGAAAATAAGTAAATTTAAGCCGCCTTGACTTGTTTTGGGGTTTTTAGGGATTTACATAAAATTTGACACGCCATTAAAGGGCACTTTAAATTGAGTGAGAGAGCTGGCTCAAGAATGGGGCGATTTTCGTCGGACCAAGATAGATTTTTCCTGAAAATGTCAGCTCTTTTGCTCCAGCCGTTTGGGAGAAATCGTGCGTACGGCGGACGGACGGAAAATTTTTATTGCAGATTCGGATTCTACACCCTTTGAAACGTAAACCATGAAATTTTCAGGGGGGATTTAAAAACATTACATGGTTAAAATTTTATTGTCCTACGTTAATAAGTCGCACTTGCTGACCAATAGAAAATAAAAGCTACAAATTGGCGCTTGATTGAATGAGAAATAAAGGATATTTTCTAAACTCTCAGTTAATTCTCTCATGCAACTACTGGATTGCTTATTTTAAATTCGACGGAAATATTACAATAGTGAAGAAGACCCTGTTTGGTTGTTAATTAGGATGATGGTTTAGGAATGTAGGAAATTGTGAAGTTGCCCAACCATATATGGTTGATCTCTTAACACTGTAACTTCCAGGAACCTTGTTATGGACAATCCATGATGTTTGCTTCAAAAAACCTATAAATTAATTCATGTTTCATGTTAGATCAGATGTTAGAATCCAGCGAGGGTAGTTTGGACGATAAAACATAATTTGTAGTTCAGTTCACTCTTCATCTGATTCACAGTTATGTTGATGATCTTCTTTTACTTCAACTTTTATACCACTTATCTTGTGGAGCAAGATTTTTTCACTTTCTTGATTTTTTAACGGAATCTTGTGAACTTCGTCCTACAGGTCAGACGGTGTAATTCGACATTTGTTAAATATTTCATGTAAACGTACATCATCAAATTTTGGAGGATGTTATCCATCTTTATAAAGATGAAATCAACGTTTTACAAACAACATTGAAAATAATCAACCTAGAGTAAGCAGGATATTTTCAAGTATTTCCGCTGGCCCAATCCGAGAGAAAGCCCTAAATTAGGCCTCCCGTTTAATTAATCGTTTTGTGGAAGAAACTTCGTTTTCCAATGAGCCAGCTACCAGACATTATTCCTCTTCTTTTTACAGCTTCCATCTCCATACATCCCTCATATTATTGATTCCTGAGAGATGATTCCTTTCTGATCATTAATCACATCTTGTTGCTGCTTTACACAGTGTATTCTTCCAAAACAACAAGCCATTATTTGTTATCTCATCGAAGTTCATCGATTTGCTGCCAAGATCAAAATTATCGTTCCCCCCTTCCTTCCGTATAGCGGCCGGTGAATGATTGCTACATAAAGATACGCATCGTTAAAAGAGGCTTTAGGAAAAGAAAGGGTAGGAAGAGGAATGCGAAAAAAACCGCGTACAATGTTATGGATGTCGGATATCCCGGGGATTGAGTTATGCGAGGAAGAGGGGCATAAACCGTTGGAAAGAATTTCGAGGAGTAGATACGACAGTTCGAGAGGTTATCTATCGTATCTTATTGGATTCCATTGTGACCTCCTTGGCCTGCCTGCTCCCCCACCCGCCTCACCTTCATTTCATCCTTCCCACTCGCGACCGCCTAAACACATTCTCAAGCAGCTCTTTCCCATCTGTCGCTAGTTTCCTGTCCCCAGAATCACAGTTTCAAGCTCGATTTCAGTTTAGTTTTCGAATTAGCTTCGTTTTTTAATTACTTTAACTCTTAAAATTTAGCTCAATTTTATGCAATTGATGCAATTATTTGCCCACATTTCAAGGTGTCGTTATGGGACCGCGGTTCAAGTTTACTCTCCATATCAATAAAGCCTCCAACAGTAATGTAAGTGATATATCCATTGAACCCTCTTTTTACTTTCAATTCACTCAGTTCCCTGTCAGACACACACATAGTTCATAACAAACACAGTTTGTTCTTTAAGAAACATGTGTGACCTCTTCAGCCTTGCCATGTTCGCATGACGAAACTACTAACATATGTTTCTCGAAATTATCGTTTTGGATAAAATTTGGTTCACGTAGGTTCATTTTGGTCCTGTAGCCAGGAATAGAGATAGTCTGGTGTGGACCGACACGAGTATTATTATTGTTATAATGTAACCCTAGTAGGATAGGAGAATATTCTATTAAAAGCGAAAAGAACTAATGGAACAGTTGTCAATCATCTCAATCATTATTTGGTTTTCTTGCCCAGCTGTGTTTTAACTGAATTATTAATTTCATGCGGTGCCTGGAAGTATCAGTGGAAATACCAATGAAAGAGCAATCATTCGAAGAAAGTTACAAGACGTCTCTATAATAAAAGAGTCGAAAACTTCTGTATCGAAATTTGTTTCTGGTCTTCTAAAACAATTCCTGGGATGCCCTAATTTGTATAAATATACAACTGTATAGTTTGTGTATTTCGTAAAAACACACAAATTGTACTGTACTGATACTATGTAATTCCGGTCGTATGTCCGTCCCTTCAATCATGGAATATGAAACCCTCTTCCAGTGTGATTTGTTATAAAATTGGATGATATTGTGTGCCGGAGATAGTTCAATTTGCCTTCAATAGACGGCGGCATGGTACATCAAACAAAACATGAACAATATAAAGTGCGGAATGAGAAACAAAATTATTTTCTCCGTCTGTTTAAACCAGTACAAGTTTTCAGTGACCTTCTTTAAGAGTAGTCTCAAAGGCTCTTTTATGAACCACTCGACGCAGATTGGTTTTGTTTCGAAGACCTTTCCTTTTCCTCAGGAAGTCGTTTCAATATCGTTTTGAGAGAGATGCTGTTTAATGAAGTTCTCAACTCCGTAATCTTATGTCTTCTTTCCCATTTTGCCCGAAGGACTTGCCGACTTCGAATTGACTGAATCGGTTATTGGTTATACCTGGCTTCTTTAAACTTGGTATAGTCTGGAGCCTTCTCAAGCTGAATGTGGTATTGTTGTGCTTGAAATCTTTGTACGTTCCAAGTCGCTGCCCAAGTACGTTCTCTGCCCAATAATCATACGAGAAAATTGTTTTCTTTTCTTTACTTCATCATTTTTTCTGAAGTGAAAGAATTAGAGATTTCTGAGCACATCTTCAGAGCAACTTGCCTTGGGGTTTAATTTCAGTAAGGTAGGTTCTTGGAATAATATCCTGAAATATTTCGTCAACGTTTTGCGCCCAAACATCTTTCATTTCTTATTTTTGTGGTGCCCAGACTTCCAAGTAGCAGTGTAGTCATTCGAACAATTTCGCTTCCGGCTCTTTTTCCGTTTTATGTGATTTTTGGATCATATGTTAACATTTCCCTGTTTTTCTATACACTATTTATACTGCTCTGGAACTCATTCATTATTCTGTGGTGGTTGGTTTTTTTGGCGTAAGTAAGGGCAGTTTTCATGTTCATCCCTAGTCGAATTATGGTGATTTACGCGGATATTGAATCATGGCGTTATAATTTGAACATTTTTCAAATCCTAATTATTGTTAAATAGCTATCAGTTTTTTTCATTCATCATTCAATGGCTGAACTATATTATTGTTTGTTATACTTGTTATTTATGTAACTAAAGTGTCACCAACTTTATGCAATAAGTTTCATTCAAACGTGTCGGTAGTTTAACCTTTGTAATATCTCTGTTTCAGGACGTTCAGAGCGAGATCGAAAGCCACAAAGAAGTCTTCAGCAGCCTCAATGGAACCGGGAGAAAACTGTTGGGGAGCCTTACGTCCCAGGACGACGCCGTCATGCTTCAGAGGAGGTTGGACGAAATGAATCAAAGATGGCACCATCTGAAGAACAAAAGCATGGCCATTCGGTGAGTTCCAACATGTATTGCAGATTACATTTCATATTCATTCAACAGGTTCCTAATAAAATTGTATAATAGAGTTATCCCTATTCATCACCCTGCATTCCTATTCATTGCAGTTGCAAACATCAAACAGTGCATAGTTTGAATGATGTAGATTATTTACCATATGCAGTAAGAGTTATTTTCCGAAGACCTGCGACTTGACTTGACCTTGTTTTCATCTGTCTTTTTCGTAAAGGACTGTTCGAATTCTGCTGTTCTTTGTAAAATTCAAGGTACACATAAAAAATGTATGATTAGATACTTCTTCGCAGGCCTACTGTGTCGATAGGACTATCGATATATCGACAGTTTCACACTAACGATACTATCGATAGTCGGCTGACTATCGATGTTTGAGGATACGAAATAACTCTGCCCGCTTCCCTTGAAATTTAAAGCTTCACTTGAAGGAAAGCTAATTCATTCCAAGAATTGAAAGGCATCAACCGTAGATCTATGGTTCCTCCTATTCACAACTCAAATTCATTGACTGGGAACAACAGTGGATAATAGAAAAGCAATGAGTCACTGTGTCAAGAGTCTCGGCTATTGTGTAAAATAATTTGTTCTGCATTTCCGTGAACTGATTTACCTTGGTAGGTTTGCTTTAGTTAGTTTTCTATGAAAATTTTTCCTTAGTTTAAAAAGACCCCCTTCCCCTTTCCTACCCGTCATACTCCGAGAATCCCTAATAAGTAAATCTTATTAAAAACCCTTGAAGGCATTTCTGATGAATATCACCCTATGCCAGTCTCTAGCTGGAGTTCATACTGTGAATGTTAGATCCGGAGGTGTGCTAACTCAAATTCCCCAACTAAGAGAAAGAAGTTAATAATAAGTGGGGAAATTACTGACCAATTACCGGGATTCTATTCTGTGATAAGTGGTAGAAATTGCTAAAGCTCTCGAAGGACCACTCCCGATTTATCTGGGAGAAACTGACCCATGGGTTGATACACCAAATTGAGACACCATTTTGAATTCGTGAACTTCTCACGCAGATATTTAATAAGTAAAGGAGTTGCATAAGATGTAGTGCAATATACCTACCTAAGAAGAGGTTGGAAGAGGCTGATCTATTTGCCGACAATGGGGATTAGGTCCAGGCGTTCCTGTTATTATTCCGTACTATCGATGCTATCGATACTATCGATAGTTAGTCACCGATAGTATCGAACTATCGATAGTGTCTCTCTATCGACTATCGGCCTTCCCTACTACTGTGTTTTCAGGCTCATTCGTGTGGTTACTAGGTTTCCAAATTAGATTGATGAAAGCCATATTCACGAAAAAGTTTTAAAATGAAGGTAGACGACATTGTAAAAGAATAGTAGGGCTGCTTTGTTAATTCCTAACAGTGCATTATATGCCTTTATCAAGATGTACCTTCGTCGATTGTTCGGGGTAAGGGTGTTCCCAGTTGCAACTTGGAAGATAATGGAAGAACCTGTTCAATTCAGTTGTTGGTAAACGCACTCATCCATTTGAAGGAGGGTCCATCACATTCGGGCTGTATGTCAGGATGATGTCTGGCTCCATAATGTAGCCGAGAAGTTGAATTAACCAGAGTAATGTTGTCCAAGATTAGTTCAAACCTGCCTTAGTTATTCCAATGTTAACATTTAAGTCGCTAACCTCTGTTTTGTCAAATCTCAATTCAACGGGAGGATTTGAACAATATCAATATGAATCATAATAATCAGTTGGAAAACTCCCATATGAATCCATGGGAGTTATTGTCCCCTCTCCATCAAACTGGAAACATCGTACAGGGAAGTTTCATGGAGGGAGATGGAGCTCCAGTTGGAACTAAATGCGGAAAGTGCTGCCATTTCGAGGCGTTAGCTGCACCTGCGCGTCATAATATAGAACACATTTTCACCCTCAAGTCCGTTCCGGTTCTGCCGTACTAGTCGTATAATGTGCTTCTGATATTAACAGCCGTCTTTCCTCATTTTTTCTGCACAAAAAGTTTAAAGTGGATTTGATTTGTTTACAATGAAGTATTAGTTGGTGTTTATTTTAGGCTATTTATTATCCTTTAGTATGACTGCATATGTACATGTACAGTGCGTGTATGTGTGTGTTGATTGGGTAAAAAGCGTTGATCAAAACATCTTCACGTAATGGATTGTTAGTACTGCCGTTGGTGGTTTGTTTTACTTGCAATCTCAATCGAAACCGTACTGAGGAAGAGATGAAACCAGTAGTCGTGTACAATCGCTTAATCCATTTCTATGTTTATCCTTATAGCCTCATTGTGGTTATTTTCGCCTTTCTTGGTGAGTCGCTGTTAATGAGCTTCCTCCCTCCATCATATTTTACGTTCGTTTAATAATTGTCTTGCACACTGAAATCTGCATAGCGTAGAGGGGTACAAACGCTTGCTTGTGTCCTATTTACACACCATCGACCACTACCTAGCGTAACGTCTCCTGATAATATAAGTCGTGTTTTTACCTCAAATTAAAACAAATTGAAGTGGCCATGGCTTACCTATTTCACATTTTCACCTCAAATCAATTTGATCAAAAATCGAATCGTTATTGAACGGTTTATCAAGATTAACTAGATGTGTTTGCTCAATAACTCGAGCTACTGTAACCAACATTAGAAGCAAACGACGATTAGGTAGTTTTCTATTCCGGTGAGCGTCTACGGTAACCAACATTACAACCAAATGACAAAGAAACAAGCGGCATTGTTTACTACATCTATTAATAACATAAATATCATTGAATTTCAACCAAATATCGACGACAAGTACGCAAGGCCTGCGTGATAAATCGAGAGCTTTCCAACGCATGGAGAACTATTTCTGTCCGTCGAAAACTGAACAACTTTCATTTCCCTAAAAACGGCTTGGTTGTACGTGAAAATCATCAGAAAAATTTCGTGACACATCCGCGTCAACTTTTTCGGCTAGTTATATCAAGGCTAAAGCATGTACGATGCTAAAATTCTGAAGTAGTCAAATATTCCCACAAACTGTGAGTGCTACTAGTTGTGAATTTGTTATAGTGCCACTCGATCTTTCGAGATCAAATTCAAAATTCAAATTAAAAAAAAAAAAAACGATATTAGGGATCTGGAAGTAGGCTGCAGAAGTTAGAAGAGTAATTACTGAAGAAATTGTGGTTTTGTCCACATTACTGTGTTTCCTTTGGCTTTTAGTGAAATCTGTTGCCAATTGTATACGAAGAGAAATCGTACTGTTGGGTCCGTGGATGATCATAATCGCAGTTGCCTTCTGTTTTGCCACTTAATGATCGTCTGTCGTCTGAGATCATTCTTTCTATCTTACTACAGTTTCCATTGCTTTTTCTTCCGTCTTTGTTTTAAAGTACTGTACACTTATCCTAGATTGTATTTATAAGCCGGTTTACCTTGGGATAAGTAAATGAAGGGGCTGGTTAGGTGGTAGCATGTGTTCGGAGGGTTAACCCTATAATACAGGGATTTGCCTTTAAAGGGGCGGAAAGCCGAGGGTGTTGGGGGCAGTGCGGGGGATCCGGTCATTAGTTCAAAGTTATCGGAGTAGATGGGGCGCGTACTACGACTTCATGAATCATACAGCTACCCTCTTCCTGGTTCACCTTGGCTCAGTCTGCCGTTGCATGTTGAACGGTTAAACCATATTCAGTGGCATTCGCTCGACGCCGTGATTCTAAATCAAGTCCTATTCAATTAATTCATAACTAAATCTTGTTTTCTTCGTGTCTTCTTTAGTATTTGTTTGAGTAATTTTCATGCAATAGAACCAATTAGCTGTATTTTCACACTAATTATTGAAATATAATGGATAAAAGAAGTACATCTCTGATTAAACATGAATTATAATATCTCTCTCTCTCTCTCTCTCTCTCTCTCTCTCTCTCTCTCTCTCTCTCTCTCTCTCTCTCTCTCTCTCTCTCTCTCTCTCTCTCTCTCTCTCTCTCTCTCTCTCTCTCTCTCTCTCTCTCTAATACTCACCATCACTCAAACTTCTGATACTACCCGATCATTTACCAAAGTATTTTTATGAAATGTTTAGAATATTCCTGTCCTAGAATTTGTGAACTTACCATATTTCTTAATTACCTGTAACCGTAACCTGCCACGTCTCTACCAAGTTCCAGATTTCTATTAAAATCTCCTTGAATCGTGTGATGGTTCTAAAATCTTCGAGGTTTTTTATTGTACTAGTACAAAGATGTACGAAATTTGTTTAATCGGAGTATCAACTTCTTCAATGCCAACCAAGCCACATCAACTTCTATATTATGATCTCTACCAAGAGAAATCGGAAGTTGTTCATTTCAAACTCATTCCCCTCTTTTTTCCTGACTAATAGGGTTTGCGAAAATGCCAAGTTGGCCGGCTTTATCTTGGTGCATGTTGCCCCTGAATTCTTTCTGTTCTATTTATTTTTCTAATTTTGTTGTCACTCTTCGAGTGTCATCAATTTTTTCGCCCGCCCCTGTTAACCAAGAGTTAACTAGATGATATGTTGATTCCGCATCTGAAATACACTGATGCTTGAAGCTTTTCTTACTATTTCATCAACTGAGCTAGTACATTTAGCTCGACCAGCTGGGTGATCATTGGTCTAGCTTCAACATTTCCATAATTTTGTGAGTCATTTTATTTCAGTTTTCGTTGTTGACTGATGATTACTTACAAAAGACCGCTTTTATCCAGCAATCTCTTTTGCTCTTCCTCCAGTAGTTGACGTACCTTGAAATCGTCTAGCTGTGGTGATATTTCCACCTAATAACAAAACGAACTGACGAGGTGTAAATGACAAAACACGTCTGCTGAGGTTGATATGACTGACCTTCTTCATGACTACAACTTGTAACACAGACTAGTTACAATGTTTGGAAGGGACAGGTTAATTCTCATTAGTGGCAAATTTATATCATGCTGTCATTACTATGTTCATCTCCCCGAAGTGATCTCAGTGTTTCCACCACCTAAGTAACAGGAAGTGACGGGTTGGAGACTAAACCTTTGGAGGACATGGAACAGGTCTTTGAGTCTTCTTAAACTCCTAATTAACGCGTAGACACAAACACAATTTTCCTCCATTGTTTAAATTTTCTAACTGCCTATTTACATTTTGCTGTCTTTAAGAACCTTACCGCTAACAAGCGATATTTATTCATTGGATCATGAAATATTCGCATAGGAGTGGTTCTTAGTGGAAAACATGTTCCTATTCACAAGGTCGGTTTAGAATTAGCCCTGATCGTTGACCCTAGGCTTCCACTGGAAAGCAAAGAGCATAAGTCAATAAACTCGACCCAGTAGGGTTAAGAGGTCAGCCGAGGTGAACCGGAAATAGAATCCTGGTTGACAGTAAAATATTGATTTTAAATATTCACCCCAAGTTCGCTGCAAGCGTCATTGGTCCATTATTGGTCCGTTACGCTCTGAATTAGGCAACTTCCCTACGGAGTAATGTATCCTGTTAATTCCACTCCATCAAGCCCTGTCAGCTATGTCAACTATCCAAGCAAAGGCTTCAATTATTAAATCAACTTTAATCCTTCTTCCGCAAGTTTACATTCAACTCATCCATGATTTGTTACATCATCAGTATAACCACATTATCATTGCTAACCGGAAAGCAAAGAGAATTTACGTTTGAATGCATTCTGTGATTATTCCGTTTGCCATTTGTGACTACGTTTTAGCCAATAGTCACTGGAGAAAATGAGGATAATGACAACGGACGCTCCGAAACAAGTCATAAAGTACTAAGCATAGAGCTAATCTCATGGACCAACAAGTGCCCCATTGTAGATTTCGCGCTATTGTTAGCTGTACTAGCTGCAGAAGGCACTGCAAGGTCTGCGTCTCAGTAAATGCACGTGATGGAGTGTAACATATTTACCACCTATCGGATGGTATTGGCAGGTTAGCAAGAACCATATTTTCTTCTTCCTAAGTCGAGGAAGTGCGGTCTCATCAGTAGTTATCAATTCCCCTGGTAAAATTCTTACCTTGTACAATTATAAGATCTTGAATAAATTAAGGATATAAACAAGTTATTCCGAATTGAACTTGAAGGACGTTTCGTTTTACCTGGTTTTTATTATTTGCAGAAATCGCCTGGAAAGTAACGCTGAGCATTGGAACGCTTTGCTGCTATCGCTACGAGAACTCATCGAATGGGTGATACGAAAAGACACCGAACTATCTTCCCTCGCCACCGTCCAGGCGGACACAAACTCCCTCATCAAGTTGCAAGTTAGTAATATTCTGCTTGTTATATTTATTTCTCAAGATTTCATAACATTACGTTTCCGTACATCAGCATCTATTCCACTTTGTCTTACAGATCATTTATTTGTGGAGCAGTACTAGATTCAAACTCAATTACTTTATTATCTGCTTCAAACTGGGAATCATTCAACAAGGTCTAGCAACCTTGTTAAAACGTCAAATCTACTTCTTGCACGTTAGTTGCATGAGGAAATTTTGCGGAAAGTGTGGAGAGTCCTGAAAAGTTGATGTATTCAAATTTAATATTTCTAAATTTTCTTAGCTTTCCCATGATGGTTTAGGCTCTTTCAAAACTTCCATTTTTTTTCCTGATTTGAACATCAATTGTTTCTGTTTGAGGCGATTATTGCGTCCTTCAAACGCTTACTTGACCTGTGGCGAATTGACGCAATTATGTCATTCAGTCCACTTCTTCCATCAGAACTATCTTCAATTGACCCGGTCTAAAATTAACAACGGTGCTAGGAAATTAGAACCGGTGCTTACCCCCTGGCGCGATATCTAAAAGGAGCTGAAAACAAAGATAATTCTTCTCACAAATAAATAACCCACGTTAAATCGAATACTGTGTTCCTACTAATCAGGAACTGGTTAGTCAACAGGTCTACACAAGCATTCACACAAAATTGACTCATGTCTAACTGCTAAAAAGTAGAAGAAGTAGGTATATAATAATACTTCTCGCCGAGATAAACTTTAATGACTCTAAGGTTAGTTTTATGTTGATTTTCGTTAAACATTATTTAAACCCATTATAAAAAAGGACATTCTTTATATTACTTTCTACAGTCTAACAGAACTGAAAATTACTGAAAAACATGACCTTGTTGGATCCTACCCTATGAACACCTGCAACTTCCCGTGAAATTTTCCTAATTTTTTTGCTTGAACTATCAAATTTTGTGTTTGTGCACGATAAGTAGGTACCTATTTGCTGATTGCAAGAAATGTACCGAAATGTTGAGCCCCAGTTAACTGAATTCGGTATAAGAGATTCGGTGAACCAAACTTTCCTTTTCTTGTGGTTGCACAGATTCATTGTTGGAAACAACAAACCGAAAATGAGCTTCAAACATGGTATTACCACCCCTGTGTCTTCTCCATCCACCTATTACCTCCAGTCCGCCTATGGAAACAAGCAAATAGCATTATCGTCTAATCTGAAATAACTCACTCGTCCCTCTCTCCCTTCATTTCTGTTATCCTAATTTCCAGCGCTGCTCCCTCTTCCCCTGCCCTGAATACTCGGGATTCCTCAGGTTCATCAGTCTTCTCGTGGAATCTCGATGCGTTTTAAAATCTCGTTGCGGAAACATTCTTGAGTATGTGCCGTATCGAGCGCTTCCCCTGAAGCTCAAGAAAGATTAATTTATTGTGACTCATCTCGTGATGAATTTGTCAGAGATGAATTTAGTCTCTGCTTTCTCTCAAAATCTTGCTTCACGTGACTTTCTTAATAGCTACTAATCTTTAGGAATTTCACTTGATCGTATAGCATGATCGTACAGTATTTGGAATTCCGTGTGTTCGGATTTTATTGCGCTTCATACTCCACTTTCTTTAGATTCCGCTTGTTCCATTGAGTGACGGAAGTCCATACTTTTTAGTCGGTCAACGAATATCCAAAAAACCTGTAAATTTTAATGTCGTAATGAAATCAATGTGAGCTCAGCTCGTATGCAAAACCTTAGATATCATCCTCATGAATATCTCCTTCATTTTCCTTTGATCATTAAGAAAATTTTGTTTCCAGTATAATTTTGTTAAAACTTTATCGTATAATATAAAAATACATTACAGTTTTGGTAAGTCGCTCGTTACTGCATCATACTAGAGTACAGTACGTGGCACTTGTATGTAGGGATTTGTTTTGTTCCTTACCTAACAGTAATGGATTAGAGTGAAATGCTTGTGACATTCCTTGCCCACTCAGAATTCTCCAGATTCATGGTAACATATTCATGGACCAAGGGAGGCGAATGCGTTTTAATCAATCGGAGTGGCCTATTTATGTGCACAGAAAGGATATTCTGAGTTGTAAACCACTATGTAATAATTTAAGAGTTGGTAATTTTTTTCGACAAAAAAGATATTTAAAAAAAAATTTAATATTCTACATTATATGGGGAATCCAGAGGAAAAGAATTTTTTTAAAAGTCAGTGTGAAGTAATTTTTAAAAAAATGTTCGAACCACAAGGTCCGCTAGTGCAGGCCTCAAAGAGCAGGTTCCTCGCCTTTCTCGTCAAATAATCAAGAAGTAAACAAAACTGATAAGTTTTCCTCTTCTTCATCTTCTTTCTAATCTTCCTAGGTCATGGTTACTATAATCTAGATACAGACACTCAAAAAAATAGATGTGAAAGTGATGGAGTGAGTTGAAGCCTGCGGGATCAGGAGGGAACAGTAAAAACTTCAGAAAATGGCATCTCCTGAAAAACTATATTTGTAATTAGCCCCATCATCTCTGTTATTGTACAATTGATAGCCTCAATTTTTTTCTAATATTCATAGAAACCAAATACACAAACTGTGCCATGGATTTTGCGTATTTTTTCTTACATCAGATAAGTTTAACACTTTTCGAAGAATCCAACGCTAAACTTGAAGTTTTTTTTTCAAACTCCCAGCAATTTTTCCTAGCCATCATGTGAAAATTCCCATGGGCTCTTCTCTTCAAAATAATATAATTAACAAAAAAATAGGGTGATAAGTTGAATAGAAGCTGAGAAAATGGGGCATGAAACTGACTACTTTTCAAGGGTATTTGACCAGTCCGAAAAAATTACCAACTACCCTTAAACTTGTTATGCTATTCACCTGTATGTTTACGATATGTGCTATTCTTTTATTACTGTCCTCGTATATTGAACAAGTATTTTGGGAGAAGCTTCGTTTCTTTTTCGGATAAATTGTTAAACTATAGTATCCTTACTCTGAACCGCATAGTGGACTGTGCCTCGCCGTGATTGAGACGATAGGACTTAGCAAAAACCTTAGGCCTGGGTATTATAATTAGAAAGGTCGGCTGCCATAACTCTCGTTTTGTGGACCCCCTCCGTCCCGGCCGCCACCCCTAATAAGTTTACATCTTTCGCAGTAATGCCCACTAAGCCCCTCCCACACCATTCTGTCTGCCTTTTAAAGTCAACCTGGGAAACTTTATTAAAATATATTTCACCCCCTTTTAATAGAACGCGAGGAAAAAGACCCAGAGGTGCCGGTGCGCCCTCCAAGCTCCTTCTCCAGTTGAATGCTAAATCTTTTCTTCTTAAACCTCCGTCGCGTCTTCCATTAAAATTCAATTTTCCTTAGGGAGAGTTATTACGTTATCTCGTAGGTCAGGCGTCTTCCGACACAGCAACAACCTAACCCCCTCTCACCTTCTTCTATTAATGTAGATTATCTACCCATCTTCAATCGACTTGGGTACCGATTAGCGAATTTTTGCCCATCATTATGATATTGCAATAACTCTTTAAAAAAAAAAAAAAAACTTTGCAAATCTGATTGTTTTTAACAAAAAACAGTTTTGAAGCATACTGAAACAATTTCTAAAGTTGGGACTCAGGCTAAAAATAAATAAAGGAACACCAAGTATTCCAAAAATAAGGATTAGTTTGTAGGAAATTCTTTTTAAACCCAGTAAATTTCTCCAATTTTAAAAAATGTATTAAAAAAATCAATCATTAGAAAAGGCAAAACTTGGACCCTCCTTTTGCTTTTATTTAAGTTGCTGCTACAAGTATGTGACTACGCTTTAGCCTTGGACCTGTAACGTTCATTTTGATTATGAAATGTATTTTAATTTTAAGTAACGTACACTAACGAATTGATATGGCGGGCGAATGTGGAATCAATGCACGATCCACCACGATAATCCGCATTCTTGTATGTGACAATCAATACAAACGTGCGCAAATCAATAGAAAAACGACGGTTTATTTTATTGAAAAATGAAACATAAAATTATTAAGGTAAATGCAAGTTGTTTAATTAATAATTATTAAGGTAAATTTACGGATGTAAATATGCAAGTTGTTGCTTGGTGATCGCCTTTAGTTACCCAATGTGCTTATAAACATCAATTATCGGTGTTTTATGATCATGTGATCTGTTTCTAAAGCAGCCCAGAACGTTCTAGACTTTTCCGTGTCACATTTCGTTACGCTCAAGCGTTCCTTTTTTGGCTAGTTAGTCCATGGCTAAAGCGTATTCTACGCTATAATCAATCATTAGAAAAGCCAAAACTCGGCCCCAAAAAGTTGTTTGAAGCCAGTAACT
This sequence comes from Creontiades dilutus, assembly GCA_031894815.1. Taxonomy (NCBI): domain Eukaryota; kingdom Metazoa; phylum Arthropoda; class Insecta; order Hemiptera; family Miridae; genus Creontiades; species Creontiades dilutus. The sequence goes on from JAVIWC010000643.1 coordinate 748,446, forward strand.
ATTAATTGATTATTTCGCTTGTTTCTTTTCCTGTAAATTTTGAAAATGTATTTTAATTTTATCAACACAGTAGCTTTGCACGAAATATGACGTCCCTGTCCAAGGCTTCCACAGTTGTCACGATTTTCCGCCGCTAACGAACCGCCTGTTAGTGATCAAAGTAACAAAAGGTCGAAACGCTGCAAATTCTTTCACTGGGGTTTATTATTCAATTGCCTTGCGTTCATGATTTGAATTTCTACTAAGCTTTGGAGTGTGCGTGTTTCACAGGCGATAAAGCGATTATTGAATTTCAGGAGATATCCATAGAGCATGTAAATCTGTTATCAACCAAAATACCTATTTGGATTGATCATTTGATCATATTTGTGTGCCTCCTGAAATTGAATAATCGCTCTATCACTTGTGAAACACGCACACTCAAAAGCTTAGTATGAATTCACTCATGAACGCTAGCCAATTGAATAATGAAACCCAGTGAAAGAATTTGCAGCGTTTTTTTATGGTTATCAGAATGCTTCAACCCATGTATCGGCTACAAAGCCTCTTAGGAGTTCTCTCCAGTATCCACATTACAACATCGCTACGTCACTAGGTTACTGATATCAACACAAAAACAATAATAAACCAAAATAACGCGAATGTTGGCACCATAAATCGGGCCATAGATCGGGAATGGTTTGACCTACGGACCTGGGGAGGGGCTCATTCGATTCAAAAAGAGTACAAATTTAGACCGCCTTGACTTTTTTTGAGGTTTTTAGGGATTTTACAAAACTTTGACAACCCTTAAAGGGCACGTTAAATTAAGTGAGAGAGCTGGCTCAAGAATTGGGGCGTAGTCGGACCAACACGGATTTTTCCTGAAAATTTCAGATCTTTTGCGCCAGCCGTTTGGGAAAAATCGCGCGTACGGCGGACGGACGGAAAAATTCTTATTGCAGATTTGGATTCTACACCCTTTGAAACGTAAACCATAAAATTTTCTGAGGGGGTTAGAATTTTTTTTTTTTTTTTTTTTTCCATGAGCGATTACAATTATTGAATAATAAACCAAAATTGATAAAACTAACATAATCGTAGAAATCCGTAACGTATGGTAGATTTTTAATCTACATACCTTGAAACAAAAAAGGACGAAGTTTCTGAGGTTAAGTTTCTGAACAAATTTCTTAGGACTAGATATTAGTTTGTGAAGTTTTTTTTCTACATTGCCCATTTGTGCCATTATGCTGCCGGATGAAACATTTTGTATACCAATTAAATTCATTATTTGTTCCAACGTTTTAAAAGAGATCTTGGATCGTTCGCATTAGACGGTAAATCTAAATTTGTTTCAGGATGACCACAGGGCGTTCAGACGCCAATTGGAAGACAAACGGCCCGTCGTTGAATCAAACCTCCTGTCAGGTCGGCAGTACATCGCTAATGAACCTCCACTCTCCGACACCTCGGATACAGAAGGTAGGAAACCCTCTTTAAAAAATATTATCATTATTTTTATTTTTATTATTATGGGAAAAATTAAATTAAGGTTTTCTATCGAATGGGCCTTGTTTAAGTAGTAATGCTTTCTGAGATGAAGTGACCGAACTACGGTTTGACCATTTAGTTTTTAGTTTTCTCTTTTTATCGTATTACAACATGTTGGTAAACGTACTTAGGCCGTCCACGCACTTGCGATTTTCAGTCGCGGCGGTTAAAAATTAGATGTCGCGCGTAAAAACTGCCGCACACGCACCTGAGATTGTAGCAGTGCGACAATTGAGGACTTCGAGACAACATGTGTGATTGCGTTGACTTTAAAATTAAAGTGTCGGCGACGGCGGTACAAAAAAAGATTTTGGGTACATCCTGTTATTTCACAAAGAGAAAGCAAGGGGCAGTTCTATAAAATTGATGGTGATTTATTGCAATATCTTGACAAGTTTTTCAATTACTACCGGCTCAGTACTATAAAAAGTTGATACGTCCAAGAATGACAACAACAAAGAATCCGATGCAACAATACTATCAACATCATAGAAACATCATTTTCATCTGATGACATTGTGAAAGCCGGAAGGAACGAAGAAACCGCATCCAGAAGAAGCAGCGCGACACTAGTCGCAGCGAGTGGAGGTCAATCACTTTTTAGTCGCGTCGCGGGGAAAATGTCGCCTGCATCTTTTTAGTCGCCGCGATTTTTTAGTCGCATGAGCACGTTCTCTATTCATTCCTTTGGGTTGGATTTCTGCGACTAAAAAATCGCGCGGCTGAAAATCGCAAGTGCGTGGACGGCCTTACAGAATCCTAATCCATTTCTAGAACATAGATCAAGCGGCCTGTCGAAAGTAAGAATTACATTAGCAAAATAAATCATGAAACAGAAGCTCCCCGTAAGAACAACTTTCGCTAATCGTACCTCTCTCTTTCTTTGTTCTCCCTCCCTTACTCTATTTGAAAAAGTTACAATTGAAGAATTGGTAAAAGGACCCGGTACGTCATTAGTCTAGGATTGTCTATCATATAAAAAAGAAAATACAGATTGAAATTTTCGTCAATTTTTGGGTTCCGCGTCCCCTTTAAGACTCAAACAGGGATTTAGAAAAACCAATGAGGCCATAACTAATTCATCAGAGAATCCGATACATAGATAATCCATCCGATTGAACCAGCATTACAAAGATTTACAAAAATGTTGGGCAAATCGCAAGATAAGGTGGCAACAGTATTTTGCCTAAATAAAATACCTTTAAAACGGTTGATTTCAATACTCCTTTTTGTGATAACATAATGAATATATAATATATATGGTAGCGTTTTTCAATAACTTTTTCGTTCCATAGTTCCTGAGTAATTGCTGTGCCACAAAAAGCTGAGTTAATTCTGCGAATGGAATCGGGTTCAGTTAGAAGTTTTTCCTTGAGGACTCTGAACTTTCCTTGGGGTCTTTCCTTGAATGATTACGCGGAAAAAATCAACTATTGATGTTTCTTAGCCTTATAGGATATATCGATCGATGGAAACGAGTTTGCAGCTTACAGTCTCGATCTGCTAGGTGGGTAAATTTTTTAAATTTACTTGACTACAAAGCATATGTTATTAGTGCTGAAACCTCTCTATATAGGTAGAAAGGATCACTTAAACAGTTGTTTGCAATTTTCGTTTTTAGTTGGGCATCTACATCACTCATGTACGGCGTAACGTTCAAGTTGTTCAGAGAGATTGTATGGCGGCACTAGGTTTAAATTGTTGCTGACCAGTCTGGGTTGGCTCGTGTCAGTTATGGCATGTTCAACTTGATAGTTGAAATTACCATTCGTCCATTAATAATACCTGAATGTCATCAATATATGTTACCTTATTATTTCGTGCATCACTGTAGCTAGTCAATCTTCTTTGACACTTACTGAATTAGTTTTCAACAAATCTATGCAGAGTTTTGAAGGTCGATGATTTCGTTCCACGCGAGTTGCACGCATACACAGAAATGCCCTTCTAATCAAGAGTTGGTGACAGTTTGTCTTCCAATCAGATTGTTGGTTTAGAGTTCTCCAAGCATCAGAATGATCAATGATATTATAACCACGTCACGATCTCGCTCCCTCTTTAGTACCTACATAACATTTACGATTCTGGAGTTTCCATCAAATTTGCAGTTACTAAGATTAGTTTCAAAGATAATTAGGTAATATGATCCCATTCCATCTTTGCCGAGTCAGCAAAAATGTCGGGGCTAATTTTCTGATAGGTATTGTCTGTAAAATTTGTAGAGCTTACTTTTATTCCAAACTAGATCTACGTACTTGACTGAATTCAATATTTTATTGGGTTTCAAGCTGTATAATTTAACTACGTGCTGCTTTTTAAATCGTTTTATCTACTCAGAGGTACAGAATACCTAGAAGTTTAATATTGAACACAACCAATCCGAGTTATTGTATAGGCTGATTTTTGACCCTCGATATCTCTGGAATGTAGAGGAAGTATAAGACCCTAATTAGTGAACAGCACAATCATGAAACGAAATGTGTTTCAATATATTGGGTTGAACCGGCGATGCCAAACACAAATTCTAGTAAAATCTCAAGTTAGGAGCGATAAATGAGGAGTACCCATGGGTTCGGATTAATAACTACTGACTTCCTATTTTTCAATCGATTTTTTGGTTTATTATTCAATTATAAAACATTGTAATCGCTCTTGAAAAAAAAATGTCTACCCCCCCCCCCCCCTGAAAATTTCATGGTTTACGTTACAAAAACAAGAGTTTTTTTTTTTTTAATTTCTATTGCAGTAACCGTAAGTGATCTAGTGAATGTGGATACTGGAGTGAACTCCTAAAAGGGTTTATAGCCGATACTCGGATTGAAGCATTCTGATATGCATGAAAAGCTGGAAATTCTTTGACTGGGGTTTTTTTTTTTTCATCATTCATTTGGCTTGCATTCATGATATGAATTTCTGCTAAGCTTTGGAGTGTGCGTGTTCTCGCAGGTGATAGAGCGATTATTGAATTTCAGGAGGCAAATATCATCAACTGATCAATCCAAATAGGTGTTTTGGTTGAGAACCGATTTACGTTGTCTATGCATATCTCCTGAAATTCAATAATCGCTTATCACCTGTAAAACACGCACACTCCAAAGCGTGTTTAGTAGAAATTCAAACTATGAATACAAGCCAAATGAATGAAATTGAATTATAAAACCCCAGTGAAAGAATTTGCAGCGATTATTTTTTCTTTATTCTGAAAATTAACTCAATTGATGGGCTTTATTTTTCTCTCCAAGATTTTTCCAAACTTCGGGAAGTTATCCTGTCTTACATTTTATGACTGGCAAAGCGCTAACATATCATTTTTTCTCTACTTCCAATAATAACTAGAATAACATTTGAAGTGGTTTTTAATTTTAATTTCAAACGTGATATCGGCTTCATATTTTTCCGTTATAAACCCAATAATTCCCTTTTTAATTTTATACACCTGATATTTTAGTACACCTCAAGCTACTCGGAAACTAAGTGTAGGAGCCTATAATTAATGGGAACCGAAGAAAATTTAATGAAATATCTTGTTTTGTTCCTTAAACAATCCATTGAAATACGTCACGGATCGTTGGGGGGGGGGGGGAACTCGAAATAGTCTCTTTAAAAACTTTCCTCCTCTTTTGTGTGTTTTTTCATTTCATTAGATTCTTTTAGAAAAACTGATTTCCAGGTAGTATTTCAACTTCGAATGTGAAAAGCCAGTCAAGGAAACGTTGACACTGACACGAAAACTGTTTAAAAATACGTTTTTCGATACCTCTAAGTTATTTTTAAGAATTGCTTTGGGCCTGTTCAGTTCATAAACTGTCACGGTTTATTATAGTACATATTTTTTCAACTTCATACCTATTTCTCAATGGTGTTTAATCATAAATTATTGTTTCATTTTGGGCGGTACCTACTGTTGTTTTTATAATGTAAAAAACAATGAAGAAATTCTTTTTAAATCGCATAGGAAAATTAGGGTGGAAAAGTCTAGAAACCATACGGAATGTAAAAATTTAAAGGGAATTTACATCTCAGCAACCGAAAACCAGTAGTTACCGTCTAGGAGTTACCCTGTCTTATATTTCCTGCATAATATGATAGTTATTTATTCCTCTTGAATCAAGTTAAAAAACTTTCCTTTGGCCTTTTAGGGTAACGAGAAAAAACAACCAAGAGATTTCAATAACTTTCTCAACTTGGAATGTACTGCAATTAAAAATGTGAAATAAATTGAGTGTAGGTATTTATCCTGCCATTTCCTTAAAGGGATCTCTCTGTTCTTCTTCCTTGTTTGGATCGAAAGACATAAAAGATGGCCCCTCGGTTAATTCCAGTATGGTGGATGAGAGCAGGGAGCGATGTACTTCAGCCCTACACCTGTTAGGATTTGTGGGTCACACATTTTCATCCCGCTTCCTGGTTTAGCCCATCAGGGCCAAAACCTCGTTCCTGGTCGCCCAAAGGAGCCTGAGAAGGTTTTGGCGTCTTGGCAGCCCTTCCATCACACTCCTTCTTCCCCCGGCGGTCTCCTCTCTACAACGACGACACTTTTCTTATTTATTGCCGCCTTCTCACTTCCCTGTCACCTCCCCTTTCCCTTCGGTGTCTATCTCACTCCCCTGGTGCCTCGCGCCTTCCCAAACCTCCCTCCTCCGTTCTTTTTTCAATCTTTATCAGAGTCCAGACGGCCTTAGAAGGGCCCTTGCTGGCATCACGGGGACTACAGTCTGCCTGTCACCTCGCAATACCCTCGCTGAGCTTTATCTCTTACAAATCCGGTCATAGAAGCAGCCGCCTTTCATTGATGGCCTGCACCGAATACCAAGCCCATATTCCACATTAGCGCCGGCTATTGATGATCGAGACATACCTGAATCCATTCGAAACTATCTGTTGATTAAACTGTTATTTAGGTACAATGCCAACCAAAACATTGATTCGCTCACTTTAAGCCCAGTGGAAAATATTTCCATTACTACAAGTGGATCCCCACATCATGGGAAAACATTGAGTTGTAGCTGGATGGGTTGGGACTAAGTCACTCGCCAGGAAGTTGTTGAAGCCCATTTCAATAAAAACGGAGTAAAATAGAACGTTGTCTATGTTTCCACGAAAATAATGAGTTGCACAGTTAAATCGATTTCGACGGTTAGGTCAGCATCAGTAACAAACATGAACATGGATGGGTAGGGTACTTTCATATCCAAATTCCAAGAGTTTTCTTTCAAGTGAAGAAAATTAGATCAATCTGTTCCGAATGCAGTTAGAGAAAACCTACCCCCAAACATCAAAATACAGATTTACTGATACTTGGGAGAAGAAGAAACACACAGTTTTCACAACTCATTCATACACGCTATCACATAGAAATCCACATCTCATGGTTGCTATCACAAACACCATAAGGTGGTCGATTACTATTCATCGATCAACTGCACGAGCATAACAAGTTGCGAGTCACAGTCACCCCTTCCAAAAACGCAGGCGATTAGAACGCGATCCCCTAGGATACAACTGAAGCTAAAAAGCATAAATTTTGAACACTCAGGCAAAGTAGTTTCGAGAATCAGGATGATGGAACCAAAAATATCCATCACAACTGTATACAAAAAATGTCCATCACTCGTATAATATTTTCTGTTTCGCTCTAGGTTTCTGAATTTTTGTGTACTTCTGGGTAATAACTGAAAATTTTTCATTTGATCTTGGAAAAAACGGCGTATAAATGTTGAGCGAATCCCCAAGTCAATAACATACCCGTGTTAACTAAATTAATGAATAATTCATTTCCAAACGTAGTTGAAATTGGAAGATATTATGCTTGTAAGGACTAGAAGATTTCATATTTGACTTGCCAAAATCAAGCCACAAGCCCTTCATAATTTTGAGAGAAATAAAGAACATTAAATGACTTTATACCACATTACACGCAGTAAACAGCCATTCAACTTTAGAAATTAATCAGTAAATAATACATTCCTGATCTTTGTCACCGACTTGTAAAAAGTAGTGATTCATATTATGTGCTTTCCCCATGTGATTGATATATGTAATTTTCTGGGAATGTTCTGTTTTACTAAAAACATACATGTACCCTGCAATCCATGGAAAACTTCCAAATATAGCTGATCGATTCTAACTCTCATTTTCCGCGATTTCATCGCCGCTTTCCAGTGGAATTTAGTTTTGGTTCCCAAATGAAAAACACCCTTGAGTTTTAATCACATCTCCTCTCATAAACCACCAGTTTTTGCATCAGACCTAACCTAGGTAGCAGAAGCAATATCTATGTTACTATTATTATTTTTTTAAATTTATTTATTATTATTATTATTTATTTTTTTTAATGTATATTCAGAAGTTATAGACTGTCCCCAACCAATTTCAGTGCTCACCAATCGATATTCACTCTGAGCTTGCGCAAACATTAAATGCGTCAATATTTCCCCCCAGTCTATCCATCTAATATCTCTCAAGTTTGAAGGGTATTCTTGAAAAGACGATTCGATCATTCGATATCAATTTAATCACGACCCTGTCCTTGAGCGCTACGTTTTCATGGCACATATGAGATGCGCTAATTTAAAATCCATACGGTTTTTGTTATTCATATATTTGTAAACAATCTGACTCTGGTTGACTTAAATTGACCTAAATTTAATTTTATCTTCAAGTTTAACGTGACTGATTTAACTTCAAACATTGGTTAGAAAAACTATTTTAAACTTTCATGGTTATCACCATGGTTGCTAGACAACCATTGTAAGTCTAGTATCCTTGATCATCACTAGTTTAGTCCAGTGCAGGTACGTTAATCGTGGATTGATTGATTTCAGAATTCCTCCTCACACTTGTACACTATTGGCTACAATCTTTCTGTCTCTTTATCACTTTCTACTTCTGTTATGTTCTGTTTCTCGTATGTTTAATCCACTCTAGTAGGGAGAGAAGTATGAATGTGTTTCTTGAAAGATTCCTTTCATCTGGCGTGCTCGTTTCCTGATATGAACAGGTTTTTCGTCTACACGGAACTGACAAACTTGCCTGGATAAGGGTTACGAAAAAAAGGGTGTTTTGATTTGGTATCGAACTAAGAGCCAGTACCTAACACTAAAGAAACTCAGGAACGGTCTGGACGAGTGATTGTGAGATTCGTTCATCTACGGATCCATTGGTTCCATGTAATTAACAAATGATGAGTTATTTTACGAATATAGATTTGATGATGAATTCTGAACAGCTTCATTGTTTGGTAGCATGTAATTTTGACATTGTTTTATTGCCATTTTATTCACTTTCAACTACCTATTTGGTACAGTTAAACAAGGAAAATAAAATGGAAGGTAGACAACAATTATTTGTTTGTTTTAATTATTAGTCATAATTATTATGAGTTATAATTGATTAGTCAGTTATAATCCCCTGGAAACAGGCCAATAAATCGTCGCCATTAACTACAAATGTTACTGGAAAGTGTGTTAAACAACAACTTCCAACGGAATTGGAATGTGAAACCAATTCGATTCATTCAACTCCTCGCCAAGCTTGAAGTTTGTGGAGTTTTTCCGCACGAGAGACCAATGAAAAACTTAGTTTTAAAGCTGTTTCCAGTTTTTAAAGGGTCATTCGCTTTGAAATTCCACCCACCATAAAAGTGATGATACTCAACTCGATGATGTTCTCATTTGCCGTTGGTTGTCTCGAGAACGTATATTTGCTTCGACGTTGGAATACGTTTGAAATTGCTGAACTCACCCTCGCCTTTCTGTAACAGTAAATATTTTATTGCCCCCTATTTTCCATATATTCTTCTGATCTTGCGATATTTAATCTAGAACCCAACCAGATGTCTTAAACTGTTTCAAATAAGAGCAGGAGGGGAACATTTATGTCTCCAAGTCCATATCACCGCATTTCATTCAAAACGGCCTCACATAGTCTTCGGATTGTGGTCGAGTTGGATGAGTTGAGATTTCCCTTGCAGTTTTTATCTGTCACATTTGTGTAATAGGACGTTGGAAAATGTCTTTCCAAGTATTTAGTTTCATTACTTTAATATTTGTTTAACCTTTCCGATACCTACCTACTTATTATCTTTGGTTTATTATTTAAAAAAATGAACCTCTGTAATCGACCCTCGTAGTTGGTCTTTTGCGTACGTCACACAGGGGGACCAAGGCAAAAAAAAAAAAAAAAATTTCCGGAACATGGTTTTTTTTTTTTTTTTCAATTCAACTCACTTATTTTATAGGTAGTAGTTGAGCCCAGAAATCCTGCTGTAATAATAATTTAACAGTTAAAAAAATATAACAATAATCGCGTTGAAACCTGATAATTTAAAAAAAAATTAAATATGCAGTCGTGTTTTTGAACTGATTTATTTTTTTTTCTAATTTTATTTCACTGTGATTATTATTATTATTATTTTTATTTTTATTTTTTTTTTAAATTCTCACCCTCCCGAAGGTTTGTGTTGATGAAAAATTGTCCATTCTCATTTCTTGTCCACCCAACTAGGAGTGGGAAAAAGGCAAATATTCACTTCTGAGATAGAATTAGATGGATCGAATTAACAAAAAACCGGAGAATATGCTAGTGAACAAAATTAGGAGAATATGCTAGTGTGAGGTCGTTTATGAAAAGCTTCGTCGTTGCATTGGACTTAGCATTGGAACCTCTTTTCCCCGTTCTTCACAAATCGAAGTACAATATCTGTGCCTTTCTGACTGTTAGAAGGACTGTTTCAAATTTAGACTCACTAAGCGGTTTTTCAAAAGAAAATTACCTTTAGCTTTTTCACAATGAAAGATTGTTATATTTACCAGAATATAATATCACAGTACATTTATTTACTCATAAATCCTTCATTTTATTTGTGGACCTAGGTAGATAATAACAAAACTTGCTATTATGGTCCGAGGTTATTGATAACTCGCTGGAACTAAAGTACCTAAATATTTACTTCAGTTGTTTCAATTTTTTGTCCCAGACGACTTTCTCTCTTTTTGACAGCTTCCTTATTGCGTTATACACATCCCCGTAGAGGGGGGGGGGGGGAAGCACTGGACCCGATGTCCCCGGGCCAGGCCTTCCTTAAGGAGGCTCGGATTTTCTTGAGAAATGAATTGAGGAGGAGAGGCAAGATGGAAAAATAGACAGATCAGTGTTTCCTTCTTGATCTGTTCGTGCTTACATGCTTTTGGTGTGAGGGACCTAGCCAGCGGAATGCACGTCGAACAATAATTTAGGGGTTTTTTTCGGCCCAGAATTTCGCCCCTGGGCCCGGATACTCTCTCCACTGCCCTGATTATACATTAGTTATGACATTCCATATCAAAAACTTCAGTATTTGCTGGACCCGCACTTGGACATCTTGCGGCAGAAATTTGCAAACATACCTAATTTTTTGGATGGTTTAATAACGAAAATACCTGTTTTTTCTACGGTCATATTCGCGATCAGCATTATATTTTCCATGAACGTGGAGCTTTTCTAATTTTTTATCGAAAGATTACCAATTGCCCCTGCAGCTAACGCTTGTGTCGTTCGAAGCTTCAAGTTTTTGCAATTTTAGTGATTAACGTACATCATGTACTGTACGGTGTAAATGGGTAAGGATTATCAAATGAGATGCAAAATTTAGTCATTTGGGAATTTTAATACCGATTTCTTCAAATATTCTGTTCTGTTGTTCTGCAGTTCGGTCTCTTCGCAACAGAGCTATCATTCTTCTTCCTGGCTTTACCCCTTTTTCCTAAGGGGCCAGTGATGGGAGTTTGCGGAAGTCTTTGCGTCTCATGATCTCCGAGCATTTGAGCGATTCCTTCAGGTGGTTAAGAACCGCTTGGCGGTTACTTACACGGTTACACATTCGGTTTAATAGTTACAACTTTTATTGCACAGGAGATGCCCGACTGTACTCTGAACGGCTATCTTGTTCAGAAACAATAGACCTGCACATTAAATGCTTTTGACGGTTCAACCTTCATTTGCAGGATTTTTCTACTTGTATATAAACGGTATTCCCATGCTTAATTATTTCGTTCTGTGTTCCAGCTGGTGGTGACGACTCCCGAGGGTACAGATCCGCCGAGCAACAGGCCCGAGAGCTAACGCGATGCATCAGACGGGAGGTGAACAAGCTCTCCGAAAAGTGGAACGCCCTCATAGACCGATCGGCCAGGTGGCACGACACCCTGGATGACACGCTCACTGTAAGTGTTTTATGCAATTTATCATTGTACCAACACATTTCACTTTTCACCTGACACTACGTTCCCCAAATACACCATCAAACATTTGGGTCGTTTTGAGATTTCGCTTAAAACTCAACTTAAGGGCGTGTGTAACATTGTTCACAAGCTACGGAAATACGGGATAAAACGTACCGGATCGATCAGTGTTTCGTTTAACTTTCCAATTAATGGAATCATTGAACCATTTAGATATTATTATTGTTTCTATCGATTTCACACAAACATCGAAAAATGATCGATTGGTTACCGATGTTAACCAAGTAACAACAAAAAAGTTGACTTTCTATTTCTGAGTACCTAGTAGATAATTGTTCTGGTCCAGAGCTACTAGGGCTAATCTCACTATTCGATATTAGTCTATGATACCCTGCTATCTTGATATTTGATTCGGCCCCTGAAAATCCGAAATTATCCGTTGAGCGTATGGGAACCCGAGTTAAGACCAGTTTGCGTTAATTTTAAGATAACTTAATCTAATCATAACGAGCGACGGGGGATCAAGAGTGAAGTTGATAATCCATCTTTCATCACGTTAAAGTTCTCATTTCCCCACCAGATCCGGTTGTGTCTAGCCGTCCTGTATCAATGTGTTCAAGAATCTTGAACATTTGGACAAAGCGTTGGCTCCCCAGGGTATGAAAAAATCACCTGAACAACAATAGCGGTTTTTATCCAATTTTTAGTTATCATTCTTCGACGCTTCAACACAAGCATTCCAATTGAAATTAAACCTTAAACCTTAATTTAAATAAATGAATCCAAGGGAATCCTTAATAAATGGGAACACCGAGTGAGGTGAATTGAAATGATGCTAAGAAATAATTTTGAACTCTCTTTACTGCCAGTAAATCTTCTTGCTGTTAGTGCTTTAGAAAGTTGCACTGTATGGCAGATAATTAGTAGCTATGTGGAAGAGTAGCGACATGGAAAACTATGTTAATCTCATCACGTAAGAAGTAAATACATACAAATCTCTAGGTCCCAAGGGATAACCGTGAATCAGGTTACCAAGCTCGGATACGGGTGATTTATGCTTGATACTGGTTTTCTTGATATGTGGTGTCCGTCACAGTTAGCTATCTTATAAAATGATGTATTTGAAAACCTGTAAAGTGAGTAAAATCACGAGTTTCGTGTAGAGAGAAAGTTAGTCATTCTTGTTTCTGAAGATTCATGTAAGTTTATTACAGTTTAAATGTACGTGAAAGATTGTAAAACGCTGTCTTTCATGTAGTTTCCCAGTTTTCCTGGGACGGAAACGAAACACGATAACCATAAACCACTCAACCCTAATGTCGAGATACCTTTAGGAATAGCCCGAAACTTCTCCCCTCTTTTAGACACTTCTTGGTTGAAATTTCGGTCGGCCTGGGAACTTGTTTTTCAATGACTTCCATCTCCCTTTATCGCTTTCGTGTTTTCAAGTGTTTTGAGTGCCCTCTAAGGAGTAAGTGCACTGTCCTGAAGTTTTTTTTTAGCTTTTAGGCTGGTGCTTCTTTCAGGGACACAAAACCACTGAAATTGTCATCAAAAGCGTAGGGAGCAGTTTAATTTGTAATGTTGTGAGCATAACCCATGTTAAAACATAGCGCGTGTAAAAACTGCTGTAATGTATAATTTCTATTAGTTACTTATTATATCGTTCCCTCATCTCGTGGATAATGAATGTTAATATTCAATAATCCACTCCAAGGGTATTCGCGTAATTACTGCAGCACTATATCGTACTATCCAGCAACATGTTTTTCATTAAAACCACCCGTTGATCATGACAACCTTGAAATTCGAAGATCTATTTCTCACTCATTCTTCTCCCTGCTTCCATCACTATGAATACGCACACATTCATACGTAGATTTCAATCTTTGGTAAAATCTCTGAACTGTGACACGCGACGAAGATTGGAACATCTTGTGATTAAACTTCACGTTGGCATTTACACTGTCTTTCAGAATGCGAAAAAATTGATTGATTGAGAACATGAATTCATCAATAATTCAACGTAGCGGTAAATAGTTAGTCGTGCTTTAATAACGCGTGATTTTGGTTTGAAACTCAGAATGAACACAGTAGATCGGTCTATTATGGTTTAGGTGGGATGGTCTTCTTCTACGGATGAAGCCCATTATTTGAGGACCGATTTACTTCTTTTCTTTCAATCGTAATGATTGGAAAACTTGAATAAACAAAACAACAGGGGCACAAAAGATTAAATATATAAAAGTTGTATGGAACGTTGCTATCAATATTACTTATAGGCTACCGACAAATGTAAGGACGGATTTCAACCTCTGGATCAACATTTATAGGGTTTGGACGCTTTTAATGTTATCCTCTTCTTTTAAGTAGAAAATGAAAAATCCTTACGTATCCTGGGAAATTTTTAGCGGACCAATATAGAATTCATTCAGAATCACCTTAAAAAATTGGGTGATTTCGTCCGACTTGGTGTGAGGGCTGTTCGCAGAAATGGATTCGCATAATGTAACCTTATCAAGTGGAAATGTTGATTATTTGTTTGTCGTAAGATTTTTACTCAGGATGGTCGAACAAGTGGTCGAAATTCACATTCAGTAAATCGAATTATCTAATAAATATCAGAGAAAATAAAGGCAAACATAAAAACTGATTACCATTCACTCATAAAAACTGTCCTCTTAAATTCTATATTTTAATGAATACGAAACAAATTTTGGTATTTCTAACACTTTGTTCTTTAAGTGGTGCCTTTTTCCATTCTCCGTTTCTTCTTAAAGTTTAAAATTAACGTAAATTGTTCGATGCTTGGAATTCAAATTTCGACAAAGGAGTAGATTTATTTGGAAATGACGTTCAGGACCGATCGACTGATAGGTAATAACTTTATCCTACTTAGCTGCATCCGCATCATACGATTAAAAATGGTGCCCTTACAACTGAATTTATTTTAATTTTTTTTCAAGGAGCTTCTGCATCAAACACTGATCCCTAAATGTCCCAATTTCAATACAACATGGTGCTGGATTTTACATTCTTCCAATATATATACATACATAACTCGAATCCCATCAACTAGATCCAATCTCGCTATCGGATAAAACCTGAGAATGGGGTTCGATGGTAATCGCTTTTATATGACCTCTCTTCTCATCGTTTCTGTTTGAAATGTCGAGAGCGCTGAGGGTGGTAGTTGCAAGTGAAGTAAAAGGGAACTAACTCCCAATGCAATCCAGTTCACCTCCCTGGGCTCATCCCCGACATTGCGCTTTTCTTCTTTTTTTTCACCAGACTTTACCGTGGGAAAAGTGATGTTGAGGGGGGAATGGTCCATTGTCGTAAATGACGATTCCTTGCCCATTTCTATTCCCGTGACGTTAGACGAAATGGGCTTTTCAAAACACGGTGTTTTAAATTGAATTTAGTGAATATTTATTTGTAGGTAGTGTGGAACCCTCTGCGCTCCGTATAGAAGAAACTCCATCGCTATCATGATCGTAACTTTTTTCTTCCATATACATTATGTTATTTGTTAAATCAAGTTTAAAAAATCGATTAAAGTTTATGGCAGGGCCGGATCTAGACAATTTTTGAGGGGGGGGGGGGGGGGCAAACTAAAATTTGCCGCCCCCCCCCCCCCTTCACTCACAACAAAAAATCCCTCACAAAATTGAACAAAAATGGAATAGGTAAACAAATAACTAACTATGCGTTTAGGGCTCTCAGTGTTTTCTACTCCGTTGCAATTTATATTGATTGCTATTGTAAAATTATTGTTTGTTTATTAGGTACGTTATGCAGTTTTGAAATTACTTAATTGACGTTCCTTAAGACGTTTCGCTCATTAAAAACTTTTACAAACTGTATTAAACAAATTTTCTGCAACCAGAAATTTGCCGCCCCTCAACCCTGCCGCCCGGGGCAACCGCCCCCTTTGCCCTCCCCCCCCCCCCCCCGGTTCCGGCCCTGGTTTATGGATTTGAACATCAAACCATTTATGTAGTCGAAACATTTACAAATGTGAAATGTGTAGCTTTAAAGATATATACAATTTTTTTTAATGGAATTTTCATTATATAAATACGCTTTGATATAATCTGGAATGATTGCTGGATTTTGACATTCTTAAAGCACTCCGGGTTGGTGAGCACGCACTTTCCCATAAACTCATAATTCGATGAATGCTTTGGGGTGAAGGTGCTGTGCAAGATGCCGGAGTCTTCAAATGATCGCCAGCTGTAACTGTCAGATAGAACACTTATGAGAACACTTTTCGCTCATTATATGTACTTGTCTAAATTTCTTTCTTATATACGTAAACTGTCAATTGAACCGTTAAACATTTTGTAACAATGTTATTTCGAAAGAGCCTCTCAGTGGCGAAGTGTCAACGCTATTGACGATATGCAGGGACAAACTGTCTTTATGATCAAAGTGGAAACTATATTTTCTTGCCTATGATGTATCGTAACCCCCTGGTTTCTATCGTCAAGACAAGGTGAACAAAAAAATACTTACATTGTTCTTTCGCTTCTTACATACATTCTTGTAAAAATGGTTTCATGTTAACTCCTTGTAGCGTATTTGGCTACCTACTCTACTTGGGGTGCTTCATGTAGTTGTGGTTTTATTATCGAAATTGAAATCGACCAGTTTCGAAAATCTAGTTTACCAAACCAAACCAACGGTTTACCAAATTAATGAATCTATCTCTGTTGGTATGGTAGTGTAGGTCTTAAGGAGTTTCACAAAGCTGAGTATTTAGTAAGGAGGGACAGATACACTGTTGCGAGATCGAAATATTGGAATCAAACATTTCGCTGATAATGTTTTTGAAATTGATATTGATTGAACTGTCTGGTAAATAAAACAATATAACTTTATATAAACAAAATAATTTTTTTAATAGGTATAGATGTAGATATGTGTAAAACTAAAAGTACACTCCAAAATATATTTAGATTGAAACCATATAACCTCTAGTCTCCTATTAAACTCTCGTGCTAAATCGTTCTCCAGGTATATTTCTTCCATAGTGACTCCTGAGAAAAATATGGAGCTCTTCAAAGCTAATTCGAGAGGCTCCGAAATTATTCGTATCTCGTAGTGAGTCCTGAAAACCTTGTACGATTCGGACGTGGAACTTTGATTTATCATAGAGAGTTGGAGAGCTTTTGGTTAGCAGGAAGAGGAGTGACGTGTAATGCACGCACGACTAACCTTGCACGCCCATTTCTTCAAACTCACTCCACCAGCAGAGTAATGTGAGAGCTCCCCGATTTATTCCAAGATTCTACCGTCGCATTGACAATCGGGTTAAGTTTCTGTCGAACAAATCAGTCGTATTAACGTCTACAATTACGATTTTGTGAGGCCCAGAATGGTTTATTTATAGCAGTACAGGATAAATCGTACCGCGGATTATTACACAAAGGTTTATTATTTCTGTGCTACATAGGAGTCGGTACCAACCTTTCCTCATACAAGTTGAAGCTTTTATGCGCTAAAACCAGAAAAAAAGTTCCTCCTCCTGGAATTTAACTCAGGAAGGTTTAATGCGCCAGCCGAGGAACGACATCGGTTCTTGGGAGAAGGGTTAATTGTTGATCTCAGGAGACTTCATTCTTTACTCATCACACTACAGACTATTTGCATAAAGTTAAATTTGTGGAAAGAACGGATGGACTACCAGCAACATGGTGGTATCATCAATGTTGAAATACTCATCACCTTCAGGTACAATAGTATAAAATATTACCCTTCTTTTTCGGTAGTTTTCGGGGTGTTAGATTTTATTATTATTATTTTTAATTTTTAGCATGGAACATGACCAAGCCTTGGACTTACTACCCTAGAAAAGTGACGCGGATGTGTCACGAAAATTTTTTGATGATTTTCACGTACAACTAAACGGTTTCCACTGAAATGAAAGTTGTTCAGTTTTCGACGAACAAAAATCGTTCTCCATTCCTTGGAAAGCTCTCTATTTATCACGCAGGCCTTGCGTACTTTTTGTTGGCATTTATGTCGTAATTTAACTGTATTTATGTTAGCAATATATGTAGTAAACAATGCCGCCTGTTTTGTTGTCACTTGGTTGTAATGCACATCGTATAGTTACTCGCGAATTACACGACGTGTATAAGAAGTAGTGAGTAATCATATCAGTGTTTTAAATTCTACAGCGCCTCGGCTGAACACTTGATCGAGTTATTGCGCAAACACATCTAGTTCGTCTTGGTAAACCATTCGATAACGATTTGATTTTTGACCACATTGATTTGAGGTGAAAATGTAAAATAGGTCACTTCAATTTTTTGTGCCAACGAAATATAATATATTTCATTGTGTATATTATACACAACAATATACCTGATGTTTCTAGGAATTTTCCTAATTTTTCATCCCAAACAGTTCACCTGTTCACCATTCGTTGGAAAAGTCCTTACTAGTGTCTTTGCATTGGCACATAAAATCAAACATTAAAACTAAGTTGAGCATCGAGGGAACCCGTTACGCAACGAATGAACGAAGAAGTTGTTACCACTACTGTGTGTGAGGTACCACAAGGTACCTTGGTTTAAAGTTTGGTATTGGTGGCCAAGTAATCATGTTTACAGTTAATCATTCATATGTTGCAAAGTGAGTTCCAACGCTTACTAATGTTATCACAGAGAAACTGAATGAATTATGTATTCGTCTCTCATTATCAGGATATCAATGATAACGGCGACTATTTTGATTCCTAAAAGAAATCCCTGGAGAAGAGGCGTATCCCTGCGAAGCGTCATGAAAATGTCTTAGTGTTGTGGACTTGTAGACAAACATTTGATGCTAAAAACGGGACTGTAGACCTCTATGGTTCTACAGCTAGATCATTTAAATGATTAATTTTACTCATTTAAGTACCGAAGATAAAAAATTGCCTATGCAACTTACAAATATGGGATTCTAGCTCAGAGGATGGGAGCTAGTAAACAGAGATGAAACCTACGGATGGGGGGGGGGGGGGATGGCAGGTACACGAATGACCCCCTCGGGCGGACGGAAAAGTGGTGATGCCGGGATAACAAAGGGCGGAAGGAGCCCACCCGAAGGTTAGTTGAAGGAGTGTTGGAGAGGAACTGTCGGGTCGGTCGCTAAGAACTGGATTGTACTCCTGTTAATCATTTAAATGATAAAATTTCTTTGGTGTACATACACATTGGTCTGATTTATGTACTGTTTCTTCATTTCAATAACTATAACAGTGTCATATAAACCTAGCCATCTCATATTTATCGACCTTTACACGCATTTGAGTTTGTTGTCCCCAAGTTTTCGGCTGATGTTTCGTTTATTCTGCGTTTTGTCAACATTTGGTGGTTTGTTTTGACACTGTCCATTGAAGTTAAATTTACATTCAGAGAAAACGGTGATGGATATTTTACTAGTTTTCCTTCACTCGTTGCTGAGGCGGAAGTGGGAACGGTTTCAAAACGGCCGGATCATACTCCTCTCTCTCTCAACTCCCTTTCTTCTTCATCTTCTTCTTTCTTCTTCTCGCTTTTAACTCTTCCTCCCACGCTGGCTTCTCACATCCATCACAAATCACACCCGTTGTGAACACACCCGCTTACGTTACTTCCCTTGTTTGGAATACACTCCGCACGTGGGTGATCTTCAAGGAAGCTGCCCTCTTAACGCACGGCTTTTGAAGATGAAGAGCCCGACTGATGTTTTAATGTAGATTATTCATCTATTCCTTTCTTGATGACGGCCTTTTATGTGGTCATTTCGTGAGTCCTATCTGGAGGGCATTGATACGATAGTCGTAAATTGATTTAAAGTGGTTTTCTAACCTCGGTTGGCGCAAGATTGAGGTTTCGATCGATAGCGTGATTAAAAGGCATCTAACCGAGGAAATCACATTTACAAGTCTGACGTGGGTATTCCCAAAATCACCATCTTTTGAAAAGTACATTCCATACAGGTGGTGTATGAGAAAAAACGTCTTCCATATATGAATGAAGTTTTCAAATTCGTATCGAGATGGTTATTTTGAACTATAAATTCATCTTGTTTTCCAATAATGTGCCATATGTTGTGTGTTTTACGCAGGGTAAAAATATACGTACACCTACGCCCATGATGAAGTCGCATGTCAACATTTTTACTCGTGGCACATCGAAACGTGACCGTAATTGTTAATTAATGCCAAGTAGCCTATGGATGAATTGAAATTACACGCTTTGGGATAGGCATCTGTCTTACGCCTTTCGGCTTTCCTCTGATTTAGTGAACTGAATGAATTGATTTATTGCCACAATAATATTAGTTGGGTTAATTAATGTAATGCTCTTTATTTATCTTATAACATTAATTGATTGATAGCTACTATCACCATTTCCGTTACCAATAGATATTTTCCTCCCATTTATTAATAGAGCCTATGAGATAATGTTCTACCTGATATTCTGTATAAAGATTTTTTCATACGATAATGGTAAATTAGAAATCGTTACTGAAAACTGTCTCTTTTCTCTACTCAGCGTCGTCCATTATAAATTCCCTTATCCATTCCTAAATTTCCTCACGCATTCGTAATCGTTAGAGTCGCGGTAATTTTCGGCCTGGTCAATGATCGTCACTAACTGTATTTCCCTTTTTATGAAAACCTTCTTAAACATTTGGCGTTTTCTTCAAATCGTGGGGTTACATCTTTTCAACATCTTATTACGTATTTTCAGAAGTATTGTTCTCCTCTTATATGAACACATTCGACCAGCAAATTTATTTTATTTGAATATATGATTACAATGAAATTTAATTTGGGAATACGTACCTCCATTCTGTCATCCCTTCAAATAAGGTTGAACTCATCTTTTATACGGGTACATGCTATAATTTGGTCATATTGGAAGTTTTAAAGACATGTTGCAAGTTGTCTATGGTTGTGAAAATATGTTCTTACAGTAGAACCATTGTCTTGCAGTCATCGAGCAGACGCGAAGGACGTTTCTTCATGCAACTTTTGGGCTGCGAAATTGAAAGTTCTGTTGGTATATACCGCGATAATCCGCCCCATGTAGATCTTCCTCCATTTTTAGCGATTACGCTGGCACTTTCTATTATTTCTTAATTCACATGCTCTTTTTCTTCTGTATTAAATCGTAAATGGTTCACTTGGAAATTAACTGTCACAGATCTGTCCAATCCCGCATGTACTGCAGCATCTACTGCTGCATGTAGTATGCACTAATGATCAAAATGTTTTGCTAAACCCATCGGCTCCGAATTGGAGGTTGGTTGAAGACCGAATAACTGTAAATCTTTTCTTATTTTTAACAATAGCTACCTACTGCTCTTCTGCTGTGTTTTTGCTGTACAAACATTTTACTCTCATCTCCTGACAGTACTATCCCAATGAAATGCATCGGTTTCGCATAAGTTTACTCCTCAAAACCTCCCTTGTTTATCTTCAAAATTATTACTAGTATATCATATTTCGCTTTTCGTTCACATATGATTGTACTTACCTAGTACGGAAGTATTTAATTTTATCTGGTTCACTAAAACAATTAATACTGATGATACTAGCTTTTGATTCCAATAACATTCAATAATTTACCTTATTCTATCTCTTCTCTGAAAAAATAAATTAAAACACTATTTGCTCCTGGAGAAGGTCATTGATATAGCCCCTTCCTCGACTAATTTAGGGTTGACCCTTCCATCCATTTAAATGTGCGATTTGGTTTTAGAACTCCGGTCATGTTCATTTCAAATCCATCATACGAGTTTGATATAGAACTGATCGATATTTCAACTTGTTGACCTCATGTTGACGTGCACTCGCGTGGCCCCGTTCGGGATTTTGAATCGATGTTTCTTAACTTAGGTATCCGCATTTAATCTCTCATTCTCACAGAACTGATGATGTGGCATTCTGCAATCCTTCTACTTTAAAGCAGCGGTTTGAAAGACTCTCTGTCTGCTCTTTGATTGCATACATTGTTCGTAGTTTTAGTTATGCGAATTAAGGTAAGAGGGCCAACATTGCATGAAACTACAACGCTCACTGATCTCCAGTCTTGAGTCTATAGTGAATTCTACCAGAAGTTCACTCCTTTACATCCATGCTATTCTTACCTAATCAACCAAACCCTACCAGTAATCCATCCTGGACAATCAGCAGAGCCCTCAAATCCAGAGTGGATGACCGCAGGTACATGATTCTGAGTTCTCCTAGGACTGGACACACAGCCAGGAAGTGGAGTGTATCCTTCAAACATTGCTTATTGTTGACTGCTGAACACAGTTGAATCTATCTAGTGATGATAAATCATGCACGTTCGGGTGACTTACAAATCTTTGGAATAGGTATAGCGATCGAACCTTTTGTAAAAATAGTGCTTTCTCTTAGTGCCTGAACTGGAAGCCCGGCGAAACAATGATTCATCAGGCTTCCAGCTGCACAGGCCCGTTAGCCCTTTAAATTCTAGCAGGCCCCTTATGTGTCCTAAGTAGCCTCCCATTTCCTTGTCATTCTCCCACCATCCGGCGACCAGCTACTCCCACGAGCCACCAGGAAGGTGGGGGCTTTTCAGCGCCAGTCGCTCGCCGCAGCCCCCCTTCGCCTCCTCTGCGAGCGTCGACACTCCTGGGCCGTCGTGCCCTTTCGCGGCCGCGACCTTCCTGTTATCGCGAGATTCGTGCCCAGTTTCTCCAATTTGATTGATATCGGATCTTTTATTTTTAAACGGGCAACTATGATTGAACGAGACTACGTAAGTGGAATAACCCTCCCTCAAATTTTCATACAAAATGACATACATTTTTATTTATCATCATTTAATGTCAAAGAACACAATTCTCAAAGTGAATTCAATCCATTACATCCCCTTCTAACATTGTAGTAGGCTGAGGTGTCGGAATCCCTCAAGATCCAGTTAACAGTAATATTCCAAAACCATATCATACAAAACACAAAAATATCTGGCGCACTTGACTTAACTGGTCTGTACATAGACCAAAAATGGGGAAACGCTATAATATGTATTACTTCTATAATATATAACTCCTTCGTTAACGCTGGTCCATTATTTTACTCATCTTCAAATTTAAATCAACAAACGTTGCTAAACATAATTTAGTTTCGTCACATATGACATCATTCTCATCAAGTGTATGAGCGCAACTCCTGACTCCTACAAAAAACTACAAATCTAACAGTAAATCCACAGTGCCTTCGGTTTTTTCAAAGTTAATTTCGTGTGAGTGTAACGTGATAACCGTTCATTCGTTTGTATTTGGTGATTTGTCTTATCGACCTGCTTGATATGTGATAGAGCAGATGTTCAATAACTAACTTCGTCCACTTGCGTATGAGTTGACATTGCTTAGTTTCCTATTGCTTTTATTCTGCCTCGGTCATTTTGAAGCAACCAAATTTTTCGACACTATTTTGGGTTGTTTGACGAGTTTCATTTAAAATACGGCCAATGTAATGTATCGTCGCTGAGAAGTTAACTTCATGATTCTTGAGGTTTTAGCATGGTTCAATTCTCCGCATGTTAGAAAAGATGTTTTATCTCACCACAGTCATAATTTATGCAACAATACTTCATACAACTGGACCACGATTCTCAACTAAATTACCAAATAAATATAATTTGTCTCGGGCATAGTGATGTAAATTTAGTTCACGGAGTGAGTTAGAGTTCATAATTCTAAATTTTTAAATATGGAACATTAAATTCACCTAACGGACACGAAACCAAATGCTTGGCCCTACTTCTGACGAATGATTAACTTGACTTGAGTACTAAATGATGTATTGAGTAGCATATTTGTGGAAAAAAAGCATTTTTGGAAAGTATCCCGTGTTACCAGCCTTGCTGCTATGCATTCCTTCCAGCATCCATATCTTGTTAACTACTTCTTCGAATTATTATGACTACAATTCTGTTTGAATTTAATTGCTACTCCCGCTAATGTGTCAGTGCGTTCGTAGAATCTTGAGATTGTATGCAGGGCTGCAAATAGGGGCTCCCTATTTGTCACAAATTGTCAGATTCCGCAAGAACGTACGTATGGTGAAAAAGTTGGGCTCTAGAGAGAGTCTGAGAATCACCGTGTTACTGCTTGAAGAGTTTGCTGTATTCTCAAGGCCATTGACGATTATTCGAATTGACTTTTTTTAAATGTACCCAACTGTAGGGCTACCACGTCCGTTGAGTTATTACTTGATCTTGATCTCACTTTACGAAGAAAGTTGTATTCCAATAAAAGACCTATCGTTTGTATTGCCAACAGATGCATTTTGAAAGCCCTCGAAACCCGTTAAGGGAGACCCTCGGCTCTCCCACTCATCTTCCCTAAGCACACGTGTTATGCGTTATCTAAACCTCTCTTGCGTTTAACAAAATCGTAGGCATTAATAGAACTCAAGCACTTGTCTGTTATTCATATCCACCGGTCCATTAGCGGAGGAATATTCCTATATACTAGTGTAGTCGTTCTTTTTTTGGATGCCTGGATTTACCCCTTTTCATATTGTCGAGGTTCCGCTAACCAGGTTACTCATTAAGTTTGAAAAAAGTATAATCTTCCTTCTTTCTTTTTACATCTGATACTATACGAACCAAACCAGTCAAAACATAAATTTCAAAACTCTGAATACAATGGTCATACTTGGTCAATATTTTTGGTAAGGATGATAAATTGAACTGGAGCTTTGTTAATCCATCCGATTTTGAATCCTAAAGATACGTACAACATGTATTTTTGGTCCGAAATCATTGACGATAATGTCGTTCTTGAATCAAATCTGATTGCTCAGACGATCAACGTGTCAACAATTTTGCACCCATGAAAAATGTTGAAAGAATCAGTTGAAATAAGACGGAAAAAATCACCAATAATTGGTGCATCTTTCACGCGTACAAACTTCTTCCTAATAAAGTTCTCCTATCAATCATCAATTTCGAAATAGTTAAAAAATTTTTATCGATTCTTTGTGGTTGAAGATACTTTGATTTCAGGGAATAAACTGAACCATATTGAGAGCATTCTTAAACACCCATAGCTTATGTGGTTCATCCCTAGATTGGGCCCTACAGAGCTAATTCTATATTCTGTAAAATACGTTCATGTGAAAGATATTGCGGAAACCCTAATGCCCACCTGACTTGGCCTCACTCTCGTTTATTTTGTATTTCTATAATGATACGATTTCTATTATGCTTCAGCATTGCTGGTATTCTTAATTTTGGTTAATTATTCAATAATAAACCATTGTAATCGCTCTTGAAACAAAAAGTTCGAACCCCCCCTGAAAATTTCAGGGTTTACGTTTCAAAGGGTGTAGAATCCGAACCTGCAATAAAAAATTTTCCGGCCGTGAGCACTATCTGTCCCAAACGGCTGAAGCAAAAAAGCTGAACTTTTCAGGAAAAATCCATGTTGGTTCGACGACGTCCCAATTCGTGAGCCAGCTCTCTCACTTAATTTAAAGCCCTTTAAGGGTTGTCAAAGTTTTGTAAAATCCCTAAAACTTCCAAAAAGTAAAGAACACTCCACGAGGAATCGAATGAGCCCTTCCCCAGGTCCCTAGGTCAAACCATTCTCGAAATTCCGATTTATGGTGCCAACATTACGTTTATTATTGTTTTTGTGTTGATATCAGTAACCTAGTGACGTAGTGATGTAGTAATGTGGATACTGGAGTGAACTCCTAAAAGGCTTTTAGCCGACACGCGGGTTGAAGCATTATGATAACCATAAAAAGCGCTGCAAATTCTTTCACTGGGATTCATTATTCAATGATTCATGATTTGAATTTCTACTAGCTTTGGAGTGTGCGTGTTTCTCAGGTGAAAGAGCGTTTATTGAATTTCATGAGATATGCATAGAGCACGTAAATCTGTTCTCGACCAAAATACCTGTTTGGATTGATCAGTTGATCATATTTGTGTGCCTCCTGAAATTCAATACTCGCTCTATCAACACTTCAAAGCTTAGTATAAATTCAAATATGAGCGCAAGAAAATTGAATATAAACCCCAGTATTTCTGCGTTTTCAACGGAGAAAGCAGTTAGTTAACTGTAAAGTTTATTATTTCTGGTTATTATTTCTTTTTAGAGTTTGTGAATTCTCAAGTTTTAGATTTTTGAGGAATGGAGGTAGAACATGAGAATTTTATTGAAGATCTTAAGTTTCGAAAAATGATATTGTAATGCTCTTTTAACCCATTCACTTAACTTGCTTTACATTTAGAATTACCGAGTTATTTTATTTAATCCTCCGATCAGTTACAATGTGCTGCCACTGACATTTATCGCTGCTCGTGCAATCATCAATGCAAAATATGGAAGTTATAAACTCTAGTAGTAACTACTGAAACGAACCGTAGGCGGCCGCTAACATCTTTCGGTGGAGTGTGAGGACTTGACCGTAACTCAGCGGAGCAGTTAATTTTAATAATGTGTTTACGCGTGAGCGAGTTTACGAGCAGGGTAATTTCAGAAGGGCGTAAAAGTGTGCTAAGGAAGGATGAAACAATGTGAGTGCAGAGGATGTACGAACGAAAGCCTTTCTCGTTGTAGAACAGAGTTTTTGGTTTATTATTCAATAATAAACCATTGTAATCGTTCTTGAAGAAAAAAATGCTAACCCCCCTGAAAATTTCATGGTTTACGTTTCAAAGGGTGTAGAGTCCGAATCTGCAATAAAAATTTTCCGTGTATGCCGTTTTATTTTGTGCAAACGGCTGAAGCAAAAAACTTGAAATTTTCAGGGAAAATCGATATTGGTCCGGCGACGCCCCAATTCTTGAGCCAGCTTTCTCACTTAGTGCCCTTTAGGGTTGTCAAAGTTTTGTAAAATCCCTAAAAACCTCAAAAAAAATCAAGGCGGCCTAAATTTGTACTCTTTTTGAAGAACACTCCACGAGGAATCGAATGAGCCCTTCCCCAGGTCCGTAGGTCAAACCATTCTCGATCTATGGCCCGATTTATGGTGCCAACATTCGCGTTATTTTGGTTTATTATTGTTTTTATGTTGATATCAGTAACCTAGTGACGTAGTCATGTAGTAATGTGGTTACTGGAGTGAACTCCTAAAAGGCTTTGTAGCCGATACACGGGTTGAAGCACTCTGATAACCATTGAAAAAAATTAAAAAAACGCTATTATTTCACTGGAATTTATTATTCAATTGCCTTGCGTTCATGATTTGAATTTATGCTAAGCTTTGGAGTGTGCGTGTTTCACAGGTGATAGAGCGATTATTGAATTTCAGGAGATATGCATAGAGCACGTAAATCTGTTCTCGACCAAAATACCTATTTGGATTGATCAGTTGATCATATTTGTGTGCCTCCTGAAATTCAATAATCGCTCTGTCACCTGTGAAACACGCACACTCCAAAGTTTAGTATAAATTCAAATCATGAACGCAAGCCAATTGAATAATAAACCATAGTGAAAGAATTTGCAGCGTTTTGGAATTATTATGACCATCCATACTTGTATGATTGGGAAAACCATTTACATTTGTTTTTTCCTTCTCTTTGCTGAATGATTCCGACTTCAGTCTTCCAAAAAGGGTGCGACATTTAGGTTATCTGAAAATATGTAGGTGGTATCGATGGAAACGAAAATTCTGAAGAGTTCGCAAAGCAGGGGACAGCGGGAAGACCCACTAGCACATCCTTTGAAATATAGAGCCTCGAAACATATTATCACGGGGAATAGGCAGAGGGTTGTCAATCAATGTATTTGTGTCATCAACCCTAAACCCTGAAGGAAGAATTCTCGTCTTATACCAGCGCTGTGTCTGTGGCACGTATCAAAATGGCCGTAAACCATTAACGCTACTCCATTCCCATAACAGGAGAATAAATTACCTCATGTAATAGTACGTGTCCTGCTTAAGAGCATGTAAGGTCATAATTTCCATCAGTAATAGCCAGGGTGAGGCTTCGCTGGATTCTGCTGATGGCGCATGTCAAAAATGCCTCACTAACTATGAGTTCCATCATAACTGAAGCAACGCTGTAGCATAATTACAATTAAATGGGCATAATTAATATTATTGGATTCTATCCAATTGGTACGTAAGTTTATTTGTAGTAGTATTGTCTGCCTGAACATTAGAGAGCTGAATTCTTCCTAGTCCATTCTTGATCAGATTTCCTTTGAGCGCCTCGCGTCACCCTCACAAACTGAAAGGTCTCAGAACCCACACGTCATTCACTATTGATATGCGCATCGTGTTCCTTGGCCAATTGATATTCCTCCATTAGTGAGGGCAGGAAGCAACTATTTTCGAACTGACCCGTTCACTATAAAATGACTCGGTGCCTATGCCATGTAGTTGAACGTTTGTGATCTCACATATATCATATTCAATCACAACAAACTTTTTTTTATTAATTTATAGGGGGTA
Source organism: Creontiades dilutus (assembly GCA_031894815.1). Lineage (NCBI taxonomy): Eukaryota > Metazoa > Arthropoda > Insecta > Hemiptera > Miridae > Creontiades > Creontiades dilutus. The sequence continues at coordinate 776,631 of JAVIWC010000643.1, forward strand.
TTTTATCATTATTATTTCCTGTGTTTGAAGAAGCGATCAATTAATCCCATAGCATCCGGTTAAAACCAGTGATTGTACAGGGTGTACAGCGTATGATCCGAGAATCTTCGCACACGTGTTCTACAACTAGTTTCCAACAAAAAGTGTCTCTTAGAGATTTTTTTAGAGGCTCGTTTTAGAGTTATTTCACTTTTAAGATTTTTTTCGTGTTTTCGAACTTACGTCACTGAAACGGCCGTAACTCCGGCGTTTTCAAAGTATTTACAAATCTAAGTATGCCGTTGGAAAGAGCATAAAATTATCTATCGTCTCATTCTTTAATAATAATTTTTGAAAAGGAACTAAGGGGTAAAAATGAGCCTAAAAAGTAAATTTGTCAAATTTTGAAACAAAATTATTTTTTTAATGGCTCATTAGTCCCCCTTAATTTTGATGATACGTTTGAGCCTGTAAGCTTAAAAAATTCGCAAAAGTCTCAGCTTTCCAATGGTATATTTAATTTTTAGGTTTTAGAGGGAACTTTTTTGAGGAAATTGAGATTTTATGCAAAAAAAAACGTGTATTTTCAAGCACATTTGATGTGATCGAACGGGTGTGTGGATCTGCCTTTGACCGTTAATCACATTATCATACTCAACATTTTGCTCGTGACGATGTTTCTATCAACGATAAGAAGAGGAAATCATAACAAACAACGGGATCAAACCTCACGATATCAGCAAGAACGGGAGACATTTAACAGTTGATTTACATCAATTCATTCCGCGGATGCTCTCACTCAAACTTAAATTTTTTAGGTAATGCCGTTGACATGATACATTCTACACCCAGAAAGAGAAAAAAAGTTTTAGTTATGTAGGTTTTATTATTATTACTATTTTTTTTTTTTTTAACCTCAAATTTGTTTGATCACATCAGATGTGCTTGAAAATACACACGGGTTTTTTTTTTTTTTTTTTTTTTTTTTCCCCTTCATAAAATCTCAATTTTCTTGTTATAATGCATGCTGTACTTTCCAATACACCTACTTCGATTTCAAATGTTTTAGAGATAATGTATCGGATTGATTGAATGTAATGTGGAAATCATTTGTCAATTTACAAGTATGTCAATACGAGTAGTATCATTGAACTACTTTCCCAGAACCGCGATACGTCCGGATTCTTACAGTACATCATTTTCACTTTACATTTTGGAAATCGCTTCGTTATTGCACCTCCTCATGTATTTCGGAGGTTCCCGAAATAGTCAACATTTTATTTCTCGTTTTTTTTTTCCGCCGCTCGAACCGCGCTCTTCAACTTCAAACACGATCCATCTTCATCTTTTCTCCTCTGGCCTTCCCGCTGGTCCAAAACACCATACCTTCTCACGCTATTCTTCCCAGAGCTATACTCGGATCCGTATTTCGCGGTTGAGCTCCTGCCAAAAGCCCCGCTCTCCGACCTCTCCGAGTTTGCAGTTGAGTCAACCTCCGACCGCTTTTTCAAACGTTGTCCGCCTAGCCGGCCAACTGCCGATTCCCGCGATTCCTTCGCTCCGCTGACATCCATTTAACGCTCAATTAATTAACTCGTTTCCGTCATAACTTGTTGAGCCGTTTTTTCTGTTTCTCTTCCAACGATCCTCGGGTTTTGAATCCCTCAACTTTCCAAATACAGTCGCCAACTCCCCTTCCTTTTCCGTATCTCGTACAAATTTTCCATACTGCTTGGTTTTCCCTTCCAATAATATACCATTGTAATTGCTATTTGAATTGTTTACGAAGTTAGCTCATTGTTCATGTTTCTTCAACACATTTATTATAACCTTCCTCACCACGAAAAGTACCAAGTTTGTTGTAGATGGAGCATAAAATTAAAGCTTTTTAGCTTCTGGGAGCTTTAAGGATACCTCTGGGAGTTGCAGTCAAAAGTTCCCAGCTCTCGGATGGGCAACTAGTTCATTCCATCACCTTCTTTTTATATGCATGGGGGTCATCCAAAAACCAAATATTCACTCGATTACTAATGCCATTTGAAACCTATCTAAAAGAAATGTGGCTCCTTTCTTATGATGTTTGTTGTTCATTTCTATTCTAATTCGTACATCATTGCAGTATTTAATCTTGGATTAAAATGACAAATAATATACGAATTTATCCATGAGTGATCTACAACTTTAACCATATATTACCGATAACGTGTGCTCATGCACAGACATGAATTATTCGAAGAAAATTTTCTCTTGTGGCCTCCTTCCAAAAATCGGAGGACAAGTTTCAGGAATGCGGTTTCACTGTGATTTTCTTTTAGGTTCATGATAATGGGAATATGAATGATCCATGAACTAATTTATTTAAGTGAACGTAACCTTCGTTGGTAAACAAAGTACCAAAGGGCCAATTTCAAGATTTCAACGATTGAACCGTGTAGCTCCTATTAGGTTCAATGGATTATTATATAGTGAATCATTGATTTTCCATAATTCATAAAGAGTGTCCTTGATGATCTAGTTTCGCAAATTCATTCAAAATTAAAAGGCAGCTAGAGGGGTGGGACCAGGGTGAGAAGTTACTGTGGGAATAAACTTTGATAGTTTTAGCCTAATTGTAATTAAATATTTTCATCAACACAGCCCATCCCTCATAACCAGCTCTTTAATTTTCCCCAAAAGTGGTACAGAGAATACCTCTGCCTGCGTATCTTCAACCAGTGATATCTCAACTATGCTACCCAACTCTAAATCCCTTATGAAACCTTAGTAAAACCAATCGGAAATGTAAATAATGTAATCATTATTTAGAATGACGACCCATAATTAATGTTGAATGACTTCTTGAATGGATTAAGTACTTTACACCAACTAAGAACTGTCGATATAAAATTTAATATACAATAATAGGCTTTATATTTTGGGCAATGCAGATATAATGAGACATCGCCATTGGTATCAACTAATTGCATTGTAATATTGGCCGTTGCACCAGACACAATCACAAGAAAGAACTTCAAAATCACGAGTCTTTACTTGAGAAAGTAAAGAAATGGTACAAAGGAAACACTTAAGGTTGCTACCGTCATTTTTCACGCACTTGCTTGAGCATTTCCTTAGTTGTTATCTACAAATAGCAAGGCAGCCACCACGCCACTGAGCTTCACTTAACCATTTCATTTCGACTTAGTATTCCACCCTAAATCCTAAAAGGGTTTTCAAGACATTCGATACTTCATATTTCCACCTAGTAAAATGCCTGCCAATATAGGTTCCTCACTTGTTCTGACATGGTCGAATATTCATTTGTCACAAAGTTGAAGATGTTATTGAAAGTAATCAGAACTGATTATTCACAGTTCGGCCACTACTTTAGTAGGAACCTGCTAGCCCCAGCAGGGGGGGTTTGTTCCGACAAATGTGAAACATGTATAAATTTCTTTGAACTAATGCAAAAACCCAGGCATTTTCGTGGAAATTAAAAAAAAACGTTTTTACATCAACCAACAAGTTTGACGCCTTGTAAATAATACTACAATTTGGAACCAATTCGGTTCCAAGAGAGAAATACTTTAGTGAATGTTGAGGCAATGATTTGTTTTAAAGAATTGTATTTTTGCAACTTTCTACCAGAAAATTATTTTCGGTAACAAAAAAGTGAATTATCACTAGATTGGTCATTGGTTCAAAGGCGGCCTTGTGGAATAAGCTCAAAGTAAAAAGTATGAAATTTATTACTAAACCGTAGTTATCCGAATACTACAGAAGAAGATTTTATGTGTCATATACAACCGTTTGATGTTTCAGTGGAGCTCCGGCGATTCGTTCACTTATTTACTGTGTTGTATGCAAAGTTTCAATTTTTAGTGCTCTAGCTATTCTCGTCAGGCCTCTGCAGAGTGGATTCTTGATTGAATCCAGATCACTCTCCCCCTCACGTCAAAAAGCCAACAGACGGACGGTTCATCATCTCGCCCCTTCGGCCGACCAAGAATCTGATTCCTTCAGGCTTCGTTTGCCCCAGTTGTGGGCCCCGAGTTGGGGCATCTCCAACTTCGCCCGCTCGGCGGATCTTTTGAAGTCCCCGAGGGTACCGCGTCTGTTTCTTCGCTAATATCCTTCCCCGCGACGCGAACTTTTGCCGTCCCAAAAGGCCGTGATGTCTTCTAGGTCGACCATCTTGGTGGAGGTTCGCATTGTTTGTCCTCTTCGATTTACGTAATGATCATCGGGTCATGTTGAGATTTCCAACCAAAATACTGCATTTTCCGAACATTCCTCTCGTACTGGACCCATCATTTCATATATCATTTTATCGCACTGAAGTATTCTCAAATATCAAAAGAAAGTATTTATCAAATACTTTCTTCCTCTCGACTGCTTCATTTTAGAATAAACTGCTGCTGAAATTGGGCATCCTCGCTCTCGTTCTTTCGTATTTTTTCCGATTTTTTTCTACAATCCCAATCTTATTCCCAATTCTACTTATTATTCCTCAATGTTGTATAACCTTACTGTGGTGTCGTTTACCAATGACCCTTCGAAAGATTATATTATAATGGACCGCTTTCAGAGCGTTCGGAGCTCGTTCGTTGTGGTTAGAGTGGAATGGACCTGTCCTGCCTCATAAGGCATTGACAGTTTTTTCTCTGGCCACCTCTGTCTGATCTCTAACCAGCCAGGTTCCCCACAGAACCCAATCACATCGAACCTTGAAAATCCACTTTGCCCGAAACATTCGTTCCATATATCCTTTCCCAATAGTCGTTTAGTCAGTTACCCACTAAGTCAAATTTTCCTTTTTCAATGAATTGAATAACCTATTCATGATTCTGAACCTAAGAGAAATAATTATTTTTTCGAAAATGGACCATTTGTGTGCGAAATCGAAATTCCACTCGGATTTTAGACCTACCTGACCATGGTCAAATATAGTTCTTTGCAAACCTGCAGTTTCATTCAGGGGTTATGTCGGATATTCCCTACATTTGTCCTAATGGGATTCATCTCTCATCAATCTCGGACTTCATTCAAGCTTAAATATGGAATCCACAAAAAACTTTCCTCTCAGTTCCAAGGAACCTCCTACTATTAAATGCATTTATCTTCAGAATATCCTGCAAGCAAATGTATTTATCTATATTTCACATGGTCGATAGAACGCCATTTCATCTCATTATTGAGAGATTAGTTCCCGGTCTTGACTGCGTTTCCATTTGACATAACGTGACTTCTTTTGTTACAGCGGATGCGGTTGTTTGAGAAATGTCTGGAAGACGCGAGCGGGCGGCTGGCTGCCTCGGAGACGGCGTGCGGTTCGTGGACGCCGACTTCAGACCCCGCGCAGGCCCCAGCTCAGCTGGACAACCTCCAGGTAAGCTAGGCGCTATAATGAGCAGAAAATACTACTATTTTCTATTACTACTACTATGGTTTCTGATTATTATACTTTCAACCATCCTATAGATTTTTCAAAGCGTTTCAAAGAAAAGGCTGAAGGTTCTGTGTCACCTGCACAACACCCTTTCAGAGATGATTTGGACAACATTTGGAACTGCCAAACTTATGAAGCTCTATCTTAGTCTACCCCAAAAGGAGTGGCTACTAAGCTAAATCCATACAAGTTTCCTTTGAGCCTCCTGTCAGAATCATACTTCTTCAAGGAACAGAATTTACGAAAATTAATCTTTACCCACCATATTAAACGACGTCCACATTGAACTTTTACAGTTGTTTCTGCCGAAAAGCTAAAACTGAATGTGGTGGCGGGTAAATCATCGATTCATTAAGGGAAGGTAGCGTTTATTGATAATTCGTTGTTCTTAACTTCCTACATTCTCTGGAAAATCTGAGAGAACCTTTCATATCATAAAAATTAAATCCTAGTGAACGAGAACTATACCTGTAATTGTACTGAATTCAGCATTTTAAGGTGCTTTAGAAGGTTTCAAATGTATCAAGTCGTTAGAAAATGTGGATTTTTAGGACGTCCCCCTGGAGCAAGCCTTCGTCAGTAGAGAACGTCTATTACAATTAGTCAGAGGCTTGTAGTACAACCCAAACATGGGGGAAAAAAAATTGCAAATCATTTCACAAAGGTTCATTATTTAAAACCTCCTCCCACCCCTCACCCTACATTTTCTTGAATGCCGCAAATTGAGATTTGAAAAATTGGAATGTTTACCCTTAAAATGAGATTGTCCGAGTCAGATAAGTTCGGACTGGTCTGGGATCCATTTGAATCGATTCGACTTCCAAAAGTACTTGGAAATGGCACACCACTTGCCTAGGTCGTTGAAATCCCCCAAGAACATGTATTCTGCACGTTTTTGAGCAGTGTTTTAGTGTCCAAGCTGATTAAAAGGACCTATTAGACCCCTAACGGAGCCCTTGTGCGAAATGAACGGATAGCACGCTGCATGGGGTACGGCGGACGGACATTGCAGATTTTGAATCTACGCATCTTGAACGCAAAGTGACCACGTTTGAGGGGGGTTATCAGAAATTGTTGCTATACGATACATATGGTGTGTGGCAGACAGACGTCTGTCGACGTTGCACAGCTTCCAATTCTCAACCGATTTTTATGATTCTCATTTTGTTCCATCCTAATTTTAGTCTAGTTGTGCGAAAAACCACGGAAATATAGACTTTACTTACAAGTGGGGGGGCTAGGGGCGCAATTGCTCCAAACGCTTTCAATCTTTTCAATCGCAACTCCAGCTAGAATTATCTTAAAACTTTTGTTTAGTGTTGAAAAATTTTTCGGCCCATTCAATTTTCAGTATGAAAGAAGGTGGATGGAGGGGTTATAGTGATAAATTGCTATTTTTATCCGATTTTATTGATTTGAAAAACTCATTTTTTTCGTATCTAATTCTAATCTAACTGTGCAACAAACCTCAGAAACTTTAAATTTTCTGTTGAGCGGGGAGGGGAAATGTGGGGAAGGGAGATAGTAGACTATCCGTTCAAACGCTGCTCTTACAGGATATACTTCCGATTGTCTTAATTATTTTTTGTTTTACAATATTCATGAGTTTTTTATTATCATTCTAAGTGCGATCGTATATGATCGGATATTTGGGCGTCCCTGTAATGTATGCGTCTGTTACCAATATGTTATTGCATCCATTTTGACTACGCAGCTGTTTTTGAGCTCATCAGAACGTGCTATTTTCTCGCAGTGCTAATTTGTCTGCAACATTCATGTCCTGACCATCATATTTATCCGTCGGCTGTTGCCTCGCAAATCCCAATAAATAATCATTAAACAGCAGATCCTCTGGTTTTTTCGCAACCACCAAATCTCATCGAATGAATCTCACCATTTATCACATTGCACTATTCAACTGATTTCGCTGTCTATTCTCCCAACGAAGCGACCGCATAGTCCAATCAATGAATTCCACTGCGGGTTTTTCATTTACGAACCGAGTTTTCCCACATGCACACAAAAAGAGCGCAAAAAAGTAAACAAACAAGAATTCTTCATACGTCTCTCTTTTTGAATTCACTTCCCACTATCTAGCCCAGTAGTGAGGTAATTATTTTTTTAATTGTGTTTTAAAATACTTTCTTTTTGGTTCTGTATTTTAAGTGTCATAAAAAATATAACGGATTGTCATTACCACAGTTCATCGCTTCCGTTTCTTTTTTTTTCTTATCATCATTACAAAAATGTACAATTATATTTATTGTTAGGGAAATAGGGTATAAAAAAGCCACAAATGTCTTGTAGATATTCTTCATCTGAAGGATTTCTACATATTCAGTATACTGCACCATTGTTGGTATGCTTTAGTTTCGTACAGAGGAATTAGTAAAGTGTTAGTTTTTTGGGAGTTATATTAAAGAAGAAGTCATTCTACCGTCTTTGGAAAATCTAGTAGTCAATTTCAAGTCATGGAGACATACAGGGCAGCTGAAGTGTCCTTGTCACTTTTTCTTTTCTAATCACTTTAACGTGTGAATTATACATGAAGCCCTTTCAATGGTATTCTTTTTTTCTATTTTGCTTTTTTATTGTTTAATTATAGAAAACAATTACTAGGTATGGTGGCTCGAGATGGCTCTACACTAGTTACCTACAAAGAAGGGTTATCTAATACTGAAGTAGTAAACATTTTAGTTATGAGTTGCAGCATTTTTTTCGAATCCGCTACAAATCTGAAAAAAGTTTAATCACTCAAATGTGTATTCATTGTGTTACACGACTGGTAAAAATTGCATTCTAATCTATCGATTGGAGAAGGCGAAAGAGGTACATTTGTAATTTTCAAAGAGTTCAATTTCAATTTTAGCTTGCTTCCCGATACTCTTTTAAAATAATTCCTGGTGCAATCAGTCCCATACGATGTTTAGACTAATTTTTAAATTAAAAAAATTATGATATTTTGAGTTTATTTTTTAATAGCCTTGTACCCAAAATGTATTTGTATTGTGTTTTAATTAGACGCTCATGAAATTCCATGCATCGTTTTCGTTAGAACTTGTAGTAAAAGTCACAACTTCCACTTCCACAAGTGTTTACAAGTCTGTGAAGTTGTATGAATATCATTATACTCGAAAACTCGAGATTGAACCAGCAAAACTTGACATAGTAAGAGGTACTAACAGATACCAAAATCCTATAAAAAATTCTTATCGCTCGATCCATATTTCACGAACTGAATGTCAACACGGGCGGTTACGAGTAATGCAGTAATGCCGAAGGTTTATTGAGATGTAAATCTTGGGCTGAGGAAGGGGCAATTGAAAGGGAGAGCGACAGAGTTTTATGGAGGCGGTGACTGATAAGGATGGATTTCCCATTGGGAACGGAAAGCGAAGCCTATTTCAACGCAAATGCTGAAACCAACGGACAGCCTTCCTTTAGGCGGTGTGGCGGAAGAGTTAGTGCGATACATGAAAATCTGCTTAAGGAAAGGTGCACCAAGGAAACACCTTCGTTGTTTTTTCACAAAGTGTTCTGAAATATAATAAATAGGATCTTCTTAAGCATTGTAATTAGAAAGTAGGTTGCGTTGGTACTGGTGACGTTCATGTTACTCTGAAAAATTATTGGGACGTCCATCTGAAGCAAGACTTTATCAATTAGAATTGATCCAGAGGGTTGTGGGACAGCCCAAACATGAGAAAACAATTATATTCACACAAATCCGTTTCAGGCCATATTAAGAACGAATCCCTGAAAGAAACTATTATGCGTGTTGTGTGTGACACATTATGTTGCCACTGTCCAACCTGCAATTCTTAACAGATTTTCTTAATTATTTTTTTGTTCTATAATTTTACTCCAGTTGTATTACGAACCTCGAAATGTTTACTTTTGCTGGCAGAAGAGGATATGGAGGGGGTAAAAGCCAATCCTTTCAAACTCTGCTCAAACGAGAATTTTCAACCGATTCTTTTTTTTAATTTTGGTTTAGTATTTAGAATATTTCAGAGCATTCAGTTTCCGTGCAGAATGGGTGTGAATGGTGGCGTAATTAGCGTAATTTAGTAAATAATATTTCTCCACTATTTTCATCGTATACATTTCTTTAGACCTTTTTTTTTACCTAATTCTTTCAAGTTGTGCAACAAACGTCGGAAATTTTGAATTTTCTGGTGATAGAGGGAAAGGATGGTTTAATAGAAAACACTGGTTGTTCATATCGCTTAAACTGCCGTATTTCTGAACTTTCTAATTCTATTACGTTATGGGTCGTGCTCGTCATACGTACTAGAAATTCCAACCTATTTTCGCGATTTTTTTTTTTTTTTTTTTTTTTCGAATAAAGATTTGGTCTAGTTTTTAAAAAGAGTACATAGGAACTTCCCTGTAATGCGTGCATTACTTAAAAATCGGGAGTCTTTTATCGGGAGTTAAAATTACATTTGTAAGCCCCTGGACGCCCCTGAGGTGTTGGATTTTATGTACATACGTTGTGAACTGTAGAGGTGCAATTACAGTATTGATAAAGGAGTCTACATGCGAAGAACTCTCTGTCAAAGCCCTGAACTCCCCTGCAGCATTGGTCCAGGTGTTGCTCTTGTAAAACCTCTTCAGGGATTGCTGATCGCTAGGACCAGCTACCACGTAGGATCTTTCATTTAAAACTTATCTTCAGTCTAGGAATTTTGGGTGAACGCATCAGGAACTCGTAGTAAGGGGCTTACCCATTCAATCTTGTCTTTCTGACAGATTATCTCGAGTATGACACCCAAGGGTATTATTAATTCCTCAAATAGCTACAAAGATGCACTAGTTTTTATGAATTTCAGAAAACCCACTAATGCAACCCTATTATGCATGATGATTACGTGTTATTTATGTGTTTTCATGATGTCGCGTTACAGGTTTTTGATTCATTAAAATCAGTAAATTGTTTAATTTTATGTTGAGAAAAGTTTGTGAAGTTTAATTAAGTTTGATTGATTCATATATTTTGCTTCGTTCTGTTCATCCAGAAATTCGGGGAGAGGTTGGGACCATTGACGAGAAGTATAGAAGACATGAACGACCACGTAGCGACATTCCGGTCAAGCAATGTCAACGTATCCCCCGCTCTTCTGGCACGAGTTGACGATCTCAATGCCAGGTTCGTTTTAATAATATAAAATTCGTATGTCTTATGATACCGTTCAACTTTTAAAATTAAAGTTACTCAGGTGTTCATTGCAGTTGTTTAAATTCGAAGCGTGTAGGTTTATGCCCGCAAGGCCCACAGTATCGACTGAGCCTTGACACCACATATCCTTTTCAAGCCCTCATGGCGATTTCACCGATGATACGTGTTGGCAGTAAATTATAGAATGAGATCAAGAGGTGAATGTACTTCATTCGGAGGGAAACACAGCAGCATGATGGCAAAAAGATGGTCAACGATTTTAATCTTGCACGTGTTTCAGATATTAACTCAACTAAAAAGGTAGAAATATAAGGTAAGATCTAAATGCTGTCGATCTATCCCACGATGCTTGTTTTGGCTTCTTCATGAATGGTAATGGGGCTAAAAGAAATTACGAAATGGGAAATATCGTGGGACTACTCGACCAAAAGACTTACCGTAGTTTTTCGCCGAGTTGAAGCAGTTCTTGCTGGTTCATTCCTCTCACAGTGAAGTACGTTTAGGTTGTGATCCCATTCTCTCACTATTTGTCAAGCCATTTCTTTGATGAGTTCACCATGAGGGTGCGAAAGAGATCTAAGGGGTTGATGATTGTTCCGCCGCTTAGGGTTTCGGAACCCATAGATACGTATCCTAGCTGTACGTAATCTACGCAAACTACTTGTATCTTTACATTGTTTTGAACCCCGAATTTGTCAAATAGTGGATGATGGTGATCTGTAAAGTGTGGAACATGAATTTTCATTGTTTTTTAACGCTGATTCACGTGATGCCATCCGTTTTTTTATTTGACTTAATTTTTGCGGAATAATGAACGAAATTTGTTTAATTCGCGAGAAAAATCATCATTTATTCCTACTTTCAACTCTCAGATTAAGATGATTTTTCACTTGATCACTGAAGAAGGTTTCAATCTTCTATTTTTACATTTTTCAACCAGGCCTTGAAAATGAATCCCCGAGACAATCTGAAAACAGGTGCCTAGAATAAAAAAACGAAGGCGAAATAAACAAACTTCGGTCATTATTCCGCGAAAATTAAGTTAAAAAAACGGATACCTAGCACCACGTGAATCAACGTTAAAAAACAATAAAAATGCCACACTTTACGGATCAACGTCATCAACTATTTGACAAATTCGGGGTTGAGAAACTTTGCATGCTCGCTGAACCGGTTACGCGCAATTAAAAAAAATGGTTGAGAGGTCAAATTTTCATGAAATCTTGAGCAGAATCTGAATCTGCAATAAAAAATGGGAGTTACATTTGAAATAACAAAGTTGAAGCGCAAATCGCGCATTCGCTCACATGCGCAACGCGCGAAATTGTGATATTTGAATTCCTCCTTAACAATTAGTGAAGTTATCATTTGAAAATTTTTTTTAGGCTCCGAAATTACAGAGATAAATGTCTGGTCCGTTAAATTTTGCCCACCCTGTATATTTGTTAGATATTTATTGTGTCCTAAATTCTTGCCTGCTACAAAAGATTTGAGTGCCGAAATTAGCATTATTAAATGGACTTTTTTCTGACCAATCAACAACTTACGTACCATTTGAAAAATAAATAATTTGAAAGATATCACTAAGCTGTGCTTGTTTGCTGGTCCGTAGGTGGCGCGCTATTCAAATGACTGTAGACGATAGATTCAAGGCACTTCGAGGACTGACAACTGGAGGAGCTCCCCCTAACCATAGTTTCCTTTCAGCCGCAGTGGACCACCCCTGGGAACGAGCTACTACACCTACTAAAGTGCCTTATTATATCAAGTAAGCAGCCAATTAACAACACCTTTTGCGTTCCACCGCCCATTTTGGAATCATTAGTCTAGAAATTGAGAAATTGTTCATTTGCGCCGGGTCAAAGAAAAGATTAGATAGATATCCGTTTTTTCGAATGGATCTTTTTTTAAAGAAATCTGGTTGGGATTCAGAATTGAATCCTGAATTGTATATGAGACAGCATTCTACGAACTAAACCACTCTCGACACAGTTATAATAAGTGCTGTTACAATAACTTTAATTATTGTCTATTACCGCCCAAATAGTTTCCACTTTCTACCTCTTTTATTTCATGGAAACAAACTTATTTTTCTTTTAACCCTCTTTTTTCATGATTATACGAATATCCTACCAGATCTTACCTTATATCAAATTCAATTTCAAAGCAGAACAGCATTTTTTCTGTCAAAAAGTCATTTTAAGGGTATAAGTAGCTGCGAGCACCCTTATTAAGGTACTATAAAGTTTACACCTATTTTTCCGATGGAAACTTGTTTTACGAATGCATTGAAGGGAATCTTGAAAGACTTCCAGATAAGGTCATCTCTGTTCAGATCGTGATACCTTTCTCGATGATTAAATTATTGGATTAATATAATTATATTAACACTTAATTAAACCTCAGTCGCCTGAATATTATGAAATGGTTGAACACTTGTGTACCTAATTCTCCTTCATTATTGTTAGATTATTGAATAGTAATTCGTATGTTTCGATAATTAAAAGGATCCTTTCTTACTAGGTAATTGTGTATTTCGTCTGATCCTACTCCTGTATGGGTACATTTGCAGTGTCGTATACACCATTCAAAGTATAAAATTCCAATTTTTTCAGTCATCAAACCGAAACAACGCATTGGGACCACCCTAAAATGACCGAACTGATGAATTCTCTCTCCGAGCTAAACGAAGTGAGGTTTTCAGCGTACAGGACAGCGCTCAAACTCAGAACTGTGCAAAAGAGGATGTGCCGTAAGTATTGATCAAAAACAAATTAGTTAACCGATACTTTTTCTCAAGATGTTAATTACTATTTGGGGAGGTGGTGTTCTGTAACTTTAGAGACACATAAACTTTAGGCAAATCAATCGTTAATCAAACAAACTACACGTCAAAGTGGGTTGGTTGTTACAACAACCCAGAGTATTCAGTTTCGGCCATTACCGCTAGGGAGCCAACTTTTATGGCGGCCCAGTGGCACTTTCTTTCTTCATTATGATAATAACGACTACTAACCTCATGGATTGAACTTATATTCAGTACTTGAATATTAAAATATGATTTATTTTCACGTTATTCAATATCACCTCGACAAATAAACCCTTTTAACACCAAGTTTATTTTAACCTCATCGAGTAAAGTTGTAGAATATCTCCCTTGTTCTGGGAACCACTATACGAGGTGGAAAAGCAACAAATTATTACATTTGGTTCATGTTCGGTATCTCCAAAAATATTAAGTTCAAGGAGTTTAATTTCTTTACCTTTCAACTTTTCTAGTTCAAAGTTATAGAGATCACTATCATTTTTTACCAAAACGCCTTTTCACGTCAAATCAATAAGGATCTTGGTTCTTAGCTGGTCTGGTTTGCATTTAAAGTGTCTAAAGCACGTAATACTATTACCGATGACCTCAAGAATTATTTTGATGTTTTAAGAGAGATGAAATTCAAACTTTCACTAACAATGCTGAATTATTTGATTTTTTATTTATTTATTTTTTTTAAATCAAAAGTTGTAAAATTTTGAAAATCAATTTTCCATTTCGTTTTGGTTTCAATAATTTTCTAAAATTCCTTTGATTTTTTTCAGTGGACTTGGTTACTGTCAATCGAGCCATTGACGCTTTCGACTCCCACGGGCTTAGAGCTCAGAACGACAAAGTCCTAGACGTGACTGACATGATCAGCGTTTTGAAAACTATTTACGATCAATTGGCGAATGAAAATCCGTCGCTGGTCGCCGTTCCTCTGTGCCTTGATTTAGCTGTTAATTGGCTTCTCAACGTTTACGACAGGTACTGTTGTGTTTTTAATTTGAATTGAAATTTTCGATAATTATATTTTGGTATTCGATTCAGTGATATCAATGAATAATAATAAATCAACTGTCAGCTCCCGAACAAGAAAAATACCATTTTATACAAAGGAGTTATCTTGAGAAATTGTTAATGAAGATAAATGTTTTGCACATATCAAGTTGACGGTCAATTACGAGTCAAATTTGTCTGTATCGTGATTCGTAATTCATTCAGTTCGGAACGTTACTTGTGCATAGTATTGATGTTCTATGGTATCAATAATTTCACCGTATAATCTCTTCGACTATTCACATGGATAATATCTTAACAAGTTTGTGTTTGGGCTGGAGGCTTGAAAAACTATTCGCTAGACCAAAAAAATGTGATAATGTAAATATGTTATCGTGTCGTTTGTGAGCAAGTATTCCCCTTTCCAGTTAGCTCTTTCCTATCTAATCGAAGTGGGCCAACCACCTACTTAAGATGACGAGGGAATTCTATTTGATTTCGTCATCTATTTGGAACGAAGAACTGTAATGTAAACATACATGGAAACTTGGAAACTATCGTGTAAATTGGTGTATAAATAGTCTCAACTCTCCCTCCCAACCTTACTGAGTGGTCTGTGAGGTCCAGTTATTTTCTTTTCATTCTGATGCTAGTTTGTATAAAGCTTTGCTCAAACATCCGAGAAAATGAAAGAGTGAAATATCACAGAATGGCTGTTACCATATCACTGTTGTTCAAAACAAGTTTATTAGTAGATGAATAACGAAAAGTGTTCTTAAGAAATTTAGCCTTTTTTACTTTAAAATTATTAGGAAGGCTTTTGAACTGATGGTTGCCAGTTTTCAGCGAACAATGTCTAGCACAGAATATTAAAGATGCTAAATATGTTCTTCAAAAATCTTTTACTCGCCCCTCAAAATTTTCAGTGTTTCAATTTTTGTCGATCTTTGCAAAATGTATTGTACGATGACCTGAATCTCCCATGGGTGGCTGGTATGATGTAAATTTCTTGCCACACGGATGTCAAACCATCCCATCCCCTTGGTGAGAGGAATTCTCGAGGGCCCTCGTCCAACAAGATTATCGCGACGCCTCTAAAGAAAGTGGTGTTCGGACCTCTTATAAGTGCACAAAACTATCTAGTCAACCTTGTTATTGCAAAATGAAATATCATTTATATTTGTTTCAGCTATCGTATGATAGTTTTGATTGCTTCATATCTCATTTCATATCATTTGTATTTATATTACTGTTAAGCTCACTTGATGGTGGGACACCAAAAAAAATAAAATTTATTGGTGTAAATATGTGCACTAATTATTTTGTTTTGTTATATTTTTACAGCCAGAGGACAGGTCAAATTCGTGTTCTTTCTTTCAAAGTTGGCATCGTATTGCTGTGCAAGGGACATTTAGAGCAGAAATATAGATGTAAGATATTTTTCTGTATACCGACTTCATTTTATATTTTTACTTAGATAACTATTTGGTAGTTTCTGTTTTCATGATATAATGGGTTATTATCATTAATCCGTTCGCACTTCTATGATTTCTGCATTCACGTTAAAGCTACATGGAATCGTGCAAATTGTCACTAATCAGATTCGTTCTTTGATTTCAGACTTATTCCGGTTAATGGCTGATCCTAGTAGGTTGGTAGATCAGAGGAAGTTGGGTTTGCTACTTCACGACTGCATTCAAATTCCCAGGCAATTGGGAGAAGTTGCTTCATTCGGCGGTTCAAATATTGAGCCTTCCGTCAGAAGCTGCTTTGAACAAGCTGGCAATAGCACAACTACCATTGAGGTATGAACATATCATTTCCCAACCAAGTAGTTAAAGCAAATAAAAACGAAGAGTAAAGAGTAGTAGCATCGATATTAATCGATATTCTCATCTACTATTGATTTCAGGCCGTTCAGTTCCTTAGTTGGTTGGAACGGGAACCACAAAGCATGGTCTGGTTACCAGTTCTCCATAGAGTTGCTGCCAGCGAGCAAGCTAAACATCAAGCCAAATGCAACATCTGCAAACAGTACCCTATTGTTGGCTTCAGGTAATAAAAGTAAATTTACGTTTCGTTGGACCAACATGGTTACTTCATCTGCTGCCAAATCGTGAATTTACCTCTAATTTCGTTTACATACTTTTATGTCGTCTTCAAATCTCACATAAGTTTCCTTTCCAGTAATTCATTCTTTCTCAATATTTTACTTTTTTGGCTTCAACTTAATTTTTTACTGTCGTTTAGGTATCGCTGTCTGAAATGCTTCAATTTCGACATGTGTCAGCAATGTTTCTTCTCCGGGAGAAAAGCCAAAAGCCACAAGTTGACCCATCCAATGCAAGAATACTGCACAGCTGTAAGTTTAATTTTTCTTGCGTAGCTATGTAGTTAAATAATCTTATATCGTCACGCTGCATTGTTTCGGTACAGTTGCTCATAGCATGGTTCTAGACAAATAAATGTGATTTGACGTATATGTTTTGGTTAAAGTTTATTGTCGTCGATGTAAAGAAACTATTAAAAATTTATTGCATCCCCCTTCATATTTACCAATTACATTTTTTTCTTCAACTAAAAGCACCTAAGTTTCAACATTTCCAGGAATTATTCAATACTAGGATAATAGTAAAACTTCAAACTTGCACATTAAATTTAGGTTCGTCATATTCTGCTATTATGAGAGTCATATCTATGTTATTTGAACATGTATGACGTGAAGAATACAATAGTTTTCTTACCACCACCTTAATTTACCATCAAGTTGTGATGGATATGGTAGTTGGCCCTTCCCAGTTCTTGAATCCGTCGCCTTGGGAGATGAATCAGACTCCTTCAAGCGTCTGGGTGACCCTCCGAGCGTGGTGGAGCATTAATCCGCATCCAGCTCAATGGAAGGGGCTATTATACCATTCCATCGCCTCACTTCCCCATGTTACAAAGTTTCAAAAGAACCTCTTATTGCCAGAACCAAACAGGTCCAATCCATTCAAGTGAGATCATCTGATCAACCCTTAACTTATCATGTTTCATTTTACAGACGACTTCTGGCGAAGATGTGCGAGACTTCACTCGTGCTCTTAGGAACAAATTCAAGTCGAAAAGATACTGGGCTAAACACCCTCGAGTTGGCTACCTACCTGTTCAGACGGTTTTGGAAGGGGACCCACTTTCGGCTCCTCCTACCCCACCGCATCCTGGACCCCCTAATAACACTCAGCACGATGTTCATTCAACCCTGGAGATGTATGCTTCCCGTCTGGCGGAAGTCGAGCTTCGCACTAGGACCAACTCTACCCCTGACTCGTTAGTACCAACATCCATTTCTTCATTCGTTAATATGTCGTCCGTGAGAAATGCTTCTATATATTGCATTCAAAAAATGAGCATGATAGTTTCATCGGTAGGCAGGCCTGATTACCGTGGTATGAGGGAAAAGTGTATTGTGTAGATAGAGACGTTAGATAGCTCGCTTGGCAAAGTCACTCATCGTTCAATCAGCATATAATGGAGTCAATGGAACAAGAAAATATAATGGTTGAAATTTAATAACAAGGATAGGATAGGCCAAGTGATTTGTTAAATAAGATGGTGCATTGTATTTGATTTTTTTAAAACCGTACATGCAAAGAGTAAATAGAGATTCGCTCTGTTCCTGAAATAGTTTTCAAAACACAGGATTCTACAGAGGAGAGGTCTTCAGGTCAGGTAACATACCATGTATATGAAAGTAACATGGCCAATTCGGGTGAGAACCAAGTTGAGTATTATAGATCCTTTAACGTTTCCTGCTTTCTCACAACAACTGTTTTTGAGAAGGCTAAATCCTGGCTACAAGTTGTCTATCTTTGTGAACGCTGGGGGACCTTGCAAAACTAAAAAATGAATAATAATTAAACAAGGAATAGAAAGACAGACGGACCCCAAAATGGAGATTCAAGTCACTTCCAGGGTTTGTAGCCAAGAATAAGCTCATCCAGTGGTATTATTAATACTACAGTTTTGACAAGGCTGTAATTTGTTCTATGTGTTTTCAGGGAAGATGAGCATCAGCTTATAGCTCAGTACTGCCATTCCCTCAATGGCGGTGAGCCTAGCAGTATACCCCGAAGTCCTGTTCAAGTTATGGCAGCCATTGACGCCGACCAACGACATGAACTCGAATCCATGATTAGGTTCGACAATTTATACTTATACTTTGATTGAGTAACTTCAAGCAATCGACAGTGTTATCAGCATTTCATCCAAGATGAATTGAGTGTAGCTGCTAGATTTGGTTTCCTACCTCAAAAGAATTGAAATAATATACCTACTTATTCATGAATCCCATTAATTGGTTACATTGAGAACAATTAGCACAATTACCTTTTAGTATTTAAATCTTCCATCTCGCCTTCATCATACACTCAATGTTTGTACTAAGAAACTATTTCAAGTTAAGACTTGTCTCCAACTCGTATGTCAAATTTCAGAGAACTGGAAGAAGAAAATGCCGGCCTTCAAGCTGAATGGGAACGACTCCGCGGTAAGTCCGGTGGTGGAATCGGTAATGGCAGTGGAGGTCCTGATGTTATCGGGGATGAAGTGGACATGGCAACAGAAGCGAGATTGCTGAGACAGCACAAGGGGCGGCTGGAGGCCAGGATGCAGATCTTGGAAGATCACAACAGACAGCTCGAAGCCCAGCTTCAAAGGTTGAGGCATCTACTGCATGAGGTACTTAACTGTATATATTCTTGTTTCATTCCCTTTACTTTAACCGCGAGGATCCTGTTCTCCTTAAGGCAAATCCAGCAACACCAAAAAATGAATAGAATAAAATCTTCAAGCTGTAGTAATAATTGTTGAATTCATTGAATTATTAATTATCACGTTGATATTATTATGTAGCATGGGGTAGTTTTCTTTGTCCTACCTTACCCAATTAATGGCGCAGTCTGTGGCCATATTCATAGCTCCTTTACGGCATAGGTACCTTCACCAAGTCATCGGCCAACTTCAACATCATTTCTTCATTAGGTCAATAAATGGAAAATAATACGAACTATTCAAATATTTTTGGATCGTGATGTTGACTTATTTAAGCTACTTACCAGCATCTACGTGGATTCAATAAAACAATTCAGAAAATTGTAATGATAATTTTTAATTAAGTATAACACCTATTCGTTTAAAGGTATTGTGTATATTATCTTTTTGAATTATGATTCACAAAAGCTGTTAACAATATAACAAAGAGGTTTCAAATACCGAAGATGTAGGTAGTTGATGGTTGATTTCGTAACTCATAATTATGATTATGATGTCCTTTATATTTCTGATTTTTTGTTTCCCATTTTCAGCCCAATAGTAAATCTGGTACTGGTACTCTTCAAACACGCTCTGTCACAGCTTCGCAACTCGCACAAGATTCCCCTGCGAAGCAAATGGAGCCCTCAGGTAAATTCGAATTTAAAATTTGTTCAGAACAATTCACTAATCACAAGTTAAGGTGAATTAATTACCTGTGGACCGCTACAAGTTCAACAAAAGCGTTCAAAGTTTTCCCCATACCGTTCGTGTTCAAATCTCTAATGTAATCCATTCACAGCCCATATTCTATGTAAATTGTTATTGTCATTATTTAAATGTTACTGTCACCATATTGTACAATGAAATTTTGTACATAATCGAATGACTCGTGATCTTCCGATTTGAAATTATCCATTTCATTTGTTCGTTACACCCCACCTTGCATGATGATGGTTAAGGTTGCTTAAAAGGATCAATTTCGCTGCTTTAATAGGTGGCATTTCAGGGATAAAAAAACGCTTCTTCAGGTGGCAGATCAGCTTTGCACGAGATGGGAATAAATAATTGTAATTTACTTAATGTTAAATAACATTCAATATTTACCCTAGCATTATAAAGTATAAGCCTCCCAGTCGCGGTGTACGATATTGAACTTGCTTCCACGCGTTAAGAAAAGTAAATTTTCATTTATTTCCTGTAAGGATTTTAGGCACTGTAATAAGGAATTCTCGCTCGCTATAGACTAGAATCCCGTATCTTTTGTTTGAAGCTTGGTGCTGATTCAGTTATTCAAAAAGCTTGCAAAAATTTCGCTTTCTGCCCCTTTTTCCGTCGTTCTTTGTATTATGAAAGTCTCCGGATGTTCACAGTCTCAACTATTTAGGACTTATAGATATCACCCGTACTTGGAATACTTATTCCAAGTGTCTACATTAATAATTCTCAGTTATGCCCTGAAATATAAAAGAAAAAAAATTTAACATAGTTGTCTAAATTTTTGTCTACAAAGAATAGTTCGAATTGACTGCTGGAGATAATCTCAATGAGATGAAAATTGGAAATAACGTGAGGAAAATATTTAAAACTTGAGCTTTAAATTTGAGATCCATCTAAATAACTCTTTAAAAATTGTAGTTTCGTAAATAAATTGAACCTTACAATACAATGTATTTGTTTTAATGCTCAAATGACTCTTAAATATTTCAGATTAAATCAATTTCAAACTGAAAAAGTTGTGAAAAAATTAAAGAAGAATTTCACAATAATAAATTGGACCTTTTCTCAAACTTTTCAATCATACTTAGATTGTTGGTTTCTTAAAAAAAACTTGGAACCTGTTCTTTCTTACCAAAAACGGTGCATACCTACTGTAATAAATTTTCATGCCCCAAATAATTATTTTTTTCAAATACTGAAATGTATGTTTATTAATTTTTTATTCGATTAATGATTCACATCTCCGCTTTTTTACATGGATTGTTTTGACACTATTCGATCGAAACATGCAAAGTCTGTATATAGTGTTCCACAAGCAGGTTCAGAAAAATACTGAAATTTGTATTTAAACTTAAAATTACATTTTAGACTGCACCTGTTTTCTGTCGCGGAAAAAAAATGACCAAATCCCTTTTATCCGACGATTATAAGAATGGGATTTTAAATATATTTGCTTACTGGAGATCAAAAGGGTTTGAATTCCGAAGTTTCAACGTTCATAAATCATAAAAATACTTCATTTGGTTGGAAAAAAAGTGCCTATGAAAAAGTGTCACAATATTCTCTGACGGGATATGTTAAAGTTCAATTTGAAACCAAGATCGATTTTTTTTCGGATCGCTACTTAGTTTAAAGTCTAATCTGAAACTGAACTAATTGAACTGCGTTTTAAAATAACTTGATGACACAATAACAATGTACCAGTTTCGTCTTCGATATTATACATTAAACGCGAGTCCTCAAGACAGCTTTTTACTCGTAATGTTACGATATTTGAACCGCCCAACCGTTTTGATAGTTGACTGTAGAATTGATTCCCATTCAACTTTTGGGTCGTTTGGAAAATTTAATTTGGTTGGTGGGGTTTTGGACGCAGGTGTACGCTGGGAAAGGCCTCCCCCTCCTGCAATGTCCGTGTCCCACAATCTGTCAAGTCTTCATCATATAGCAGGTACCTTTCTGGAGTTTGCAAAAGTACCCTACTCAGCACTTTTTGCGTTTTCCTCGTATATATTTTGTTGAAGGGTACAATCGTGTTTTGCGTATTTGTTGATGTTTCTTTGTTTCCTTTTTTTTTTTTTTTTTTTTTTTTGTTGGTGTGAAATGTTGAACATAACTACGACACATGGAATGCATACTTTGAGAACTTCATGTTACACAACTTGAAGTTGTATGACAGTGCAATTTGGAAGTGAATGCGTTGTTATCTACCCTTTTATTTCAAGTATTGCTGAAACTCATCGCCGTAACTTTTTTTTTTATTCATCCTTCGTTGATAGGACATTAAATGCAATATTGTAGGTACCATGGTAACAAAAAGTTCCATATATAGATATACGTGTATTAAAAACTGTCATTCGGATCGATCAATAAGTTGAATAAGATAATGAACACGGATAATTAAGTAATTAGTAATTTGATAATTACAATATAAAAACAGAATTACTCATCACTAAGCCATCGGTTGTATGCTAAGATAAGCAACCAAAATTTTTAAATAGGTACTCAACTATGTATCTTTAAAATTGAAGAATAAATTGATGGCATTAACCTCACTCCTTACAGTAAGAAATGCTTTTCATCTCTGTTGATTCAATCCATGTCGAACAAATAATTTACAGAGTTTCTGTCATTTTACAAACCTTTCATTCACTGGCGCTCAGATATATGTGTGTTTTATTTAGTCAACTTCAAATTTAGTTCCCTTGTTTTGAAGTATCATAGTTTACCAACGAAGTAACATTAGTTTTAAACACCGTACCGTAATTGTTTGTTTTTTCTCGCTTTATCCAACGGCTTTTTTGTTATCCGCCTTCTGATGCTGTAGAATGAAGATTTCACATTAAGTTGTGTATTACTCTTGTGCATGTTGCATGGTTTGGCTTTTTCATTCTCTAACAATTCTTATTTGCTGTTCACTTACCCACTCACTTTAATGCCACGTCTTTTATTTAACGCAGCTTCCGGACGATTATAGGTAAAGTAGAACCCTATTTTCACGTAATTTGTCAAACATTTAGGTACTTCATTATAAGTTGGTCTTAATTGATTTCATAAATTTGATATGGTTCACCGCCCGGAGTGTACTGGGAAGCCATGCTCTCGTAAAAGTTGTGAATATTAGGGGTGACTAGAATCACTAAGAGCTTCCTGCTCCACAGATGATCCAAAGGCGCCTCTTTTGAAATACGGATCACCTGTCAAATCACTTAACAATCTCAGCTGTTGAGAAAACGTTCAACTTAGAGTTGTGTAAATCCAGGTCACCTGAGAGAGTAGACTCCCTGCAGGTCACTCAGTCCAAAGACAAGGTCATTGGGATAAGTTCAGCAGGTCACTCCGTGGATGAATGCAACCTGTAGGTCGCTCTGAAGCTCACCAGTTCACTCCGCGGATGAATGCGACCTGCAGTTTGCTCCGCAATTCACCTTGTGAATGAATGGGACCTCTATGATCTTTGTGTACAGTCAGGGTTCGGTAGATGACAGACGTCTACTGTACTCCTTACATGAGTAGTACTCAGGTACCTCTGAGTAAAACAATGGTAGGTACCAAAACGAGGTCATTTTCCGAGTCCTCATCAATAAATTTTATTTGAATAGTAGAATCTGCTGTAAAGGAACAGTGACCTGCCCAGGTTGTTAGGTGGGGAAAGTTAACGGTTATCTTGAGCCAAGACTCCTCAGCAAGAGACGTTTGCGACCTGCAGGTCTCGAACTTCGCTTGTCACGAAAAGTTCACGTCCGTCTGAGTAGTTCGAATGCCGGTCACGGGGAGCCGTGCTGTCGCAAACGTCTTGTGTTGAACAGCGGGTCTTCCTTCCGCAGGTCATTTGGGACAAGTTCTTTGAGACAAGGTCACTCCCACCCACCTGTAGTTCAACTTGAATGAACAATGAATCTGTTCAAGTAATTCAAAAACCAACTGCGATCCAAAAATAGTAAAGTTATGGTCCTCCCCCCCCCCCCCCCCGCCCATTTTTCAAAATCTGTTGGCACTTATAAGGTGGGTGGAACACAAAAAGCTGGCGAAGTCTTCTTGATTTATTTTCAAATCAACCATTTTTTATTAAGTAAGTTTTTCGTAGGTAGTAACTCTCATGTTGAAAACAATTTATTTTCTTATTTTAAACGTTTAATACTATTTGTTTGTTTGGGTTTCACTTTGAAAACTTGAAAAATATGTCATTTTTTGAAACTGTTTCTTGTCAAACCACACAGAATTTAAATTATAAAAAACTGTTCTCCCGTACATACTTTTTGTTTTAGTGGTTTTCTACCTTTGTAGGCACAAAAGCAATAACGTCAACAGAGCTTGAATAAAATAATGTGTTGTTGTGTAAACTGGTAATATAAACGATGATCCCTAACTCCAGGTTGCGATGTTTCAATATGTAGATTTTCAGTAGATAGGTACCTAAAACCAAGAATGTCTTAGTGTAGTAAATTGTCTTTTAATAACCAAACTTGCTCTCTTTCAAATTAATTTAGAGTATTGTGAAGACTACGTTGATGGACATGACCCAATAAATACGGGTCGCTGTAAAACAATATATATTTTAGCCCTTTTGAAATTGCAGTTTCGTTCAATTGTCAAAAGAACTTCTCTATTCGATTCTCTGGTTTCATCATACTTGAATATTCATTAGATGACCCTGCGAGAATTCTGAACCGTTTGGACCATTGCTGAGACTTACGGTTCAAAATTCTGGTAGGCAAAACACATTCAACTTTTTCCTAATCTAAATGATTCCTATTGCTATCAAATTCATAGGTAATAAATGACGTTTATAATTGATGAAGACGCAATAAATCAGTAATGTCTAGGCCCATGACGTAGGCAAATGATCTGTACAAACATTTGTATAAACCCTAGTGCAGAATTCTTCATTCAATTCTATATTTTCGGTATATACGTTTCAACTATTAGCATCGACTCATATAGCTTTTCGGTTTTCCAGGTGACTTAGGCAAAGCCGTCAGCGAGCTTGTGTCTGCGATGACCGACGAAACCACGTGAACATATCCTGATCCCAATATCATGTGTAAATGTACATATCACAATAATTTAATGTAAAAGAACAAAATGTCGAGGAACATTTCCTCGTTATTGGAAAAAAAATACAAAAAAACTGATTGACTAAAAATCAAATTTTAAAACTTAACGATTTAAACAAAAATGAAAACTTTGTTCCCATCCTTGAAAGAAATTTCCCTACTACTTTCACTCGATTAACACATTCCAATAGCGTTCAGTACGTATTACTCAACAGATTCTTCCCCTAAGTCATATCATTGTAAATTGATATTAGCCGGTTAATATTTAAACAAAATTATACATATTGTAACTGAACACTGTAATATGTAAGTTTTTGTTAATGAACTGACCTTCCAGGTGGGCAGATTTGTTTGTAACATTATGTTGAAATTATATATGTATTTGTACTTCACGAGTCTTTTCCGAGTTTTTCCTTGATCAATCTTCTCGATGATCTTACCAGGGCAGCGCTATTGGGAAGGAAAGGAGCAGTTGCTTGTTATTTTATGCTGATGCAAACATTTACCTCCCCATCCTTTTTTTAAATTTATTATTGGCTTTGGGAAACTCCTATAGAGCCGCCTCTTTTGTCGACAATGTAAAATAAATGTACATTTAAATTGTAAAACGTATAAAAAGCCAGAAAGAAAAAAGAAAATTTGTATAAAATTACAAAATGTCTTAAAAACACTGCAAATTCTTTCACTGGGGTTTATTATTCAATTGGCTTGCGTTCATGATTTGAATTTCTACTAAGCATTGGAGTGTGTGTGTTTCACAGGTGATAGAGCGATTATTTAATTTCAGGAGATATGCATAGAACACGTAAATCGATTCTCAACCAAAATACCTATTTGGATTGATCAGTTGATCATATTTGTGTGCTTCCTGAAATTCAATAATCACTCTATCACCTGTGAAACACGCACGCTCCCAAGCTTAGTACAAATTCAAATCATGAATCATTGAATTATAAACCCCAGTGAAAGAATTTGCAGCGTTTTTTTTTTTCAAGAGCGATTACAATGGAAAAATATTCTATTTGAAAATTTTAAATTTCGTAAGACGGAGCATGCATATCAGAATGCTTCAACCCGTGTATCGGCTATAAACCCTTTTAGGAGTTCACTACAGTATCCACATTCACTACATCACTAAGTTACTGCGATAAGAAAAACCCCCTTATGTTTGTTTTGATCGCAGTAACCTAGTGATGTAGTGAATGTGGATGCAAATGTTGGCACCATAAATCGGGCCATACATCGGGAATGGTATGAGCTACGGACCTGGGGAAGGGCTCATTCGATTCCTCATGGAAAGTTCTTCATAAAAATGTCCAAATTTAGGCCGTCTTGACTTTTTTTTGAGGTTTTTAGGGATTTTACAAAACTTTGACAACCCTTAAAGGGCACTTTAAATTAAGTGAGAGAGTTGGCTAAAGAATTGGGGCGTTGTCGGACTAACATGGATTTTTCCTGAAATTTTCAGATTTTTTGCTCCAGCCGTTTGGGAGAAATCGTGCGTTCGGCGGACGGACGGAAAAATTTTTATTGCAGATTTGGATTCTACACCCTTTGAAACGTAAACCATGAAATTTTTAGGGGGGTTAGAATTGTTTTTCAAGAGCGATTACAATGGTTTATTATTGAATAATAAACCAAAATGATAAAAGGGACCAGTTATATCATTTTCTAGTATAAACTTCACTAGAGCGTCATGGAGCTCCACAAATTCACACGCGGTCACTAAGTCCAGGTTGTATGGGCGCGGCAGAAATTCATCAATTTGATTGAAGAGAAGCAGACGAGGGCTCCGACGGGCAGGGCGCATGATCGTGTGCTCTGCATCCCCTCCTCTGAGCAGTGATGGCAACGTGGTGATTCGGCTCTTCCTATCCGATTGAGTTACAGCTTGGAGACACATTGACCAGTCCTGAGTCTGGATACTATTCGATAGAAGGTCTAGGGGCAGCTGGCCGGCATTTCTCTAAACAATGGAATCGAGCGGGGTTGGGGGAACAGCGTTTTATACCTTGATCCGGCATGGCAATTTAGGTGGAATTTTTTCCATCCGTTCATCTGTTGTTTTTTCAGCCATCGGTTCAGATCTGAACAGGGAAACTCACGGAGCATAGACATCCTTCTAAATAGTAGTTAAGAAAAATTACGGGTTTGTAAACATGAAATCTCACGATTTTTAAGAAATAATTTTCTGCATATATTAGGCTAGCGGCATTTGAGCAATAGAGTTAGGAATCCGTGAGTCTGGACTATTTAGAGTTGGAAGAAGCCAGACATACTTCCCCCGATAAAGGTTTCCTCATATTGGTCTTTCCATGTGTTCTAAACCTTTGATCAAATTTTGCCCCTCCCATTCTCGATTTACTGGTAACATTCAAATTTGTGATGTTTTCTCTTTCCGTTTGTTGGTACTGTAATCTTGGTCAAGGAGTTTTCAAAGAAAACAGCAATTTCGAACAGGAATATAATACAAAAGTCTCAAATAAACATTCAAAGGTAGCAAGTAATTGGCAGAGCGACAAGTTTTCGGGGGAAAAACGATGGGCAAGTTTTGACTTGGCTGTGGTTACAGTAAGAAGAACCAAAACGATAAACGATAGTTATAAACAAACTATATGAATAAATTCTACCCACGACTAGGAAGATACAAAATGTGGCTTTAGTTGTATTGGTTTTGAGTTGAATCCTTAAAGTCTCTACACGAAGAAAACGACGACACAGACACAGAAGTAGGTATAACAGTTCGCTACGTACCAGCTGATCAGGATTTCCACTACGCAGAGAGTACAGTTAGATTTCACGCGGACGAACCACTACAACACGCTCGAAAGCT
Source organism: Creontiades dilutus (assembly GCA_031894815.1). NCBI lineage: Eukaryota > Metazoa > Arthropoda > Insecta > Hemiptera > Miridae > Creontiades > Creontiades dilutus. Next base: position 804,429 of record JAVIWC010000643.1, read on the forward strand.
AAGTACACACCGTACCACCGTACGAATACAAAGTTCAGCCCACCTCGAGGGTAATGGCGTTTGAATCAGATCGAGATCTTCACAACAACAACATGTCATCTCCAAACCTCGGTCTTCAGACCTCCCCCTTCTTGAAAACCCTAGAGTGGGGGCCTGAGCGGGTAGGTTTTCGGTGGATTCGTGGCGGTCTCCTTTGGCAGGTTGCAGAACCAATTGCAGAGCACCTCGCAGCCGCCATTTTTGAAATTAGCGGTGATTGCTGGTCACAGTACTAATGTACGTACTCCCGAGACTGTACGTGGAGCCTTTAAGCTTCCACGGAATCTCCTCTGAATGTTGCAGGTAAATCTCCTCAACCTCCGAAGAGGGCCACTACTCCATTCATCCCCACCTCCTCTTCACAGATTCTGTTAATGTTGTTCTACAAATAATAGGAAGCAAGAGGTCGATATAAACGGTTTATTAAAAAGAAACGATGAAACATCCTATCCCGCATGGGTACTTACAAATTTCTCAAACTTTCTTATAAGAAAGTTAAATTACATTGGTACCATACAGCGATCTCACTTACAAAGTACGAAATGTCCGTCTAAAACTATCTATTTCTAACTATATTACAACAATATTTACAGTAAACAAAAAAGGTACAGTCAAAGTCATTTCATTAGAGATTGCTTTGGTGGAATCATGAGAAAATATACTCAGGTGTACAATAATCTTTAAATAGACTCAACATAAAATACACAGATCTTTTTACATATGATAAAGCACTCTAATTAGAGATCTGGAGTTAAAAAATTACTACCATATTCGTGGTTTTATTTATCCACTATCGATCACATGTGTAGTTTTACAAAATGGGATCGGGTGAATATTTTCAATGAAGCAGGGTAATGTGCAATTTTTGGGATCTTCCGGTATTTGGTTGACAAGGAGCAATGAAAAGGAAGGTTTTTTTCGGAAAAATTGAGCAGTCTCAGAATTATGCGCATCGTCAAGCCATTAATTACATTGCATAATATACAAATTCTTGATCTGATTAGAAATAGTTTGTCATGTCAATACCTTTCTAAGGTAGAATGCATTTCAATATTTCATGAACGGCGTATTAGTTCGAAATTTGTCTTTAATAGTTACCTAGACCAGCTTTGTATCTCACCTTATGCTAACAATTACTGTATTCCATCTATAGACCACAAATTAAAGGAAACTCAACGATATGCTTGTATAGATGACATCTTTCTAGACTTTATGCGTCTCTACAGGTTCTCTATGAAACACTCATAGTTGTCCTCCCACACCTTCAAAAATAATTTTTAAATATCCGGGAATTTAAATAAAAATTAAATTTAAATTAAAGAAACTCCATATTAATTCCTACTACGGTCGGCAGCGTTTCAATCTGGGTTTCGGCGGAAAAAAGAGGTCCGATACCACGAAGTCAAAAGTAGTATCGCGATTTCGTCAACAGATACAATGTTCGAAAACATCAGAAATAAATGAATTGGAAAAATAACCATTTTGGTACATTATAGTTATTGTTGAAGAAGTTAGCTAGACGTAGTAAAAACCTCATCATGTATTTTATTTATTAAAAATCCTGAAATATTCTATCCTATGTTATATTTAGGAACTAGAAAGTTAAACATGGCCTATTCACTCGGCTCTGGAATTTTGAAGAAAATCAATATTTGTCAAGGGTAGATGAATGAACGAGTTGAAAATATGTTAAATTCAATATAGAATGTTTCTAATTTCGAGACTTGATTAACCGGTATAGTATTTTCCAACCGTAAAATTTAAACCACTACGTCTCAATATCCATTTTCAGATGAGGAGAGATCGAGAGTGATCCGGATTCATAAGATAAGAGACAAAAATTTAATTGCCAATATTTATGAATAGAATGTATTATTTGTTCAAAACTTCGGGGTATCTTCTCTATACAAGACCATCTGTTCAGGAGAAGGGTGAAAACAATAGTATAGCTAATATCTTAGGGATTCCACACTCTATTGTGTTCAAGTTCGGACAGCACAGTAACCAGAGAGGCTTTAACAAGTAAATAGTAGTTATTTCAGATCTCTGGATACCACCTTTTGTGCTAAAAATGTGTTTATTACGTCTTTAATCTGAACTTTCTTTCACCGAAAACGTTAGTGAGTGCGCCCTGGGGAGAACTATTCAAATTTAAATACATGTTTAATTGCAATTGCACATTCATATTATCATAGTTATTATTAAAGGTATTTGATATAATTAATCACATAATGCTTTCCGTTGGTTACGTTCTGTTCATTGATGGGACTCTTTAAAATTATTTTTTTATTAATTTGCACCAAACGTCAGACATTCGTGGAAGGATAAATTTAATAAAAAACTATTCTGTTCCTTTACTGGAACGCGTCTTATCGATTGAATTTCTATCATCGCTGAGACAGCGTTCGATTTGATATTTTTGTTATCTGACGCTGTGTCATAACACGTACCTACTCCTTGCTTGAGTTTTTCGTCACCCAGTTGGTAACATTGTGAGGGTATAAATACGAACTACAGCCCGGGCGATGTTTTGGTTCTCCTTCTTTTCGTAGGCGAAACGATCCTGAGGAGTGAGACAGCGGGAGCTTCGAAGAGCACGGAGATGACGAATGCCAAAGCGTACGAAACTACCAGGTGTCCGATCCACGTGAGAGTCTGCAAGTTTTAAATGATTAGTGGAATTATGTAACACTGAATAAAAATTCATTAACTCCTAATAAATATGCTGGTCTAGCAATGATTGTCTAGCACCACCTTCGGTAATGCAGCTACCATCACACTAGAACAAATCTTTTAATCCCCTAATCAACTACATTAAAACCATTGAACATTTAAAAGTGGGTAATTCGAAAAATTACATGTTACGATTCCTGGAACATTATTTGGATTTGGGAAAATTACGTTTCTTGAACGTGGGCTTCCCATTCCGTCTCTTATGTTTTACTATTTCGCTAACACTTCTTTCTTTATGTAGACATCTTTAATCTCATTCTAGTGCGATATTTAGTGTGAGATACGTGCTACTTACGACAATTTCGACCCCTAAATGAACAGGACTTTCTTGCGTCATTGTGAACGATCGGATTACGACTGGGTGGATCAAGTAAGCGCAGTAAGTAACTCGGCTGAACGGGTACAGGAAACTCGCTGAAAGTATCTTCGTGACGTACCCTATAACAAAGTAACAGGTGAGATTAATAGCTAAAACATGCTGTTATCCAAAATAATCATTTCAAACGTCATCCTTAGAGAGATTCTGTTGTTATTGGGGCACCTTGGTATTTGGTTAACTGTAAGTGACCAAACACAGTTACAGTTACATTTACACTTTATTGCACGTAGAATACAAAATCATAGGACCCTAATGTTCATCAAACTAGGGTTAGTCGGTTGTCAATTGAAACAGTCGATTGTTTTCGTTAATTTTTCTCCACTGAAATTTTTCTTGGCTGTCCTCAAATTCGTTCAATTCTTTGTTGTGGAGCCAATGAAAGTTTTATTAACTCGAAGAATGAGATGAAGGAAGAATGAGAAGGATTGATGGGTGGTATTGAGAAAATGGAGTTTGCAAGCCTGCCTTTTCTTAAGAAATCGCAGGTTTCTCGAATACCATGGTTCATTTTCAAAAGCCATTTTAAGGTTAACCAAACACATAAATTAGAAACATGCGTACATTTCAACATTGAAAATTGGTAGAGTTGTGGTAGTTGGGAAGCCTTTCCCACTCTTTGGCAGTGTTGTCACCCACTTCCAAAACCGTCAGCCTTGCGAAATTCCATTTTTCACTTCCCTTAGAGGGCCAAAAATCATTGGTTGAGGGTAATGATGGCTTTTGTAGTTACAAACTTTCAAATGAGTTTCTAGACGCTACACTCACATTTGAAGACGAGTGATTTCATTTCTGTGAAAGCTGAACTAAATTTTTCAAGTTTTAAAAGATTTTTCAACAAAAAATACACGCCCCAAATTCTATGAGGTTATGTAATGAATGGAAACGATATCGTTACAGGTGGTGGTAATAATAAATTGGGCTTTTAACGTCAAATAAAAAAATGGTTTATTTGATCTGATTGGTTTAAACATACCTGATTGGCCATGATTATTGTGCACATTGGTATTTACAATATTTTGAAAGAAGAAATGCTACAGCAAGATCTCATATATCTGAAGGAATCCTAAAATAACATAACACTTACGCTTTTCTTGAGAATCAACCAAACAAAAAGATAAAATCGGGCATAAATTTGAAATTTAAAAACAATGGCTTTCGAGTTGTTAAAATGATGTTTTGTTTATTATTAGTTGACTGTAAAGACCAGCAAAGGGTTTGGAAATTTTTTTTATTTTCCAAAAGATCGGGAGTAGATGACGATTTGAAAACTTTGGTAAAACAGTAATATTTTGATAAAACGAAGACGTTACGACTTGATAAGTGAAGAAAAATATACCTCCATATCCAACTGAGCAAGCGATAACGATCCAAGCGAGTCCCAGTGCCCAGGCCGTGTGTGACAAAGACGAATACGCCGCTGCTGTGATGGGACTTAATTTGCTGTTGTAAAGTCCGTAGATGAGGAACAAGAGGGTGATTGAGGATAACGTCCAACCGATGGCTACAGCCGACTGTGGGATATTTAAGATTATGCATTGTGAGAAGTGGGAAACATTAAGCTAGATGAATGAACACAAGTGCCAAAAGATGAACGAATACATGCGCCCACCTTTTAGTCTTGCTTAGATCTTATTGCATACCTAGATATGTCAACCATACATGACAATTGGTACCTTGGTCCTGTCTTCGAATTAGAGACAAGTTTTAGCCATACGAAAAATGTACGAAGTGTTGATGGCATAATAAACCAACAATCCAGGGAATATAATGGTAATGGCGTTTGATTTGTACCTATTATTCATATCTAAGTATCGTTCGCATTTAGAACCAGCAGGTAGGAACCTACTTAACTCATGCACTTTAGCTGTGTGTGTCTCTTGAGCTGTCAGTGTCTTTAGCTGCCTTGATAATCGTGTTTAGGAGGATCGGAATATCAACGATCACCTCGGTATTGAGTATAACTTATATGTATGGTTATTAGAACATACTTTAAAAATCATTGGTTTGTTTCATTTGTTTGCTTGACGTTCTTGAAGAGTATATCATAGTTTGTGGGTGCTTCTCGCTCGGGTTTCTCTTTGCATGCGAGAGGGCATTTCCTTCTAAATTGTTTTTCTTCCCCCATATTCTCCAAATCCCTCTGATTTTCAACCTCATTCGATCCTGTCCATGTGTAAGAGGACCCTGAAAACTTATCTATTTGGTGGATCCAGATAGGCCTTGGTATTTACTACAAAAAATTCCTGGAAATGATATTTTGTATTAAGTTATGAACTCCTTTGTAAGTTTGTAAATTGACCTTAGCAAAAAGTGGCAACTTTCTCCTCTGAATTCAGCATAGCGAGTCGCTTTTGATTCTCATTCGCTTGCCTTAGGGGAAGAAGTTATTTGGAAGATCCATCTGTGCTTTTTGTATACATCGAGTCTTGGATGATATTTTCCACTTCTTGGCTGCGTGTCCCGCCCTTGGGGAATTCAGGATTGGGTACCAGTGGCCGTCTTCTCTGGTGTTGTGGGACCTGCCCAAAGAGGTGGGTCGGTCTGACTGGCGGGGTTTGGCTGAATACTGTCAGGGAGGAAATCGGATTAGTGCAGCTTGCTAACTTAATCACATCCCAGCCGTTAGGTTCCAGCCAGCCGCTCTTCTCCCTCTTCCCTGGCCATTTATTATCCGCATTGTTTTACTATGCAGCTTCCCGCAAGTACAAATGTGACCCTCAGTCCTCTAACGCGGTCGATCCTATCCTCCCTACATGCATTTAGTTCTTAATAGAGCCTCATAAAGTAAAACAATGACTGAAATAACTTCAAATAACCCGTATTCGCCATAAGGTCATTTTATACAACGTTGGCCCTCGTTTCTAAATTCGTGCATTTGTGTAATAGCAATCACTATGAACGTGAGATGTGAAGGAAATGAAACTTTACAATCGCAATTTGATTAGAATATACTCTCCGGCAAACGTCTTCCGGTGTTGTGATACACTATTTGTTTGATGCATTTAGTTCAATTCAAGAAAATTCACTTACTTCAAAGTCAACCAAACTATAAGTATCTAAATTATAATAGCTTTTATTGTGTATTAAATACGATTTTTTGTCGTTCATCATTGTTAATAATCGAATAATACGGCGTTTCTCACCTTCGACATTCTAATTTTGCAATCAGTCTTGAACAATAGCCAGCCTACAGCCATTCCGATCAAGTAAGGGCCCAGCCTGGTCCACGGTTTGTCGTAGATTTTGTCAAAAAGAGCCAAAGGATCGTCGGAGCTGGAAAATTGGATTTATTCTGGTGTAACAATCAACAATGGATGGATCTTTTAAAACAAAGAACTCATTTTGTTCACTACACAGTTGTTCAGTATGAATAATTTACTATATAAGTTAAAGAGCTTGATTACGATTTTTATTGTGCGGGAAGATAGGGATTTACAATTACTACATATCAATAAAAATAACGAGATCCCAACGACCGTAAGAAAAATGAAAATGTATCCAACCCCTCCATACTAAGAAAATGGCAACTTCCTGCCTTACCGAATTGGATTACCTAATCACGATCCCTAAAACATTCTAGACCCTTGGATAAATAAATGAAATAATTAGCAAATCAACAAAAATGCAATTAATCAATTTCAATCGAATTTTCTCGTATAAGTATAATATTTGTACATATTTAAAGAATATTCTTATAAGCTCGCAATGATTCGAATCTGTGTATTTAGTATTTCAATATTAATTTGAAGAATGAATAAAAAATGGGAAGGATTTGCATAACATGAATACAGATTTCTTCAGGAGTACATACTTGGGAATATGGTTGTTGTCGTAAGCAATCATAGCCGTGGTCACCCAAGAGCTGACTAAAAATAGAATCATGAAGCCAAAAGCTACTCGGAAGTGTCTGGAAATCACAAAGATGTTTGGTTACAAATATAATAGAACGAAATTATACAACCAGATATATAATTACACTATCTCAAATATTTATTTTGCAACATGGTGATTTAACAAACATCAACTTACTTGACGGCCAATATCAAAAGAATGCATCCCAACACGAAGAACTGAGTGTCGTCGGAAAGGTACCAGCTCCACAGCATGCACTGGAAAATTAAATTGCCGAATAAGAATTAAATACTCACCCTGTATGACTATTGATATCAATGTTATTCCGATATATTATTTTAATAAATAATATAATGTACAAGCGTGGAAAATTGAGGTCAATAAATAATTAATCACTTAAAATAGACATCTGTTCAGACCAACATGAGTATTTCGAAAAAAGATTTCAGTAAACTACATAAGCGAGGTCCATGGAGGGTCAGGAATGCAAACAATAACCTAATTTACTAATTAAAAATTTAATGATTTTGATTTAATATTTTAATTTGAACTGTAAAATCGATCAATCACTAATTTACCAACCTTAATTTCGTGTATGCGTGTGTCCATAAATAATTAAATCAATTTCTGCTGTTCTAATTCGATTTTGATGAAATTGTCGAAGAACTTCATGTTAGGCTCAAGTTGTTCCTCAATGAGCCTGTTTACTCACAAATCGTTACTTCAATCCGAGCATGGGCGAACGTATAACGTGAAATCCATCAAGCGTCAAGCTCATGTTTTCTCTTTCTGTTGGTCCGACCTCCATCAAATAAGTATGGTATTACCCACCATAAGTATTACGAGAAGCCGAATTTAATTTTTACATATCGATTTAAACGGGATTTTAAACCATTACTAGCTGTTTTATTAAGTTTATTTATGCAGTTAAGCTTAGGTAGTGGTGGAGTTATTTACCGTGCCGAAGGCTCCGTTTAATAATTATTAAATTAACAATTAATAATTGTTATTGAACCGGTGTTCTACAAGAATGATCTCATACCCACGAAATAAACCTTTTTGTAGTAATGTCCACTTTATCGAAAAGAGGAGAAATTTTTCGTTTTATTGAAATCGTTCAACTAATCCAAGCTGCTTACAAAACGGACCAATGCTGATGTTATACAAATCAATAATTTTCTTACCATGTCTTGAACGGGGAAAAGAGTGTTGATGTACAAAAGATTTCGCCACCAGTATTGTTCGCAGTTCTCGAAATCGTTCGTCGGAGTTTCGAAAAGAGAGTTATAATGGAACCAACGCATAGATACCAGCACGACACCCATCACGTAGAAATATGGAGCCGTCAGCCTAAAATCAACCACATTAATCCAATCTATTACTTCCGTCACGATTTATTCTGTTTTGAACCCGGATTTACCGGCTATTCATAAAATATTTTTAAACTCAACAATTACCTGGCAAAACGATAGCAAAACATGCCAATGAATTCCAAAACACCGGAGTAGAATCCCGTAAATCCTGTGATCTTGGTGATATCTACTTTAGCCGTAGTCCTGAAGTAGAGGAATGCTACCAGAAGACCGCTGAAAATAATAAATACTAGTTCATGAAAATCTCATATTAAATTGGTAAAATGTTATTATTATATCAATTCCTTACTCCCAATTTTTTAGCTGCAACTCTTCATCTCAATATTAGGAAACCTCTGAATGTGCTGTGAAATTGTGCATTGGGCAAGCATATATGGTCATGTTGTACGAAATTGTTTAGAGAAGAATGAAACATATCATTAGAGTAAAAATATCGCTTTTGGAGCCACTGAACCCTTCAACCCAAACAATAACACAATCAATACGCTAATCTAAGAGACTCGAAAAATAGTAGTAGGTAAATCAATTTTAATATTTAATATTACTATTTGTATCATCTTGTTGAAAACGAAAAATATTTCCCATCACGATAACTGTCGATTCTTATCGGTGTCTAGACAGAGAAACAACTGCACAGAAGGCTGCAGGACGCTAACGCCGAAAGTGTGTGCAGTTGGGCTGGTTCACTAGCCATCGAAATATTTTAAATTCATGAAATGTTCATCGGAACGCATGGCGGAGAATAAGGCATAAGAGCTTCAGCCGAGTGGCAAGCCAGGTTAGTATAATAAATCGGGCCATACATCGGGAATGGTTTGAGGTACAGCCGTGGGGAGAGTGTCATTCGATTCCTTATGGAAAGTTCTTCAAAAAGATTCCAAATTTAGGCCGCCGTGACTTTTTTTTAGGTTTTTAGGGATTTTGCAAAACTTTGACAACCCTTATAGGGCACTTTAAATTAAGTGAGAGAGCTGGCTCAAGAATTGGGGCGTTGTCGGACCAACATGGATTATTCCGGAAAATTTCAGATCTTTTGCTCCAGCCGTTTGGGAGAAGTCGTGCGCACGGCGTATGGCGGACGGACCGAAACATTTTTATTGCAGATTTGGATTCTACACCCTTTGAAACGTAAAATTTTTTTTCAAGAGCGATTACATGATATTTTCACTGGATAAAAATCGGCATACATTTTTCCGTACGGCCGACGGACGGAAAAATTTGTATTGCAGATTTGCATTCTACACCCTTTGAAACGTAAACCATGATATTTTCAGGGGGGGGGGGGGGGGGGCTAGAATTTTTTTTCCAGAGCGATTACAATGGTTCATTATTGAATGATGAACCAAAACTGGATAAAAATCGGCATACATTTTTTAATAATAAAAATTAAACTACTTACACTTCAAAAATAATTTATAAAGCCTTCCTTCTTGCTTTCTTTCGAGCAAAAAGTTATTCAGCTCCTACAGTAATCCTAAAAAGGTAACAGCCTCCAGGCACGACTCTGCTGCACACGAACCTACAAGATTCAACGAATGCGCAGCACAAGGTACATACTCCGCTAGAGGACTGACTTTTTTGGCGCATGCCTGAGCGCCAGAGTAAATACCTGACATATTCGAGCCGTTATCGTATGATTGACCTCTGCAATTGGAAATGCCCATCATATTGGAAATGCAATCATATTTTTCAAAAAGACCCAGAACTGTGTTTACAATCTCCTCCGCTTTATTACCAACGTTTGGCAAGAAAAAAAAAGAAATCTTTCAAGCGGCACGCCATCAATAGCAACATATCTAACTACGCAAGTGAGTTGGTTCACATGTGATGTGTCCGGCGTGGAGTCCAATACAATACCAAAGTATTTTGCTTCTTGAACTTCATTTAAGATTGTTACGCGAACCGAACGGCTTGAGATTTTGGCAAACAGTTTTGTCTAGGGTTTGACCAGTAACCCCGATAGGAGTGGACGCCGTTACACGTTACAAAGTTTTTATATGGCGATTCTAGAGTAAATTTACCTACCTCACAAACGGTAAACTCAAATAAAATTATTTTTATTCAAGAATAGACCTAATAATTCACGGTACAAAAATACGTATAAAAACGTTCTCTAATGTAAACTAAAAATTTTTATGTCGATTTAAAAAAATTTTTTATGGGACTGAGAGCGAGCTCCTTGGCGCCGTGCGTCCCAATACGTAAATACAGGCCTGGTAACATGGATGTATACATCATCAAGATGGGTTGTATTGTTTTCAAAGATTCGCAATCTAGTTATCCAGAGTTTTGTATTGATTAGTGAGCAATGCGATTCGTAAGGAACCATCCAAATTCTAACCCCCACTTTCCCTGGAAAAATCAAAATTGGATGAAAACTGTAAATATTATGACACTATCGGGTTGACATTTATATGAGATTGCTAGACAACTACAATAAAATCCACAACTACATTAAAATTGTGAGCAATTTTGAACCAACTGAACCAGAGAAAATGGTGTTTGGTGAATTGTACACCTGCGCTTGTGCAGAGTGATATACGTTTTTGAGCGATGATGAGTAAATTCATCACCGTGTGCAGCCTAGCCCGTATTTCTTCTAAACGTTTCATCAAAACCGGATGAAAACTCTACGAGGGGTAGACACAAAGACACACCCACAGACAGACAGACGCGTAACGTTGTTCAGAATGGTCTAAAACGTAAAACGCGAGCAAAAATTTTGATTTTGGAGGAAGGAAAATTTATATTTCCCGAAAGTACCTATTCTTCCTACACCTATAGCTGGAAGCATTCTAAAGAAGAAACGAAACCATCATTGTAGATAGTACGAACCTTATGAAGAAAAATGTGTCCACACTGTAAGCCCCATTGTTGATGGTCTGGAACATGAACTGCGCCTCAGCAATCGCTCTGTATTTCGTGTTGTCGGAATATCTGAAAGCGCTGATACAAGTGTGTCCAAGTATGACCCACGCCATGCTGATAGATCTGAGGCCGTGAATTGTGGGGATGGTGTCCTCTCCAACTTTGCTTTCGCAGATAGTTTTCAAATTTCTTTTAGCAGAGAATGACAAGACGATTTCTCTCCAGATTCCACCTGGTGATTAAGTGTTACGAATTACAATTCAACCTTATCCAACTGATTCATTTGCATTATTTGAAATATGTGATAGTGATGAAAGGCACTATTAGACATTGACAAACATAGCTCACTCATAAGTGACTCCTTTACTTAAGCTATCATAATTTAACAAGTACATAACTCGCATCCACCAAGTTTGCCATTATGTTTATGGTAAATTTTGATGAAATATTGTACTTCCTCATAAAAGTTTTGGAACAATCATCAGTTGCTATGGTTCAAACTCTTGCGAACTCATTGACGATCTTGGAATATCAAGTATGCTCTTGGTAAAGGCAGGTAATGCACACTCGTAATGCTTAAGTATTGAGCACGTGAATTATTTATGGAAGCTATACTTACTGGTAAGATCATCGCTATCAACTGAATTCCTGTCAGAAGATTCTGCTTCGCTATCTGTAATATTACGTAAAAAATAATCATTGCAGACTTTTATATATATTTAACGATGCGTATTTGTGAGTTAGTAAAACTGAGTTAGCAGATTTTTACAGGCCAATTTCTAACTTGGATAAAAAAGAAGTAAACAATAGATGTGTGTCGCTACAAAACAATGATGGAAATCGTTTGGGAGTGTTCGAAAAATCTGTATGAATTTAAAATGAAGAACACAATTCACAAGTACACGGTGTACACCATCTGAATGAGTGATGCATCCTTCATCACTTGACAAATTTTCACAAATCAAAGCCATAACTTTGATTTTAGAAAATTTCGAAATGAACATTCACGTAGGTAGTTCTCGGAAAAAAACCATTTTTTTGCCAAATATGAACCTTTTAGTGATGTTCGTTTGAAAGTTGTAACAAGCGGACGTTTTTAATCACTTATAATTTTTTTCTTTTTAATATACTAAATTCGTGTTCCTTTAAACGTTTCTCTAGGCTGGGACCTTGTTCAAATCCCTCCATATCTTAGTGTTTTAATTTCATAGAGATGCACATGTAAGTAAAGAAGCTACGATGCAAGAAAAAAATCGAGTTATTTTAAAAGGGATTTGAACAATTCGTTGCCCAAATTACGGTGAGATAACTCTCGAAATGCTTCCTTCCTGGTTTGAAATCGCTCATCTAGAAGACAACCGTAGATACAAATTATGTTTCGGAATAACAATTATAGAGGTTATCTGATAATCTTATGAGCTTACACGAATGACGACGCACGTTCCTATGTCATAATACGTTGGTATTGTTAGTTGCACACTTGGACTTCATTCCATCTGATTCAGCGCTCATTGCTCAACTCTGATTACACTCGGCCGACCGTGATCGGTAATGAAGTCCACTGGAGAGCTCTACAAGGGAGAGTATTGCTTAAACTCTTTCTTGGCTAATGTTGGCTTTAGGCAACAACGACATTTGTAGACCACAAAACGGTATATAATGGATGATGAATGAATTTTGCTTACGAGCTAAGGTCTCAATCACGTACCGATTACCCACTGCGGTTTAGCTCAAATTCTGACGAAGTTAGTAATGATTTGAACCAGTTTATTAATATTTTCCAAACTAAAATTTCAGAAATCCATATCAGTTGTTTCAATTACAATTTAAGTGGGACCACACGGTCACTAACAATATACCAATTATTGGTAATATCGTCAAATTCAATCTAAAGTCCACATTTTCGGTAGAGCGTGCGTGTTTCACGGGTGATAAAAAAATACCTATTTGGATTGATCGGTTGATCATATTTGTGTGACTCCCCAATTGTTCTATCATAATAAACACCCAAAGCTTAGTACAAAAAAATCATGAACGCAAGCGTTTTATAAAAAACGGACTTCCTTTTACCGAAAATGTGGACTTTAGTTTTTGACGATATTACCAATAATTGGTATATTATTAGTGAATTTCTGAAATTTTAGTTTGGAAAATATTAATAAACTAATATTAATAAAACCAGTAAATTATGCACGACGATTACGATTGCTTGGCCCGAAAGACACTCATCCAAGAGAATTTGGACAGGAATGCCCAGCATATACATGAAGTTCCTTAGAAGAAGAAGCAAAGGTAATCATTTCAGTCTGCTATCTGAATTTCGAGCTAATTTCCACTGCTTTTTATTTATTTATTTTTTTTATGGTTATCAGAATGCTTCAATCCGTGTATCGGCTAAAATGCCTTTTAGGAGGTCAATCCATTATCCACATTACATCTTCTACGTCACTAGGTTACTGATATCAACACAAAAACAATAATAAACCAAAATAACGCGAATGTTGGCACCATAAATCGGGCCATAGATCGGGAATGGTTTGACCTACGGACCTGGGGAGGGGCTCATTCGATTCCTCATGGAGTGTTCTTTAAAAAGATAACACATTTAGGGCCCTTCGACTTATTTTGAGGTTTTTAGGGATTTTACAAAACTTTGACAACTCTTAAAGGGCACTTTAAATTAAGTGAGAGAGCTGGCTCAAGAATTAGGGCGTCGTCGGACCAATATTGATTTTTCCTGAAAATTTCAGCTTTTTTGCTTCAGCCGTTTGGAAGAAATCGTGCGTACGGCGTACGGTTTATTTTTTCCGAATTTTCATTAAATAAGAGGTATTCCTCCTTAGGTTTAAATGTAACGTAAGTATCTCCAATCCTAAATCCTCTATAAAGCTTCACTTGTACTGTTTACAATGGTACGATAACACTTTCTGGGGAAGTATGGGTTAGGCCAAAGACCGTAGAAGACCTTCACTCCCATAAAGTGCATTGTCTTCAGATAATACATTACCAGCCTCCATCATCAGTTCTGATCTACACGATCAATTTCAGCATCTCCTCTTCTTAGCCCTCGTTTTGCATAATGCGGATTTTTGGAATTGGATTTCAGGAACTAAATCCCAGAGTAATCAAGAAAACAGACGAATTGTAATCATTAGGGGGAAGTGTCCTATTTTCAGGTTCACCGCACCCTTGTGAATCGCTATTGTGAATGCCCGAACATATCATTTTTTGAAGCCGTCGTAATTTCTACGTTTTTCTACCGATTTTGTCAAAATTCGACCTCGATTGGGTCTAGCGTACACACCCAACATTTGTTAATAATCCGTGTCATCCTATAGCTCCACCATCCACTCCATACAAATTATTGTACGACTTTCTACCGTTGTGTCCGTTTCTATTTATTCGATTTTAACCAACTCTTTTCCACTTTGATCTAAGAAACTCCCAGATGGCATTGGTGTTCGCGGAGTTCAACAATCCATTACTTACTAACAATCAATGTTTTTTGAAGAAAAAAAAATTTATATATATTCACTTCCACATATTTTTTACTTTCAAGATGCCAGAAAGTGAGCACCCAGACCTTAAACTATGAAAACATTCCTATCTTGAGACACAGATCCAAGGCCTCCACTGGCGCCTTTAAGAAAAAACTGAAACCAAGTCATTAGAGACCTCCTGGCCAGTACAATGTAACAGCTACAAAGCACGAGAACATATTCAATAAACAGATAACTAAACGGAATGATTCACTATTCTTGTATACCGTGAAATTTCTGAACACATAATTATAAAATATCGTATGGATCAATTCTTGACAAGCTTACTTTGGCGCTATTACATATGCAACGAAATGGAAATTGTCTACAGAGAGGAGAATTTGTAATTTCCTTCTTATGATCTGGAGGATTGGTGTGCTCATAACAATAACAGCAGTGTATGCGTAGTTCGTGCAAGGAATTTACTCGAGCGTGCCGGTGCTGTTGAGTAGGTAACGGGGTAACCCCAATTACTCCGACCGGTAGAGACCATGGGCGCCGTTGTGAACTCAGGAGTAGTCATCTGACGAGATCGTTGCTCGGTATAGGTATACGTTATGTCATCGGCATGAAGAGCTTGGAATGATTGGCGGCGGGAAAAGCCCTCGAATTTCTTCACTTGTAACGAGCAAGAACGGTTTCGTACATCAACGATCTATAAAATTCCTGCGGTACACCAGCAAAACGTGAAAACTGTACTTTGTGAATGATTCTCAAGTAGGCTCAAACGTGTTTATCGTCAAGTTCTGTTAGGACTCCTACAATTGAACCAGTTTTGCAATGCATGCTATTTGAGGGAGTCCCCCTCAGATTGTAATGCACCCGTGGAACAAAGTAACTACTCACCGAAACCACAATGTTTTGCTCTTAACAGAACAAAACCCCCAAATGTCTGCCAGTTTGGTGGTCAGTACCAAGCCCCTTTGGTACAGCACGAGCTATTAAAACAGGGCCTCAAAGAATCCTCGTGGATAAAAAAATTGTCAAAATGTATAGCAACATGCTAAAATCTGAAGAAGGTGAGTTCCAATCCATTCGATGGCTTCCAATATCTAAGGTAGGTAAGAGAACATTAGGAGCCTTCACAATTCCTGATCAATTCATAGAATAGGTCTTTCTGTCCTTAGTTCATCTGTCACAACTGATTTCCGATTTTTGATAGTTAGGTAGATGCTTTATCGTTTTAATACATTGTTTTTTCACAAGAGTTCGTACTCAATGAGGAGACAAAAAAGTAATAACGATAGTAAAATGATTAGATTCACTTGGTGCCAGAAAGGTAAAAAAAAATTAGAAGCTGTTTCACCTTACCATCAGATGCAAGTAATATTGAAAAATACAAATGATGACAAATAAACTTTAAAGATATTTGCAAAGACACGAACTCAGTTACAAATTTCCCATTTCGGCACCCACATTACAACTAATTCTAACAGAGTTGTGGGACACCAAGCCCATAATCAACCCCCTATGTCCCAGGAATTGTGCCAAAGAACCAGCTCAAATTTAAACGAATTCAGAGTAGGTAATCTGGATCGTAAGAAATCTATGAAAGTCACCTTTGCGCACGATCACACGATTTTATTAATCCAACTGCAATGAAATTTATTGTGGACGATCTAAGGGACAACCCTTAGATTTCATCGAAGTCCACTTCCCTCGGTGTTTCATTTGTGCCACTATTAGCAATGAGTTGGCGGCCCATCGCGATAAATGCGTAGGGCACCATCCTAGAGCATATACACAAGTATTTTCCTGGTAGACCTTGAGGAATCGATGTGACAAGAAACTCACGTTCGCGAACGATAAAATTAGCCCACCATTCAAGTATCTCATACTTTCAACAATCAATCTTATGCCCTCTCTGATTGATAAACCAATAATTAGATAATAAAGCTAAACAATATTTTTTATGAAGACCTGAAAATATGTCAACGAACTTAGAAGGATAAAATACCTCCAAATCGTTAGCAATCTTGCTTGTCTTGAAAACAACATATCTATCAAAAGTTCAGCGGTCGCGTACAATTTAATTGAAGTCTCTTTCGTTTGTCACGAGTAGATTCTATTCGCGTATTGCTGTGACAAAACCTCATCAATATTTATTTCTATAATCCGAACGCACCGCCGGCCAGTTTTTATTACACGAACCCTATTTGGAAATTTATGGCTATGCTAATGGTTTCACTCAACATCAAACGGTTTTACGGAAAATATAGGCAGGTTCAAACAGTAACAGAAGAATGTGCAAGTAATACCAAATCAAATGCATAGGTAGAGGGAATAAGTGTCTGCTGGGGTCTAAAAGTTAACTTGAAATAGGCATAACTACCCAACAAAGTTTGAGGGGTTGTAAAGTTTATTGTTTTTTTATTTCATGCGGAAAAATAAAGAGAAACTTCCAATAATCAACTACTGAAATTTAAATATTGACAAATTCAATTGGAAAAATTCTTTTGTCACAAATAAAAAGTGTCTGCATATAGTTCACAAAATTTATGGACAGATGCTGACATAGATGTAAGAAAGAACTCTCAGACCAGTGGTTTTGAGCTTCGAGCATGGAAGCTTGTTACTTCCGAGGGTTTTTCATTTAATCGAGGAGACTCAGCCCCTGTTGAGGGGTTCGAGGCCGTTGATTAATTTTTGGTTTGTACCCCAAGGAGTTCAAATCTACAACTGGTGAGTGTGGTCCACTCAAAAATTATGTGGGGTGCAGTCTCATTAGTCTGCTTACATACTCTACACAGGGTTGAAGTTTGTGTTATCACTATGCGGTGTAGATGAAATTCCCAAGGGCACGAAGCCGGTTATGAGGCCGATTTATGGGTTTTTAGTTCCCTACAGGGTATTTTTTGAGTAGTCACTTCAGCAAGTAGATGAAACTCCCAAGGGCACGAGCCGGTTATGAGGCCGATTTATGGTTTTTTTAGTTCCCTAAGGTATTTTTTGAGTAGCCCTTCAGCAATTTTTGTGTTGGGCTCGGCCACCATCAGTTTATGGTCCCACGTGTTGATAGTCCTTCTGAAGCCGACTGCTGGCTGAGGTTTGGAAGCCATTCTAACAATCTCGTCAGCCTTTTCGTTACCAGTTGTAGGTACAACTATGCCCTGACACCTGGGGAACATGGGATTAGGATAGGTTGATGAGGGTTTGCATTAAAGTCCGTACCACACCCGATGACATACACTAGTGCCTTTCGATGCTTGGCTGTCAGAGAAGGTGAGGACGTGCTCTCGTTTGTGCCTCCTCCCGAAGCTCTCCACAGCTGCTGCCTCAATTGCCATTATTTTTGCTTGAAATACAGAAGCCTAATCCCCCAGTGACATGAAAACATTCCTCCAGGATTTTGCCTTATGTATCCATGCATCAGTTCCTACTTTCGTTTCCGACCCATCTGTGAACCAGACGATACCATTGGAGCTGTATTTGTTTTTCCATATCCTCTCTCTTGGGGGAAGTGATATTGGATGATATTATAGAGTTGGGGTTGGGTGAGAGTTATAAACATGATATCGGCCACCATATCAAGCACTAGTTCTTTTATCAATTGGTCAAGAACAGCGTCCGAACAGTCGGAATGTCTCCCATCCGGAGCCTTTTCAGCGAGAATCTGGACTGTGGAAGACCTCTGTTCTGCCGAATAACGGGCAGTATTTATACGTATTTGATGGTCTATTGACCAAAACGTAATGTAATTGGCTGTTGCATCGTGTACTTTCAATAAACTCATTTATTCGTTTATACAGGAATGTCCGGTTACAGGGCAGATGAATCTTAACCACAAACTACGTCTACGGTCTCGCAGGCCACCTGATATCTACTCCTTTCGAAGTCAATAGAAACCGAGTGTCGACACAGAAAAGGTCGCGGGCCGGCGTTACAAAAATCCTGCCGCGCACCCGTCAATCACATTCTCTTGGGTGGGTAATTCACCTCGTAGGTACCTACCCCGTGCCATTAATGGACAATGAGCCGTAAACGCTCGATGCATATTGGGACATTTTGATTGAGCATTCTCATCTCCCGTCGAAGGCAGAGATAACGAAAATGTTCAACGAATCTATTGTTTCTAGTGGTATACAGAGGTGACCCACGTTTGGTGGACACTACCACAAGTGCAGATTCTATCCTAGTTTCCGACAACAAATGTTATGAACCATATAGTTTTGGCCCCATTTTCGAAGTAATCGAAGTTTATTTATAATAAAATAATAGTAAATTTTCCCGTCTTCCAAATCAAATTTTTTTTTGTTTCTTGTTGAATTTATTGGTGTTCTTGAAACTACCTAGTTTAAACTAATTCACACTTCCAAATCAAAAGGTTCTTTACATTATTCAACCTTTACATTGTACATATCTTTAACATAATTAATTGATAATTTGTTATTCTTCTTTCTTTGCCCAATTTACATGTACCTAATTACGGAAGATTGATTAGGAACGAAAACAGCCTAGAAATATTAGGTCCTTCAGCCGATCACTGTGTCTCCATACCTTATAATTGGAGGAATGACGTCTTAATATTATTGTTATCACGAGTATAGGTCTATTTTTCAAAAGAAATCACGAGTTGTCATGAAAAAATTACGTTTTCTTATGAGTTAGCTGGCGATACCATGTTATTGTTGAATCGAATGAGGATTTTTCCCAGTCTAAAATCGAATTTCAAACTTGAACTAGCAAAGAAATATGTTATAATCTACGAAGTAACATATAAGTTCGTGAAGTTTATTGTTAATAATTTTTTTTAAATCATTCCCCAATCGAAGCAGCTAAATGTGGGGTTTACTACTACCTGACTAAACCATGCTTTATTTTAGCCTCAATCATGCTTCACATCATCTAGGGAGTTCAGTAGTGTTATAACCATTAGCCGGAGCAGAGTGCCTAGATTCGTTGACAATTGAAAATTTAAATAATATAATATATTATTTATTATTATATATTATATAACTTTTATCAAATCAATGTATACAACCGGATAGGTACTTACTTTCATTGTTGTTTGCCATTTCGACTTTCCCTCCAACCTCTTGCCTTGCTTTAGCCACTTCGTAAGTGTAGTTGTCGTACACGTATTTGGTTTTCTTCCTCTTCTCCGACATGTGTTCCTCATAAACGTCCACAAAAGTACCCGCCGCGACAAGTATTCCAGCCGCAATTGTGATGAATCTGCATTAATGTCAAACGAGAAACCGATTAAAGCAATTTTAAGTGAACAAAGTTATATAGGGACTGTAAATATGATTTGTGGCAAGATGTTATATTCGAAAAGCGGCGATACTCGTCCTTCTTTGACTTTTCCCCCTTTCGAAGGCTCGTCCTTGGTAATCTCTCTCCTGTACAAAAACAGGGAGGAAGTGTTTTTCCTTCGCACTTTCCTTTCATATTTGCATACTGTTGTTTATAAATGTCCAAGTATTTTCTTTTTTTAACCTGTAAAAATGGTATTTATGGTCTGATTTTTCAATGTAGAGACCTATAATGACCTGCCACTTTTCGTTATCTCACTCTGTTATACAATTATGAACACAATTGGAAACATTAAAAACGGAAAATCTTATCAACGAATGGTGAGAGAAAAGGAAGCTGCATAAGGGAATGAAAGGGCTTTCGCCTTGGCTTTCCCCTATTGACAAGGGTCTCGTTCTCTTGAACAAGATGATCAAGGCAAGCCCTCTGGAAGCGCAATGAACATGAACATTGCGGGAAACCCCGAAGTCGATGGAGCGACCCTACGCACAAACTAGAGCTACTTACAAATGTTACTTGGGTAACACTAACAAATCAGTTGCGAAAAGTTGCGCCGTTTAAAGAGTATAAGTTTTGGAGGTTCAGACCTCGTCCATGTTGTGCGCCAGAACTGGCTGATCATTTTACAACCGCTTAGCATTTCAATTATCTTCTGGAAAACCTGCACATTTTTCTTTCATTTTCCTTTACATACTATCATTACTTCGGTAATGAGCAAGCGTTAGGAAAAGTATTAACACGCTCAACACTCAGTTTTATTTAAAAGATTACTAAGAATCATTATTCACTGTTACTGGGTCTGCTGTTTTGTTTTCACTTTCGGGAGATGACAAATTTTTCCCCAAAAAAATGCCGTTTACGGAACAGTTTTGTTATCACGTCTGTTATATTCTAGATACAGAAACATTATATTGAATGGTTTTAGATGTTCCCTGTTGACATGCTCAAAAGGCCAAGAAAGGTTTAGGTGTTTTAAATAAATTCACTAACTCCCTCTTGGTGCCTACGTGTATTCAGTTTACCTTCAGACTAGGTTCAATAATTGTATACCAGTGATCTGCATAGAAGGGTTATATCATTAAAAAATAATAATAAACCTTTAGCTAATGATTAGCATCGTATTTGAAACCATCTGCCACCGTCACCGATCCCTCCCAAACATAATTTCTGAAATTCTGCGACGAAGAGGTAAAGTGGACGATTGAAGAAATATATTTCTCCGATAGAAAAACTGGACCACAGTTAAATCATCTTGCAACTCCATGTCAGGGTGAACCTCACGTTTTTTTCCCTTGGAATGGAATTCGAAATCTTTGCAATATAGTTCAGCGATAGGACTAAGAACTTCCATGGAAATTGATTTTAAATTGAGGCCAAGGAAACGCAAACAAGGTTTTTTTTGTTCCAATGTACTAAGTGAAGGGAAGTGCGTAGTCTCATATACACACCTACTTTATTTCTAGATTTCAATGCAGTTATCTCTCACGGTCGGATGTAAATTAAATTGAAAATAACAGAGCTAGGAGGGGAAGGACGTCCTAGAAAGGATTTGTAGCGCTCAAGTGAGGTAACTGATAAGTTAGTGCAAATGGCAAGAAGTCTCGTGGCATTTTATACGTACAATGTTATTCAGAATAAAAGTCAGTGTACCAAAAATGTGGAAAATTTGTATTTAAATTCATTTGTATGAT
Source organism: Creontiades dilutus (assembly GCA_031894815.1). Classification (NCBI taxonomy): domain Eukaryota; kingdom Metazoa; phylum Arthropoda; class Insecta; order Hemiptera; family Miridae; genus Creontiades; species Creontiades dilutus. The sequence goes on from JAVIWC010000643.1 coordinate 826,159, forward strand.
GTGTTGAAGTGCACAGTGTTTGATAAGTTGGGTGGACAAATGAAAAAATTGCTAAAATTGATTAAGAATTGTGAAAAAACGCTTCTAATTATTACACAAAGTGTCATTTCTGTATTATATACCCCTTATATGAAAAATACTGGTAAAAGGAAAGAGTCGAAATTCACTGGAACGGCTGGAATAAAAAGAGACGATGGTTCGTTAAAATGGCAACCAAACGCAGATTTAAATCATTCTAATTTGACTAACTACTGTTTGTACTGCTTTTATCCGATATATTTCGTACGATGCGATGTAGATGTGAAAAGGAATGAATTGAGAATCGGTATCAAATTTCTAGGTATGAATTTTTTCAAACCTACGGTGATAATATTTGGGGAGTTAGTGGACACCAATGCTAGTTCCACACCAGATTCTTGAGTGTACGTTTTTGCCACCAAACCCGCTTTGTATCCACGTTATCCATCAGCAATTTGTTTGATTGTCAAAATATCATTGTCGAGTTGTAATTTAGAAATTCAGATATAATGTAAATATAAGTGTACAAAGTAAAAATATTGTTCCGTAAATTCAATAACTTTGAACCAAAACCAAATAAATTGTCAACTTCTTTTGTGACGAGATAATACATTTTCTCTCTCCTGAGGGGAATCACATTGCAGACGAGAACACTTCCAATAAGCTAAGTTGCATTGAATGTAAGGCTAAAGAGAGAGAAAACAACAATTAAAACCAATTTTTTCCTCTTGTACCTTAGAATCATGATAAGTTATCCAGAAAAAAGTGTTCACATTAGAAAAATTTGTTTGTGGTTCTAATACAAATCAAGGTACAAAAACTAATAAACATCAAAATGGTACTCGGAGTGCTCAAACTCCAGGAAAAGTTCTATGAAATAGATAATGACAATACTCTCAAGAGATGCATGATGCATGACAAGAACGTTTGTTATTTTGTCTGTTCCTAGATAAAGTGCAGGAATTCATGAAATTGTTCACTTGTCGGTTACACAATGTGGCCCTTTCCTCTCGTGTTTTTTGAAAGCTATGACTCACCTAAAAATCTCTTAAATAGAATCGAATATAAACACTTTGATGTCGACCTACCGACCTTCATGTTGTCGGTTACTTCAGAAGTTCGTAGCTAAGTTTTTTTTCGAAGTTATGCAACAGAATTCAACCGATCACGACACGACCTGTAGTCAACTTTTATTCAATTTTCCGTCGGCTGTTTTTTTATTAAGACACTCTATAATTTGCGCTGTGCAAGAAATTAGTTACTCAAGTACTCCACGTTCTCGTCCAATCTGCATTCACCCCGACAGTAAACTTGCTTCCTACTTTCTGTTTAACCGTAACCTCAAGAACTAACAAACTCGGACATACTAACGATTCCAAGTATGTTGTGGTAGGTACGGCATGCAACACATTGAAATTACCAACTTAACAATCAGCTCTGATTTTATTTAAGAAGGGAGGTAATAATCCCTTCTTCACATTCATTTCTGTTCTCAATCAGCTTAAAGTCACAACCATTTCATTTATCCAGAGGAAAACAACAAAATCTTGAAGATTTAAGGATTTACAGAGTGAATGACGAACAAACATACGTCTTTACCTATAAAATGTTGATATGTATACTTTAATGGTATGAAATTTTCAAGTCTATAATGCCAAGGAAACAGGGGGAATGTCTATTTGTTCATCCTAAGACATAATTTGCTAAGGAAACAGGAAGTTCAAATGACGAATAAGTTCATGATCATCAGCTGAATGAGCTATACTTTTTCTCGTCCACCCTAAACTTATCGGTAATTAATGCATGGTATTGCATGCATTACGAGGTCCCTTCTGTCTTGTTTTTATATGATCACATCTATAAACCTAATTATAATAACTTATGAACAAATTCTAAATCGACAAAAAACACGAAATCTGCTTAGAATTTTAGTAGGTTTGAGTAGCGCTAGAATCTATTGTCTATTACCTCCTCCTTTCCTCTCCTGGAAAAAAAATTGACCGAGGTTTGTTCAATCGTACTAAACTTGGGATCGAACAAATAAAATCTTCACAAATCAGTAAGATCTTATGAAAACATTTGAAGAAACAATTTTACACTGTTTCTCTCTCCATGGATAATGAAAATTAAATTGTCCTGAAATTTGATTAAATAATAGACCGAAATCTTAATTGAACAAAACATAATCCCACGACATGAGTCGGCAGGGAATTCTCGATTGAGCAGCCCATTGAGAGGTTTGGCTATTACCCCCCCTCCTATCAGCAATACCAAAATTTAAAAAATGATTTCCCTACAACTACACTAAAATTGTGTTCGAACAAATAAGAATCATCGAAATCGGTGCGGATTTGTATCCTGAAGAAAGTAGACAAAAATTTGCATTACCCTCTCTTTTGATTTATTTACCCTCTCTTACTTGATTGATCTATTGAGTCGTGAGATTCGAAATTCTCGAGGTTGGGTGCACAACTAAAATGAAACTGAGGTCTAAAGAAACAAAAATCAAGGAAATCAGTTGAGAATTGCAGGCTGGGTAGCGCCGTCAATATTTGCCATAGGTACCCACCTTTTTTCACTGATTCGATTCATGGATTGGTCTGAAACGTTTGATTTATTTATTTTTATTATTCATTATCATTTATTTTTTTTCTTTTCGGTTTCCACATTCCTCTGGATCAATTCTAATAGGCTTCCTCTATTGACGTGGGCATAGAAAAAACCTTTCAACCATGTAAGAATCTCTCAACAACCTCCTAAATGTGCTGAAATATTACGGATTAACGGAATAGCCCTAAGCCCCTACGGGGACTAATAATTTTTCACCCCTCAATCATTGGTTGCCTTATCGCTAGAACAGACAACAGACCCTTGTGACACACTTAGTTTGTTACATAATCTGCGACATAGATTGAACATATTCAGTAAACTTGTGGATTCGGGCCAAAAATATTTTGTTGCTTCGTATTCCACGACAGCGAAAATGATCGCTGCAAATTCAAGAACGCGAAATCCTTACAACAATCACAAGTTCCACGATTTTTGTCCGATTTTAATAACAATTTCAGGTAATAAATAACAGTTTAAAAATTTGCAATTAGTCTGGAAGTAAGACAGTAATACTAATTGAGAGTATAATATGAAAATATTGCAATGAATATTGATCAATTCGAATGAAGAAGAGTTTGTTCTGAGAAATTCGTCACGAATACCAATCTCCCGGGGTGATTAGATTTTGGTTTACTATTTTCAAAATTGAACTTTTGTAATCCACCGAAGAACCCCCACAGCATTTGTTCGTGTACGTTTGAAAGGGCTAACCTCCAAAAATCCGTCTAACGTACGCTTTTCATAGGTATTCTCCAAAACTACCAGACCAAACTTGATGAAACTATTACTGTGAAAAATCGGAAATGGGATGAAGATGGTTTCAAAATATCTGCAACACTCTCTGTCTACTGTCTAAGGGCTGAAATATTAAAAAATCAGATTAACGAAGAACGTCGCAAATCAAAGGTTCTGCTATCCCCCATTATCTTTTCAGTTTTTTAACCTGTCTACCTAAGCTTATAAATTCCATGTCAACTTAAATTGTAATAAGCATCTATAAGTCACGTTGGTAACTGCCTAAAAATGTGAAGGTCAAGTAAATGTTGAATTATAGTGGAAATCCTGCCAAAAGTATGCATAGACTTACAGAAGAATCCAGAAGATGGGATCGCTGGTCATGTAGTAAGAGTTGTGAGGCGTCTTGATGGCAGTGACCAAGACAGTTCTGTTGTGTACGAGAGAAACTTGGTCAGAAGAAAGTTTGACGATGTCCTCCGCTTCCGTAGTTTGACAGGATTTCGGAAGGCAAACGCCCATCAACAAACTGTGATACTAGCAACAGAAGAAAACATTGTGTGTTAAATTGTATTTTGGTTAAGTTCTAAAAAGAAAAAACTGGCAGGTTGGGAAATTCAAACATGCGTCACAAAGGTGAATTGGTTCTCTATTCTACAGCCCTTCTACGATTGCCACTGAATTGGGGAGTTTTAGATTAAACGGAGTGTATAGAACTTCAAGTAAACAAAACTACATACAAACTGGCACTAATCTTTTCGAAGCGAAGAAACAATCTATTGCCCCCGGCAACTTAACACTGGAAAAACCTGCTCCGAAATCCGAGATATAACCGGCCTGTTGATATTTTCATGCATATGCATACCAGAAACGGGACGAAATGGGCTTTTCTTTTCTATTGTACTGGTCAATAAATTTTGAGAAACATATCTCAATTTGATTTTTCCAGTGGCTAAGGTTCTGTTTTCTGCATATTTGCACCTTTGGAACGCTAGCAGCTCTTTCCCACGTTTACCTTCGATGAAAAAGCTTACGTTTCCCTAGATTGCTAACTTAACTTTTGTTTGACTCTCAGGATATTGGGAAACTAGGATAGGGACTTGCATGCAGAATTTTCAATGGGTATGTAACGTAAAACCGTAAAGGTATAGATTGTTTGGTGACAAATTGCCAATTTCAAGTTGAGGAACTTACTGAAATGTCCAATTCAAGTGTTGAAGTACTCTATGAACTCGACACTGTTGATTAATGTATAACAGATAAGTGGCACTTGCATAAATACAGTTAGCAGTTAGCAGTAAACTCCTGAGCAAAATCTCTGATAAAACTGTAAAAATGTACTTACCAGACATGCAAGAGAAATCTTGGGGTAGGGTTCCCATACAAAACCATTTTCATTCTATTGGCTTTCGTGTTGTATATAATATGGACAATATACGAGTACCTATTCAACAAATATCGATTCATGTCTATTTTTATTCAAAATATTCCCCACGATTCTGTTTGTATTGAGGACTGAGTACCTGTAATATAGGTTATCTAGATTCTATAAGGAAATACCAAGGACACTCACGTTAGGAGAGAGAGAAGAGTCGATCTTTATGTGGGTTTTGAAGACGAAAAAGGCAAGTGCGAAAGGAGCATCGTCGATGTGGTGGCAATGGGAGGATGACCCCATCCAGTAATCATTTCCCCAGAAGAAACCACCGCTGTAGCGACCGCTAGCGTCTGCCACTGTAACGGGAAAAAAAATTGAATTAATTTAGTAGGAAAATGAATTGTTAAGTGCCTACAAAAACATTTCTCATTATGAAGATTTGAAAGTTATTTAACTCATTAATAGTCTCACACACACCAATTACATCGACATTGCTCCATTCCGTTCATTCGAGGAACTTTCGAAATTGTTTCTTCGGGGTTTATTCATGTAACTCATTTTGCAACAACTTTATTGAAAAAGTCAACTTTCGGATTGGTTTCTCCCCAAAATCAATATTTCCATTAGTATTCTACGTTTTAGATTACATTCTGATGGACTTTAGTTTCATCCCTGATCATCTGTCTGTTTCGAAGGCACAAATCCTTAAATAGCTTAATTGTTACAGCTATCATCCGATTTCGATGACATTTTCAGGGAATGTATGAGTTAGGCTTTGGATAGTCACCTATCAAATCCATTGCTCAATAAACAACACTTCACTCTTCGCTTGCGGAAATGTGAAATCCATCAGGACATCTTCATCCTTCTTGCTAAAATTTTTGGGATAGTGGGAAAAAGCCAATTGAATGAACTCAATCGCCATATTTTGAGCAATAGAATTAGCATGACAGGCCAGCAACACATATCGAATCACCCATTTGAAGGAGTTGATGTCGTCGAGAACATGTTTCGTGGGTTTTGTCACTCGGATCGTTTCTCCATTTTCTAGCAGCTTACAGTATTTGTACATCTTCAATTATTATTTACAAAATGGTTTCCAAATGAATCTTCGTCCAAAATTAAAATTTTCCAGTAATCAGATTGCTCAAATTCTAAGGAAATCAGATTTGCAGCTCCAGTAATCCTTTGGCATCCGAATATTGAAATGTGTTATCATCAGAATGCGTATCCTCACAATTTAAGCGAACTCGCGAGATGAAAGATATGAAGATTTTACAACGGTGCATGCGTAGAAATCTTTGTTGATTCGTAGGTTATCCAAACCAAACAACCGCTGATTCAATAATCAAAATCCAAATAAATTTGTCGCAGTGGGTGACGTCAGAAACCCAAAAGGCCCTAGAACGTAAAATGGGAAAAGAAATTTCGTTTTTAGAAAAATAGTAATTTAGCTCTCAAACGGATTAATCTGGATAACAGCTTTCCAAAAAGGTGCAAAATAGAGGATTTTTGAATGTTGAAAGTGCCCGTAAGTTCCAGAAACGGCGATGTAAAAAATTAGAACATAGGAATGATTTCACCTCCACGCAGGGATCCTCCTCGTCATCTACCTATATAACTATTCATTTTGTTACCTATTACTATTAATTCACCTACCTATTACTATTAATTTGTTTCTATTGAGCTTTGGGCCAAACCATTTGATGTTGATTCTGTTGTGAGCTCTTTTTTTGCAGCCGGTGTTTTAAAGGTGCAGAATCCGCATCTTATATAGGAAACCCAAACAAACGTAAATTGCTCGTTGTTCCGTACTGAAGTGGGAAATGGTGAACCATATCCAACACAAGAATGAAAGGGGTGGTGAAATTGTTTCGTTAGGGACTTTGAATGTCGTAAATTAGGAATGTTTAAGGAAAAGGAATACGTTTAAGTTTTTTGATACTGGTTCGTAAAGTAGTTGGTATTTTATGAAGTCTGAGTAGAAAAACATGGAGCACCTAATTCAAAAATCAATTAATCAGTTTTTAAAATTTTAACTTAAAAGGCTAAATTAATGCGCAGCGAGGTACTGATGAGGAAAAATAAGGGGTAGGTACGTGATTTCGAAGTTTGGGTAGGACTAATGAATTATCAGATGCTCAGATATAGATAAGATTGTTATATTGCGCTCTTAATCATCGAATGACAGTGGTTTCAGATTAGGATCGTTCCCGTTTGAGCAGCAGTAGGTGTCGATTACTAATGACCTAATGACGGGGTGTCAGTAACTTGCGTCGAATGGGGAACACCTTTTACGTAGTTTCTAATCACTGCGTTCTGTGCGCTGAAACGGGACGAACTCGATTTCGGTGAACTGTGATATGAGATTAGATTAAAATAAGAGATCATCCTCGTTCTCTAAACATTGCTATCTGATGAAAGCTTATTTTCCGGCATATTCAGCTGTACCCTATATTATTCTGTTGCCTCTATTTGTGAAGGTAAACCCACATTACAGATGGGTCGGGTTGGGTCCCGTCTCATCCCAAAAATCCGCCTGGTTCGGTTCAGTAGCATTTAAATGGAGGTGTGCACTTCAGGGTCAGGGCGCAATGAGTCGTCTCAGGCAGAAAGCATCGGTGTGCGCTCCTTCTTCACATGCCACTGAACCGAACCAGGTGGATTTGTGCGATGCGACCAGACAAGTCTGTAGTGTGCGTTTACCTTTGGGTGCCCATATTACAAATAAATACTTAGTTTGTAAAAATAAATCCTAATAACCTTGTTATATCTAGTACAAAAGAAGTGGTGAAAAACCTGTTGCATCAGAGTGGTTGGTTTGATAAATATTATACTGCTAACGATCAATAGGGCTTTTAAATAAATAAAATTGTGCAAAGCTCATGGAATGTATACATTCACGAGATATATGGACAATAAGCTACAGGATTGATGATGAAATTATACCACTCAGCGGTTTGAACATCGCAGAGGACCTCTTGGGAAACTACACTTCTTGGTATATCATCCTAAGGACACTCTTTGTGACATAGACTTTTGTGGGGGGGGGAGTGTACTTATTGAAGCTGTGGTTATTTTTTGTTCAGAAATCCTTTAACACGATTATTTATTCCAGTAACTCGATTGGGGAACGAACGGCCCCTAAGCAGAGTTCCTGAGCTGTTCAGTGCACTATGTGTTCTATACCGCGTAATTATATTCTGGACGTCTCAGAGGTAACTTCAGCACCTGCAAGAAAGCTTTAAATTTCATAAATCCTTCTCAACGCCTCCGGAATCAGATCAAATACTATATCTGTATTTATAAAGTTGTAATCAATCAATCAATATGCAATGCTGCATCAAAGAACTGGAAAAAAGGTCAGCCGAAATGAATGTGGCTCATATCGTCCTCGAATTCAGAACATGAATGAATAGGTCATTGAAATATAATATATAAACAATCTTAAAAGATTATCGGTCTTGAAATATGCAGAAATTGAGTTTGTATCAAACACGTGCTTTACTGCCGTGCTAAATGTTAGCAGAGTATGGCAGCAAATAACTCCAATTTGGACTGTCCTGACTCACTGCAGAAAAACCAACATAGTTAGTTGGGATACTCCACAACGCGGCCTTCACAGTTGTAGAATTCCAAAAACTCATGACAACCAAGTCTTCCTCACAGTACAAAATATTAACCAACGTCGAAACCGCATATGAGGAACTTAATTAATTTTCCCAGTTTGGCGGTCGGTTTCGAAAGACAGGTCACAATACCGCTGTATTATAAGTTTCGACGGAGGTCGTGCCGAAACTAAGTGCTATGTTTAGGATTATTGCGACGCCTACAGCCGTGTCCTTGTTCCTGGTGGGACCCATCCTCGTCGGTCATGGCCTTTTGTGACTGAAATATGGGTTTGCTGAAAGCTTATGGTACAGGAAATACTCATACCGCTTCAAAATGCATTACCAAATGTAATATAGTCAGTATAGTGCATACTCAGGGGTCTGCTCCTCAACTTTTGTGTAAGTTGCTATAAACTACTTCATGTGTAGTTTCTGCCTGCTCCAAATGAGGTTTAATTTGAAATAAGTACGTATGTAATTCTCTTGAAATTTTATGTACAATCGAACAGAATCTAGCTTTTGGAGAATGTAATCATAGGTATGGATCTATTCCCACGTATTTTGAAAGGTGGACGCTGATTCACCTATTCCAAATTCTATATCACAACTATTACGAGTATATACATAAAATTGGCAGTATTGAAGGAACAATTAGAACACCATTTTCTTGAAAGTAGAATGCAATCGAACAACTGGCTCCTGGAGAATGTAATCATAGGTACGAGGGTGGGCAAAGCTCTTGCTGATTTTGAGAGATAAAAAATCTGGTCTCTAAATCATTTTTTACGTTCTATGGAAGATTTGATAACTCACGAAAAGAAAGTTGTAGCTCTTTGGAATTAATGAGACTAACAAAACTCAACAGGTTAAGAAACGGGAGGAGGCATGCCAAGCAATTCCATTTCTCAAATAAATGCGTAAGTGCTCTACCGTTGATGAGGCAAAAGGTTTTTTTCCAAACTAATAAGTCTTCACACTCGCCATTGCTCATTACCGTATCACCTTTTCAGTATCGGTAAAGTCATGACAGACTATTGTCTACGCTGCAAAAAGCAGTACGTGTCTATTTAGTCTATGCTGTTGTACTTATTAGATTTTGGGACTTCCAAAAACAGCCGCTGTTACATTGAAAAGCCTGGAATGCCTCCTTCCCTAAAGTGATGAGGAGATTAGTGATGAGACCCTTTCCACCACTCTTCGGGAATAAAATCGGAGCTTAGTTTACACCCTGCTTGTCCCCTCGCATTCTTTTTGTCCGTTCAAGATGATAATGTATACGTATACGCTAGCATTTGTATTAGAGGAGGTCAGGCGAGGGTGGACATTAGTTACAGAATTAGTTATAGGAATTGAATTAAGTTGATATATTGAGATAGAACAAAAAATAGAGAAACTAAATAGGCATAAGACCTACCGCAAGATCAGACAACTAATTGGAGAATTAATAATAGAAATGGTTGGGAGCCTAACGCCTAATCAAATCCAAAGATACTTGACAAAACAACTCACAGTGAAACAGTATTGAGAAACTGTTGCTTAGCCTCTTAATGCGGTCGCTACAATTCACGCTGAATAGGCGTAAGTAGCGAAAGAAATAAGTAGGTGAAGGATCAAGGGTGTATACCGAGCGCCATGAACAAAAAGGTTCGAATGGCTGTTCTTTAGATGAAATGGCTATCTTTTTAATGGGATTGCTCCAAGTGTGTTGAACTTAAGTTGATATATTGAGATAGAACAAAAAATAGAGAAACTAAATAGTCAAAAGACCTACCGATAGATCGAACAACTAATAATTACTGTTATTATTCGAGGTTTATCAGGGCTTTGCTCGGACCGGAGTGTTTTTAGATAACTGGATAAAGCAGACTATGCGAATGTAACAAGATCCCAGTGCATTTATAATCAGATAGCCTCCTTGTGGTTAGCTGAATTTGTGAAGTGGACTGCTCATTAGGCACAACTTTGTTCATCACGGTTATGGAACTTTGAGTATTGCAGTAAAAAACGTCCCTAATTACCTCCAGAGAGTTTATTCACACGATTTTATTGGGATTTTCCCCATTTAGGGCGTTATGAGGTTTAGAACACTTTAATTTAGATCAAACACACCTTAACAACTCACGGATAATTGTGCAAAAAACCGCTTTCTAATCGGGGCAGCCGTTTGAGCGTGAATGCGTGATCCTTATACTAACATCGATCAATATCAGTTTGAACAGATCATTAGGCCGATCTCAATTTTTTCATATAAGAGCTTCATGAGTGGTGTCGGCCATTAGGCGGTAATGCTTGAATCAATCAAACTTATAATAGAGCAAACTCTTAGATGTTTACATGTTTGATGAACGCTTAACGTTTTTCATTAAATTTTTTTCAAAACCGTAAAAGTGGTTGCGTAGGACACACTCGTATATACAATATTATTTGAAGTAAGCATTGATGTATCACATAAACATAAGCCTGTCTGAATAACCGTATCAGAAAATATAATGTATCCTACGGGCCTAATAGGGTATATAATTGTAGTACAAAATTCAAGTTTTTCTGTGAAATGTCTTCATAAGCATGAAATACAAGATTTCATGAAGCGTAAACGAGTTTTAATTCTCTACAGAAAATTTGAGAAGAGTTTGAATATTTGGTACTTAAACATGAACTTGAAATAGTAGTGTAGGGGCCACCAAGCATGCTAGTGTCAAACCTAGTGATTTTTGGCGTCCAGATGGGCGATTTGTTATTTCTCCAGACCGCAGTCTTCAGATAACTAGTATCCAACTAGGGCGTTTTTAATTGTCTTGATTGTCGACAGTCATTCCAACAGCATATCCCAACGAAACTTCTAACTTGGAATGTTCGTTGAGGTAATTTACGGACTATTTGTAGGGTAGCCAGTGGATTTTAGAAATCCATACAAAGGAGTACCTCTGCGGTTTTAGGCAACATACGCCGATGGCCCCCATTCAAATCTGTCTACTTCGTTAAGCACCTGACGGATAATTAGGACTTTTTCGGCAAAATAACTTCACTAGTTTTAATTTGCCTTTAACTTGCAATAACAAATTTATTTGAAAAATTCCTTGTACCCACCATCATGCAACGTTAAAATTATTGCAACCCATCAATAACGAAATTAATGATTCATCTCATCTTCCGAATCAAACGGGTGTACCTACTTTTTCACGGTCAAAAGGATAAAGTGGCGTATCTTCAATTTGAAAGAATCGAATGAGTGTGAATAAAAATTTATCAAAATCTCGATAAACAGTGGATAAAATAATATAATCAAAACTTCAGTATAATATAATAATTTCACAAACTCCAGTTTGATAATAGTTAAGTTCTCTATCGAACGGATTTCCATACAAAAAAATTTTTTGAATTTTGAATTCAATTGGATCGTTAGTGGCTCGTTTCCAAGTTTCTGGGTACTCACATTTCATTTGGTTTTAATGATACTTTTGGATATTGGACTCGTATGGTAGTTTCATTTCAGCCGTATCATTGAAAACCTGTGAGCGTGTACTTGTGTGTATCCTTGCTACAAGCATGTCTGCATCTACAAAAATTAATGTTGTCCTCATGAAATTTCCTTCTGTTCCTTCATGATTTTATTAAGTTTGAATCAACGATAATAATGGCACTCACTTTGAACGGATTTTCAATCGTTGAAAAAGAAAGCAAGAAACGCTGCAGTGCAATTAATTAAGTGAGAGCTCGGTATTTGGCGTTAAACAAATAAACCGTTGCGTAATAATTTGGAGCGCTTTTAAATCAAATAGGCGTGTTCAATAAAATTCGTATGAAACATCCGCCATATGGGCCGACTGACCTGTTGGTTTTACATTGGCTTCTCAAACGGTGGCGAAAAGCTTACGCCAAGACTGCAGGTTTCGTAAGCACCCTGTTAACCGACTTCGGAGAGCGATATCAATCCAGTGTCAACATCAGTTCATTGTTATGTGCAGCAGACCGAACAGGCCATCAGCCAAATATTGAGTGTTACATTACTTCCCAAGTCTAGACGCCTGGCCATGAACTATTTGCTCCATCCTGCACTAGTCTCTATGAATCCTCCTTCATTCGACTCCCACTTGAAGAAAAATTATGTATGAAACTGTCCGTTGTGGCGATTTTGCGTATTTCATTTCCTAGGGGAAACTCTCTCGGAAACGTACCCTAGGTGAGGTGATATTACTTTTTTTCCCGTTCCCGTCCACTGACTCCCAATTGTGACACCTTATTGACAAGACCACTAATAATTCACAGTCAGTTCCAGCTTTCGGAACCACATTTTTCCTGAAGATTCGACCGTTTCAAGGAAACTTTGGAAACACGGAAGATGGACGAAAAGATACGGATGCCGCTTGAAATGACCGCTCGAAACACGTGGAAAATGTTTGTTCCTCTTTGACAAGGGCAGCTGTTTAGTTTTTGATAAGACCTTATTCCGGGAAAAATTTTTACGAATACTGTAGATGTTGATGCAGATTTGAGAGTTTTTGTTTGAATTTGAGAGTATTTTCCCTACAAATTTATCTCCGTAGAATCGATAGGAATTTTTGCTACCTAAAGGCTAATCGGGCGCTAGACTTTTTTTTGCCGAAAACTTCGTGTGAAGGGATCGGGTTGGCAGGGAGTTATTACGAACTTGACCGTGAGTGGAGTCCATGTGCGAAAGATCGGATTTAAACTTCAGCTCAATATAGTAGTACAAGATGCCTGAAAACAGCACCATACGTATTTCAGCACTATGGATCGATTGGAAAGAAATTAACCGAAGGAGTTCATCAGCTGATATGTGTACTCTCATACATTTTAATCGTATTGTAAATGTCTTGAAGGAACTCCAGTTCCATTCGATTAGGAACCTTTTCACTTAACCATGACCATCGCAACACTATTTTGGAAACATGATTTTGTGAATATCAAGCGATAGGATTAGGATTACCGACTTTATCTAGAATTATTACTCCAGTGGGCTCATTCCATTCATTGAAGCAATATCTATCAATAATGAAATTGAAAAAATTGGTTGTACTTCAAAAGTTTATGTGATTCTAATTTTTTTAAATATTTCAGCCCATTGAGTCCCCCCTTTAGGATTGCCAGAAAGTGATTCCGAACACTCAGTCTCAACTACACCATAAATGTAGCTGATTGATGTAATCAAATTTGGCCCAGCAGTGCCAGAGAATAGCTCCAGACAAGGGCAGATCTTTTCCCGCATTCGTTGATTACAAATTTCTATTATTGCAAATATCATACCAGGACCGCGACTATCGGAAACACTTGCTTTGTTCATAAAGCAAAGTGAACCCGTAAGCATCCTCTCTTAGGAACAGCTGTTGCGTGCTAGTCAATAAGTAGCAATGGAAAAGGCGTGCGGTACACCCCTAACTCAAATGAGGGGATCAGGTGTGACCGCTATCCGGTGGTCACCGACTGGGCTATCTCACCCCGTTGGCTCATTTAAAATCAACCAGGAGGCTGGCCGAAGAAAACAACTTGTGAGAACTGCGACCTTGCCCTTGATCTTACACACGCCTTCATGAGCCGGTTTTTTTTTTTCTTTTTTGTTCTCAGGCAACGGAGAAAGCGATACGCCAACCGAATTCATCTCATAACTCAAACACCCCTAAAGCCAGAAACTGATTTCCTGTAACTATTTGTCAAAGTCTGCAATACATAAAGCACTTCAATATCCAACCATTCGCGCCTACACGGTTGCATAGAGCAGCGTTTGTCTGCACAGAATTCAACTGCCACTAATCCTTTATGAATAATTTGTAAAACAAAAAACAGCCTTCAATTATTTTTTATACTTTACTCAATCAATCCATTGGGTTGGTATTATCTTTCCTATTCATTTTTTTACGGAAATCGAAAATTATACGTGCATACTTGCGCTAATGAGTAAAGCTCTATTTAAGAGAAAAAATTAGCCTTGACGAACTACGTCATAAATAAGGAATTTAGTAGACTGGACCTTCGTTTCCATTAAAACCTGGATCTGCTGCGATTCTCAAAGGTTTCAACTCTAAATTTGATCCTAGAAAAAGGTTTCCTAATTTTTAGAATTATGAATAAATTAAAATATTGATATAAGGTAGCTTAGGTAGCTAGCTTAAATATACATTTAAAAGTGACGTCAGCTTTGTTTGAATTGAGTTCTACAAATCACTAAATACACCAGCCAGATTTAATGTTTGTCCTTAGAGAAATGAAACCTATTGAGGACAATCTTCGATGTAACCCACATGCACCTGTAAATGTCGTCAAAATCGAATGAAAGTTGTAGGAACAGGGGTTTTAAAGTCATAAAAGAGCCAGTCGCTTAACGAAAGTTGTACAGAAATGTCTTAAAACGTAAAACTCTATTCCAAATTATGGTCGTATCCTGAAAGTGAAAACAATGCTTCCTTTACATTTTGGCAAAGAAAAAACTCATAATCAATGCTTTTAGACTCGTGAAGGTTAATTAGATAAACGGATCATAACTATAGTGAGGATTAGGTTTTTCATAAAACGGTTCGTGAGGGAATGTTTTTGTCTTTACATTCCTCCTGTTTTTCGACCTGCTCTGACCCCGCTTGGTTGACCTACTGTGCTCATAGCTTCCCCGTCTAGTTAACATGAATGTATTGATCATTGAAATGTTTCACAGAATCTTGAAAGATGTACAATAAAAGCTTGTAATAACTATTCACAGGATATGTTCCCACCGAATGAGTAGATGTATGTATGAGTAGAACGTTATAGAATAGAAGAATCAAATAGAATGGAATTTATATGAAGTGACTAAACCGATTTTGCCCCCACGATCTTCCAAATTTGGGCAAGGTCAGGAGATTAGAAAGTGACGACAGTATTTTTGACAGATTTTACGTTTGGATAATGAAAGTCGTAAGGAACAGCTAAATTCTGCCCCGCTAACATTAACATGCTGACATTATTAGGCTTGTTTCAAGGAATTAAGTGTCGCCCACGCGCAACAGTCACTAGCAATGATATCTTGTTGAACCTCAACCTGAAATTTCAGTGTGTGTTTTCTTTTTATTCACCCTCAAAAGTTGCTGAGTGGATTTTTCTTTTTCGCATGTACAGACTGCTGTATTGATTTGCAACTCATCTGGAATAATGTACTCCCAATTCCCACATTTCCTGCGTAGTTCATTTAATTTTTTGGTGAAAAAAATAAAAATTGTCCATTTCTCGAACGTATAGGCAGTATTCCTACTGCCGTGGAATACTTGCTGTCAATCCAGCACGAGCTCACACCGTACCACCGAGTCCAGTTTGGAGACGCTTGGGTTCTGTCAGCTGGGCTGTACTCCCCAATCAAACCGAAAAATGAGAAACTGAGAAGATCGTTCCATTCAGAATTCCAGAATGGATTCCACGAAGAATGTGCTAAAAAATATTGTTGAGGCACCTTGGTACTTTTGAAACAATATACGATGGTATAAAGCGACAAGTAGTGATGTCTCCTCCTTCGGCTAAGAAATCACGTCAAAGTGGAAGCTGTCCGACTCCAAGGATCAAGTGATCCTTCCTCTAAGTCAGTAGATTGAAAAGTACCATAAATATACAATTAAACATTTTTCATAACTAGTTGATGTATCTTAATTTTTAGTTGTTGTCCATATTTTCAGTATAAAATTGTCAATAAGTTAAACTTGGCACAACATTTTAATTTCATCTTCCAAAAGTGAAAAAAACAAGCTTCCACTACCTATAGGTAGACTTGGAAATAATAAAATAAAACTCAGTGTCAAACCATAATTTAGTTAAAAAACAAGTCTAAAAGAACCTTGATGGAACAAGTTATACCTAGAAGGAACTTATCTACTGATGAATAAATGGCCTGTTCTTCACTTCACGAATTTTCACGGTTGACTTTCAGTGAAAGGCGAACACGTGTTAGCTTGATTGCCTTCACAGTTGCGAAGTTTTCGAAATCGTTATGCGTGTACTTGTCCGCGATTTGACGTTGCGTCACCCGTGCGTTAACCTAATAGCAATGGTCATCTCGTACACTATAATTAACCCTGAAGTATTTGGCATTGCATGTTTCAAAGAATATTTGGGTATTTGCGATAATTATTTCGGCTTGAATGTATAGATCTTCCTAAGTCCTTCGGTTGAATGAACAAGGTTGTGTACCAGAAATCTCACGAAGATCAATTTTATCTAAAATACCCGGTTTAAAAAATAATCAGGTATAGATTTTAACTCTTCTAAAATACAATTTCCGTTGATGTTGAGACTCGTTTATTAGTTACAGGTGGACGAAAATGCTACACTCTATCGAAAAAAAAAAACATTGAGAAAAATACGTTTGCGCATGCGCAAAAGTTACCATGGGAGCGATGAAGTTTATTGAGGACCATAAAAGAGACATTGGGGGCCTAGACCTTCGGATAAAAGTTGTATAAATCATAAGTGTTCTTGTAATAAAGATTTGAAGTTTGTTATTGTGAAACAGCTTCTAACGATTTTGATTAAAATGACTACTGCGGCAATCAAATTGGTCATTCCTAATCAATCAAATTGATGGTAAGATGGGGTGTAATGATTATATTAGTCACTCTCCGAAATTGAGCGAAAAACGGACGATTAGACCATGAGAGAATGACGGTTAAGGCGTGGACTGAATTATTAATTTTTGAGTAACGAAACTGGAGGGGGAACATTTACAGCGTAACCCGCACATTTTCTATGTATTTCATCAAAATCGCATGAAACACTCGAAATCAGGCTCTTTTGAGGATCTGTGGAAACCCGACAGTCACACACACGCTCGGATAGAAAGAAAGATTCTAAATTTTAGTATTAATTTTTTGATGTTTCAACGTTTGAATGACACATAATTCTCCTTGTGCAAGCATCTTTTCCTTAATAGATCATTTCAATATTTAGTACCTTAACATTGTTAATCAACTCGTTTGAGAGAAGTTCAAATGCTGTTTGATCCCAATCAATCTGATCTTTTATCCTTTTTGAAGAAAAGAAACCAAATTCACAATTATGAAGCCTAGCTTTCTGAACAACTTCGATTAGATATCAGTTTGGTTGCTCCCAACATTATATAATACCTTATTGAAGAGTTCTTATTTTTCCCACTTTTTTGTTTATTGTTTTCAATAACGAATCTTTGTAATAGACCTAGAGAAAAATGTTCAACTCCCACTCAAAGTTTGTTGTTTTTAATTTCAAGAAGTGTATCCAAGAATCAATTTTTTTAAAAGCCCGCTGGAATTTTTTTCTGAAACGACTAAACGAAAGTTAATGAAACTCGATTTCAAAAGGAACTCTTGAAAACAAATATCGTTGCAATTGTATCAGCTAATCCGACTGTCACTTTGCTAGACGATTTTTATCAAGTTCAGACACGTTCATGGATGTTTGCCTGTGAATACCAGAATAAGATTTGCGGCATTTCGAAAGTTTTCCTTATTATGATTCTTGTCTGAAACTGATGAAAATAACTCAGTTTTAACTATTTTAAATTTTTAGGTTTTGTAGTTTTTAAAGCCATAGTGTAGTACTGTTTCATTTTCTTCGATAATTCGACTCAAAAATTGCCGGCCGGTTTTTGCTTCTCCAACTATGCAAATACACTAAACGGCCTCTGTTCCTGTCATGATGATGAATCAATCTTGGCCGAAGCCAATCAAGATGGTTTTAACTTTAAGATCGTTTTCTCGAATCCCTGGAACCATTTCCTCAGATTCATCTCTCGCTCATTACTTCTGAATCACTTTCACAATGAACTCCGCGACACATGAAAGTCTTTCTTGGAAATATCGTTCTTGAAACCCGTCGGGCTCGAACGTGCAATAATTTTGTAGGCCAAGGTCCCGGTGGGAGCGCTCCCTCACAATAACTGGCCGCAAGTACTTGTCCGAAAACCCCCGTGTCAAAAAGCGATTTTTCTCGTCCTCCCTCTCCTTCAGTGAACTGCAAATGTCGTTCTGTAAAACTCGGCACGAGGATAAAGTGGAACCGATCGGTAACAGCGACTGTAAAATCCACGGATCGCCACTCGCTCCATCTCATATTAAATCTACGAGGCGGTTGGAGTCGCCCGAGAAAAAAAGGTTAGTTGTATAACGCAGAGCTGACACAATTTTCTTTGCAATCGATCGACGTGCAAAACTTCTTTTGAATGATCGATGTCACGTCTATCGGTGAGAAGTGACACGATTGTGGCGCTTATGTGTTTGTCCTGATTTTTCTGGAGTCTTTATCTCAGTTGATCGTATCTGCACATTAAGAATCTTTCGATGTTGATACTACTGGGTAATTTAGGGTATATGTTTGATAAGTTTTGTTCAATGTATGTCGTTCAGTTTTGCAGCTTAAACAATCAGATGGTTGCCAATAAAACTCTTATTTCCACTGGATGCATAAGACTATCTAAATTGGCGCTGAGCCGCAACAATTATGGAGATTTATATAACTGGAGACCCCGTTATCAAAGTTACTGGTAATATTAACCACATGTATAATTTTTGCCGAAATTTCAAAGAATGTTAAAATGTTTTGGTGATATTCAGAAATTTGCCAAAATTTTCGTAATGGTAATTCTTTTTGAAACATTCAGAACTACACATGTCCCATTTTATCTACCTAAAGCGTTAAATCACATACCTAAGTACATAATTTGTTTTCCCAGTATATTTGAAGAATAAATCCTGATTCCAAAAGTACTCATAATCTTGTTAGGCAAAGAGCCCAATCCTGTAATCATAAATTATTTGATAATACCGACATCTTGCTTATGCCGGTCCATGTACATATAGTAAGATAATCAGTTTTAAAGTAGTACTCAAAACACGTTAGGGGAAAATAAACCAAAATTTTCACCACTTGAAAAAAATTCATGCATTTAAGTATTTGTCTTCTATGTACGAATTGTATAGAAATAAACGTTGGCTAATACAAGTTAGTGTTTTGAAAGTAATGTATGTCACCATGAACTAACAGGTGAGGACGCGACTGAGAGTGGAACGGAGAAGAGGAAGAGCTCTGATTGCGGAGCGTTGTATATGACATGAAATAACTAAATAAGAGATGATTCTTCTTAGGATGATTTCTGATGGTTTTAGTGGTTGAGGAGCGAGCTTCAGCAAAACCCAGGATGAATAAGGTCTGTTGTTCTTGGTGTCTACTCGTGGTAATTAATCAAATTCACAGTTCAATTAAAATCCGAATTTGATGTTCTTCAGTTACCTAGGTCTATAATCTATTTGATGAATAGAAGACAGCATTCTTCGTCAAATAACGTTTCTGGCTCAAGGTTTTGATCCGCCTTTCAATCCGATTTATTCAATTGGATCTGTCCCCTGGACTGGTTCGGCTTTGAATATTACTTCATATTTGTATGGTTGAGTAGGCTCTTCAAGAATCAGACGAGGTAAACGTTCAAATCGTGACACCAATCCCCCCACGAATGGTTTTTATTTGTAAAGTGGAGTCGCAGTTGGATATTTCCATTGGACAACTGTTGAGAAATAATCATACTATTTTCTCGTTCAATGCATGCAGTCGGTTTTATTAAGAACAGAAACCTCATTTGTCATTTTTATCTTAAAGCTGACCAACAACAACATTTTTAATTTGACTGTATAATGACGCAGTACTTCATAAATGAGGAGCGCATTCATGAATCCAAGTATAAACCATTCTTCAAGTTCATAACTTATTTTATTGAATTGCAGGAGGTATCTTGAGCAAGGCTTTACAGTGTAAATGGCTTTGGACAACGATTGATCTCGTTTCCTTTCATTACGGGAAAGCGTTCACTCATTTTACAGGCCGATCATTGGTGTATTTTATTGTTCCTTCACATCTTTCTTTTATAAAATTGGATATTCGTTGAAAAGTTTCAAGTAAAAAGTCAAAAAAATGTAAAAAACGATAGAAAATTGAATGTACATTCCCAAACTGCCGCTCAAAGCTGCCAAAAGTTGTAACAAAGTGGAGAGAATTGGGAATTTACTGAAAAAGATGTAGGTAACTAATGCATGTGTTTAATTCGATTTTTATATGATACACCTATAAGCGACCCGGTTATGAATCATTTATAAAAAACATTTAATTCCCCCTCCATCGAGCTCCTTTTATAACGAAATTTGAAAGTGAAATGAGATAAAGATCAAGTTATTAATTAAACGAATACGAACAATGAAAATCGGCTCTAACACAGTGAAGATAAACGATTTATTAACGTTACCCTTTCCTTTCTCCCTCTTGCATAATGAAATTTCAGCGTTTATTAGACCAAAATTCTAAATCGAAAAAAAGAAGCAAGGGAAGCATATGCTGTATGAGTTGTGTTTGAATGGATTCTAACATTGTGCGTTTTTTGCACAACTACAATAGTATAGGAGGACAACAAGATTTTTTTTTAAATAATTAAAATCATATGTAAATAGTGAAGAAGTAAAGTCCCTCTACCACCTTTACCCCTAAATTGAGCCCCTTTTATAATGAAAATTGAATGTTCTGAAAAATGCTTAAATACTCAAGCAATATCTTAATTGAGCAAAAAAAGAATGGAATGAATCGGTCAAGAATTCTCACTTAAGCAGGCTGAAAAACTAGGCTATTAGCCCCCTCCATTCACCCCTCCTGTCAGCAAAAGCAAATTTCCGAGTTTTTTGCAGAACTAGAGTGAAATTGAGATCAAATAAAAATAGAATCATCAAAATCGGTTAAGAATTGCAGTTAGGGCCGCGTCGACAAAATTAATCACACTAATTGACACACACAAAGGTGGAGGGGACACACCATTAAATAAAAAATAAACAACATAGAAATGAGAAGGACGCCCAGGTTCAGCCAACGCCGGCCCCTGGGAGGGATGGAAGGAAGTGCCTCTACATAAATGACCACCATTTTAAGTAAGAGCCCTGTAGGACCTGGTTGGTGATACCACGAAGTGCTCCTGACGGGATGCCCAGCTCAAGCAACTCCTCCCGCTCTTTTCCCGCAACACACTCCGTGCCGTGACAAGGTTGCAGCCAATACCTTGATGTTATTGGGCGCCATTCCCTTTAGCTCAGATACCGCTGGCCGCAGGTCGTTTCTATCGTGTCATATTCACTACTCTTAGCCCTCCAGGTCTGCTCCATATCCATTCTGCCACTGACAACCTGAACATCCTGGATTATGGAAGACCCATCGGGGGTAAAGGCAACGATATCTGGCTTCTTTCCCAACTCAGTCGGCGTATGACACAGTCTCTCTGTCACTCCACATCCCAGCTACTGTATGACAATGCACCTGCTATCTGCTTGGCAGCCGCATCCTGATGGTGAATGCACCCACGAAGTTCGTAGACACTGCTGCACCACATGACACTGGTTCTCATTGTTACCCCGATAGGCCCACTTTTTAATCCACACTTTTTAAAAGGAAGATGTGAAGAAAACAATAAAATAAACCAATTATCAGCTTGTAGGAAGAATCTACTTCTTTGTTCAAAGTATTTTTTAATTTTGTCCGTAAACTTGTTTCAACTATGAAATATTTCCGATAGAAACCGAGTTCCTTCGGAAGGCAGTGCAGTGACCTGCCTCAGCAAAACCCACTAATTGAGACGATAATCTGAATACCTGCAGTTAGAGTTCCGAGGTAATAAATTAGGAGATTCTAAGGACCAAACAGTTTAGTGAGGAGATTGTTGTACGTTTGGTGAAGATTTGTTTCAGGCATAGTGGAGTAAAACGGCCTCAAAAAAATGTCCATTCTTGAAAGCTGAGGTGTTCAAAACTTAATAAAAGCTAAACAAAGGATACTTTATTTAGCTTTAGCATGGAAGTAATAAAATAAAATAATTTATCCTAGATAACGTTGCTTAATCTACGAAGCCGACCTAGTGCGTGATTACGTGAAAGCTGAATAATGATGTACAACCCACGTCATTCTCTAATTGGTTGGTCGTAATTGAAAGAGATATAAAACTTGCGAAGGCGATAAGAAACTTGCGGGTCGTGGAGATGAAAGTGTGTCAAGCACTTGAATCACCTAAAGCAAGCCCAAATACTTTCGTGTCATCCACTCGCCAAAACTTTTAGGGTAAACATAACTAAGCTGTCTATTTACGGAAAAGTAACTTTACCGTTACGTGGAAGTTACTTTCTCCTCACTTGATGAAATAATCGCATCCAACACCGCTAGTGCCTCACCCGACTAAATAGTTAGGCACGCGAACTTCGGTAGTAGTCCAAGAAACAAAATAGCATTCGAACCAGCCCCATAAAAGTTCGCTGGTTTAGGTTTCAAAATGCGTTGATTCCTTTTGATAATTATTTTTCTAAATCCGTCTCCTTTCTCAAATTATTGAAATGATGTTTATAAAAATCAACCCAAACATATTTTGCCCGAAGATGCCCTGCGTTGTCGGTATCACACGATCATCCACCAACTCTAAAGGATAAAACACTGCAAATTATTTCACAAAGGTTTATTTGTGTTTTGAAGTTTATTGATTGTTGGGGGTTATAAAACATTTTTGTTATACGATTGCAAAGGCTAATTATTGAAAATAGTTATTTTTTAAATGGGGGGGAAATAGGTACCTTGAATAATAAGGATTGAGAAAAAACGATATTTTTGTTTGATTTTCATTGAAAGATATAATTTTAGAATCGAATTAAGCCATTTGAATCCTTGTATCCGTTCGGCCTTTCTAAGGGAAAAAGTGAAAAAATAATGCCAACAAGAGTGTTGATTAGAACAGGTTAAATCTCCAAAGGAAACGACTACGATCCAATTAGGTTAGGTGTTCTAATTGGAATGGATCTATCTTTTCAGAGAATCGAGTTTATTATAACTTTTGACGTATTGATGAACTATGTCATTGGTCGCATTCTACGTCATGATAATGTAGAAGAAGCTGTCCAGGCTAGATGTTGATGACCTACTCAGACGTCTCAAAAGAACGAAGCCTCAAGATTTGTGGAAGTGAAAGTGGTCCCCTTCCTTGCGAAACCGTTCTGTGAATGTTCATAAAGTGCACCGGAATCACGCCTTTTCACAACACAAAAGACCTAAGTACCGAAGTACCCAAGTTTTGTATGACTACAAATTATTTTGTCAAAATGAAAATTGCTTGTAAATTAATATTTGGCGCAATAAATAATAATCACTAAAAAAAAGAACGAAAAAAGATAATGTTGACAAGATAGGCAGGTGCCATAACCGTGTCATGGAACCACTCCAGTCGCTACTAAGCTTTGGAGTGTGCGTGTTTCACAGGTGATAGAGCGATTATTGAATTTCAGGATGCACACAAATATGATCAACTGATCAATCCAAATAGGTATTTTAGTTGAGAACCGATTTACGTGCTCTATGCAT
Organism: Creontiades dilutus; assembly: GCA_031894815.1. Lineage (NCBI taxonomy): Eukaryota > Metazoa > Arthropoda > Insecta > Hemiptera > Miridae > Creontiades > Creontiades dilutus. The sequence continues at coordinate 849,880 of JAVIWC010000643.1, forward strand.
ATCTCCTGAAATTCAATAATCGCTCTATCAGCTGTGAAACACGCACACTCCAAAGCTTAGTAGAAATTCAAATCATGAATCATTGAATAATAAACCTCAGTGAAAGAATTAGCAGCGTTTATTCCTCAATTAAGAACTTTGGTTTAGTTTCGAAACTTATTGATTTCTCGTCTATTGAAGCAATTGTGCTGTTGCACAAGTCTTTGGTTCGCCCGATTTTGGAGTATGCTACTATGGTTTGGTCCCCATTTTATGCGGCATATCCATTGGAGACGGTTTAACGGAGGTTCATGCGTTACCTTGCGTTCAAACTGACAATACCAATGGAGCAGGTTGATTTTAGGCACCTGGCGGCCTAATACGGGTTGCCTACTCTTGAAAGCCGTATAATGGTGGCAGATATTATATATTTTCACTAGCTTGACAATGGTGTTCTCCAATCCCCATCGCTTCTCTCTAAAGTCAATATAAATGTGCCACCCTACAGAACTAACCAAACACCAGGTGCCTTTCGTAGCCCACAACTAACTTCGGAACCGACCGTTGTGTCGTTTGATTCGTGAGGTCAACGCTTCCCTGGATTCAAGTGACTGATATATTTAACCTCTTCCCACACCCTGAAGAGTCAGCTGGCCGAAATTTTCTATAAAATTAACAAAACAAAACACGTAGACAAGAAATCTTCTGTTTATTTCATTTTTCCATCATTTCTTGTCTCCGTGTTTTGTTTTGTTATTTCCTTCTAAGCCTTCTTTAATATCATATTGTAATTTATTAACTCGCTTTGTATTTTCTTTGTATATTGGCTATTGCCGTTCTTTAAATAAATAAGTATTCCAGATCTTTCAAATTTAGTCATGAAGCGGGTGAATGGAGGGGGTAATAATGATAAATCGTCCTCTCCACAATTTTTTTTCTTCGAATTTTATGTCTCTTAATGGGGGGGGGGGGATTGATAGCTAGTTCATTCAATTTCGTAGTTGGTAGCTACGGCACATGCGTGAATGTGGAATCACAAGCCTAATTCCTTCAGTTTTCGTCCGACATTTAACGACATTTTAATTTAACGAAATTTTAAGGACTATTGTGGGTTAGGTTGTAGATCTTGGGTGCTCAAACTTAAACTGTTGGCGATCTACCTCAATATTTTTAGATTACTTAAGATCGTAGGCTGCAAGTATGTGTATGCAGGGTTGTCGTACATACACGATACACCCTACCTACCTAGATATTAGGTAGTAGATATTAGCTTTCCTCACAATTTACATTATTTTAGTCAAGGTTCGCGTTAGGTTTACTTAAGTTCTTCTCTACAATATCAATGAAAAAACTCCTAGTTATTCAAAATTGCGAGTTTATTCGTTGTTACAAAACAAAAGAGTTACATATGGTGTTAAACTTAACTAAGGAGTGACTTTGGATGTTGAAGCGTGGCACTGCATGTCCTCAGCATAATTTTCATAAGATGGTGCGTAACCACTGAGTGCTAATCGCAAGCATGATGACATATGTTCGGCAGTTAGTCGATTGCGATATTTTGACTTAATTATCTTCATTTCAGAAAATGCAGACTCGCACAAGTAAGTTGACCCAAACATTGCCGACAGTTGAAGGGCGATTTGTCTTAGATTCGGATATTTATCTTCAGTTATAAAACACCTGAAATTTGTATCAGCTTTGAGATGTATATTTGATATAATCTGCACCAACTCATTTTCAATAGAACATGAGTTCGTATTAAACTGACTTGCTACTTCAGTAGCTAATTCCTAAATGTTTTTACATGAAAAAGGAGATTTACCAATTTACTGGAATCATAAAAACGCATTTCGAATTGTCCCAAAATATTTGATAATTTAGCCTCATACTTATCATTATTCAACTTAATAAATTTTTGTAGTTTAGTTACCTGCTTATTAAAAAACAATTTTCTTCTCGAGATCTGCTCAAAAAGCACTCGCAATCGACCGTTTGAGCACCCCTGGTGTAGATGGATTAAAATGCTATTAACATACTTGTTGCTGGACAACATCAAATCGGGTATTCAAGCTATTCGTTCATCACTATCGCATGCTTCCCCAAATTTCTGTTAGTATTCAGCTAATTCCTAGTTTAAGGTGTTACTATATTCTCTGACACTGCTAGAGCGAATAAAACGGGCCACGGCCACTGCACGCTGCAGACCTGTTTGAAACCTGTTGTTAAACTAAGATCGCTCTCTATGTCCACATGCGGTCCATCTCACTTCACAATGGCACAACAATAACAATCCCATGCAATCAGGCCAAGCCCTTGACATTGACAAGTCGCAGAAGTCATTGAGATGAATGAATCGTTGCGCAATCCTTTTTGGCTTATTAGGTAATCCATCAGGCCCGAACCTACGATGTAGCATCCAAAATTGGACATATTATGTTCGATCTCAGCATCAAAATAGATTGTAAAATCAATACAATACAAAAGGCAATATTTTTAATAATTATTATTCATTTTTCTGTGTATGTGATTTGTTAATAAATACTTTTTATTTAGTTCTCGGTGATGCAAGGAGCAATACTGTCTTATTTCTGAATATAAATTTTATGGTTAATATTTCACAGTAATTGCTTATTAAATGGCATTACCCAACTCCCGACTAGCTATGTAAACTCAAAACCACAAACAAATAAACCTCTACCCATGATTTTCTCATCTTGCGTCTTTTACCAGTTACGTGACAGACTATGTTGAAAGAGTGTGAAAGTGAGAGTACCTACTTATTGTGGGCTTAGCGGCTTGCTCGAAAAATATCATGTCCACCTGGAATTCGAAACTTGCTTAACTGTCTTGAGTCGTTACTGCCACTTACTGAATACACGTAGGTACCTAATGCACATAATGCATCTCATTTCACTAAGAAACCATAAGAAATATTATTTTATCCAAACCTAAAAGGAAAACATCAAAGATGACAATAATTTTGAAAGTCGTAATTCAGCCTACCTTTTGGTTTATTATTCAATAATAAACCATTTCAATTGAAAATTTAATTGTTTACGTTTCAAAGGGTGTAGAATCCAAATATGCAATACAAATTTTTCCGTCCGTCCGCCTTACGCCTTACGCACTATTTCTCCCAAACGGCTGAAGCAAAAGAGCTGAAATTTTCAGGAAAAATCCATGTTGGTCCGACGACGCTCCAATTCTTTAGTCAGTATTCTCACTTAATTTAAAGTGCCCTTTAAGGGTTGTAAAAGTTTTGTAAAATCTCTAAAAACCTCAAAAAAAGTCAAGGCGGCCTAAATTTGGACCTTTTTGAAGAACTTTCCATGAGGAATCGAATGAGCCCTTCCCCAGGTCCGTAGCTCAAACCATTCCCGATGTATGGCCCGATTTATGGTGCCAACATTTGCGTTATTTTGGTTTATTATTGTTTTTGTTTTGATTGCAGTAACCTAGTGCAAGGTCCTAAAAGGGTTTATAGTCGATGCAAGGGTTGAAGTATTCTGATAACCATAAAAACAAAATGCTGCAAATTCTTTCAGTGAGGTTTATTATTAAATTGGATTGCATTCATGATTTGAATTTCTACTAAGCTTTGGAGTGTGCGTGTTTCTCAGGTGATAGAGCGATTATTGAATTTCAGGAGGCACACAAATATGATCAACTCATCAATCTAAATAAGCTATTTTGGTTGAGAACAGATTTACGTGCTCCATGCATATCTCCTGAAATTCAATAATCGCTCTATCACCTGTGAAACACGCACTCTCCAAAGCTTAGTACAAATTCAAATCATGAACGCAAGCCAATTGAATAATAAACCCCATTGAAAAATTTGCAGCGTTTTTCATTTTATTTCGATTAATGGTTTGCGAAAAAATCCAATTCAATTCAAATTTAATTCGAAAAATAGTTTCAAAATGTCTTTCTAAAAAAGAAAAATTATCACAGGCGTTATAGTATTGTGTATACACGCAAACATTAGGCACGCTTTTTTTATTTGTCATTATTGTTATTATTCATTTTTATTATTATTATTTTTTTATTTTAATATTTTTTTTCAATCTCAATCCTTCGGAGAGTTAAGTACTGTTTGGTAACACAAACTTTTTCTTGACAGCTTTACTGTCTGGCGAAATTTGCTAAAAACAAAGGAAGTTTGATTTAGGAGGGAAAATTCTGTTTTCGGCTTCATGCACGAATAAAATGGATTTGTTGGTGAAGAAGCGATGTTACACTCTCAATCTGCAGATGTTACCAATTCAGTATTATACAAAATTTATCATTTATCTGTGCGGATTTTTCAGGTAAACGGTATACGGTCCCCGTGACTTCTTACCAATTTCGAAGGATGAAGAAAAAATGGCCAAATTCAAAATTTCCAGTTATACCGGTTAACAAGTTTCGTTTCGTCTTTGGCTTTCAATGTAGTGTTCTCTGTGTGTCTGCAAATCCTTTTAAGAAATTAATTTCTACTTGCTTCCACAACTCGGCCAACTTCATTTCTGTTTTCGGAGAAGATATGCGTTAGGGTGTGGACGGGTCCCTATCAATTTCAGGATTATAATATTTGTTTTCACGTAAAGGCCGAACTTCAAATTCTTGCAACAAGTAATACTACCTCAGTTTACATCCGCTTTCCATGGGTTTTCATGGGTTGAGCTGTAGATTGTTCTGATGTGTTCCCATCCTTCCGACCCATTGCTTCCCTTCGCTTTTGGGCAAACATATCATCGATCTAGCAACATTGTTTCATTGCTTATTAGTTCTCATATCTCTAGGGCTGTTCAATGTGTGTTTTCGCGTTTGCTAACTGAACTTAGTACCAAGCGATCAGTTTTCTACGTCCATCCAAAAACAACAAAAACAACGTAGCGAATTTCTCCAGTTACGTGAAATATTCCAAGGCGGGTCAATGTGGTTTTTGAGGCCACGGGAACGCTCCCGAGTTGGTTTGCCGCTGTCACGACTCGGAGGGCGGCTATTACCTGGAAGATGGGCGGGTGGTCGAGCACCTTTTTGTTTCCGGACCTTCCGGCTAATTATCAGGGTGCTGGTTGTCCGCTTGTCTCCGCCCGGTTGCACCGCAAGGATTCGCAGGCTCACTTCCTAGTGAGCTACGTTCGGCACAAGGCAGATGGATGGTTGATTGAATTAATCCGCATTACAATAAAACTCGAGTGAATGAATCTATGGAAAATTTTATGGCAGAGTAACCTTTCCTGGAAATCGACAGGAGATAAGATATTTAAGACGCCTGACACTATCGAGCCACTTACAAGTTTCAAAGGCCCTGAATGGGGGTTAATGAGCTAGAATGCCCAAAAAGTAAACTGATTGCGAAGATTTGATTAAGTTGTGATGGAGACGGTTCGTTCGCAATAACCGATTCTTGAGTCAGTCGCCTTGGGAGATGAATCAGGCGCCTTCTTAGCTCATGTTAGGGGCAACTATACCATTCCATCACCTTACCTCCCCAAGTTACAAAGTTTGTTGATTCAATTTTAACTAAATAAAACGCTGCAAATTCTTTCACTGAGGTTTATTATTCAATGATTCATGATTTGAATTTCTACTAAGCTTTGGAGTGTGAGTGTTTCACAGGTGATATAGCGATTATTGAATTTCAGGAGATATGCATAGAGCACTTAAATCGGTTCTCGACCAAAATACCTATTTGGATTGATCAGTTGATCATTGTGTGCCTCCAGAAATTCAATAATCGCTCTATCAATCACGCACACTCCCAAGCTTAGCTTTTTTTTTAAAGAGCGATTGCAATGGAAAAATATTCTATTTGAAAATTTTGGATTTCGTAAGATGGAGCATGCATATCAGAATGCTTCAACCCGTGTATCAGCTATAAACCCTTTTAGGAGTTCACTCCAGTATCCACATTCACTACTTCACTAAAGGACTGCGATCAAAAAAAAAAAAAAAAACTCTTGTGTTTGTTTTGGTTGCAGTAACCTAGTGATGTAGTGAATGTGGATGCAAATGTAGGCACCATAAATCGGGCCATACATCGGGAACGGTTTGAGCTACGGACCTGGGGAAGGGCTCATTCGATTCCTCATGGAAAGTTCTTCAAAAAAAAGTCCAAATTTAGGCCGCCTTGACTTTTTTTGAGGTTTTTAGAGATTTTACAAAACTTTGACAACCCGTAAAGGGCACTTTAAATTAAGTGAGAATACTGGCTAAAGAATTGGGGCGTTGTCAGACCAATATTGATTTTTACTGAAAATTTCAGATTTTTTGCTCCAGCCGTTTGGTATGTATGGTTAATTCTCCTAGGATGTTGAACTTTGTGTCGTTTAATACTATTTAATAAATCATTCTTCAGTGTTAATTGAGGACGAATTTACCATCTTGCTAAGTCAATATCTACTAGGCAGGTATGAGATACACTCAATCGGCAATTACTGCAGCTTTTTTACATTAACCCACGTTTAAGAGTTCAACAAGCGAGAATAGAGAACAAAATGTCAAAGATGAGGTTGCTATTGACCGTATGACCTTCTTTTCCGAGGTTTTTGCACGGATTCGAATGGATTTCGCGCGTGGGTGATATAAGCGAACAGGCTTATCCGACTTAGGGTGGTAGAAGAATGAAGCAACAAACAATCGGCGTCCTCGGCACGTCTCCCAAACGGTGAAGGTGCCAGTTTATGGAGGGTAGGAACGGGGAAGGTCCTCATACTTGAAAATCCGGTGATCTATAGGTGAAGAGGAGTAAGCACGACGCCCAGTGATATTAAATGAGCTTCTAACGACCTAACCTCGACCGACGAAACAAGGAAACTTCATGCGGCTATTTTGCAATTTAAATGCCAACAATTAACTCTGCCTCTTCCGACCGATAGTTTCAGTTCGGTCATCGATTGATGGGAAATGTGACGAGGAAGCTGTCATCACGGAGTTAGATCACGCGTTCTTAACTATGTACGTTCGGAATCTTATAGAGCTGCAAATTAGAATTGTTTAGAATGTATGAAAACATTGTGTTAGTGTCCTTCATCTAAGGAAGCTTAAAAGAATGGAAGGTTGTACTCCGAGACAGGGGAATAAATTAAAGACAACGATATTCAAAAACCTTTTAAATGGAAGGATAAGAGTTCAGTGTCTTAGCCCCTACCACAAGGTTGGTCATATTTCTTTTAGAAATGTACAAAAGTATATACATACTGAGGAAGAAACTTCCTGATAACTATACAAAACGGTGAATTAATTAATCATCGGAGCTTTACCGGTTTATTGATGTCCAGTAGATTCCAATACCGAAATTTCAATTTATTTTATTTTTTTCAAACGAATTGCTGGAGCGACAGTATTGTGACGACTGTACACTAATAAGTGAGTAGTTATTGTGACGTTTATATTTTCATATATTTATGTATATACGAAAATTATGGGCATTTCAGTTTTCTCTGTTCATAGGATGGGAGTTGATAACTCTAATAATTGAGAATCAGGAAAGGGGTGCAGAATTTCTGATCATAAACCTTAACGGGCAATTACAAACCTGACGGGAGAGAGGGAAAGGGAGTTACTGATCAGCAAATACCCCCCAAGATGGGATAGAGCTAGCAATCAGCAAAAAACCCAAAAGTGGACGGGCTAGTAATGAGCAGAGAATCCAGAGGGGGTTGAAGATTGCATAACCGAGTTACTTAGCAAAAAGGGAAGAGGATTTTATGATAGAAACGTGCCCTAGGAGTTGTAAACCGAGAGGGGTGGGAAGAGCTAATTAGAAAGAGACCCAGAAGGGGAAGGCGTTGCTTTGAAGTTTCAAATCTCGAGGGGGAAAATAATTAACAAGACGTCCCCAGAGGGAGGTTTGCTGATCTTAAAAGATTATTTTATGGGTTATTAATCAGCGGAAGGGAGCAGCACTACTAAATAGGCTGTCCTATTTAGAAAAGGAGAAAGATAAGGATGTGCATTCTATACACCGAATGACAGGATTCAAATGACCAACAGATTACCCAAACAAACTTCGAGATTCAGTGGTGAAGTTATGAATAGTTATTATTATTAGAAAGGCTGTAAACCACATCAAAACACAGGAGCACTATCACCACACCACTTGGACAATACTTACGGATTCAATGAGTATTTTAAAGAAAATTGGTTCCTGCAACGTAGAACGAGCTGACAAGCCTGCTCTCCCAAAGACAAATAGCCGGAAAGAAATTCCTTTTCTAATGGATTACAGGACACTTTTGAATACAGATAAACGAAAGAGTAGACACTTATGCGAAAAGAGCAGGCCAACAAAACTACGAGAATCACCTTCCCGAGCTTAGACTTCAATCCATTTATAAAAAACAACATTCGTGCAGAATGGCAACGACTGTTTATGGCCGGCAATAAAAGACAGTTCTATAATAAAATACAGCCGAATGCTTCAAGACATCTATGGTATCACCACCACCAAGTCCCGAAACCTTTCAGTAGAACCATCACAAGAATGTGATCGAATCACGGAGTCTGCGACGCCTATCTGCATAGGTTTAATCTACTAAAGGTTTAATCTACTGGGGCAACCCACGGTGTAATCGGCGCGGGAACCCGAATAGGTCAATTGAACACATCGTGATGGAGTGCTCTTTATTTTACACCAAGCGAGACAATCAATCTATTGACCACCATCTCCAAACTTCCATTCAATTATATCCACATATTGTCTGTGCGTAAAATGGAAATTTACAGGGCCCTATGCGAACATTTAAGCGACTGTAATATCCACATACGATGTTATAAATTATCTTATGACATAGTTATTTATAAACTCATAAACTTGTGGTAATGCCAAATAGAAAAAAATAAAAAATATTTAAAAAAAAAATAGGCGGGCCCGTTCCATCCGGAGCCTACAAACTCCTCCGTTTCAGTCAACCTCGTCAAACTCTCCCTATCATACACGTTCTTTACAGAACATTAAAATATCACAGGCTTCACAAGCGATTGGAACGAGGGTTCTTGGTTCGTTGTAAAAATCTCGTTTAAACTAAAAAGAAAATTTTAATTATAAATTCTTAAATTTCTTGCTAAGTGGAAAAGCATAAATTAATTTAGTTTGTGGAGTTTCACGAGGCACTACTCAAGTATACATTTATATACGTACCAATTTGGTATTACGAACGAGAGATCACCAACAACGTGCTGATAATGAACGAACGTGATCCGTTCTTCACCAACGGGAGTGTGACCTACAAAAATAACTTCCTAGCGTATCTATGGTTTTGGGCAGTAGGGTTCCTCTGGACTACGGGTATTCATATCGAATACCGTATCAAAAAAACCACATCTTGACCTCTCACCGCGACCCCTCAAAAAATGGAATAGGACCTTTCGATACCCCACATGCCAGTAACGTCTTTTCACCGAGATATCCGTCCAAAACTGCATTTTTTCGTAACTTCATCGTAAGGTAGTAATGGAGAGTACTGGTCGGCGTGAGCGAATCTGTTGCATAAAGATGAGCACGAAGTCCCGACTTTGATGAAGAGTTACGTCCTGGAAAAACAGAGTTGGCTGAGTAGTTTTTGATGCAACCAAACTCCCCTTTCCCTGGTGTTCCCTGTCGTTCCCCTGGGAGAGCTCGACATTTTATATATTCCGAGCGTTACGGCATCAACTGACGTTGACGATGAATCGAAAGGAAGCTTGAATACCGTTGACTGGCAACGAACGAAACATGTGAGCCAACAAAGTGCTGAATCACTGGAACTTGAGTCACCGACCCCAAAAAAGTATTCCTGAACTTCAGCGTGGTTGCATGTTATTTATAAATATTCAGTGATAGTATCTGCTTCTTATAATTTTGCTTTTTCTGCCATTTCAATGAATAACTCTTTTTCAAGTTTCGAACTATAAAATAATCTATATCTAATAACACGGGGGCCCCCCCCCCCCCCCCCACCAAATAACGAACAGCTCCAAAGAATTTCAATGACGAAATCGGCGTCAATGCCGCCCCCCCCCCCCCTGTGATCACCCCTGATAATATAATTAAACATACAACTGCGACTTAACACCAGATGATTAATGATTTGCTGAGAGTGAAATCATTGAAACATGATTCTGATGACGAAATAAATTCCAAATATGAAATTGTATGCGGTAGTGTTTAGTTTTCATTTGCGACATCTCAACACCAAATTCATACACTTATCATGATACATTTACCGTTTGATTGGTAATTTCCTAATCACGCTGCATTGTTTAATCTAGTAAACACTCGATTTCTAGATCTTCACATTTTCAGATTAATGAACCGTTGTAATCGACCAAGAAACAAATGTTTTCCATCCCATGTTTCAAGATGCACAGAATCCAAAAATCAAATTCAAAAAAGGCCGCCATCTGCTGTAAAGATAATTTCCCCAAAACTATAGGGCCGAACCTAATGATACTTGGAGTCAAAAACCACAAGTCTCAGTAACAGGGGCTCTTGTTGGGAATAAGTTCTAGGCGTCATTTTCTACCAATCTTAAAGTAAAATCAAAGAGCTGAAGGTGTCAAACTCAGAATGTCGAAAACTTTCGAAATGAAGCTTAGTTTTCAAGTTCGTTTTTCATTGGCACTCCTTCAATGAATCAAATGAGCCCCCTCGGACGGCTTTCCGTATAAACATCCGCTGCTCCCTAAGGGCTATCTTTGACACGAAAAAAAGAAGAAGAAAAGAATGAAGAATGATGTGAAAAGAATGTGTGGTATGTCGTAAAGTTAAATGTTTGTACCTTTCAGCTTTTATTTTTAGTGAGGAAGTAGTAAACTGCTAGTATACATAGTTATGTTTATGAAAAAATGTATAAGCCTACTACAAGCAAATGGGTCGCTGAGTTTAGATAATGTACCACCGAACACGTGTAATAGACATATATCAGTGTTACGCAGAATTTCTGTCTAAATTAAAAGATTAAATTTATATCTAACACAACAAAGAATAAGCCTTTGTGTAATAATTTGCAGCGTCCCATATTATGAAGGCTTCTCCACGCTAGACAGGCTGGGTCATCCACCAAAGTGCACAGAACAATAGGATTACCTCACGGGTCGTTTCCTATTATTTATATTTATAACCCACTTTTTCTGTTAACAATTGCTTGACACAGTTACACCACAGGTTCGTGTCTATCGGTTACATGGGTTCTAGAAGTAACAATTTTAACTGCTTAACGACAGTAATCTCTATGCTCAGGCCGAGTAACGAGCAGCTTTGAGCTCGAAGCTTATGGCGGTTGCGAAATTTTTCCGCAAAGAGCCGTATATCCTTTCAAACTATGTGGCTAGTGCATTACGCTCTTTATTCGCGTACGGATGACTTGACCTGCCTAAAATTCCTTTATTCTTATAGAGTCATGCCACGTTGAAATAATATTGCACGCGTAAACAGTACCGACCATTTAAGCAAACATGACATCAAGCAATACCTCACAACGTTTATGAATACCATAAATACTACTCATAATATCAAGTGTGAATATCTGCGATCAACGCTTTCAAGTGAAAAGGCCTAAGAAATTGTGAGGGGTTTTTAAACCGTCAGAAATCATCAGTGATTTACAAAGAAACCCATTTTGAGACTAGGGCTATAGTAACCAAAGATTTTACATGAATGAAATTTGGTACACATCTAGATTCATTTAAACGCTTAGCAAATAAGTAATGAAATAACGTTATACTAATGTTCACTACGGTCAGCAAGTCCTGGGAGGCGTTTTATGACAGTTCAAACCATGTGAATCTCATTCATTTCAGGGGGTCATTCCCTTTTGCAATGTCACTCAAGAAAACAATATCTTGATTGCGGTGCAATAAGTCAAAATATGTAAAAATCTTTTGCATTTGTTTAAGAAATTCGAGAACTATTGCAACTATGAAAATTGCCACTCCAAGGGTGGTTTAGGCTATATCAAAATTCCTTCGGATTTACTCCTTCAACATTGCTTTCTTGTTAGTGAGGGTCTGGGTGAACTGAATTCTCTCCCATTCACCCTAAGAAGTTGAAATTTGATAGGGAGACTCTATGGGATATCAAGGGTTGATTGCCCTGATGGGCTCCATCCTGATCAACTCAGAGCCAAATTCCCTCATATTCACTCTAGGAAGTTACATAAGGAGAAGAATGAAATAACAGGCTTCATTGAGAGCAGCTGATCATCTATACCTAAGGTATAATTTTTGCGGCTGGTTTTCTCAAAGTGTATTCCAGCGTGGTATCTAACACTTATCTTATTAGGAAGCCGTTGAAATGTGTTTATGAAAACGCAGCGCCCCCAACGTACCCGTGATTCAACGTTTTTCTTTTCGCCTATAATATTATCCTAATAATTTACTGAATGTCCTGGCCAGCTAGTATGCTTAGAAATACATAACTATGAAATTTCTGTGTGTCTGAACGTAACGCAATCTCAACCTAACGTTTCATCCAATTTAGCTCTCTCAAATTTATCTTCTCATTGACCTTGGCTGTTGGACTCTTATTCTTGAATATAACATTAGTAGATTTGTTGAACAGTTTTTGTGGCAATCTTCCACATTAAGGATCGTATCTACTATGAAAGCACATTTAAATTATCTCTGAACGACTGAATTATCTCTGAAAGATTCGTTGTGTGCGTTGTACTGCCATTTGTGGAACTTTTTGAATATTCGATGATTCGTTTTTGTGTCATGTGTAAACTGACTTCAGACTGCTTTTCGTAAATAGCTTTGAGCGTTGAACATGCATTCATAAAAATGTCCAACATTAATGACAATAATCTTAATAATAATTTTGTCTTTTCTGTCCTCTGTCCATTTTCACAGCTGTTTTCTTTACTTTTGCCCTAGTCTTGTGTTTGTGATGGATATGGTTCGTCATACACCTTGAACTTTTTAGCTTCAGGATCATACTCCGTCTCAGGCCTTCGAAGGGGCAGTTAGTCCATTACAAACCTACCGGTTACATGTTTCAACTCCGAGTTTTGCATGAGTGAATTATGAATGTCAGAGTTGTTTATATTATCATCACATACATGTACGTCGATTATTATTCTTAGCAGGTAAATGCAGGTCCATGCAGGTAAATTTCTTATATTTTCCAGTGTCGCAACTTTCAATTTCTAGTAGCTTCTGAATTTGGAAGTATTTTTCCTCTGTTACTCAGATCGCGGAACTGCATTCTTAGCAAAATATCCAAGACTGTAAACTTTGTTAAAACAAGACTGATGAAGACGGTTATGAGTACGATAAATATTCAGTACTTGTATCTCGAATAATGATCAACATTATTTTTATGAGGACAAAATGAGGAAGCATCTTCTTGTTTTCCACGTAATCGTACATCTCGTAGCTGCCACCTCGTGCTTGTTCAACCAACAACATTTTTACGAAATCAGTCCAAATGTCATCAAGCAGGTTTCTTGATGTACGAAGAACGAGAGTAACTACATCGTGTTGTGTAAGGGAGCCAGCGCCTTGTCATTTGGGCTAATGATCTATGAAACAAGGTTCAGAATGTCAGATCATGCCCTGGTACATTCGGAGAGATGAATAATTGACAGCTATCACGGCTGGCACACAATGCATAATACCTACTGCGATAACGCTCGACTGTACGTTTGATGACATTCTTTGACCGGCGATTGATATATGTAGACATTTGTCTATTAGCCTGGAATGGAAATCAATAAGTTTCAAATGTCGTTACAGCCCTACTACGTATCTGCTGTCGTAATCTGTATTACTTGTATTTCAGAGCGAACTTAGTGACCATCAGAATGTCTACTACAGTTGACAGGATGACATTATCTAACATGAAATTTCAGAGGTGATTCATCTTATATTTCATTTCCCGGGCATTGCGCTCGGGATAAAATGTCATACGCCACTAATGGACAAATTCAAGTCTTATTCTGACCGTAAAAGACTTGATTTGTGACAAATGAACATGTGCTAAAATGCATCCACCATTCAGAAACTCTTCCTTCGCTTTCTACGGGATTCAGGTGTGAGACCATTGCTAAATGAGAAAGTACGTGTGAAACTGTAGTGAATAAACACAGTGACGTAACTTCTATTGATTTGGGCAAGGATGTCAACGATAAACTGACATTATCTAAGTCGGTGACATCGCGGACGACAGACCTCCGGAAACTTATAAACGAACCAAAGCACGTAAGGAAACGGGTGAAAGTAAAGAAAAAAAACAACTCCGGAATGACCTAGAGAGTGAAGAGTCGGTTGGGCGCTCTGGTTTACGCTGACGTACGTAATTCCACGATTGTCCTCATAACATGATGATGAGGGTCCCATGTCATTTTCTCCGATTTCCCAAGGGGTCTGTTATTTTGGTCTATTCCTCCGATCACTCATAATCTGTAGAAATCCTTCTATTCAACTGATGATGATGACAGCGCGACGTTTTCTTTGACTGAAGATTCACTTCCGCCAAGAAGCTTTGAGATCCAGCGCGTTACGTACGTAACGGGATTTCTTCCGTGACAGTCCAAACATGTGAGCATTGACAAATTATGTAGCCCTGGTTGGTGACTTTTAGGAATTTGCTTTTTTCCTTTTTGCTCGTTCACTCCCGGAAATAGGTTTTTGCAAGAAGCCCATCAAGTTGCAAGCACCTATATCTCGCTTGTTGCATCTGAGAGCTTGTTGATCATTATGGCCCGTGTCCATCTGAGTGACAGGGTAATTTTATTTTTGTAAATCTTTAAAAGACGATCAATAATGCGCGAAATAAAACAGGAATTACGAGAGATCCTGGTAAAAGCTAACATTTCTGAAAAATAAAGACATTTTTCATAGTGAAACCGATTTTGAACCGTGAAACTATTCGTGATTTTCATATATCCATTCTTGACGGTACTGATCTCTCGTTAAAATCCGTTTTTCTTCATAACAATTGTAATCAATTTCAATCAAATATGCTAAAAAATTGCTAACAAATAAATATGTACAACATTTTTTTGTATCTATAGAAAATGAAGAGAAGACGATTTAATCTTTCTTTTCTCCCAAAAAACTAGAACTTGGTAC
Organism: Creontiades dilutus; assembly: GCA_031894815.1. Taxonomy (NCBI): domain Eukaryota; kingdom Metazoa; phylum Arthropoda; class Insecta; order Hemiptera; family Miridae; genus Creontiades; species Creontiades dilutus. Next base: position 864,901 of record JAVIWC010000643.1, read on the forward strand.
AAAATTTTATGTAGTGAAGCCTCTTCCTAATATATTTCAGTAAAACTTGAGCTCCAATTTCATCAAAGTAAGTATGTGCTGAAAAAGCCAATCTCGGAAGAATGAGGAATTTCCTAAAATTTGTTGATAGTTGCATTGTCATTAAATGTAAAGATGTAGGTTTCTGTACAGTAATATTGCTGAAATTCATGAAAGACTTGTGATATATACGTTTGAAGAAAAACGGATAAAATTCGCTCTCGAAAAGATGTATGACTGGGACAGTTATTTACAATTCTAGCTACAAAATTACCAAAACCCAGAAATTTCTGAAAATCAATTTCAAACGCATGATTCACATTTTGAAGATGATGCATCGTTAAAACGTCTGCCAAGTGGGTGTGGCACATAGCTTCCTCGTATCCATAACATGACTGTATAGATCATTGAAAAATATTATTGTCATTGTTATCATCAATTAAGAACTTCCGGAGTTATGCTTGTGGCAAGGTTTTAACGTTTGCGCATGCGCAGAAGCTACTATTGATCCGACGGGTCATGAAACCTATAGGGGACCATCTACACCCCAACCCGCACAATCCCTGAAAATTTCATCAAAATCGGACTATAACTTCGTGTAGTTTTGCCCGTAACAAGGATTTGCTGACAGACAGACAGACACGGAACCAAAATTGTTCAGAAAGGTCTAAAACGCAAAATCCGAGTGGAATTTTTGATTTTGGAGACATACAAGTTTTCACATTCCGAAAGTGAAAACAATGCTTCCGCTACCTCGGTAGACTCGGAAGCAAAAATGCACGCGTCGCTACATACCTTACCTAGTTTCATTGCTAACGAGGCTACTTTTAATGTCTAATTTATACCATTAAATGGAGGGACAAGTGAAGCAGAAATGGTGACGCTTGAAATTCCAGTTAACTAGAATACCGTGAGCTACTTTCTGTGGGAATGTTCCCAACCATGATTCAAAACGTGTCCCTTAGGTAATCATAGATATGAATTCCAATGTGGCCTGCTAATAAACTAGTTGCAGCAAGTCTTGAGGAAATTTCCCACTCGAAGAAATAAAACCAGGTGAGTAGGATATGAGCCACAGTTTTACCTGTTATTTTTTTGCTTTAAATCTTTTTTCGATAAACACGTTCCTTTTTTTTAATTAAGTTCTTAATAAACAAAAATGTTCATTATTCAAATTTGTTACGACAAAAAAAATTTACCATGGATTCAATACACAGAAGTCTATACATTTAAATGTATTACTATCACACAAAAGTCCAATTGAAAATTGAATTAATTTTCTCTTTTTCCTCTAAAATGTCTATAATTCTAGAGCACTTGCAATGAAATGTCACCAAATCTTGAGGAAACTGCAAAGATATCGGCCATGAGTCTCACATGCCCGTCCACAGATACTCCACGATACAGATACTCGATGTCTGACCCAAAACTGTGTAAGATTTTCAATTACATCACCTCTGAATGATTGGATTTCAAATTTAAAAACTATTATATTAAACCTAAAGATGTAAACTAGTAAAAACGGAGTAAAACAGAACGTTGTCTGTATTTCCACGAAAATAATGAGTACACAGTTAAATCGATTTCGACGGTTAGGTCATCATCAGTAACAAACATGAACATGAGATTTATCGAAATGGGTTTCCATAACTTCGTAGCGAGTGACTTAGTCCGTATCTAAACTAGAATTTCTTAAGAGACGGATTGTTCAAACTACAATATTTTTCTTACTTTAAGAATTTTTGTACACATCCTACATTTATTCGAAAAGTCCATATATAATTAACCTTTAAATGGATGAGGATTATCATGATACCAATATCAACATTAAACGATTCGAACCGTTTTTGAACGTAATGATTTAGACAAAACCTGTCATGGTGCTCTAACCATAATAGTTGGGCCCATACCATCGCCGACTTTTTTATGGTCTGCAATGGATTTGTAGGACACTGTTAGGTATGTAGTCAGTAGGTACTTTTTGAAGCACACGGGAAATAATGTCTTTTAGAAAAGTCTTTCCGTTTTTGGAAAGGATCACCAATTTTTTCGAAAATATAATGAATGTAGTCTACGTTTTATACATTATTTATTTACATGAAAAAACATTCCTTTCCAGATTTCGTTCGAGCGTTCCAAATCGGAATTTATTGAAGAACATCCAGAAAATTTTTAATTTCAGTATTTTTGCTATAATGTAATTCTGTTCTCCAAAAATTGCTAAACTTTTACTGTTACGGGAAATATTTTACTTTTCCTTCCAGGAGTGTCAGCAATACTCCCGCCTACTGAATAAAGACTAAGGAAAGCCAGTCCAAAAAGCAATTACCAAAATATTTTGACTCCCCGCACCATCAGGTTTATGTATTCCGTAATCAATTCTGAGCGGATGGTATTGCTAAGTGCGGTATTGCAATGTTAGTATTAGCCTTTCAAAAGTGAGTGGTCATGTAAGAATGCATCATATCGCAACTTCCTCGATAGCGTCAATAAAATTATTCTTCTAATTTACTGCAACCACGCTCTGTTGATTTTCATTAGAAATAGAACCTCTCCTAATCCACGAGACTGAAATGAAGCAAGAGCTCTATGAAACAGTATGAGGAAACAGTATCCTGAATTACGAAAAGGTTATCAGTTGATTGGAGAATTCAATCGAATGCAGTATTACTACATTGTACGTTCATTGATGGTCGACTCAATATTTTCATTTCTTTTCATATTCAGAAAATGGTAGTTGTTCCATGGCCCATAAAAATAGAAGTTGTTGCATTTCAGTGATTGATCGTGATGGGAAATGTTGAGGTAATCGATGGTTAATCCAATCATCTTGACATTTTCGAATGAGGACATCAAATAACGTTGCAAATTATAACACAAAGGTGTAATGTAGTGGGTACTTCATTTAACAATGAAGCAGGTACTTAATTGCAATCCATCGCGGTTGTTATTAGTAACTATCTGGAGGTTACAGCTATGTAACCTTGTTGCTTTGAAAAACAATCTAAGTGAGAATATCTTAAGTGGTAGATACATTATTTTGTCTTGTCCATTCTGGATGCCTCATATAGGGCCCCATTTATATTTCAGCACGTTAGATCGGTTTGAAAGCTGATCTAAAAACTTACAGCTCACGAAACACTGCAAGACCATGGGTAAGCCCTCTATTCATCTCAAATCATCTGATACTATTCAAATTTCAGCTTTCTTCATTGATTAGGACATAAAATAGACAAATTAATACATAAATAGACATTATGCTCGAGCTTTCATTTCCCAGAGTGAAAGTAAGGACATGGATGGCCTATATAGTGTATATTGCTCTTACATTGGATCCTTATACTGCATATCGACACGACATAAAACAACTAACGTTTGACAGTAATATTAACAAAACTTTCTGTTCTGCAGGTTAATCACTTCAACGTCTTAGAAGGTTGAACCCTTCTGGTTACTACTCAATCCATTACCTCCTTTTCATATGATAACTCTCAACTTCATCCTAGGTTGTTTCCTGCCAGTTTCACGAAGTATCGGATGCGTAGTTTACTTTCTTCCATGAATTCAATTTTCGTCGGTGGAAGAGACGTATCTGAAATGTATGCATGACTTTCTTTCCTTCAGCATCTCGAAATGCAAAAGCATCTAGTAATGCACCAACTTTCGTCAGGTTGCAAGTAGATGAATACGATTGAAACTGATAGTAGCTAGGTATTATTACGAAATGTAATGCAGGTATTCAATGGGTGCACGTTACGGCCCAATTAATTGCTCTTCTCCTGAATCATTATTCTATGTTGATACCGGAAGAACATGTTCTTTGTTACTGGCACAATTCCATGCATTAATTTTGTGCATAACAATATCCACCGGTTTCGGCAAGGAAATGAGAGTAGATAAGTAATGAGCACCCTGTCACTGCTAACCCAGTCGAGGAGCGGGATAATGTCGAGCTCGTCACGTAGGGAGGAGCGGCGGAGGCGTGGCGCAATATCTGGCTCATGCCTGGAAGAAATGACGCAACTGGCAGAGGGCGCTTCGACTTTCTTCAGCGAAAGTCCGTCAAGGTCGCGGCTGCATCGTCTTCCTTCCCAGCTGAGCTGCTCGCTGGCGCGGGCTCCTCCGGCCAGTCCAGCGACCCCGAGGTCCCGAGCTCGATGAGCCTTGGAACTGGACAGTGGGCGCCCGAGCCAGTTTTACTGCGGTTCACTAAACGCACGCTGCATTCCAAGGTGGTGTTCGGTGTCGACGTGAAGATTAACAATCTCTGTTGATCGTAACATCAGCTACTGCTAACAGCTCGCCAAGTTGGTGGCCAATCAACTTTTCACTTACTATAGTAAAATGGAGTTGAACTTGTTCTTTCGTTACAGCTTACTCTTGAATGTTTTCTCCTTCTGTCCCATGACTCTTTTCTTTACTTGTTTCATGACTGATTCAGCGGTTGAGACAAGATTCATTTTTATGAATATGTATGATTACCAGGCGGACAGGATTAGGTAAACGTACTTTCCGAAGGTAAAGTAGTCAAATTATGTTTGATATTACATCATTACTAAAGTGAACCATTTTAGTGATAAACCTCAAAAATCTGTAATGAATTTCGGGAAATCTCCCAAATTGGGTGCGGACCTTCTTCGAATTGATAACATAAATGTATATGTATTGAAAGGTTTGCAGTTAATCTTAGAAGATGCTTTATCTTGGAAGATGTAGAAATTAAGCTTGTTGAAAGGATTCATAGACAACAATATCAAGGAAAACATTCCCAGAGACATCAACGCCTTCAAAAAAGTGAGTCGCCTTGCATTGTGGCACTACCCGGCGCTATCGTCTGCGCATACTGTATTGATACTACAGTGTTCAAATGAATGTGTAGTTATTGAACCGTTCTTCCCAACCCCCTCCAAATATGATTAAGATTGGACGATCAGAAGTTGATTAAATTATGCTCTAATTTACGTTTCACTGAGTGGTGTATTTCGTTGTGTACAATGAAATTCACATTAACATCTACAATACACCCCTCACATTCCCTGAGAATATCATCAAGATCTGAAGGATTCGTGGACCCACGACAGACACGACACAAAAGACGTTCAGAATAGCTTAAATCGTAAAAAATAAGTGAAAATTATAATTTTGGCGCCGCCATATTATGGCCACGTTTTTAATCCGAAACGCGTTTTTATTATTACAGTGTATTGTTTGTTTTTGTTTTTTTTTTCAAATAATTTATTTGTTTCCGAACTGTTCAGAGCTCAGTAATACAAAGCGGTCACCTTGTCATGGTTTCGAAAGAAATTAACGAGAACGTTGTAAGTGGTCCATCGTCCTCAAACCCCTGCAATTTTCAACAAGGTACTTTTGTTTGAAATTCTCCTAGAAAATGTTTATACAGTAGATGTTAGCTGTGATTAACGTCAGTGGTTAAGAGCACAGAGGGTATGACAACTTTAAGACTAGGTGGCAAGGGCTTCATTATCGAATTCCACAACCTACGTAGAGGAGCGTTCTAGCTCCGGAAGAGACCTGAACGAAAGAATATTAAGCAATAGTACCAATATGTAATACTGATAATTCACTTCATCTGTCCCAGCCTAGTTGTTCATGCAACCTGCTCAGGTCGACACTGTTAGTAAGCCCGCTTGTTAACTAGGTACCCAAGCTCATAACATCTTAATGAAATCGCTTTTTGAGAAATCGAGCATATTACAACGACTAGCACCAAACACGAAGATAAAGTTCCGAGTTACAAGACCCTGACCTTCCCCGTCATGGATTTGTCACAGATGTCTCGTACGCACACATCCCTCGGAGTTAAGTCGGAACCCACGTTTTAATTGATGTTTCTGGTTACATCAGAAAGCGTCGGGTTTTGTTGTTCGGGCTTTTGATGGTGCAAGCTCCTCACTCCTGCCCTCATCTCATCGAACGCTGTTCAATCGCCGTTGACAGCTGTCTTTCTTCTCTTCACGAATCGTGATAGCTCATGTAACCGAATGTGTGAAAATCGGTGACAAAATCTGCGTGCCTGACGCTAGTTTGGATTTATCACAAATCTCAGCTTTGGGAATCGAATCTTCATTTTTGGTTTATTATTCAATAATAAACCATTGTGATCGCTCCTGAAAAAATAACGCTAACCCCCCTGGATATTTCATGGTTTACGTTTCAAAGGGTGTACAATCCGAATATGCAATAAAAAATTTTCCGTCCGTCCGCCGTACGCACGATTTCTTCAAAACAGCTGAAGCAAAAACGCTGAAATTTTCAGGAAAAATCCATGTTGGTCCGACGACGCCTTAATTCTTGAGCCAGCTCTCTCACTTAATTTAAAGTGCCCTATAAGGGTTGTCAAAGTTTTGTAAAATCCCTAAAAACCTCAAAAAAGTTGAGGCGGCCTAAATTTGTACTCTTTTTGAAGAACACTCCACGAGGAATCGAATAAGCTCCTCCCCAGGTCCGAATCGAACCATTCTCGATCTATGGCCCGATTTATGGTGCCAACATTCGCGTTATTTTGGTTTATTATAGTTTTTGTGTTGATATCAGTAACTTAGTGACGTAGTGATGAAGTAATGTGGATACTGGAGTGAACTCCGAAAAGGCTTTGTAGCCGATACACGGGTTGAAACATTCTTTCACTGGAGTTTTGGTTTATAATTGTTTTTGTTTTGATAGCAGTAACCTAGTGACTTAGTGATGTAGTAATGTGTATACTGGAGTGAAATCCTAGAAGACTTTGAAGCCGATACACGGATTGAAGCATTCTGATAACCATAAATAAAAACGCTGCAAATTCTTTCACTGGGGTTTATTATTCAATTGAATTGAATTTCAATGAGATTGAATTTCAATTGAGAGCGATTATTGAATTTCAGGAGGCACACAAATATGATCAACTGAACAATCCAAATAGGTATTTTGGTTGAAAACAGATTTACGTGCTCTATGCATATCTCCTGAAATTCAATAATCGCTCTATCGCCTGTGAAACACGCACACTCTAAAGCTTAGTAGAAATTCAAATCATGAACGCAATCCAATTGAATAACAAACCCCAGTGAAAGAATTCGCAGCGTTTTCCTCTGGAGAATTTAAAAATTAGGAATTCCTTTTTAAGTAAATTGGAATAGCTCCCTACAACGAAAGATTCGACATGTTTATAAATCAAATATTAGCGTTTAAAGTGACTCTTTCTAGAAATTCGTCCAAATTTGAGCGGGGAAATTACCCTTTTGCTTTATCATTTAATATTAAATTATAATATTAAGAAAGACCGTACTTTCACTTGCCCCCCTGGGAAATGTAAGCTCATGCATTATGAAAAAATGTGATATTACTGTGAAGGTAGTAGCTTCATTGGGACATCTGAAATCAGACAAGGGATTAGCTGAATAAGCATTTTGTTTTCCTCCCGGCTCATTCAGTGGCTTTATAACTAGCATGATTTCAGCTAAAATGTCATCAATTACTTTTGTTCCACTTCTGAACAGATAAGTGGGATAAGTGGTTATTGTCCTATCAACAGTATCAAGGAAAACATTCCCAGAGACATCAACGCCTTCAAAAAAGTGAGTCGCCTTGCATTGTGGCACTATCTTTTGCGCGTACTGTATTGATACTACAGTGTTCAAATTAACGTGTGGTTATTGAACCGTTCTTTCCAACCCCTTCCAAATATGATTAAGATTGTACGATCAGAAGTTGATTAAATTATACTCTAATTTACGTTCCACTGAGTGGTGTATTTCTTTGTGTACAATGAAATTCACATTGACATCTACAATACACCCCTCACATTCCCTGAGAATATCATCAAGATCTGAAGGATTCGTGGACCCACGACAGACACGACACAAAATACCTTCAGAATAGCTTAAATCGTAAAAAAAAGTGAAAATTATAATTTTGGCGCCGCCATATTATGGTCGCGTTTTTAATCTGAAACGCCTTTTTATTAATACAGTGTATTGTTTTTGTTTGTTTGTTTTTAACAATTTATTTGTTTCCGAACTGTCCAGAGCTCAGTAGTACAAAGCGGTCACCTTGCCATGGTTTCGAAAGAAATTAACGAGAACGTTGTAAGTGGTCCATTGTCCTCAAACCCCTGCAATTTTCAACAAGGTACTTTTGTTTGAAATTCACCTAGAAAACGTTTATACAGTAGATGTTAGCTGTGATTAACGTTAGTGGTTAAGAGCACAGAGGGTATGACAACTTTAAGACTAGGTGGCAAGGGCTTCATTATCGAATTCCACAACCTACGTAGAGGAGTGTTCTAGCTCCGGAAGAGATCTGAACGAACGAATTTTAAGCTATAGTACCAATCTGCAATATTGATAATCCACTTCATCTGTCCCGGCCTAGTTGTTCATGCAACAGCTCTTTTTTGTTGCCCTGTCAACCTGCTCAGGTCGACACCGTTAGTAAGCCCGCTTGTTAACTACCCAAGCTCATAACATCTTAATGAAATCGCTTTTTGAGAAATCGAGCATATTACAACGACTAGCACCAAACACGAAGATAAAGTTCCGAGTTACAAGACCCTGACCTTCCCCGTCATGGATTTGTCACAGATGTCTCGTACGCACACATCCCTCGGAGTTAAGTCGGAACCCACGTTTTAATTGATGTTTCTGGTTACATCAGAAAGCGTCGGGTTTTGTTGTTCGGGCTTTTGATGGTGCAAGCTCCTCACTCCTGCCCTCATCTCATCGAACGCTGTTCAATCGCCGTTGACAGCTGTCTTTCTTCTCTTCACGAATCGTGATAGCTCATGTAACCGAATGTGTGAAAATCGGTGACAAAATCTGCGTGCCTGACGCCAGTTTGGATTTATCGCAAATCTCAGCTTTGGGAATCGAATCTTCATTTTTGGTTTATTATTCAATAATAAACCATTGTGATCGCTCCTGAAAAAATAATGCTAACCCCCCTGGATATTTCATGGTTTACGTTTCAAAGGGTGTACAATCCGAATATGCAATAAAACATTTTCCGTCCGTCCGCCGTACGCACGATTTCTTTCAAACGGCTGGAGCAAAAACGCTGAAATTTTCAGGAAAAATCCATGTTGGTCCGAATACGCCCCAATTCTTGAGCCAGCTCTCTCACTTAATTTAAAGTGCCCTTAAGGGTTGTCAAAGTTTTGTAAAATCCCTAAAAACCTCAAAAAAGTTGAGGCGGCCTAAATTTGTACTCTTTTTGAAGAACACTCCACGAGGAATCGAATGAGCTCCTCCCCAGGTCCGAAGGTCGAACCATTCTCGATCTATGGCCCGATTTATGGTGCCAACATTCGCGTTATTTTGGTTTATTATAGTTTTTGTGTTGATATCAGTAACTTAGTGACGTAGTGATGAAGTAATGTGGATACTGGAGTGAACTCCGAAAAGGCTTTGTAGCCGATACACGGGTTGAAACATTCTTTCACTGGAGTTTTGGTTTATAATTGTTTTTGTTTTGATAGCAGTAACCTAGTGACGTAGTGATGTAGTAATGTGTATACTGGAGTGAAATCCTAAAAGGCTTTGTAGCCGATACACGGATTGAAGCATTCTGATAACCATAAATAAAAACGCTGCAAATTCTTTCACTGGGGTTTATTATTCAATTGGCTTGCGTTCATGATTTGAAGTTCTACTAAGCTTTGGAGTGTGCGTGTTTCACAAGTGATAGAGCGATTATTGAATTTCAGGAGGCACACAAATATGATCAACTGATCAATCCAAATAGGTATTTTGGTTGAAAACAGATTTACGTGCTTTATGCATATCTCCTGAAATTCAATAATCGCTCTATCGCCTGTGAAACACGCACACTCTAAAGCTTAGTAGAAATTCAAATCATGAACGCAATCCAATTGAATAACAAACCCCAGTGAAAGAATTCGCAGCGTTTTCCTCTGGAGAATTTAAAAATTAGGAATTCCTTTTTAAGTAAATTGGAATAGCTCCCTACGACGAAAGATTCGACATGTTTATAAATCAAATATTCGCGTTTAATGTGACTCTTTCTAGAAATTCGTCCAAATTTGAGCGGGGAAATTACCCTTTTGCTTTATCATTTAATATTAAATTATAATATTAAGAAAGACCGTACTTTCACTTGCCCCCCTGGGAAATGTAAGCTCATGCATTATGAAAAAATGTGATATTACTGTGAAGGTAGTAGCTTCATTGGGACATCTGAAATCAGACAAGGGATCAGCTGAATAAGCATTTTGTTTTCCTCCCGGCTCATTCAGTGGCTTTATAACTAGCATGATTTCAGCCAAAATGTCATCAATTACTTTTGTTCCACTTCTGAACAGATAAGCGGGATAAGTGGTTATTGTCCTATTAAAAGAAAAAATAAATAAACCGGTCGTTAAAAATTCCAAAATTCAAAAATACAAAAATTTGAGATTAAATGCTTTTAAAGGGATTTGATTTTCATAGTATCATAGTTCTTCTTTGGTACTGAGAACTGGAGCTACGAAATTATAGCAAATTCGCACCTACCCTACTGGTTTTGTATTCTTGTAGAAGGTTCAAATCAGTTGTCATCCAAGTTTCAAATTTGACAACAAATATCGCAAATTGAGATGTTCGCCTTTGATTCCATCACAGCCGTCCATTAGTACAACTGGGCGTAATGAGTACCAAGTCCCTACTGCTGTTGTACCTGTCCAATTGTTAATGTCAACCAATCCAAATGGACACACTTTATTTCAATATTCCAATCTTTAACGTTAGAAACATTTTTGCATAACATACGTACCTACGATACTTGAAAAATGTATTCAATATGTGCATCAATACATTCAATGTGTACGGACGTTATTTCAGATGATAACGTCGAATTCGCTCGTTACCAATCGTTATGGACAAACGAAATGTGACCAATTTCAGACATAACAATATCTCCAATTATTTTAACGAAAAATTGCATATCATGCAGCATGATTAAGCGAAATTTCCTATATTATGGTGTTATGTTGAATTGAATTTGAAGTTTGAGCACATTTTGAACAGTAACGAAATTGTTAACTAATAATTTCATGGAAATAAACCTGTTTAAATAATATTTTGACATTGAAACAAAGGTTATAGGCTTTTAGCGATGTTCAAATACATGAAGTTCAAATACATTTTCAGCTTTGTACCTAGTGTTTTAATTTCCTAGTTCATATGATTGCGTTTTTCAGTAATATTCTGCTATGAATATCGAATTTTACTAAAAGTCACAATTGACTGCTCTCAAAAAGTCCTATTAGACGTTTTCCTGTTCCTTTCTTTTCAGAATTTCTTGATGTTTTGGAAAAGAACAACGGTCTTTGCCGCAATTCTAAAAAAAGAAATTGAAAAAAAAAAAAAGGCCACAAAATTTTGGAAAATTATTATTTTAAAATGTTCAGGAGCAGCAGGAACTCATTTAAATTTGTAAAAGTTAGTACTTGGAAATGTTTATCCATAAAGACAAGTTTAAAACAGTGGCTTATTTTGAAACATTAATTTGTGTGGTTACAACCCTAACTGGAGTTTGATTTTGATTAACCTGTTATATGTTTCAATTCCTACTCATTTCATCTCCTCAATTTGATTTGCACCTGCAATCTACAGTACCAGCTTCGCAACTTTCTTCGGCAGGCGGTCCCTAACCGTACAGAACTCACCCCGCATCCTTCTGGATGTTCGTTTAGTAATAGTAGTAGTTGGAACTGTTTTGTTCGGAACTTATTGATTCAACTTTTTATGCACTTTTACCCATAATTGCACTTATTTTATACCTTTATTCCTTTAGCTGTGAATCAATTCATTAATTTCAATGAGAAGCAAAAGTTATTCATGGGGTGGTTGTGGGTAAGGATAACAATTAGTAATGAGCCTGAAAACGTTGAAACAGTTCCGAACTGATTCCATTCCGTCGTTTTCAGAAAGCGGTTCTGTCCACAACTAATTCAGGATCCTCTGCTAAACAAATCTAATGAGAGCTCAAATGAAAAACACAAGTCAATGTTACTAATTGACAACTGCTATCCATTTATGTGGCACAAACTTCTAACATGCTCTCCTGAATGGTGTCACTCCATACGCTCAGTCGCACCTTATAAGATCTGATTCAAGGTCCCGCGGCCGACCATTGTTACGTTATCCATATCGACGATCCAACAGAATCGTAACAGGTGGTGTTTTCTAATCAATTGAGACATTTCGACGAGACGTTACGAATTGAACAGCGATGAGACAAAGAACGAGGCTCAAAAGTGAAAGTCGACTTGGGGGTTCAGGGTCTTCGAAGGACGCTAGTTGACACTTAGAGATGCGGAGGCCCTTCGGTGAAGATGAGTAGGTATGAAGTAAGTATGAGCAAGTGTGTAATCAGCTGGAGGGATTCAGAAGATGTTGCCACACTTTGTTTTTCCCACCCAATATTTCGAAGCAATCAGAAACCTTTGTCGTTTTATAAAAACATTGAACAGATATTTATAAGCAGTGAGCCTACTGTTGAAACAGGTGGGTACCTTAATTTCTTCATATTAGAGCAGACTAATATTTCTATTATATCAATTATTTACTATTGCATGATTTCACTGCTATACTATTGCTATGAATAATTATACTTGGGAAGACCGTTCCAATCTTGCAATATGACCATATGAACGAATTATATTATATATGATGTTAGGCAACACGACTTATGCTCATCTGAAATATCAAGCGAGCGCTCAAAGATGCGATGCACCAAAATTGAGATGAAGGTAGTCCTCAAGAGTGGCACATGACTAAGCACTGTTTTTCAACGCTGAATCGAGTGTTAATATCCTTTTCTTGATTTGATTTAATTTTACTGCATTTACAGCCAAAAAAGTCACTTTATTAGGAGGAAATCATTGATTTTCCATGGAATCTTTTCCGAGTATTGTTCCCTTCACGAATTATTTCTCCTTTGTGCAGCTACACATTGCTATTTACATAATGCGAAACTACCGTGTCCATTTGGAGTGTGATCCCGTTCACGGTGCATTATCAATGTGTTGATAGTTTACGATGAGAACGACGAAAATGACAAAATTTCTACTCAGAGCAGGGGCGTGCGTTACTGCAGGAGGAGATCAATTAGAACAATTTATCGCTTAATTGTTTCAATCATTTTTTCACCTTGCGATGTACAACAGATGAAGCATAGGTAATACTGCTTCCTTTAGCTGATATTTTGTGAGTTATCATCAATGTTCGGAGCAACTTATCAATTTATTATTAATTATTTTAAACATGTTTTTAGAAGACTGAAAATTCTTTGCGGAATTTTGTGATGTGTAAAAGTTACCTGTTACTTTACTATTTGTTAACACTTCATCGGGATTGATTCATTATCCTTCGTAAGAAAATCGATGATTTCCTATTCGAAAAGAGCAAAATGGATAGCACCGCGTGAATCAGCGTTGAAAAACAATTGAAATTCGTTAAAATTGAGGACTACCTCCATCTCAAAAATTTGAGGATCAAAATTTCATGAAATTTTCTTGTAGAATTCGAATTGCAATAAAAAATGGGGGTTATCCATTTGATAAAACAAAGTTGATCTTGGTTGCGCGGTTACGTGCTAACGCAATTTTGTCATTTTTGTAACTCTACGCAAAAAATTATGAAGAATAGCTTGGTCCGATTTTTTTTTTGTCCACAATTGTAGAAACGTGTAAGCGGGGGGAGCGTAGTTACTGGGACACCCTGTATATAGGTTTTAGCAGAATTCATCGCGAAAAATTCCTGTCAATATTTTATAAATTTCTTTAACGACTTTTCGTAAAACTTTAAGCTATTGCAATGGCTTGGAAACTTCTATAATAAAAGTTTTTTTGGGGAGCAATCCATATTGAAGCATTCTGAAGCTACTTCTCGATTTTAGCGCGTTTGTTAATATATGTGTGTGAGTGTGTTTGCATGTGCGTGCGTGTGTGAGTTAGTTGAACTTGTGAGTGAGTCAATAATTTCGTATCCCACAAGATTCGCAAATTTCCACAAACAATCATCAAACGACTGATACTATCGGAAAAAATTAATTTAATTTGGGTACGTTTCCCCGTAGAATTTTATGATAAAATGCTCAATTTTTTTCTTGTAGTTGTTAAATCCTTTTCAAGTCCTTGCCTACTATAAACATGAATTTAACATTTTTGTTTGCTGTCTAATTAATTTTTAATAATAATTATTTGCTTTGCATAATTATTTACTTTACTCAAAACATGATGTCCACTGTTCTTATCTTTCTTTTGGAATACCTACTTGACTTTTGGGTTAAAGAACGGATTTTTCTTTTCTCCACAATCCTAAGAAGAGTTACCGAGTCAAATGACACACACGTATTCTCATACATGTAGATAAAAGGGTTCAGAATGCCTTAAAACGGAGTTCCATGAAGAAAATTATTGTATTTTAAAATTTCAAGAGGCATTTCAATAGCTTAATTTTTTAGAAGGATAGGCTAAAAAGAGGTGGAATACTTGCTGTATTCGTACCTATCCCTGTTTTTTGATTGTGAAATGATTGTCTCGCGACATACTTTTACCAACTCACAAAAAAACCGGACCCAAACTCATATTTTAGAATTACAATGAGCTGCACCCAAACGCCCATTACTACGTCATTATCCGTGTCAATATAGAAAAGTAAAAGAAACCCCGCGTCGAAATCGATTTGATTGCGGGCGAGAGTGAAACGGTCATTACGAAGACCTCGATTGTCTTTGTCAGCCGACCTCGAACTGAACTCACCTGGCTTATGGTGACATGGAACGCTTATTTTCTGACTCGGAATCCTCTTCTTTACAATTGGGTAGGAGGATCAAATAATGGCGAGCCAAGGGCAGCAATGGGGAAGTGAAGGGCTATTGTCCGAGGGGTCAGTGCATTGTTTCATAAGTCTTCGAAAGGACAACTTGGCGAATGACACCTGTTGATGAACTAAATTACGATGAGTGTCACAAGGGCGATAACATGGTCTAGTTCCACCACCTTCTCGTTATCCTTGGAAAAACGCAGTACCGTAGGTACGTTTTCTCTTCAAAACTGCCAAAAATGAGGTTCCACATAAGCCTCACTCGAGATCGTCATGCAACACATCTCAGATTCCTCAGCGTGCATTTCAAGAAAAAACCTCTGCCAAGTTGGGTGTGGCACATATTTCCTAATGTAGATAACATGATTGTGTACATATATACAGATCATTAAAATGTTGTAAATAATCTGGGAAAAGAATCAAAAATCTAAAACGATGGAGAGTATTATTACGGGCAAAATTACCGCGGCTCATATCCCCGCTTTCGTCAATCTTTTCAAATGGGAGAGTAAATACATATTGAGGGTCTGTCAGGCTGATTCTAAAGCGGACACAACAATTAGACAGTCAAGTTGACATTTATTGAGATGGTTAAACCGACTTTCCGCAACTATCCTAATCTTAGGAACAAAGTTCCCCTAGGACCTGAAAAAATTATGCTGAATGATTGAGTGAGCTAGAATCACCAAAACACACTCTTATCCTATTATTAGTCGTTTGTCCCCAACCCTTGTGACTGTGTTAGCTGTAAATACGCAATGAATACGGTAAGTGCTATAAAACGTGAGTTTCCTAAATTGTCGGTGAAGCAAAAGTGATTATTTGCGATGCAGAGAGCCCAATGTCACTGTTGACAGGACTGCAAAAAACCTCAAAGGCAAGCAGAAATCGTTCCACGATTTCCAAGTTCAACCCTCATTACTACGAAAAGGTAGATTTGCTCTGCGCATGTGAGTTTAAGTGATACACTTTCCTGCATCCTTTGTCTTCTTTGCTACAACAATAGGAATGAAGCTTGGGAAGCTCCATTTCCATGAAGATGGAATTGGGCTTCCACCTCCACGATGATTCTTGCTGAGTAGATTTGAACTTCAACTGTTGCAAAACACGGTTTTCTGAAGTTTGACAATATTTTTTTCCTTCTTCTTTTTATCACGATTTGAAGCCGAGAAAGCGGACAAGATTTATCTCCTTTGCATATTGGCAGTTGAAAATTGAATTTGGCTGAGAAAAGCAGATTTTTGAGTAACGTTCCCTTCGTGGTTGTCCCATACGGTCTCAGTGCATTCCCGGGGTTTCAGGGCCGCCGCTGCTATATATGCTAAAAGAATTGGAGGCTGAAAGAAATTATATACGCTGAACCGAATGGTGTCATACCCAGACCTTCCCTGCAACGAATTAAATGAGGTAACAGTCTCATTTGTATTTATTTTATTAAGTCGGGGTGTTGTGTGTTAAGTCTAGGGCATTAACTTCGGGAAACCTAATTTTGTTGATACAGCCCTAGAAAACTGAATAACATTATTATTATGCGAACTGATCAGAATGGGGGTATTGGGTGTAGGAAAATTTGACCACGTAGTCGAGCGAATTATCACTTGAGCTTCAACATGTGGTGGACTCTATCCACACACGAGCGAGTGCAACCACGAGGTTTTTCAAATGACGAGCAAACGGATGTTCGTACAGTTACCCGAGTGCCCTCGCTCGATTCAGGGAACTTATTTCTATCTCAATCCTACAAAAAAACTACGTTCTTACGTCGAACGTTTTTTAGGTTTCGATTTTTTCATTGATTAATCCTTGAATATGATCCCTTGATGAGGGTTGATGGTCAAGGCGCTGAGATTACTGGCAGATCCCGGATCGATTTTGGTTTTTTCATTCAAATCTCATAAACCATGTTCCAGCAGTTTCAAGGAAAAACATCGAACGGCGGACAGTCGTTTTTTCGATCTTTAGAATTTACGTATCTTGAAACGTAAACAACAAACATGAAGTTTTTTTTTCTTGATCTTTAGTTAAACAATTTAACCTTGATATATATAATAAACCTTTTTAATCGGCCATGAAAAAAAAATGTTAAGCCCCTCCAAAAGTTGTTGATTCACGTTTCAAGATACATAAAGTTCAAAAATCGAAGAAAAAACCGTCCGTCCGTCCTACGTCGTCCGAAGCTTTTCTTCGAAACCATTGGATCAAAGTTTACGAAATTTATCACAAAATCCAACATCGTTCCGTGATGTACTTAATTTCGGCAACATGATCAATCAACCCTTATGGATTAAACTTATAACAAATCGAAGCTACGTCTCTCTCTATCTATCTCTCTTTCTCTCCCTCTCCCTCCTTCCTCCCCTCCTCTTTCTCTCGAAGATATTGAAATTTACAAAATCTTTCTGCAGATGTAATTTAGAGAAGGCCAGAACAGAGAGCCAGGTGTTCGTGAAGTACAAGGCAATCGCTAGACCAATCATAACGTGAACCAGACGAAGCAATAATAATTCCAATCTCATACTACAAACAAGCCAACAAATACCTCTGATACTTGAACTAAACCGGAACCTCATGCAGGTTTTTTGTAATCTAACGCGGTAAAACCGCTGTACGTCCTCACTCACAGATGTAACGATAGGGCTGCCATACTGGTTGGGTTGAAAAAGGACATTTTCAGACCTAACATTCAGACTTGGAATACGTCTGGGGACCTACCCGGAAAAAAAATTTCAAACGTTAAATGGTGAGGAGCTTTTGAGGATGTTATTTTTGTCCTTTATCTAGCCCCAAAACTGGTAAAGTTTATGTGAATATATTGGAAAAAAAAGATTACAACGCCCTGAAAATTTCATGGTTTACGTTTCAAGGGTGTAGAATCCGAATCTGAATAAAACATTTTCTTGCCGTACGCGTACGCACGATTATCTCCGAAAAGTTTTTTGGACGCAAAAAGCTGTTCTCAAAATTTTTGGAAAGTTGATCATATTTTGGTCCGAAACAATAATCGCTCTATCTTGAAGCTGTTTCCCTCAGAAATTCGAAAATTTAAATTTTAAGGGCTGTAAAAGTTTCGTAAAATTTTTAAAACCTCGAAACTAGTCACAATAAATATTTTCCTAATTGGATCAAGAACATTTAGCGCTCCATTAGCGTAAAACTCCCCCAAACCCAAATTTAAACGAAAGGGAAACCATTCCCGATGCACACAAAAGGTCCCGATTTATGGTCCAACATGCTCGTGCATTTTTCGTTTATTATCGTTTTATCACCTAGTGGTGTCACGGCCGAAGCTTAGTAAGTCAAATCATGAATGTGGATATTTTTTAATAAACCCGTGAATACTGAAAAAATAATTATAGATAAATGTGTAAAATATTTGAAAATAAGGTAAATATTATTCAATATTATTACTGGGTTATTATTAAATATTATTCTATCGGTAAATAAGTTTCTGTTCACATGTATCACTCCACCAATTGGCTCGGCGTTCATGATTTACTCAAACAATAATAAAAAAATGAGTTGCAAATTCTTTACAGGGATAGAGCGATTATTGAATTTCAACGAGATTTTAGACCTCAAATCGGTTCTCAATCTAAAACACCATTTGGAAAATTGATCAGTTGATTGAAATTTGGTGTATCTGTCTATTTGGCTACATTGTTTAAATTTGGAGTTATAGAAATTTAACGCAATGAGGTCAAAATGTGAAAAATTTAGATGTTTTTAACTCAAAAACGGGGTTTAAAAAAAAAAGTGCCAAAGAAGTTTTGCAAATTAGTTGTAGAATCGAAATGTTTTGTTTTCACCCTGTATAACTTTGCCTGTTTTGTTAGGACACCCTGTATTGGATGGCAGTTAAAACTGGAGAAGTATGATAATGCCCGTTTGTCGCTTGTGATCAAAAATAAGAGTATTTTGAAAAATCCCCCGGACGTTTTCACGTGCCTCAAAAAGAGGACATGTCCGGAGAAAAGAGGACGTATGGCAACCCTGTGTAACGAAGAATCGCTATCCAAACCATTTTTAATGATTTCCAACTTAATTCAGACTTGTTGCCCACAAAAAAAATGTAAGGACACCAGTGGACAGGAGAGAGGCTGTTTTTCTCAATTTTATCAGAAGAAATCGAATTTCCATAGGAAAGTGTCCGTCAAAAATTTGCCCATTGATTGCAGTGCGGATCATGATCTTGCCATCACTACTTCTCTCAGAAGAACTAGCGTTACCAAAATGTATCCCTCAGAAGCTGTTTCCTCCCAGATATTTTATCAACGCAAATGTTGAAACCCACGGATGAAATAGCTGAAATGTAGCTGTACGAAATAAAACTCCTAAGGTACATTGGGGAATGTGCACGATATGGTTTGCTAAGTTTAACTTTAATCTACCTTTGAAGTTAAATGTTGATTTTTGTTCTAGTTTACCCTGAATTTTAAGTTTTCAAACCTATAATTGTTTTTCGTAACCGCGCTTGCCCTGCCCTCTATCAACTTTCAACATGTAATGATGCATCGTATAATCTCAACTTCCAATGATTATTTTGAGACTCCAAAATCGAATAAAAATCACCCAACAGTTAACTTTCACCATTCATAAAGTCACCTGGACAAGAAGGGATACAAATGAAGATGTCCAAAAATCTATTAATTGTTATAAGTAAGTACCACCAAAGAACTTCGATACGAAACTTGTACGGTGTTCCACACTTTGCCCGTTTCTGCACTTTACCTTATGTATGTCCTCAAATATATATTAAAAGTTGATGTGAGACACTCAAATTCAAAAGAAACCCTTGAAAAAATAATTCCATTGCTACTACACAGCTGATTCAATTTCACAATTTACTGAGCGATTTTTACTGGGTTCAGACTTCTTCAGATTTACAACTGTATGGACGTTCTTTTTTTCTGTTAAAGTTTTTTTCTGTTAAACGAAATTTGAGTGCGCTCATTCAATTCATTGAAGGGATTACTATTAATAATGAACGTAAAAACACTTGGGTTATAACAAATAATAGGCAGTTAGTTACGCAGGAAAAATTATCCTTGTGAGCTGAAGAAATGACAGCTATGAAGTTTTATGAATGAAAATGTTTTCCTTAAGACTCATTGAAGGACGTGAAAACAGCCAACCATGCGAAACGACAACCGAAAACCTAATATCCGTGAACCGAAAAAAGGGCCTGGAATCATAGTTTCCACGATTTTAATACTTGCAACTCGTAACGGTCCTTGTTCAACACAAGAGCCGGCTGAAATTCAGTTACGTGAGTTAGAACCGAAGGATTGGGCAACTGGAGTTGTCAAGAGACGCGATATTTGGTCAGGTGCGCCTTCGACGGAGATTTAAGATGGGGGAGAGACATTGAGCAAGACTCGAAAACTTCTATTCATCCTCTTAATCCTTGATGATTCCATCAAAATTAAACTATACTCGTAGTATATACATTGTCCTGCTGACATATGTATATATATGCTGACATATGTATACTCGTAGTATATACATTGTCCTGCTGACATCATGTTTTTCATGAATTACAATCATCGTCACATAAACACCATAGCGCTTAATTCCACTGAACCTTATCAGAAGTAACCCAGAATACAATCCCATATCTGCACAATCCCGTGCAATTCCTGCTTTGTTTTCCTGCTGACGAGTTTTATTTGAATTCAAAATGTCGCCAGATAAACGAATATAATCTGTCATAAAACCACGCTGAGACCCAAGTGGTAATCCCAGGGACGTAACCAGGCCGAATTTCACCCGGGGCAAGAAATAAATTTGGCCCCCACGTCATAAGTGCTCAATGTAAAATATCATATAATTTTTATTAGGTATGATGATAAATTTACTCCAAACGTTGATAATATTTAAAAGAACTTGGTAAACTGTCACTTTTTTGCCTATTTGGCGCCCTAACTTTGGCGTCCCCCCCCCCCCCCCCTAGTTACGTCCCTGGGTAATCCATATACAAACAGGCAGACAGACATGGAATTGAAATTGTCCACAAAGATGCGCAATGTAATATTAGAGGTGTATCATTTAGGAGGAAAAGGCTATATAGATCCATGGTCTAAGGCTTCCTTTCCTACCCTTGGTATGAAAGATGCACAATTATTATCAGTAGTAATAAATAAGTTAAATTTTAACAGTTGGTACTCACTTCTCATTGCCCAGAGGCGACGGGAGTTGAGTTGCTCCAGGTACGTGCCCATGTCCTTGTGACAGGTCGAGTTGGACATCTCCGTTCGGTTCCAAATCCCGGCGAGCACATGGGGGTTGTACACGTCCAAAAGTCGGTCTAGAGTCGCATCGCGGCCGACCGTCGACGAATTTGAAGCCGCGGAGCCGACGTCGGCGAGCCGGAGGGTTCGATATTCACCTGGTGGCGTCGTCTCCGGCGGTAACATCGAGATTTTAAAAGGCCCGTTGTTTTTTTGACCCGACGCCGACCAAACGAGAGCTAAAAAAGCTACGCTTATTCGACACATGTCTTCAAATTTGTTTTTACCTTTGAAATTCATCTATCTACCGCCGAATCTCAAACGTTTCAATTAAAATGGACTCGACTATTTTTTGTTTTATTTGTTTCGTTAAACTAATGAAGACAGTTAGTTAATTCGGGGGATTCTTATTGTTCGGGAGTTCGGACGAACATGTAACAAATTGTAGACCCGTTCTATCGACGGGTGAAAGAGTTAATGCGGCTTTGTGAGTCCTTACCTCGAAGACTCGAAGAACATTTTCGAGGGTGGTGGAGCGGTGGTTTGGAGGGGGCCCCGGAGTTCGTGGAGGGCGGCCGCGGGGTAGTCAGGAGCCCTGGCGATCCGCCTACTGGCTGACCCAATGATTCGTACGATTTCGTTCGGGTGATGTTTCCCGTTTTCAAGAAAATAAAACAATAAAAACTACAAAGTTAATAAAAACCCGACTCAGGAATTAATTTAACGTTTAGGATGAGATGAAATTTGGCGTAGTTACAGGAAAACCCATTTGGTTAGAAAACCCACGTTTTGCCCACAGTATCTATGCATAGGTATGAAGCGATCGGGCTGACTAGACGATGGGATCAATTACATCCCAAATGGAGGCCGAGCGCTCCATATATCCCAAATGGAAAAGATTTTTTTTCCATAAAGTCTTTGGTCTTTCAAGCCTGGGCGGTGCGCCGTCCACGTACAGTGAGTAATTTGAGCGATTTAGGAATAAAATCATAGCGCCTCAACGAATCGTTATTTTGAACTGGATGCCGTACGGTTTATGTTTATGGAGTGTACAGAAATTAAAAATAGCATTTTAACTCTTCCCCCGTTATAGCAATTATTTTTTGCACATCTTCCCTTGGATCAAAGTTTTCAATTACTACGAACATTTAATGTATTAGAGTAGTGTGATTACAGAAAATATGCAGGGGTGCCCACCAGGGGAGGTTTTGACGCAGGACGCGTCAGCAAGCTTGGCCGGGGGGTGGTACCTATAGTGATTCCCCTGCAAAATAACGGTAGGTTCATTATTACGGATTAACCCTGATCCGTGGGTATTTATGTAAACACCTCTCAAGCCTCCGACGGTGTTATAATTATTATTATTTATTTTTCCTTCCCTTAAATGCCGGACGGCTTGGGCGGATGGACCATGCAGATTTGGAATCTACTCATCCTGAAACGTAAAATGACAAAACTTGAAGGGGTTAGAAAAATTGTTGCTAAGCGATTGCAAAGGCTCATTAATGGAAAATATTAAACCAAAATGGGCCCATACATTTCTTTGATATATTAATCTTTTCAAAAATTGAATTAGTCACTAAATTTTTCATTGCATTATTTCATGATAACGGACATAAAGAACGTACCTATTGACGTTACATTGTTCCAATCTCTGGTAAAGTATAGGTGTTTTGATGTCTAGGTAGATGACATAGGTAGATGGTCGGGATTCAGACGTTTTTGATCTGCAGCTCCCACATGAAGTTCAACCGTGCGGTTAGTGCACGTCTTCCTTTCACCCTCGATTCCCAGTAGGCGACGTAACCGTGAAAGACTATTACGGTCTTAGTTCACCGTGACCGAGTGGCCAAGACGGGTTTTGAATCAAAACACTAGTGTTTATTAGTATGTCCACACATAGTTGGTTACGGAGGAAAACTATTCCCTTTAATCCTGGAAGCTTTGATTTTCTTCATACCAAAGGCTGAACGTCATTAGACGCTTGTAACTAGTCATCAAAATTACATTACTTTTGGAAGCATTAATTTTCATCAATCTCCCTCACAACATCCGCACCTATCCCACTTTTCACAATCAGAAGCTCTCTTGTTGCATTTACTCTTGGAAGGTTTGAATTTTCATTTAATTTGATTTGTCAAAAACAGCTTGCATGTTAGTACGAACTGAATGTTGAGAAATTAGGGTGAAGACTGACAGCAGATATCTTCATCTTCCCATTATGAACTCAAGAGATATCTTTGTATAGTAAGGAGTAACCACAAACGCCCAAATCTAAAATTGGAATTTTCCATTTCGTTCCAGGAAGCCAGGCCTTTATTTAGCTCACTCATACAAATGCAGAACTGATTTAGATTGCGTACATTTCCTCCGATCCTGGATATCCTTCTGAAGGATGCATATGTAGAACATCAGAACATTAGAACGTCGTTCTAAGAACTCTTTATAAGGATCATGTGTGGGCTTGGTGGATAGCATACAACTGTCGAGTTCTACTTTAGTAGTTGAAGGACTTTTTCATTAAATATTACTGCACTGCAAAATAAATGGGAGGAAAAAATCCTGGTTGAAATATCTTAAGCTGTAGGGGAACCTGTCAAATCGTGAAATCCGTAAGTTTCCTCCGAAGGAAGCTGTAAATCTGTCGGTTAACCGCTGGCTGGAGAAACAATCGACATTATCAAACCTAAGAAACCTTTTTCGAACCATAAAAACCACAGGTAAATATGAAATTCATGAAGCAAACTAAATTCATAATGTACGTAGCTGCCTATAGTGCTGTACCTGACGAAAAATATTCTGGCAATATTCAGTAGTGTAATAAATATAATCAAAATTATTCCAAGACTATGTACGGAGTTACACTTGAGTGGCTGACATCGGCCAGGTACCGATTCTGAAGACCACTTCTTGATCAGAATTGCCCTTTTTTTATTTTACCCCCGCCCCACTGCCTAAGTTTTGAGTTATCAAAAGTGGCACACGAATTTCAATTGTTTTTCAACGCTGATTCACGATGTGGTATCCATTTTGTGCTATCCATTCTTTTCGAATAGGAAATCATCGATTTTCTTATGAAGGATAATGAATCAATCCCGATAAAGTGTTAAAAAAATAGTAACAGGTAACTTTTACACATCAGAAAATTTCGCAAAGACTTTTCAGTATTCTAACAACATCTTTAAAATAATTGATAATAAAATGATAAGTTGTTCCGAACATTGATGATAACTCACAAAATATCAGCTAAAGGAAGCAGTATTATGCTTCATCTGTTGTACATCGCAAGGTGAAAAAATGATTGAAACAATTAAGCGGTAAATTGTTCGAATTGAGCTCCTCCTGCAGTAACGCACGCCCCTGCTCTGAGTAGAAATTTTGTCATTTTCGTCGTTCTCATCGCAAATTATCAACACATTGATTATGCATCGTGAACGGGATCACGCTCCAAATGGATACGGTAGTTTCGCATTATGTAAACTGCAATGTCTAGCTGCACAAAGGAGAAATAATTCGTGAAGGGAACCATACTCGGAAAAGATTCCACGGAAAATCAATGATTTCCTCCTAATAAAGTGACTTTTGGCTGTAAATGCAGTAAAATGAAATCAAATCAAGAAAAGGATATCAACATTTGATTCAGCGTTGAAAAACAGTGCTTAGTCATGTGCCACACTAGAGGACTACCTTCATCTCAATTTTGGTGCTTCGCATCTTTGAGCGCTCGCTGAGCAGATTGCGAGCGGTCAAAAAAAAAAATCGATTGAGGATCCAAATGTTCATGAAATTTTCCGCAGAATTCAATCTGCAATAAAAAATTGGGGTTTCCATTCGAAAAAAAGAAGTTGATCTTGGTGTCGCATGGTTGCGCGGTTGCGTGCCGCGCAATTTTGTCATTTTTGAACTCTACGCAAAAAATCATGAAGAATAGAGTTGGTCCGATGTTTTTCGTCCATTGGAAAAATAAGCTGGGGGAGCGTAGTTACTGGGACACCCTATATAATAGGATGTACAATAAAAACAACTGCTTTCGATGGGTTTCGTGAATGACCAAAACCTCTCATATACGGTTCAATACCTTCTATGATCTATCGTGTTTTCTGAATACCAACTCGCTGTTTGCACCGCGACCACACCGCAACAAGCGGCGACTGGCATTATTTCGACGGAGCAAAACGGCCTTGGGAATAGGACGAGAATGAAACATTCTTATTTACACTGGTCAGACTGAACTGATGAAACAGTTCTAGACGAAAAGGAAAATCCGGGTCGTGTGTCGACATTTTCGTATAGAGGCGCGAAATAGTCGCATGATGCCACCTCGCGCTCGCCTGGATGAAGCGGTGAACGGATGGAGGTAGATTTTCTCGCACCAGTTGTATTTATGAACCGGTGCAAGGGCCTGTCTTATAAGGTAAGATTGAATCTTTCAGTTTGATGAAAGCGATTGTTGAATACATTCATGCTCACCTGGATTACGTGGCGTGGAAATATCGCCAGAGTCGTCTGTTGCAAAATAATAGCTTGGTCCATACGCAAAATAACGCCCCTTAATAGTTTCCTCCTCTCAACCCTATAATTGACATTCATGTACTTTCGGGTAGAACTCCCTTTCTAAAAACATGTGTAACGAATTACTTTTACTTTAATTTCGCAGAACTGCTCTAATTATTGTTGGCGCTTGTAGATATAAATGAAAGTTTCCCTATAGTTAACCCACTTGAAAATGTACGCCGTCCCAGTTACACTCCACCGGCTAAAGTACGTTAAAAAATTGTTACACAAAGGTTTATTATTTCTGTATCAGAGAGCCATTAAATTTCCACGGAAGGCCTGCTTGCTGCTCTAGGTTTGGTTATAATAACGAAGTGATTGAATCAGCTAGTCCCTTCCGAAGGCAGAGGTGATACGCATGCAACAGTCAGAGGATGCCCTAGAAAGCTATCGATATTTTGCTCATGCTTAACGGTTTCAAGTAAAGGGAAGATAGATCTAACCATAATCAAAAAAACTCTTGGTTTGAATTTTTCATGATTCTCTGTGGTTGCATATTTTGAAACCAAACAGTTTAATTGGTAGACTTTAGTTTTGTTTCTGCGATTGAACACTCTCTAGTAGCAGATATTGGTTGGCCCAGTTTCTTCGTTCCGATTCATTCTTGTGTCTAGTAGGTATTGAAATCAAATTTCCTGGCAAAATAGCCATTTCCTGGCAAGGATTTGCGGAAATGAGTATTCAGTATAAACAGCTAATGAATCACAGCGCATCATCAGAAAACTAGTTGAAAATGTGAGGGAACATTTGGACTTATTAGTTTCGACTTCGCTAGTAGCACTGCAACCTTGGTAGACTCGGAAGCAGCAGGTTATGATGTCTCCGGCTCATGACATAACGAAAGCGTGACAAAACAATAAAGACAAATTTTTACACCCAGAGAATATCAACACAACGGAGACCTGAGCCACCATAGTACGAGTGCACGTTCTCCGGGCACATGAAACGGGACGTCATTTTAATAACGTTTCGTCGGTCTCTCCATTGTGAAACGGATTCCTGGATCACGTAGTAGCTGCCCCCAATCTACTGGACTGGTCTGGAGGTATGTTTTTTCGTTCTTTTTTTTTTATATCCAACAGCGTTGGTAATGGTTACGATGACCGTACGACAGTATCAACTGCTATACATAATTGAAGTGATAAATCTAATGAGATTAACATAATGATATCAAAACATGACTATCTAATCCCTTATGGGCGTATTTATAATAGTTGTTGAATAATGATTAATCAGATAATTGATTACATTAAATTTTGGAGAAATTTGTGCTGCGTACATAACCAAACCCACTGGTTATTTTCCCACAATTATTTTAGAACTAATTGCAATTACCATTATCCTGTTACAAGGAAGGGTAGTGGTACAGCCTTACGTAAAACATTCGACAAAACCAAGGTACGACTGAGAAGTAGAAACGGCTTCTCTAATTAATGTTTAGGAGGAACTGATATATATGAGTCATCAATCATATCCGTTTGTAATACAACTTTTGTAATACGTATACAAGTTTGTAATACGTTGTTGAGATCAACACATGGTTGTCCAATTCCCTAGAGACGAGTTAAGACACGGTCAGACTTAAATTTCTAATGTTAATAATGTTCTTTCAGTAATGTTATTTTCTTCTGTCATTGTTCTAGCCCTTTGGGAGATCTATCAATCACGAACAAAGAAACATGTGCGTTATTTCGAAAATTGTCGATATTCTGATTTTTTAATATTTTCCCCCTATGATGTCATCCTTTAGGGTTGGTCAAGGCTGATATGATTCAGGACCATCCTCCGCCCATTTTTGAGTTTTGATACAAGTTGCATTAACGTTTGTCCTACGATTTCGGAGAGAAGCTCCGGCATACGGCGTTATTTCGAAAATTGTCGATATTCTGATTTTTTAAAAATATTTTTGCCCTATGATGCCCATTTTTTGAGTTTTGATACAAGTTTCATTAACGTTTGTCCCACGATTTCGGAGAAAAGCTCCGGCATACGGCGGATAGCCTATTTTATAAATTAGATTTTTGGAGTTTACATGTAACGTTATCTATAAAATTTTGAGAGGCTTAAAAATTGTTTTTCCTTTTTCGATTTATTATTGAAACCAATGTATTCCCAGGTTTCATCTTCCGCAACGGAAGAATAAAAACTCTCCCCTTCTTCTGCAAAACGGCCGAGAAATTGACAAGAAGCCTTCATTCGTCGGCATTTATTGTTTTCTGTCAACATTCTTAGACATACCGCCCAGAAACTTTGTTGAACGTCAATTTTTCACTGAAAACTTTATGAGAGACACCTTCAGAAATTTCAGAAAACAATACGCAAAGTTCATGAAGAGTGAAACAACAATCATCGCGCACTAGTGCGTCAATTTTGTGACTATTTCGGTAATCGGTCCTCATTCTTTTTCATGAGTGTTAATCCAACCGCCTTTAAGAACCCACTCACTCATATTTTTAGCGTCTATAAATCCCTCTCAATAAACCTGTGTAAGACGCCTAGGATTTAAATGGCCGGAATTTAACGGACGGTAACAAAACAATTGGAAAATAACGGTAAAATCAGAATTAAGGATCTTCGTTTGACTGCTTCTCGATCACACGACACTTCTTTCTTCCTTGATTTTGCTCATCTGCGTTGGAATAATGCAAGGAATGCGGAAATTTTTCAAACTGTCTGCCATATGGAAACTCAAAGGCAACATCATTTTCACGGCATTTGCCGGAGTGTAATATTTACTTCACCCCTATAAGGTGCGTATGGCTTTCGATTTTTATGCTCGCGCAGGTCTACCTAGTTTACCTCGATTTTTATCACCTTCTCATCCCACCTATTCGTAGGTACTATCCCATCCCTCCTACGTAGGTACTTTATTTCCGTGAACTTAGGAGCAGATAGGTATATTACACAATGAAAACCCGTTAACATTTTCTGTACCCCACCCCGTCTAGGTTGCAAACATAAACTGAATTTAATGACAGGAAGGACCTAGAGAGCAGAACTGAATATACGATATATGAGTTCCTTTCTACAAAAGGGTATCATACAAAGCAAGTACATGTGTTGTTCGAAATTTCGGCAAACCACGTAATTGGTTGATACATTACATTGGTACACCATATAACACCAGGTTATGCCGCTATTTCAATTTCACAACCTATATTTATCTTTTTTCGGTCTTAAGGAGGTTTCGGTGAGTACTTTTTGTTTTCTATTTTCAATAACGAACCCTTGTAATCGATCAAGAAACAATATTTTTAAGCCCCCTTCAACATGTTTTATGTTAGTTTAAAAAATTACGAAATATGACTAATGTTTCCATTCATTACCGCTTTACTTTGTTCTCCTTGAATCTCTAAGGAACTAAAAAAATCGTCAACAGGAATGTGAATGAACATGAACATAATGAAAATTGCCAAGTAAATTGTGAAGATCGAATCAGGTTATATAACTGCAATGTCCTTTTCTTTTCAAGAGCTCCATAAACGGCAACGAACGGAGGCTTCTACTCAATTTTTCGATCGGTTTGCTGAAGATGGGGAGGCGGTTTGGATTCCATCGTTACGGGTGAAAACCTGGGCGCCTTTTGGTTTATTATTTTTAATAATGAACCTTTGTAATAAAAAAAAAATGTTAATCCCCTTCAAAATTTATTGTTTCACGTTCCAAGATGTGTAGAATTTCGAATGTGAAAAAAATGCCTTTCAGGCGCTTTTTTCCAAAACTGACCAAAAATCACATTTTCTGTTTGAGACTGAATACTAGTCACCCTTAGTCAACATTTTAAGTATTAAAAAATCAGAATATCGAAAACTTCCGAAATAAACGTAATGGTTTTATGTCCGCTATTGAGAGACATTGCTTGAATGTATTTTGGTTTAGAAATTCAATAATCGCTCAATCACCAGTGAAACACGCACACTCCAAAGCTTAGTAGAAATTCAAATCACGAACGGAAGCCAATTGAAACCCCAGTGAAAGATTTTGCAGCGTTTTTACATTCGCTTTGCTTTCAACCGTTTGCTCTCCCTTAGGGATTAGTCAAACTAATATTGATTTAAAAGTTTCGAACATAGTGAAAATCGCCTCAAATATAGTGAACCAGCTGACATAATTGCGATGGAATTTCGTTCTATTCAGAGGGACTAATAAAGGTTGGTGTTCGCTGAGTTTTATCTATGAAGAATCATCTTACCGTCTTTGGGACATCTAGAAGACAATTACAAGGTATGGAGCATACTAGTAAGCTGAAGGATCCTTGAAGCACGTCTCCTTGAGAGAGTTTAAAATACATTTTTGGATCAAATCACCCATTTTCCGATGGAGAGCCAAACATTTTGAAGGCTAATATAAATAAATATGATGGGAATGACCTGCTGCAAGCGACATCAGAGCTAAAATAAGTGGCGCCAAAATTATTCTGGTTAGGCAACAAACCTCTGTATTTAATCATATTTCGGAACAAAAGTTGTTAAAATAAAAATCACGAAAGGGGTTAATAAAGAGGGTTATAGCGATAAATCGTTATTTCTTACATATTTTCGTCTGACTTTATTGAATTTTTAAAATAATTTTAAAAAAGAAAAATTTTAAAATAATTTTAAAGAAGAATTATTCTTCTTTGTTCGATCCCGATAACATCACCAACAAATCTAGGGAATTTTGAACTTTCTGTCAACAATGGACAATTCTTTCAAGCGCAACTCAAACAGCTTGTGCTGCCGAATTTCTTACTTATTTTTTATTCGTTTAAGAAACACTTCAGAACATTCAAATTTAATCATATAAGGGGATCAGTGGAGAGCTAATGGTAGTAAATCGTCGTATATTCACTATTTTCATGTTTTTATTTTTATTATTATTATTCAATAATAAACCATTGTAATCGCTCTTGAAAAAAAAATCTAACCCCCATGAACACTTCATGGTTTACGATTTAAAGGGTGTAGAATCCGAATCTGCAATAAAAAATTTTCCGTCCGTCCGCCGTACGCACGATTTTTCCCAAACGGCTGAAGCAAAAAGCTGAAATTTTCAGGAAAAACGCTGCAAATTCTTTCACTGGGGTTTATTATTCAATCGGCTTGCGTTCATGATTTGAAATTCTTCTAAGCTTTGGAGTGTGCGTGTTTCACAGGAGGGCGATTATTGAATTTCAGGAGGCACACAAATATGATCAACTGATCAATCCAAATAGGTATTTTGGTCGAGACCAGATTTACATGCTCCATGCATATCTCCTGAAATTCAATAATCGCCCTATCCTGTGAAACACGAACACTCAAAAGCTTAGAAGAATTTCAAATCATTTGAATAATAAACCCCAGTGAAAGAATTTGCAGCGTTTTTTTCATTCATTTCATTCATTCAAACGTTCCCTCGCAGCAGTGCTACCTACTGGAAAGAATTCATGAAATTGATTTGAAAGAAAGCGTTTTGCTTCTGAAATTTAAAATCCATATTTTTCTACCCAAAGTCTCTCTTGATTTCATATGTACATCAAATTAAAGGAAATGGGCTCACTCCCATATTCGAGTTGAGGGCGCTTGAACGGCCAATGGGAAACTGCCAGTTATTAAACTCGAAAAACGCAAATCTTGGCCGCATTAATCATGCCATAAATCGGGAATGGTTTCTACAAAACAAGTCCACATTTAGGCCGCCTTGATGTTTTTTGAGGTTTTTAGGGATTTTACAAAACTTTGACAACCCTTAAATGGCACTTCAATTTGAGTTAGAAAGCTGGCTAAAGAATTGGGCGTTGTCGGACCAACATGGACCATTTCAGATGTTTTGGTCCCAAATCTTGCGTGTACGGGCGTACTTTACGGCGGACGGAGCAAAAAATTTGGATTCCAGACCCTTTGAAACGTAAACCATGAAATTTTCAGGGGGGGTTAGAAATTTTTTTTTCGAGAGCGATTACTATTGTTTATTATTGAATAATAAACCAAAATCCATGTTGACGCACTGCCCCAATTCTTGAGCCAGCTCTCACTTAATTTAAAGTGATCTTTAAGGGTTGTCAAAGTCTTGTAAAATCCCTAAAAACCTCAAAAAAAGTCAAGGCGGCTTAAATTTGTACTCTTTTTGAGAACACTCCACGAGGAATCGAATGAGCCCTTCCCCAGATCCGTAGGTCAAACCATTCTCGATGTATGGCCCGATTTTTGGTGCCAACATTCGCGTTATTTTGGTTTATTATTGTTTTTGTGTTGATATCAGTAACCTAGTGACGAAGTGATGTAGTGATGTAGTAATGTGGATACTGGAGTGAACTCCTAAAAGGCTTTGTAGCCGATACACTGGTTGAAGCATTCTGATAATTTTCAGGAAAAATCAGAAAATCTGAAATTTTCAGGAAAACGCTGCAAACTTTTGGTTTATTATTCAATAATGAACCATAGTAATCGCTCTCGAAAAAAAAATTTCTAACCCCCCCCCTGAAAATTTCATGGTTTACGTTTCAAAGGGTCTGGAATCCAAATCTGCAATAAAACTTCGTCCGTCGTCGTCCGCCGTGCGCCGTGCGCCGTGCGCCGTGCGCCGTCCGCCGTCCGCCGTCCGCCGTGCGCCGTCCGCCGTGCGCCGTACGCAAGATTTCTCCCAAACGGCTGGACCAAAACATCTGAAATTTTCAGGAAAAATCCATGTTGGTCCGACAACGCCCCAATTCTTTAGCCAGCTTTCTAACTCAAATTGAAGTGCCATTTAAGGGTTGTCAAAGTTTTGTAAAATCCCTAAAAACCTCAAAAAACATCAAGGCGGCCTAAATGTGGACTTGTTTTGTAGAACTTTCCATGAGGAATCGAATGAGCCCCTTCCCAGGTCTGTAGGTCAAACCATTCCCGATTTATGGCATGATTAATGCGGCCAAGATTTGCGTTTTTCGAGTTCTGTTATCGCCTTCTTGATAACTGGCAGTTTCCCATCTGGCCGTTCCAAGCGCCCTCAACTCGAATATGGGAGTGAGCCCATTTCCGTTAATTTGATGTAGGTCTGATATGAAATCAAGAGAGACTTTGGGTAGTATAAAGGGAACTGCAAATATGGAGCGCAGTTTAAATGATATAAGGTAGCAGAAGCAAAACGCTGCAAATTCTTTCACTGGGGTTTATTATTCAATCGGCTTGCGTTCATGATTTGAATTTCTACTAAGCTTTGGAGTGTGCGTGTTTAACAGGATAGGGCGATTATTGAATTTCAGGAGGCACACAAATATGATCAATAATTTGCTGTGGAGAAAGGGGATGGAGGGGATAAGGGCAAATCCATTCAAGCGCTTCTCATTCCTACTAAAATACACTGCCAATTTTATTTTTTATTTTATGTAGCACATAGATTGCAATTGCAAGGTATGTAATCGCGAGGCACCTAGTTTAGTTACCGCAGGGTCCGTCTAAAAAATATGGATGGGCGATTAACATATAATGGGTATCTAATACAGAAATAATATACCCTTATGCTATCATTTTCAGCGTTTTACAGACTCGAATGGCCAGATACAAAAATATTATTCCGGCTTGGGTCCAGATCATCGGTTTTGGGGAGTTGTACGTAAAAATTGTCTAACCAATGAATGGAATAAGTACATACTTCTCATTTTCTTTACCTCCTGATATTTTTATCTTATGACCATATAAGTTTTATGCCAACATTTATTTTACTTCTACGTAACATTCCACGATTCTCATGTTGGTTGATCCTAGCGGAGATCTTACAATCTTAATTCAAAAAATGCGATGGTAGTTCCAAAAGCTTCCTAGCGAAACAAGCTGGATACCATCGCTTCTTACCAAATCGCGCATAATCGAGGTGTCTGGGTTTCCACTCATACACGCGACCATTTCGCTCACAAAAGATACCGACACGAACGAACCAAATGATGAATCTGAGTTATGAAACTATGTAGAAATGACAGGAGGAAAAACAATAAATCGTTTCAGAAGACTAACCTGATGACACAAGAACCACTAATAGGATTTTGAGATACTTATTATATAATGCTGAAGTGCAATATTCATCAGACCTCTTTTAAAACAATTATTACAATCAGGTACCTTCTTTTGAATTAATTTAATTAATTAATTTGAATTAATTAAATTAATGGGTCTTGCAAGCGTGACATCTACAAGAGTAGACTATCTACCTATCCTTACCTACTTCCATGAAGGACTATCCTATCCGTTAGAAAGTAAAGGTAGAATCACATTGCTCTTTACAAATACTGATCTTGTAATTAAATGCAAATGGGACAACCAAGTCCCAAGCTAGGGATACAACGTTGAAAACTCAATTGTCAATTGGACAAATATGGGTTAGCAATCGGT
Source organism: Creontiades dilutus (assembly GCA_031894815.1). Classification (NCBI taxonomy): domain Eukaryota; kingdom Metazoa; phylum Arthropoda; class Insecta; order Hemiptera; family Miridae; genus Creontiades; species Creontiades dilutus. The sequence goes on from JAVIWC010000643.1 coordinate 898,852, forward strand.
ATTTTCTGAATCAATCATTGTTGTATTTTAAGCTACATTTTAGTTCATCCTTGCCTATTCTAGCAACGAAAACATCAGCTATATTATTTTATAGATGTGCTTTTTTATTGATGTTTGGAAAACATGATGGGATAGATCAATATGGTACCTATATATTTTGTGCCACATTTGAATCAACAATAAGAATACTTCCCAACAATATTTCATAAAAATATTTCTCAATCTACTTTAGATTTTGGTTTATTATTCAATAATAAACCATTGCAATCGCTCTTGAAAAAAAAATGCTAACCCCCCCCCTCTGAAAATTTCATGGTTTACGTTTCAAAGGGTGTAGAATCCGAATCTGCAATAAAAATTTTCCCGTCCGTCCGCCGTACGCCGTACGAAGGATTTCTCCCAAACCGCTGAAGCAAAAAAGCTGAAATTTTCAGGAAAAACCCGACGACGCCAAATTCTTGAGCCAGCTCTCTCACTTAATTTAAAGTGCCCTTTAAGGGTTGTCAAAGTTTTGTAAAATCCCTAAAAACCTCAAAAAATGTCAAGGCGGCCTAAATTTGTACTCTTTTTGAAGAACACTCCACGGGAATCGAATGAGCCCCTCCCCAGGTCGGTAGCTCAAACCATTCTCGATCTATGGCCCGATTTATGGTGCCAATATTCGCGTTATTTTGGTTTATTATTGTTTTTGTGTTGATATCAGTAACCTAGTGATGTAGTAATGTAGTAATGTGGATACTGGAGTGAACTCCTAAAAGGCTTTGTAGCCGATACACGGGTTGAAGCATTCTGATAACCATTAAAAAAACGCTGCAATTCTTTCACTGGGGTTTATTATTCAATTGGCTTGCGTTCATGATTTGAATTTCTACTAAGCTTTAGAGTGTCCGTGTTTCACAAGTGATAGAGCGATTATTGAATTTCAGGAGGCACACAAATATGATCAACTGAATCAATCCAAATAGGTATTTTGGTTGAGAACAGATTTACGTGCTCTATGCATATCTCCTGAAATTCAATAATCGCTCTATCACCTGTGAAACACGCACACTCCAAAGCTTAGTAGAAATTCAAATCATGAACGCAAGCCAATTGAATAATAAACCCCAGTGAAAGAACTTGCAGCGTTTTAATAATAGTATGGCCATTTTTAACGTTTTAAATAGGTATCTAAATAAGGAATCTCTAAGAAGACAATAATTGTCTTACATATCCTCACTCTTCACACTTGGTCAATGTAGGCAATTTAAACCAAAATCCAACATATTATATCATAATTTGTTTTAATCAAATAATAAAAGCCTTGTTTTGAAATTGTCCAAGTCGTCATTTTTCTGAATGTTTTCGTATTTAACGAATTGAAAAGCAGGAAATGAATGCACAATTCTCAGCGAATTATTTTGATTAACTACTCTCAGAACGAATGAATAACCATTGCAATAGCAACCTCAAACAATAAGGAACAAACTGTTAACTAACATTATATTAGTTAGGGAGAGCAGACAGTCAAGGAGTATACAATCAGTGGCACTTGCGCGTGAAAATGTAAATTTTAAAAACATATTCACAATGTGCAACATGATTTACAAAATTCCACGAATATCCCTTGGATGGCATATCATTAATACATTTGTTGAACTTTGAAGATACCAATGGCTTGATGAGCAAATCTACTATTAGATGTTCAAAAGCACACACAAATATTTCTGTCCATCATCAACCTTCTCCTTTGAAATACTAAATCTTATATTTACAAGCCTTATTTTGACTGTTATTTGCATTCGCTGTATTTGCACTCGCCCTTAAAGAGAGCTTTTCAAGAGAACGTATGAAGTAGATCACTGTCTTTGCAGTTTAAGCTGCTGCAATGTATTCAGCTTCTGATGGTGCAGTTGAGACAATAATCATTTTTTTAATACACTTTTTAGTTTGTAAATATATTTTTAGGCTATCTGGGATGCTTGGCTAACACCCCCCCATACACACACACACACACACACAAAAGTAAATTTTCAACCTGCTATTCCACATTTTGAACAAACGAGAATAAATATAGGTATTTACAATATCGGGCAAGAAAATGGTTCATTATCAATTTTTTCAGGTACTTATTTACCATTTGCATCATACAAAATATGTGTGAAAAATATAAGTGAGAGAAAATGCGTAGTTAACATCATAGGAAAATAGAAACTTAACTTTCAAAGTGAGCAGAGAGCAAAAGGGCTTGTTGACGTGCCATTGACCTTTGAAAGTTGAATGACCTACCTCAGACATACTTCAACAAACTCAAGAGGAGAAACAATAACTAGAATATAAAAGAAATGAACACTATAAATGTGAAACCTTTCGGAAAAATAAAAAAAACTAGGAGAAAGAGCAAGAAACTCATCACAACTGCCTTCCTCATTTTTATTCAAACTATGTTCCTACCCTCTCCATGAAAACAGTGGTCATCAGCGTGATTGACAGGATTTACAGAACCATTGGCAATACTGAAATCCCTCCTAGTTTAAAACCATTGGTAAGGATAATTTTTCGAAAGTGAGAAGGCATTTTACACAGCAGGGCACCACTCTGGTGCCCTCCACAAGCAGGGAAAACCCGCTTGGCACTAGTGTAGTGCCCTCCGCAATATGTCAGCTAAAGTAGTTATTGGTGCTCGTACATCAACACATTTATAGTTACCTGGCTACAAATATCTACTCATCTGTATAATTTAACAGTATAAATATTTTGAGGTGAGTACAAACTGGAATTCAATACGAGCGAGCACATGAAGTGAACCCCAATTTCCAAACTCGCTCGATGCTAACGGCATGTATGTGCGAACAGAAAACCTATCGAAAGATGGGTTTGCTTCTTCTCATTCCACGATAGGCTACTCCATGATTGCATCAAAAGATTGAACAACAACAATCATGGATGCTGTACTGAACTGCCGCTAATATTTATCATTCCTTATCAATAGAATTGTGTTTTCTGTTTGTAACGGCTTTAATTTTGTTTTCAGTAGGTAACGTTTATTTGGAATATTGTCGAACTTCAGACGTCCAAAATTTCTTTTGACCTTTATGTGTATCATACGACTCATATGATAGGAGTGTTTCATAAAGTGTGAGAGATTTACTTGATGTGCCTACTGCCTACGAAAAACAAACTTACTTCATTGGGTGAGACACCTAGATAGCTATTTAACAGATAATCTACCAATTTCTGACTATTTCATTCAGCGATTTACTTTACTCGGAAATAAGTTGTTCTTATAGAAGTACTTAGTAGGAAGTTGTGCCTATGTTCTGATGTACACTATGGTAAGAAGAAGATGTACCTTCTGTGGCAAAGAAATTGACGTGTTTTCTAGAATTCTGGGAGGATTAAGTAGGTGTAGATCTACTTGAAATTACTGACTTCCAGATGTCGATGACACAAAATTGCTGTTTGTAAAAAATAACTAAATTGATATACGTTTATTAGGTGTAGACCGTGATTTGCAACAGTTAAAATTCATATCTGCCCAGCAAGAACCATCGTGGAGGCGAAAGCCCAATTCCATCTTTAACACCCTCGGGGCTGCCGTCATGACATGACATGCTGGTTTTGGCAGCTGACTGGCGTCATGACATCCATGAGGCGACCATCCTCGGGACTGATGTACCTTCATTTTGAGGTCCTAAAGTGTAGTATCGTAGAATGGGGCCCTTCAATGATGAAATCCCTTCATTACTTCCCTAGTTAGCTGACTGAGTGCACCGCTTGTGAATCGAAATTGTATTGTTTTTTCGGTTGTAGTTCTGTATATGGTGCTAGACTGCTTTTTTCTCTGGATGCTATTTTTCATTTTCAGTCTGGTAATGTAATTTTTCTGAATAGTTTGTACCATCTGTTATTTCAATGTAAATATTCCTGTACAGCCAGTTCTCATAAAAATTGCCCACAATACTTTACAAAAATTGCAGGGTTGCGGGTTAGTATACCCTAGAGCGTTGTCGCTGATTGTTGTAATGACATACAATGTGGTCCGAAAATTATGAAAATGAAGTTTTTCAATTTTGTAAAAACGTATTTTAACGACGTTTCGGAGACAAAGTTATGGAAAGGGAAAACTTAGGTCAGTCAGGGCTGACGGTCGCGTAGTGGGGTCAGCGCCGAGAGTGTTAACTCAAGTTTCATTCCTATTGCTGCAAAGAAGGCAAGGGAAGCAGAAAAATTTATTGCTTACCTCACATCCACAAAGCCGATCAACCTTTTCGTAGCAATGAGGGTTGAATTTTCGAATCGTGGAACGATTTCTGCTTGTCTTTGAGGTTCGTTACAGTCCTGTCAATAGTGGCATTGGGCCCCTGCATTGCAAATAATCAGTCCTTGCTCTATCGACAATTTCGTGAACTCACGTTTTATAGCACTCATTCATCGCGTATTTGCAGCTAATACAGTTCAGTTACAAGGGTTGGGGACAATCAACTTATAATTTAATAAGAGTGTGTTTTGGTGATTCTAGCGCAGCCAAGCATTCTTAGGGAGTGAGCAAACAATCACGGGTGCGCTCAGGAATTTTGCGAACTCTGTTTCAGGCGCTCTCATTGGTTCTTTGGAGCCGTATCAAATAAAAACGTTCAAGTTCCGCGTTCAGTTCTTGCGAATGGTAAACCCCTAACCCCCCACCAAACTCACGACTCCACCATTGTCTCACCCATCCTTGGTGCGTAAATTTAAAACTTTTCTGCTCTTCAATGAGGACTGATGGGAAAAGTTGGATATTATACTTTTAATTATTATTATCAGGTATCTTTTAAATTTTGCCAGGAGGTGCAGATGCACTTGATTATTGGAAATAATAAACCAAAATTACAGAACATCAGAATTATTGCTGTTGAGTGATATTAATAAGCATTGGAGGAACAATTTTTCTTCCGTCCTTCAAATGCTGTACGTTCACTATAATTTGAACTTCTGTTCAAAAGCTATCAGCATAGTTACTTGAATGACTTACGGAAATTCTCTCTTATGACCATAAGCATGGGTGGAACTTTTAAAATACTAATTGAACTCTAATTTGTTCGAGTTATTAAAATTCAATCATATTTTGGCATCGTGTTTCTCTTTTTTCCGCTTTGTTTCTTTATTAACAATAAAGAATGGTAACTCGATTTGTAATAATTTCATCAAAGAGTTTTTAATCAACAGGTTTTGTTCTACTCAATTCTCCTACATAGTTATTTCGAGATGGAGCTGGAATTGGAATACGCCATTCAAAATGCGTATGAGTGTTTTAAAAACTTGGCAGTGGATTCAGAAGATGACCTGGTGTTTGATAACTCAAACTGTGAAACGAATAATGAGTTGGATAAACTTCGTGCTCAATTAGACGGTAAGACGTTAAATCTAAGGTCTATATTATAGCATTAGCAAACTGAATTAAAATTTTAGCACACTGAATTAACCTTTTCGCACAAAAAGCAGAGGGGGTTGGAGTCCTGAGTTATGAATTGCAATAGGCAGAACAGAGGTTAACAGTTCATTATTAATTGGCAACATTTGAAATGTTTCAATTTGTTGAAATTGTTCACCCATTTCCCTATGGAGATATTGGTAGAGTGGAGGTGGTACATAAACACGCCCTGCTTACCATATGATAAGGAGGTGATAAATGGATTTATTAAACCTTCCGATTACTGTGGCGATTAGCCAGCAGAGTAGGCCCTGGAAACTAGAAGGCTCCAGGTCAGCAGTTTCTAGAAACGAAAAAAGAGAACAAGCTATGTACATCACAGGTACCAAATTCTTTATTGTCCTTTTTTGTTGTAGATACAAAGCGTGAAGTAAGCTCGTTGAATGAATCGCTTAGAAACATGGAAGAAAGCCGAAACAAGAAAATTAAGACCATATCAGAGACAAAGAATCAATTAGATGCTAAATCGTCCGAACTGAAAGCTATTAAAGTAAGTTTTTGCTTTTCAAATGATTAGTAAAAGATAAATGTTTTGTTAAGACCATATAAAGGTTGGAGGGGCCCTTCAGTAGTCAATTAGAATGTTCGAGCGGAAACCTAGGGAGGAGTCATCTTCCCTCTATTGGAAGATTAAGCAAGCCATGATGGCGGAAGGAGCACAAATCTTGAACCCAGAGGGGATAGAACGTCTAGATTGCAAGCGATGAGTCTTGAAACCAAAGGGGATGGATAAGAGCTCCAACGACGCTACTCTCGAACACAAAGCTATCATTAGTAGAAGAGGTCTTTCAATTAAAAGCCCAAGTCACCCCCACCTCGAGGCCAGTTGCATGTCTGCCGAAGTTGATTGTAAACGGTGGCCTCTAGTACTTCTGCCCTTAAATAAACCCTACAATTGATGAAGTAATGCATTACGACATGCTTCGAATTTAGATTTGAGCTTGAACTACAATCTGATAATTGATATTGGATTCTAAACTGATTCTCCGGAGATTGCATGTGTTTGATCTTGGACATGCAAATCATCCGCCACGCATCCTGCCTTTTCACCATCCCTTGAGACGCAGATTGCCCATTCATATCACCAGCTTCGTTGGGGAGCATTCAAAAATCACCATTTCGTAACTTGTTGGTGCATTTCGTTTGTTTTGCATATTTTTTAATATTACATTTGTTTGTTATTTTACTTAACTGGTCAATCGCTCTTAATATCTCGAACCATCGTTTTACTTTTATCTTGTTCTTGCATTGTTGAAGTGAATTCAAATGACCCTCAATTGACATAGCATTTCGTAACGTCAAATTTCTGTAATGGGGTATACAAGCAACAATTTTTATATCTACATATTTACACTTTGCTGATTGTTTCTACTAAATGTATGTATGAATGATAAATTTATAAAAGAAATTTCACAAATAAGAGAGAAGATAATATCTGATATTTCGAAAACATGTTGGTCACAGATTTTTTTTTAATTCTCTTATTTTGGCTTGGATAGTTAAATCCAAGGTCACAGATTATAGAGGAAGAAATACTTATTGTTCGTCCCTGGTTGCTACAGTTCGACTGTGACAATAGACGCGATGCTGTTGAAAATTATAATTTGACGAAATTTTCTATCAATCATTTAAATTGAGGCCAGTTGGTCGATTAGTTCCTAGAACCCACGTGCTCTTTCTGTTTGTAGGAGCAATATATCATAATTTGCTAGTACGGTCATCAATCAACTAGAGTTCTTAAAAAAGCCTAATCATGAATTTTGTGAACTACAGGAGGAGGCAGGGAAAAATGCCGAGAAAGTGAAGAAATACCGCCAACGGAAAGTTGAGGCACTTGCTGAATTTTCACAGAAGGATATTGAGACATTCAGGGGAACCAAGTAATGTTTACTGAATACGTTGTCTAACAGTAACAGCAATGTTTTCGTAATTTAATCCTTGCGTGCTCTATGTCTGTAAAATTAGCTGTTAAATTAATACTTAATTTGTATGCTTACAGGGTGAAACTTCGTGTATACTGGGCACTTACTGGTGTCCATTTCAAATCCTCTTACGAATCCGTTTCCAGTGGATGTATCCTTTACTTCCAATTCAAACGTATTATGTTCTTTTTTTTCTTCCTTCAAGAATTGGGGACATGTGAATGGTGAATCTTGGGGAGTTGGGGTTGTAAAATAATTCGCTTGACAAATAATTTGAAAGGCCACTAATTGTTTTTTGACGACCATGGTAGGTCAATACAGGGAAAAAGTCGTTGAAAACTAAAAATACCTATAAGAATGGGATATATAAGCGATTTTTAAATATTTGTTTGTTTTATGCTCGAGTCGAGAGCTCGAAATTAAGACTATTAACTTCATCATTTTGCGGAAAAAGTCCAGTTGGGCTGTCAGCAGCTTAACGGAAGTCCAAGATTTAGCGCCTGCGGTTGATGGCGTCTCAAGCTACTGTGGCATCCCTGACTCCAGATTTATAAAATCCGTATACTACCCTACAAATAGCCCTTAGATCAACTAAACGAAAATTCTAAGTTACTGTAGGTTTGTTCCAGGGTTTACGGACTGTTAACAGTGGACGACAGATACATGCACAGTTGAGATAACTACTGTTCGTTGTTCGGTTGGTGAACAGTCACCTTAGCCAGCTGTTCCAGGTTGATGTTTAGGTTGGCAGCAGTTCAACTGCAAGCGGACAAAAACTGACAGCTCGAATTAGTGTGGTTGTGAGTTGTCCAACTTGATAACCCTACCCAGTTGCAACCTCTCTCATAAACTTCCCACATTATTTTTGGGCTCAACGTCTCAAGTTCTCCACTCATCCCCTCCAGCGATTCTCGCATTCCCCTCGCCATTCTCGTAGACACCCTCAAAAAGAATTTATTTTAAATAATGTAATATATTTAAATACGAATATGGACTCGTTCGTTTTTTAGTTCCAAGTGAACCTCGAACAATGGACCAACTCCATGAGTCAATCCTTTTGCACAATGACTAAGAATCGTTGGTGCCCTTGTTAGCAGAAAACAACATCTTTTAAAAAATATAATGAAAAAGCTGTAATTTTACATAAGAAATTTAATTTCAAAAGAAATCGAATGTAATTTAAAGTTTTCATTACTGTGTTCATTACTTTAAGTTTTATAAACCTGGTACTTAATATACTGTTTTGTTACTAATTATTATTACGTGTAGACAATTTTTTTACAATACGATCCCGGTCCAGGAATGGATTAAGATCATATCGCAAGGTACCACTGTATTAAGTGTGAGTATCGAGTAATCAGGTTTATTAGAGTCACGTTAAGTGACGGCTTGGTGTTCCAGGGCGCTGTTGGACAGAATTCAACAGCGATTCAAAAGGCATGGGTTGACAACTGTCAACTTCTGTCGACAGATGCTGTCAAATCTGGAACAAACCTTGTTTTGTTGTCTTGGCCGTTGACTGGCTGTCAGCAGTCAAGACAATTAAAAACGCGCTAGTACTAGTTATCTGAAGATAATGGTTAGAAGAAGTGAATAAATCGACCATCTGGACGCCAAAAATCCATAAGTTTGACGCTAGCATACATAGTGGCGATCCCCTATACTACTATTTGAAGTTCATGGCTGAGCGCTGAATCTTCAAACGTTGATCATTCGCAAACTCTATTCTTTAGAGGATTAAAACTCGTTCAAACTTGCTTATAAAAGAGATTCCACTGGAAAAACTTAAATTCCGTAGTACACTCATGTACCCCTTATGATCCGGGGTGGTGTGGGATAGTGCAAGAAAAATTAACGTAATACAAATTATTTTCAGACCATTTCAAGACTGAATTTGTAAAAACAAAAACCTTGGATATGTGTGTATGCCAAATTTTGACAACCTCTGGCGTTTTCTTCGTTCTTTTCATCAAGTATTAATTCATATTTTTCATTTACAACCTTGTAGGAAGTGAAAATGAATTTCTACAATCATAAGAACATGCACTCAATTAATATAGGTACCTACTCATTTTCTTATATCAGGGTCTTACCTACATTTCCTTAACCGTTTCACCAGATGTTGCAAATAACTCCACAGGTCAAGTGAAGTTGTTTGAGGTTGGAGGCCTTCCAAGGAAAGCTGGGACCAAAAAAATATGGAAAGCCATAGAGATGACCACGGCTCGCTTTGACTGACAATTTTGACTTCTTTTGTACTTCCTTACTACTGTCCACCTGAATCTTGTGTTCTTTCTGCAGAAGCTATTTTTCATGATAATCTAATGTTGGCAGAATCGATTCTCTCCCCAGCTGCTGCTGCCCCTCCATTTCAACTATCACTCCACATTGTTCTTCCTGGAAAGTGATTTTGCTTGTAAAGTTTATATGTATATGTATTGAGCCTATGTTTATCATGTGAATAAAATTAATAATCTGATTTAGCAGAGTACAACTTCCGTCACAATTTCCACAGAGAATATATTTTTGTGTTATAGACAGGGCCACATGGTCAATAGCTATATCAATCATAACATTGTTGTTGATAAATCAACATATTTAGCTCATAGCAAAAATAACTGAAGCTGATCTGTGAATCTGACTCAATATGTGGGTGGGTCCAGAATTTCAAAAAGGTGGTCAAAATACCCAACGACTAAGTTTTTTGCCAAAATGAACAGATTTAATGTTTTTGAATGAGTAGTTCCAAAAATCATGGTAGGCGTCACTGATGGGCCAGAATTGCTTTTAAACAGTATTTATTCACTACTCGAGCTCTTTTTGCTCTGTCCCTCTGTTTCCCATTTGATTTCTAACGCCCAAGAAAGTGGACTTGAACCTTATTAAATTCTTTAACTTTGAACTCTTCTGCATTTAGAGGTTTGGTGTTCAACTCCCAAAAGTCTCGTGATCCCAAAATTAATCCGTATGAGTCATATTAAAGATCATGATGCCAATGTTATTAATTCTTCCTAAGCGAAGTCTTAAATCGACAGGCCTTCTTCAAATATTCGATCTTGCGCCAGTCCTCGGCAGTATCCTGATGCGAATATATCTCGCATTACAAATTCTACTTCGCCGAATCTACAATTGAATACTAAACCTTCGAACCGTACTTCCCTCTCTTTAGCTGACTCACTGGTTTGTTTTTGTGAATAGCCTTTCCATGAAACTAGACGCAGTGAGAATAGTGATCCTGTAGCAACTTGCATCGGGTATCTTTACAGGTGCCAGTAAACTTACCATTGTTTTGAGGCCATTTTATAATATGAGCGTGATTGAGGTTTCCTTCTTTTCATCAGGAGTGGTTGTTCCCTCACGTAAAACAAAGCTTGGTAGAATCTCAGAATTGGTACCTAACGCACCTCTTATCACACCCTCGCCATATTGAAAAACCAGATGTCTCCTATCGATATAGGTCCACGCTTTCGATGTGTGTTCTGTCTAGTTTGGTAGTCTGGATGCTCGCTTCGCTTGCATCTCAAAAACAAAAAAATAATCAATCCTTCTAGTAAAGTATAGATCAGAATGTGTTAACACTGTGCACTACGCCACAAATATATCACTGGTATCGATATATTGATATCATATATATCGATGAAAGCACACATCGATACATCCTGATAAGAGGTGTGCGCTACCTATTCTGTGATTCAGCCCAAAGCTTTCCGCCTTGACAAGGACTATAGAGAAATGTCCACACTCCTCAAAAGCCTTGCAGCAGTACCATCACGTATCCTGCAATCTGTCAAAAATGTTCTCACCTCAATCACACCTTACGAATTTATCCAACTTGAATTTCGCTGTGCAAATCGATTCAACTTCGTTGCCAATGTTAAGTCTTCGGAATAACACTTAAAATCGCACCAACACGGATAAAGAATACTTTTTTCCAACTTCTACCATCTAAGTACAGACACATTGCCAACGATACCACATAAGCTCTCTTGAAATTCGAAAGTTGATGGTAATGAAAAAACTTGGGTGATGCCTCTAGGTAATAGTTTTATTTTTTAAATAAATAAATACAGTGTAGTCATGACTAAAAAACCTGGTAGGAAAAAATACGAAAGAATTCCAAGAAATATTTATTTACTTGGAAATAAACGGGTTTGAAAATTGGAAGTAACATTGGAAATCTTTTCTTTTTTGTTATTTTAATCAACGGCATTTTTCCATTTGCAGACGATGGCTTGAAAGCGTTAACAAGTCGATATGTAGGATTTGTTGATATATAGTTTGATGAGCTTAACGGAGTTGGCTGCTAAATAATCATGTTTATTTCATATTTTTAAATGAAATTCCAAGAATGCAGGTACCAACTCTTATAAGATAAGCAATTTTCTTTTCGAAGTGTGGTCATGAAACTACGTAAATCGATTTAACTTCGTTGCCAATGTAACAGAGCAGAGCCCCCCTGCTAGAGTGACGTCAAAGGTTGACGAAACTGAAAAATTATAAACATCAAACCGCCTATTGAATAAAAGTGCTGGTTTTAAAATGGTGGATGCAAACGTTAAAACAAAATTCATAAGTACAAGATGATTATTTACAATACTTGGTAATTATTTTGCTACTTTTTATTGTGTACCTAATACGTGTTAATCGTTCATTTATTGAATCGTGCATTCAATGTCGATTCAATTATGTCGGTAATGTAGAAAAATATCAAAAAACCCGTTCCCGATTAATGACAACTTCATTTTAGAGAAAATTTGAACGAGGCAAAACGTTGAATAGTCAACTTCAACAAGTTTCTGCTTGGTAAGATGCGATTCATCGTTCTTATACTTGTAAACAAATAAGAATGATATTTATCGGGTAAAATGATTTTATCAACAGCTTTTCTAGTAGATCTTAAGACCAATAGGATGTAAAGAGGTTTGCTGTTTCTTGGAGTTCACGTTTACCAAGAATTTCAGATGTCATTAGAAATAGGTAACATAACAAAAATTGTCCCACAGATTGGCCTTGTCAACGGTACAATCGAGTACCTCATTAGCCCTAAAGGTGGGATCAAGTGATGGAAAAATCAGAGTGTTTAGCCAATTCAATAACTCCGTTCAGGTAATGCAAGGAAATTCAAAACGCTTCTTACCTACACCTAGAAGGCACTTGAGTTATGAAACTAACCATACTCTCGTTATTAAGACCGAGCTGCCAACGTCTTTTGAGCCATAGAGAGGGCTCCATTCCGAGTCTTATTCCCTCCGATGAATCCAGTGCCGTGAACAAAGATAGCGCCTTCCACATCTTGGATATTTGGTTCTCTAAGACCCTGCCATTCTTTCTTGAGGGGTGTTCTTAAGATGAAACTTTTTTCGTCAATCGGCACAGCCTAGAATGAAGAATGGAATAATGATTGGCGTGCAGAAAATCAATAATACTACGAATAAACAACCAAAAGCTTGCCACGCTTTCCCCGGACCGTCGGGGAAAACCCGATCCCGACCTAGGGCAGGGGGAGAGGCAGCTCCCGTATATATGCTCACCCAATTTTACACTGAATGCCCATTCCTTCCCTTAATCTCTAACCAATCAGAGCTAGCTTATGCTCTACCTTTATTATCTCTAAATTCTGTCCTTTTGATTTCACTAACCTTTTGCAAGTACGTCAGGTTCGCCTTGATAAGAAGCTACACCTAACCTAAACCTAATAGTGAGTCCTTCAGGATCGCCTCGACGAAAAGCTCAACTTTCTTCCGCGACCTCATTTGTCATGACATGCTCGTATGTACAGAGCAGCCGTACCCTTCCTTACCTCAGTGAATACGTCAGGTTCGCCTTGTCAGAAAACTACCATTCCTTACAAAACATCATTGGTTAGGTAACAAGTTTGTAACTTCTGAAATATCATCAGAACAATTAGCCGTGTCGAGCATAATTCGAGTAGATCGACGAATTAATTTTGACTTCCCCAGACTATGATGAAACAGTCAAATTTACGAACCATGTTGCTGAAAATGTAGAAGAAATGTTACTGTGCTCAGAGGTCTTTTGGGTACCAAAGTGAGAATTGGAGCAGTTCAAAATTGACATATGTAGGTAAACTTAATATTTCTTTATATATTGTTACTCTTCCATCCTCGCGTCCACAAAATTACTATCTCATAATGTAGCTGGTTATTTATTCTTGCTTCCACTTTCTGTTGAAAATTGTACGAATGGACATGACTTGTTCATTACTAGCTTGATTTATTACTCGCTCATCCCAGTGTATTCTTAGCTAGGTTGTTTAGCTAATTTGAATTTTATTTTTATCTCAAGACACACAAGATTTCAGGGGTTTGAAGCCTACAGGTGAGGTTAATGGGTGTTCCATTGAGAAATGTGACTCTCGGAGCGCTTTTCATTTGAAAATGATATTTCTAAGTTTGTAGATATGGGAGATATATTCAGGACTCTCAGTTTAATTTCATAGTTATCTCAAAAGCGACTCAACTTCTGTTGTCTTTTGAAATTGTTGGCAAAAAATAAACTTTGAGAGCATCAGAGCTGCTAGAATCCAATTATCTTTCATTTCATTGGGAAAATTGTTGCTCCAACAGGCAAACAAGAAAGAAGAAGATATGTACCTTCTCTTTTGGTCTTTCGCACAAGGACTCCATTTGGGGTCTAGTTGTTCCCAACTTCTAGCCAGCTTCAAAGCCATTTGCACTTATTGTAAACGATCAATTGGCTTTGATTTAATTCACCCTTTTCCTTAAAAAATATGTAGGTAATTACTTTGGTTGATGTTTCATACCTGAACTCTCCAAGAATCTCCTCCATTGAAAATCGCAAACTTCACTGTAGGGGTCAGATTCATTTCTGCTTCCAAATCGAAATAATGAGCCTTCCATGGACAGAACAACTCCAGCTCTATTATTTCTCCAGATTTATCAGTATCATATCTCTTTTCGATAGCAGACTGTACAATACTCCTAGCTGGCAACCAATCTTCAGTGTAGTATCGTACTCTTTCCTTAAACTCATCACAAGCCAGTTGCATAGCTTGCTCAAAAGCCTTCGTCTCGTCAAAATCCTTCTGGTTCCAGCCTGTTGGAAGGAAATAGTATTGTAATAAGTAAATCAGCAATGAAATGTTTGACATTAGCGTTAATTTTAACATCCTCGTTAACGAGGTAGATAATTGACAGTTTCTTAACTGAATCAGGGTGTATCAGGGGAAAAACACTCAATTTACGAACTTGAAACGTAATTTATTAATAAAAGAGATATGAAACTGAAATATGGGCCATGGAACTCGATGCTCACCGTATATATTATTATATGTATAAAGATGAAACTATCAGAGTATATCTGTTTTCAGGGGGGGGGGGGTGATCCTGGGCGGGTGGAATTTGCCCTCCCGACCCCGCCAGCGAAGGGGGGAGGGCCCCAGCGGGGCGGAGCGTCTCCTAGGGCAACCGACGTGCTCCCTTCCTCGGGGACTTGGAATATACAATTTTTTTACTTTGCGTATTGTTTTTGTACTCCCTCATTGTGTTATTCACCAATTTCTTTTTAACCTGCGTAGCTGGGCCTTCAAACTAGTCGTCAATATAAAGATGAAAGTATCAGAGTAGGTATATCTGTTTTTCATCCAGGGAGTAGTTGGACGCTGGGTGGGTGGTATTGACCCCCCAGAACCTCCCTGACCCCGCCAGTGAAGGGGAGAGGGCCCCAGCAGGGCGGAACATCTACCGGGGCAACTGATGGACTCCCCTCCACGGGGACTTGGAATATACGATTTTTTGACTTTGTGTATTGTTTTCGTACTCCCTCATTGTGTTATTCACCTATTTATTTTTAACCTGCGTAGCGGGGCCTTTAAACTAGTATGATAATACAATGCACACTGTCTCCAAAGGCGGACACCACTTTCTGATTTTGCCAGGGTGAGAACAGCTCAAATCAAAAACATGAAAACGTTTTCTCTATACACAGGGTAAACATATATATTTTTTCCCCCTCCATGATAATATGTGCAGAATGCATGGTTCAGGAATTATTGGGGGAAACTTTTAAATGTGCAATTTCAACCATGTTAAAAACTGCCTCCCAAGTAAATCAAATGTTGAAAAAAAGCGAATTTACCTACAGAGCCGCAATTATACACCTTGGGAAGAAGCCCCATTCATTGATTAATTGGCAGCAGAGCTATTGTAATGCTACCACCCTCATTTGGGGACAATTCCAGCAGCTCAAAGCGAACAGGAAAAAAATTAGTTATTTATAAAGGTATTGACGATGGTCGGTTGTCAGCTCGCTTTTCAATGCCAGCCCACGAGTGATATCATGCAGCTGTTGAGGTCAACAGTGATCTCTCGTGATGTCAATGGTATTTTTCAAGTCTTGTTTTCATTCTCTACTGGGGCGTATTCCAAAAATGAAGGAAGGCAATAAGTTAGAGATAATGGAGAAAGCTTCAGTTACCTTTCCCCTCTCCCTTGGATTCAATCTACTAATGAATGTAATATTCTCACCTACTTATCAATAAAAATGGTGTAAGATAGAACGTTGTCTATATTTTCACGAAAATAATGAGTTGAACAGTTAAATCGATTTCGACGGTTAAGCCATCGTCAGTAACACACATAAACTGGAGGTACCTCACAGAAAGCACATCTTATATAGGATCAAAGGAAAGAAAACTGAATCCTATTGGCTTAGGGAAGTGAAAGGGGCAGGGAGAACCAACCATTTCCACTCAAGGCTCAGAAAGTGAAAGGGGCACAAAAAATAGCCAAAGTCAAGAGCCAAATTTATTGCAAGAATGAACCCAATAATAACTAAATATTTTGAGGAATAACGTCATTTAAACATTTTCCTGACCTGTCACTCCTAACAATTTCAAATTTTCCTAGCACATCCAACATATCTCCCTTTGGGCAAAAGTGAGGAAATTCTACATATTGCCTGTTTGTCAGATCAAAAATTAAGCTATTATTGGACTCATTCAGATGACTTGCAAAGGGCGAATCACCTCTGTTGTCCCTAAAATCCTTTTCATGTTCTTTTATTCGTTCCCTAAATGTCCTACCAGTTTGACAACAGTACTCAAGCCCACAAGAACATTTTAGTTTATAGACCCCACTTTTATCCTGAACGTTAATTTCATTCTTAACCGAATCCAAAGAAGCTTTGAGATTATTCTTATTCTTTAACCCAACATTGAAACCTCTGCAGAATTTCACCGAGTTTATCCGAAATTTTCCCGTAATAAGGTATACTAATCCACTTTTTCTCTTCCAACTCAATTTCTATCACAAAATTACACACTCCTTCCCTACTCTTTTTCCTAGGAACCTTATTCCAAATAGAATCAACAATATCTCCCCCATATCGCCGCGCTAAACGATCCGTCCAGATAAAATCAGTTCAGCTCAGATCTGATGTTGATAAAGGAACTAAGATTAGTTACAACCGCAAACATTCATTGATTATGAAGGTAGGACGAAAAAACGTTCCCCAAGGTCAATGCCACGGTAATCATTCACGAAGTATAATGCATTCCTTGACTGCTTGATAGTAACAGGAATATTAGGAATGATCACGAGTTTATTAGTATTTTTCATTTATTTATTAGTACAGCTTATTTGATTGGTATGTTCAAAATGCCCTTCTCAAGTCAATCTGTCATCTTAAAAAAACGTGAGCAACCAGCATTTCTGGGGAACGAACAACGTCTATTCTCACATCGTATGTACCTATCGGAAGGGATCCACCTAATTTCTATTTTGCTACAACTAGAAAAACCTAACAATTATTGCGCAATTTAAGTATTTTTTTTTTTCAAAGAACGGAAAATGATAGAGATATAAATATTTGAAAATAGGAGCTAACAAAAAAGGTCGCTATACCATTCTAGTCACTAACAAGTTTGGAACATGTGAGACTAACCAATTCATAGGTAGATGGAGATCTTAGGATTGAAATCAAAATTATTATTAATAATAATGAATAAATAATAAAAACCAACCTTTATTTAGGCTGCCCACTCTGGCGCTTAGATTCGTTGATATAGAATAGTTCTTGGTCGTTTCACAACACATGGGTACACCGTTGTCAATACCGTCCACCTCACGAACAAAATTTTCGTAAACCCTATCAAAAACTTTGTCCAGATTCTTGTCATCTTCAATGTTAACAATGCATCGCAAAATATCTTTGCCAAAATGACAATACACCAGCCCTGCGCTGCTTAATTTAATGGTCCAGGGTTTACCCGGGAGCAGGCTAGAAGCAGTTTCTTCAAATCCTTTCTGATGATGATCGAACCTGTATTTGTCAGCATCGTACACACCTCCAACGTCGATAACGATATCGCATTTCTCTAATAATTCTTCCTTCCTGGTCCTTACGATTTTTGCTTTAGGAAAAAGCAATTTGAGCATGGCACAACCAAGGACTTCATCGCAATGGAATGACCCATCGTGAGTGCCAATGGTATCAATATTCTTCATTATCGTTTGGTACGACCTAGAGAACTGAATGCTTCTTCCTGGGAGCGACGGTAGGTAGTAATACAGAAACTCACCAGCCACTTGCAAATGGTGAAATCCGAGACCAAATTTAGCTGCAGCGCCAAGTGTCCCTAGAAGCGACATCAATCACCCAACTTTCTTGAACAAGTAGTAAATGTCATTTACTAAATGAATTAACATAAGAAATTAATAAAACTGCAGTGTATACAAGCCAACACCAAGTTTCCTGCCTCATGAAACCTCTGAAGAGGGACAAGCACGATGTAACACTATATTGATAACTTCTTCTTCTTCTTGTTCCATTCTATTTCTTGAGGTAGACAGTGTCTACCACATGTCATGTAGTCACATTTTGTAAATAGGTAGCATTGAAAACGAGAAGGGGGCCCACTCGTACTTTCGAAATGTAACGCAAGGATACTATAATATATTATAGAGGTGTGTAAACCCAGGTCACCTGAGGGAGAAGACTCCCGCAGGTCACTCACTCCAAAGACAAGGTCAGTGGGAGAAGTTCACCAGTTCACTCTGTGGATGAATGCAGGGGTGCCCACCCCCTCTAAGCGTCATGACGCATCCCTCCCCTCCCTAAACTTAGAACCAGCCCCCTATAAGTTGGTACCCTCTTTCCAAAACAAAAATGTTGAAAATACTCATAAGCTCCCCTGATTTTATCTAAAACTAAAAGAAGATTTATGAAGGTATTGAAAACCAAGCCGCAAGCCGGCCCCAAAATCACGGACAATAATTGAGCACTTTCATTTCATTTATACATTTTCAGATAGAAACATATACCATTTTTAAATTAATTATTAGGTTCATCATTATTTACGTTTTAGTGATGTAATATATTTTTGAATGTCGTCATGTTAAACAGTGTTTCAATCAACTTTACCCCCCCCCCCCCCCCCCCTCCAAGAATTTCAATGACGCAGTCTGCGTCATGACCCCCCTGTGGGCACCCCTGATGAATGCAACCTGCAGTTTGCTCTGCAATTCATTTTGTGAATGATTGGGACCTCTATTATCTTCATGTACAGTCAGGGTTTGGTAGATGACAGACATCTACAGTACTACTTACATGAGTACCTTTGAGTAAAACAATGATAGGTACCTAAACTCGGTCATTTTCGTCACTGCAGGTTGCATTCATCAGGGGAGCCCACAGGGGGGGGGGGGGGGTCATGACGCATGAAATTCTTGGAGCGGGGGGGGGGGGGTTCCAAAAAAATTTGGGGGGTAAAGTAGATTGAAACACTGTTTAACGTGACGGGTCCTTATGAATAAATTTTATGTGAATGGTAGATTCTGCTGTAAAGGAACGTCAACCTGCCCAGGTTGCTAGGTGGGGAGGGTGAACGGTTATCTTGAGCCTAGACTCCTCAGCAAGAGACGTTTGCAAACTGCAATTCTCTTGCGATCTGCAGGTCTCAAACTTCACTTGTCACAAAAAGTTTGTGGCTGTCTGAGTAGTTCGAATGTTGGCCACAAGGAGCCATGCTGTCCCAAACGTCTTGATGAATTGCAGGTCTTTCTTTTGCAGGTCTTTGGGACAAGGTCACTTGAAGGAGAAGTTCTTTGAGACAAGGTCACTCACTCACTACCCACCTCTAACATTATACCGAACAGTAACGGCACCTTTGCCAAATTACATTTAATCTACTTGGAAACAGTAGTAGTAGTGTTTGGTTACAGTAGTTTTCTTGGGATTGGTTTTGAATATTTAAAAAACTAAAATAAAAAATACAATATTGACATCCAAACTTCTGGTGTAATGATAATGTATCCTGAAAGTAATACTTGGAGTAATGAGTAAAGTAGTATTGAACTTAGCAATAAAATTACTTTATTTTTAATTATATGAATATATAATTAATTTAATTTCATAAATTAATATTATTAATTTAAATTCATATTTTGAATGGATTTTGTGTGTGAGTAGAAAATGAATGATGAAATAATTATAAACATATGAGGAAATGGGAAACTTCTGCAACCTGGGCCTCCGTTAACTAAATGAAAAATCCATCCACACTGAGGTAGACAGTAGAGACTCGTGCAGTTTTGAGTGTTTATTCGCATGTGATTCATGAGAGGTACAAACTAGTGATGTAGTGAATGTGGATACTGGAGTGAACTCCTAAAAGGATTTGTAGCCGATACACGGGTTGAAGCATTCTGATATGCATGAAAAGCTGCAAATTCTTTCACTGGGGTTCATTATTCAATTTTATTCATTTGCAAACTCACGTGGAAACACCACATTGAAAAGAAAAAAGAAAAACTTAAAATTAAATTCAGAAGAATGTATTGGTTGATGGGTAGCAAATCCCAACTTTCATTGTATAATACAATGCCTATTTACAAGCAAATTCTCTAACCTATTTGAACTTACGGAATTCAGCTCTGGGGTTGTGCCAAGAAATCAAATATTGAGATGATACAAACTTCCCAGAACAAGATACTAAGAAGTATGGTGAATGCACCTTGGTATATGCGTAACGAAGATATTCACAAAGATTTGAGAATGGAAACCGTTCAAGAAACTGTACTAAAATTTGCAAAGAAGCACGAAAAACGACTTCACAGACATGAGAACCTGGAGATGCTCCACGTTTTGGACAACGGAGGAGAACTTCGGCGTCTCAAGCGAAACAAACCATCGGATCTCGTATCGTAGTGCTGGACCGATATTAGTGCACATAAGAAAATTGTTTGAGTGTCTAGTATATGATATAAATAGGGTATGACTCGCTGTAGAACTATCCTTCAAAGTGAACTTTTAATTTTATGAAAGAAAATACTGATAAATGAATGTATTTTGTAAATGTTATTCAGTCGCAGTAATAAAATCACGAGAAAAAATCAATTGAGCGATTCAAGTAGATCAATAAAAGTTGGAACCATTTGCTCTTGATAATCTGAGTTTCAGTCCCAGCACCGTCCAACCAAGAGAGAACTCCAAGCACCAGTACGTAATTGGTACGGGACGGCGAAGTGGGTATACAGTACCCGCACGACCGCCAGGTCTTGAAGGTTGGGTTGGTAGCCCCTTGATGTCCCCAATCGCCAAACCTAGTCCGTGGGTGGTAGGTATGAGGAGACAAACTTTCTTGAACGGAATCAAAATTTCATCTCGCAAACGGAGATTCAAACCATTCTGATCCACTGATCCTTGTAATAAACTGCATTTTTATAGCTTCCAGATGATTTTGATGAAATTTTCAAGAAATATGCGTGTTTGAATGTAGATAGTACTAAGGATGTCAATATCGGCAAATGATATCGATGTATAGAATATTGATATTCTTTAAAAATATTGTTTTAGTAAATCGTTAAATTCAAGAAAAATATCGATATTTCGATATATCGGTCATCGGCATTTTCTTCAAACTTCAATCCAAATTACATACATGAGTCCAGGGAATAATAATGCATTATTGAATTTCATTCTACTACTCAAAAATTCCATGAATGTTTATTCATGATAATAATTATGTTCAGGATCCAGGGAAATAAATTATCAATTTCACGTAGAGCTATAAAGTCAATGTAAGTGAAGTAAGAAGGAAAACTGAAAAAAAGAATTCAATCAAACCAATATTGGTTGGGGATAGAGGCGCGGAAAACCGTCTGATTTACGTGCTCTCCAGTAAGGGTCAAACTGGCTAGAACCCAAGTCTCGAAGATATCCGTACCTTTTGCTTCCGAGTCTACTAAGGTAGCGGAAGCATTGTTTTCACTTTCGGAATGTGAAAATTTTTTTTTCTCCAAAATCAAAAATTCCACTCGCGTTTTGCGTTTTAGACCTTTCCGAACAATTTTGGTTCCGTGTCTGTGTGTGTGTCTGTCTGTCTGTCAGCAAATCCTTGTTACGGGCAAAACTACACGAAGTTATAGTCCGATTTTGATGAAATTTTCAGGGATTGTTCGGTTTGATGTGTAGATGGTCCCCTATGAGTTTCATGACCCCCGGATCAATAGTAGCCTCTGCGCATGCGCAAACGTGAAATCCTTGTTACGCGCATAACTCCTGGGAGTTCTTGCCATTTCGATGAAAGCAGGGATTGTTCGGTTTGATGTGTAGAACCCCTATAGTTTCTTCTTATTGAGATTTCTTGACCGATTTCGATGAAATTTTCTGCGCTGCCGTCGTCCCCCATCACGGCAGGACTGTTTTTTCTGGACATTACAGCCACTGTGCGGAGGGATGACGGGAGTTGGGTACTATGAGTTTGCAACGACGCTGCATGCGCAAACGTCAACCCAACATTATTTGATCCGTCATTGAACGATGCTTATATTTTTTTTAAGAAATGGATTCGGACTTATTCATCTATCCCCAGCGTCAATGTCAATTTTTATTTTTATTTTATAGTTTGTTCAATAGTTGAACATGCCTACCTTTATTTTCCCAAGTTATGCTCCTGCATAACAATAAATTTACCCTAATTCAATATTTACTTCGCCTAATTGAACGAAGTTCTTCAGTCAATAATAATTTTCAATGATCTATACAGTCATGTTATGGATACGAGGAAGCTATGTCCCACACCCACTTGGCATTTACTTTCCTTTTTTCATCTGCGTTTTTAGTACGTTCCACTGAATCATGTAGGCGTCGTTCATAAGAGCTCACTCTTGGCTGTCCCAGCATGTTTTACCTATGATTTGCCTAACTCATCTGATATAATTCCCCTATTCTTCAATGGAAATTATAAAATTAGTTTTGAGCAATAAGATGTTGGATATGGTTGATATGTTGATTTACGGCTAAAACATATCGGATCCGATATTGTGCATTTAATTACGATATATCGATGTATCGGAATAGAAAATATCGCCCAAAAACACCGATATATCGACGGAGGAATATCGATATTTTGATATATCGATATTTTCTTGACATCCCTAATTGTTGAGTTGACCAGACACTTAGTCGAGTTGACCTTGTAATATCGCAGTTGCCTCCTTCTCCCACTTCTAACCAGAATGAGGACTGGAGGTAGGAGGAGGAGCCGTTTAGGTCATCTCATTGTCGGTGCCCAACGCAGTCTGTATCAGGCGTTCGCTCCTCCAAATCTCAATCGGAATGATGAACGTTATAGATCGCGTCGCTCAGCTTGCTTCAGAGGGTAAATTCGGTGATGGGGCATTGGTGCAAGTGAAAAGTGAGTCGGATGAAGGTAAAGGAGCGCAGTTTGGTTCTGATGTACAGTTTCTAAGTGTGGAACTCTCTACTACAGATGGAAATATCAAGAAAGTGCCGATAGTTGCGAAAACTCAGATCGGTGGCCCGTCGATGGAAGCAATGAATACGCATTTACAGTTTACAATAGAAGTACTCGCCTACGATAAAGTGCTACCTCCACTTGGGGCCGACAAAATAGGAATCCTTCCGAAAATGTATTTTTCCCATGCAACCTCAGGAAAGGATCCATCAAACGACATTATAATTCTTGAAGACTTGAGATCACAAGGATTCAGTGTAATAAAAGACAATTTTTTAGACTACGATGTAATCGCCTTCACTTTAAGAAAACTGGGTGAATTTCACGGATTATCTTATAAGGCCAAAAGGTCGTCAGCAGAAAGTTTTCAAAAACTTGTCAACGTATTACCACCGAGAATGATTGTGGATAGCGAAGATTTATTCAAAGGTGGGCTGATGCGCGGTTTTAAGCCGTACATGGAAAATGTCATCGCCCAAAGAGCTTATGAGAAGTTATCAGGAAAAACAATGGTGGAGTTGTGGGATACAGCATCAAAACCAGAAGAACCATACGCTGTCATGGCACACGGCGATTTTAATAAAAACAACACCCTTCACTCGTTTGACAAAGATGGAAATGTAAAAGAAGTAAGATTTTTCGATTTCGCCACTTTGTCTTACTTGGACCCTACGTCAGACATTTCGTTCTTCCTGTACCTTAACATGTCCCCTGAAGTTCGCGAAAAACACTGGGATGATCTCCTCATGACATATTGGGAAGGCGTTACGTCAATAGAGAGCGAACCCGGTTTCGAATATGATGACTTTCTTGATAACTTCAAGAAGAAGGCAGTGTACGGACTTTTCCCTTGCAGTTTCTATTTGCCCATGATGTTGTTCCCTGAGGAGGCGGAGCTATCCGTTGAAAAATTCTCGTTAATGACCCCCGAAGAACATTTTAGCTTCGGTTTGAACTGCGCTGGCGAAAAAGGTGATAAAGCAGTTTCTAGTATCGTAGGTCACTTACTGGAAAAAGGATATCTAGACGACTTGGATTATTTATGAGGCAGGCTTGATTTGGCGACGCGAGAATGATTCCACATACTATTTAGGTAGGTACCTTGCTATAAAGCATATAGGTATACAAATACTATAATGATGTACCTAGAAATTACAAATTACAGATTCCTTACAATTCTATTTATAACAAATTTAATTTTTTTTGTATGCGTTATATGCAGTATCCTGGGATAGTGTGAGATTACTTCTGTCGATTCTGCAACTAATTTGCAACAGGAACTGCCTGTTTGAGGTTTTTTTGTAAAAAATATGTAAACATACTTCGTTTCGGCCACAACTCGCTTAATTTACCTAATAAATTAAAATCTGACGATACCTTCGGAAGAAGAGATAGGGTAGGTGTCCCAATGCCGCCTAGGCTCCTAATTCCGCCTACTCGCTTTCTGAAGGGCCAAACTGTGTTTTCTACAGGTTTGAGATGGTAACATTGAGTTCATGGATTGCCTATGTAGGGGCGCTAGGACTCTAGGAAGTGATTCTTCCTGCTGGAAGTGATTCTAGATATAGTGAGAAAACTCAAAATCGTGATTCCCAAGACAGCGTTCTCAATTCCACCCACCAGGTGTTCCTAAAACCGCCTGGTAGGCGGAATTAGGAACAGGCGATATACTAAGGATGCGAAGAACTAAAACTCACTTGGTACAAAGCTTGATGTAACTAAAATGAACTTATATAACAGTATCGATGAACATAATACCTCCAAATAAAGTTATTGGGTAGCTGCATACCTTAATTTAAACAATATGTACAGGTGTAGAACTTCATTGACTCTCTGGAACCCGCGACGCAGAGCTAGTGGTTCCATGAATAGAATTGTATGCAATGCAGCCAGAGCTCTCCTCCTTTGTCTTCTCTAAACTTTTGCCACAAAATGCACACTCTACGTCGGATTTTTATTCGAACAATTTTCCTATTTTATTTGATCCATATGTATATATTTTTTGTTCTTAATCAATTAACGTATAGTATTAAACTCAATGTTCCAAATTATCCTTAACCCATGTTCAAACTATGTATTCGATTCTCTCAGAAAAAATAAAAAAAGGTTCAAAAAACAAGTGATTATCATTAATCCCCACTGGAATATTATTCCAGGGAAGATACTCCCTGTGTAACATCGAGATGTGATTGATGTAATGTAAACCCAAAGTAGGAATAATAGAAGAGCGAAGTTCACTAATTACCGTTACTATCGTGCAAAATTTAAGAATTTCATTCACCACCTCTCAAGGTTTGGTCAAGTCAAAACACATCATAGTGTCCATGATCCATGAACATTGTATCTGATATACGCAGCCCATAAGGGCAGGGACGTAACCAGCCCGTATTTCACTCTTTTACTAAAAGGAAGGTTTGGTAAGTAAGTGCTCGATGTAAAATACCATATAATTTGTATTGAATTTAACAAACTAATAGATGATAAATAAATTTTGGTACGAAATGGAAGCCCTGAACAAACTTTAGAATGAAAATTGTCGGGCTTTTTTTGCTGCAAATGTTTTAATGATAGAAGCTATTTTGTGCTCTATTGATATGATGGCCAAGTTGCTTAGTCGTTGTCGTCCTGTCAAGTTCCTGATGTAGTTTTTTATTATCCTCAGTTTTCTAAAACTTCTTTCATTCGATGCTACACACACGGGTATTGTAAGAAAAATTCTCAAAGCTGTGGTTATATTGGAATAGGCGTCATGGAGGCCGTTTTGGCAAATATAAACCAAAAGTTCGAATGGAGTAGACTCGCCTCGTCAACTGCCCCGCATACGCCCGCACAAGGCTAGTTCTCGCCTCGCGAAGTATACGTTTTCTATATCCTTTGTCCTTTCTTGTAGGCCTATTGCGTAATTTATTTATATTATTTTTCCTTTTAGTAAATATTTTCAAATTTACTCCAAACGGTCATAATATTTAAAAAACTTGGTAAGCTGTCACTTTTTTGCCTATTTGGCGCCCGGGGCATCCCCCCCCCCCCCCCCTAGTTACGTCCCTGAATAAGGGTACCTAGTTTTCAATCCTCTTGAGAGCTCTATCCTTATTGGTAAGTAAATTGCCCCTTTCTAATAGGGCTCACGGGCCAGCTATAAACAGTATCGACCTCGTAACAGGCTATGCAAGGTTTTATCTATTCTTGAAAAAATCAACGTCAAAAGTAGTTTAACAAATCTGAGCTTTTCGTTACATTTTTATAATTCCTTGGGTTTGTGATTTCTGAGTGGGAGGGAATCCCTTCAGCTGAAAAAGTTGAAGCAATTAAGGATATGTCAGCGTCATCACAGCTCGGCACATTTTCAACACTACTTTTTGCATTGTCCAGCCGATGTCTTGGTACCTTTGCATGCCTTACTACGGAGAGAATGGTAATGGGTTATGGGAATGGTTTTCACTTCAACAAAAAGCATTTTCCACAGGAAATAATTATTGCCTGAGAAATCATGTGTAGTTATAAATGACTCGACATTACCCCTTGTATTGTCTGTAGATTCGACTTCTATTGGTGTGGTTTCCTTCCTTTACCACAGAACCTTTAACGTTTTACGACTCTTAGCCTCCGATACAGCTGCCCTAAAACAAGCTAAAAAAACGATTCCCAATTAGATTGAATTCTATATTCTTATTCACATACCAACTCATTCTGAACAGCGGAACACCTACTTCCCTTGCGGATGCACTCTCACGGCAACCGCTTCCTAACCATGTAAATGTGGGGGAGTGTTATTTTTTACACACTCTATTACCTCCTGCCCCCTTATCCCCTTAAAAACTACCTTTACTATATCAAGCAAAAAATGTCTAAACCTATTGACCTTCTTACATTTTAAAATCCATTTCATTCAATAATAATCCTTTGTAATCGTATTGCAAGAATTTTTTACAACCCCCCTCAAACTGTAATTTATGTTTCAACGCTCATGGATTCAAAATCTGCAATTCCGTCCGCCGTACGGGCCATAAAATGCCTTAGAATTGGTTTAAAAAATCCGTTCTTTCCCACAAGGACTCCAATTGGACATGGGTCTAGTTGGCAGGACCGTGGGAAGAGAATGCAGGCCCAGGGGCAAAAATACCCCCCCCCCCCCCTTCCCCAAATCGTCTACGAACTACTTAAACCTATAAAATAATAAATTATAAGTTATTTTGAGAGTGATGAAAATTAAAGGAGGCACATCGACTGTGGAGAATCGAAAATGATCGAGTTCTACAGGTTTGTATGCGTATATTTAATAATTCTGTATAAATACTTCCAAACCAAATTAAAATTGAACGAGAGAGCTTCTACAACTTCAAACGACCTTAAACGAGCAAATGCCTTTAAACGAGTGCACATATTCAGGGACATTATTGAATTGTTGTACAACTCAAAGTTACTTGAGGCAACAAAAGACAACAGTAAAAACTAGATAGGTTCAAAGCGACCAGGAATAATTGACCGAATTATCAACTTGAAACATGGTATCACAGGCACTTTCTAATACATGAGTTTAAATTCTCAAGAAAATCCGGGCCCCCTTACGGAAGCCGGGCCCGGGGCATCGGGTCCAGTGGCCCCCCTCTTTGTGGGACTTCTAGTTGGTCCTTATGGGCCAAAGCCACGGTTTTTTAGGCTTCTATTGACCTAGACAAATGGGGTGTCATTTTCTAATTTAATTAGAATTAGTCATTTTGGATGCCGAATCGATCGAGCGATTGAGATGCGATTCCGACCAGTCCGAGCTCGTATGACTTGAATAGTCTCATTTTAAGGGCAACAATGTCTAAGAAAATGAGTGTAAAATTCCATTTTTAACTACCTACCAGTTTTTCAATTTTCTCATTTTGAGGACTTGGCAGCCAAGAAAAGATGAGGGGAGTTAAAAGGTAATACACCCTTGTGAAATAATTTGCGTCACTTTTAAGTTCGTTCTGAATTATTTTATGACAAAAATTGTTTATTTTACTATTGTTGAGTGGTGGGCTTTGCGAAGCCAAATTTCGTCAATTCTGCGGCATTCAGACCATTCTAAGACCGAACTCGTGAACAAAAAAGATGGGAGTATTTGTGAGACAGCATGTATGTGTGTGTATGTATAGGACAAATTTTGCCGACGCTACCCAGCCTGCAGTACTTAACCTATTTTCATGGTTCTTGTTTGGTAGGTACGATTAAAAATTTATTCTTGTTGTGGAACAGACTCCGGAAATTTCGAATTCTTAGGACGAAAAAAAAGAATTGGAGGGGTTAATACCGAAGAAACCAATCATTAACCAATTTAAACTTACCTAACACAACTTACCTAAACTACAGGAGGTAGAATTGCGATCCAACAGCTACTGATATGAATTTCACTAGAGTATGTCACTCCTGTCTTCATATTTCAAGAAATTCGTAAATGTACGCACGGAAAACTATGGACATCCCATTAGAGAAAGCATGTATAATATACACGGTGTTCACACTTTTGGTTTCTAGTCTCAAAGGGGTCAATTCTACAACTAATTTGGTACCAAAAGTGCCTTACAGAGTTTGTTTTTGAGAGGCTTCGTTTCCGAGTTATTTCGCTTTTAAGATTTCTCTTTACCATGTTCGATCTTTCGTCATTAAAACGGTCATAACACCCTTACTAAACTGAGTAAGCTCAAATTGCATTACACTTTTGGAAAGAGCGTCAAATTTCCTACTAGATAGGTTGGCAAACATGTGGATTTGTCAGTCACAAATTTACATGAAAGTGAAAAAATTGTCATAACTTGAAAATCTTGCAGTTATGCACATCTTTGGATTCAAATTTCTCGCCGAATAGATGAGGAACATTGTTTTTAAGATTATTCTGCCATAAATACCTGAAAATTTCTGAAAATAATACCATAAATTTCTGAAAATAATCAGCCAATCAGAGTTTTCCTTCTGTCAGTCGTTAGGGGAGCAATGCAAGGAGTGTCCAGGAGTATGTGTTAAGGAGCAGGGCCGTATTTCCTATTAGGCCGAGTAGGCCGTGGCCTAGGGCGGCAGATATCCAGGGGCAGCAAATTTGGCTACATATATTATATTTATATTACTAATTTAAAACACCAGCGGCAAAAATCGAAAACAATAAATATCAATACTTTTGGCAAACCTTAGAGTAGAGTTACCACACAACTGATATACTTTACAGAATGAACGTAATAACGCAATATATAGTGTCGTGTGTCATTGATCCTGTATCATCGCTAGGCCAGAGCGTTCACAAAAACATGTATGATGTATGTAATTAAAATTTTTACGCGTTTTCAACCTATTTCAGTGTACGTTTAATTAATCCCGTTCATTAGATAGAAGTTGAGTTTTTAAAATATGCTACGTAATCATTAATCTTTAAATCAGCATTTCAAATGTTGTCTGTGATAAAATAAATGAATTGTTTGGATCTTTTCCGTTATAAGTATACAACTGTTAAAAACAGTGCCGATGTACGGCGCTCCGCGGAGTTAGGCTAGGCTTAATGTTGGCTGTAGGCCTATATACTATAACCAATCGGCGTGTAAATGTTAAACAAACTTGTCATTTTACTTGTTCATATATGCAAAACGGGTGTCAATTTACCTGAATATAAAGTAGGGAACATAATTATTACCATACTATCTTGGGCGGGGCGGCAGATTTCACCCGGCCTAGGGGCGGCATAAAGCTAAATGCGGCCCTGTTAAGGAGTACAACTTATGTGTTTCACTTGCTGGTTTTTCTGCAAGTACAAACAAGATGGAGTCGCAAACACTCCGTTCTTCGAAAATGGAACAAATGATTTATGTCGCATCTCGTTGGCCGAAAGCAAGTTTCAGAGAAATCATCCGCCAATCAGAGTCCTCCCTCTACCAGTCGTAAAAGGCACAAAGCAGTTGTCTAGGAGGTGTTCCGCACTTTGGGATTTAATCTCACTTTTCTGAACCTGTGAAATATCCATCAAATGTGTAACAGGGCGCTGCGAACAAATCAAATGAAGGGTAAAATTTTCATGAAATCAAGTGTAGAACCCGAATCTGGAATAAAAAAGCAGCTGGGTAGCGTCGACAACATCTGTCACACACAAACGCAAATATAGATATTTATTTGACCATTTATTTCAGTAGAACCATTCAGTGGATAACTATATATATATATATTTTTTTTTTCTAAATCTTGGAGCCATTGCAATTACTTTTTGATGTCTAAGAAAATTCCCTAAAAGGGAAGAAATGTATGTCACTCGACAACTGAGAGTGGCGCGAACTCAGCGGATCAACACCATTAGGGTACTCCACAACTCCCTCCGGCTGTTGAAATACAATTGGTCTGGACCATGGTTGTGTGGCAGGATACAGCTTCGTTATTCACGAGGCTGGGATTTCCAGAAGAAAAACGCTGCAAATTCTTTCACTGGGGTTTATTATTCAATTGGCTTGCGTTCATGATTTGAATTTCTACTAAGCTTTGGAGTGTGCGTGCAGGTGGTAGAGTGATTATTGAATTTCAGGAGGCACACAAATATGATCAACTGATCAATCCAAATAGGTATTTTGGTCGAGAACAGATTTACGTGCTCTATGCATACCTCCTAAAATTCAATCGAGAAATCGTGCGTACGGCGTACGGTGGGCGGACGGAAAATTTTTTTATTGCAGATTCGGATTCTACACCCTTTGAAACGTAAACCATGAAATTGTCAGGGGGGGTTAGAATTTTTCTTTCAAGAGCGATTCCAATGGTTTATTATTGAAAAATTAACCAAAAAAAAACAAAAAACAAAAAAAAAAAAAAAAACAAAAAAAACAAGCAGATAATAAAGGAGGTAGGCAAGCAGACCTCCCTTGTTAGAAAGGTACTAGGGATGCCTACCTATAAAAAGGCATTTGACATTAAAACATGTAATTAGGTGTGTAATTAATCAGCTAACTACAAAACATCTGTTGATCACAATAATTAAATAACATCTTGATACAGCGTTGCCGCTTATGGGTTGTTTAAATTGGTGTTTTATTTGAACAGAGTCTGAATTTAGTTCACAATATTCAGAAAATGTTTGACGTTAGTATTGTCAAGTTGCGTACCAACGTTTCTACACGTTGTTCATATTTTGTTTTAAAATAATAGGTACCTACCTAGAAAGATTGTTATCATAGAGTTGAGGTTGGTAAAGAAATCATTCGCGAACATTTCTAAAAATCTGAGGGTCAACTGAATTATTCGTCTAGCATAAATTACATATCGCTACATTGTACGTCCATATTGAGTTTCACAACATTGTACGTCCATATTGCACGATAACATTAAGATTTTACCTACTATTCATACAAATAGAAATGACTCGGTAATTTCATTTTTCTCGAGAGCATCCATTCCACGTTCGCAGCCACGTCTGCGGCCACGTCTGAAGCCACGTCCGCGGTCACGTCAGTGCCCACGTCCACTTATTATCTAATCTTACACTTGTACATTGCAATCTCAATGTACAAAACAAATATAATTATTTTTAAGCTCCAAATTCGAGTTCATTCTCGATTCTTATTTACATATATACATTTACACATACCCTTACCGTCGTATCTGTTCTAAACGATGTCTACTGCTTCTAAAAGGTTGTCTACCAAGGATCTCCGATTTTTTTTTAGAATGACCGGTGGTTTTTGCGCACTCGCGCTGCCCTTCATGGTGGGTTCCACGTAAATCATCGTTGAAAATAAATTAAAATTGATACGTCGCATCTTGGGTTTGATGACTTAGTAACTGTGAGCGCTCGCTAAACGGGTTGCGCGTGGCCAAAAAATGAAAAGTAGTGTAAAATTATCATGAAATCGAGCGCAGAATCCGAATTATGAGTAGTGAAGAGGGGTTTCCTATTTTAAATAACAAATTTTGTGTGCATTTCTCAAGTTTGTCCAAGTGCACAACACGCACCGTGGTCATATACAAAATTATCATGTAGCTAGTCTTGGTTAGCTGTTTTATGACGTTTTTTCGCCTCCAAACTGGAATTTCTCCTTGAAATCGATACGGAACTCCAAATTTGACCATACCATTGGAAAGGTGATTACATTTTCAAGTTTTCCTGATATTTTACAGCTTCCAGCGCGAGTTATGTTCAAGTATTTTCAGAAACTTGATTTTGTTAAATTGTTGAACGTTTGAACTGTAATTAGGGTCCCTGGAAGTCAGTATCCTCAGCTCTGTATTGTTCAACCCGTCGAATCCTCACAGTTTTAGGATGGAGACGATTCTGTTCTGGTACTTCAGAAGGTTCTTTGGCTTCGTAAGGGGACCCGGATTTCCTTGAGATTTTGTTTGTAAAAAAAGGGATGAGAGGCAAATTGGATCATTCTCAATCGTCCACAATCGATATTCCTCTTAACCTTCCGATAGTCGCGCTTATGTACACAAAATAGATTCCAGTATACACACATACACAAAATAGATTCCAGTATTCTATTCAGCAAAAACACAAGGATTTGGGGAAAACAGGCTAACACCACACAAAGGAGTTTTCACAGATGCATTTATGCATTTATTTTGCATTCATTATAAGGAAGGTACTAGGTATCAAATTTTTCCGAACGTAGAACATACGTTGATCACATTTTGTGGAAGGTATCTTAATGGTGAGACATTTTGAGCCTTTCAGACTTATTTTCGGTCCATATTGGAGAACATTCAGGAACTCAAGGATGAAATAATTAAATAAAGACTAGTAAAAAAATGTAAAACAAAACTTGCAAAATTAGGAATAAAACGCTGCAAATTCTTCCACTGGGGTTGATTATTCAATTGGCTTGCGTTCACGATTTGAATTTCTACTGAGCATTGGAGTGTGCGTGTTTCACAAGTGATGGAGCGATTATTGAATTTCAGGACGCACACGAACATGATCAACTGATCAATCCAAATAGGTATTTTGGTTGAGAACAGATTTACGTGCTCTATGCATATCTTCTGAAATTCAATAATCGCTCAATCACCTGTGAAACAGGGACACTCCAAAGCTTAGTAGAAATTCAAATCATGAACGCAAGCCAATTGAATAATAAACCCCAGTGAAAGAATTTCAGCGTTTTTATGGTCATCAGAATGCTTCAACCCGTGTATCGGCTACAAAGCCTTTTAGGAGTTCACTCCAGTATCCACATTACTACATCACTACGTCGCTAGGTTACTGATAGCAACACAAAAACAATAATAAACCAAAATAACGCGAATGTTGGCACCATAAATCGGGAATGGTTTGACCTACGGACCTGGGGACGGGCTCATTCGATTCCTTGTGGAGTGTTCTTCAAAAGAGTACAAATTTAGGGCGCCTTGATGTTTTTTGAAGTTTTTAGGGATTTTACAAAACTTGACAACCCTTAAAGGGCACTTTAAATTAAGTGAGAGAGCTGGCTCAAGAATTGGGTCGTCGCCGGACCAACATGGATTTTTCCTGAAAATTTCAGCTTTTTTTCTTCAGCCGTTTGGGAGAAATCGTGCGTACGGCGGACGGATTATTATTCAATAATAAACCATTGTAATCGCTCTTGAAAAATGATTATAACCCCCCTGAAAATTTCATGGTTTACGTTTCAAAGGGTGTAGAATCCGAATCTGCTATAAAAATGCTTGATCGTGTTATTAAAACCTGAGAGATTCAATAAAACTATGTATGTGTCACATACACGCGACTATCGGAACGTAAATTTTCCTCTCTCTCGAAATTTTTAAAAAACAATATTTTTATTGTTACAACTGTAAAGAATATAATACATCTAGTAACTTAACTTTAATTCACTTGGTTCACTTTTTGTGGTTCATGGATCACTGTCTACCTCTACGAAAGAGTTCACTACTACTAGGGATTCGTAACTAGGTCCAAGGGCTCGGTCCTCTTCACGTCGCCCCTCACCGCTGTTGTTGATAAGTGAAATGGCTTCGACGGTATTGTGATTGTGAAGCCGATTATCGTGACCCACTGCTCTTTCAGCATGGAACATGCTTTAGCCTAGGACTAACTAGCCGAAAAATGTCACGCGGGAGGGTAACACAGATGTCGGCAAGGTTTGGGTATGTTCGTGACCAGCCGAAGTCAAGAACCATCTCTCCCGGTAACGTCTAGTGGACAGAAGTCCTCGCTGACGTAATGATCAGTCTACCTCCTGCCGTCTACTGATGGTATTGTGTCGAACGATCCCCTAACGAGAATTAACGTTTATCGGTCAATCCATGAACCATTCAGAATTTAGAATATCAAAATTCGAACATTCCGAATTACTGAATGCAAAAAATCGGAAAGCTTAAGATAGCAGGCCAAATTAGAGCAAACTGAAAGCAACAAACAGAAAAAAAGCGAGGCTTGAGCATGTTCCATACTTATTGAATTTCAGCCGCAATAGTATTTTGGGGGTCCAGGGGGCTTGCCCCTTGCAAGGCGCGCAGCGCCGAGTTTCTTATAACCTCGTCGATCTCAACCTCGATGCAGATCATTTCTCTCTCGAAATGGCTTATAATCGTAGACGCTAGGCGGATTTTGCCTCTGGGCCCGGATTCCCTCTCCATGGCCCTGATTGCAACTGGGCGACTGGAATATAAGGCTACTAGGGAAATATTATATGGGTATAGGGAATATTAAAGCCACTTAACTCTATCGCAAGTTTATAGCACCTTGTGCAGTACACACTAACATAGGAATGTACAATAATGAAAAAACGCTGCAAATTCTTTCACTGGGGTTTATTATTCAATTGGCTTGCGTTCATGATTTGAATTTCTACTAAGCTTAGGAGTGTGCGTGTTTCACAGTTGATAGAACGATTATTTAATTTCAGGATAGAGCGCTTAAATCGGTTCTCAACCAAAATAACTATTTGGATTGATCAGTTGATCATATTTGTGTGCCTCCTGAAATTCAATAATTGCTCTATCACCTGTGAAACACGAACACTCCAAAGCTTAGTAGAAATTCAAATCACGAACGCAAGCCAATTGAATAATAAACCCCAGTGAAAGAATGTGCAGCGTTTTCCTGAAAATTTCAGATTTTCTGATTTTTCCTGGAAATTATCAGAATGCTTCAACCAGTGTATCGGCTACAAAGCCTTTTAGGAGTTCATTCCAGTATCCACATTACTACGTCACTATGTTACTGATATCAACACAAAAACCAAAATAACGCGAATGTTGGCACCATAAATGGGCGGGAATGGTTTGACCTACGGACCTGGGGAGGGGCTCATTCGATTCCTCGTGGAGTGTTCTTCAAAAAGAGTACAAATTTAGGCCGCCTTGACTTTTTTCGAGGTTTTTAGGGATTTTTCAAAACTTTGACAACCCTTAAAGGGCACTTTAAATTAAGTGAGAGAGCTGGCTCAAGTATTGGGGCGTCGCCGGACCAACATGGATTTTTCCTGAAAATTTCAGCTTTTTTGCTTCAGCCGTTTGGGAGAAATCGTGCGTACGGCGGACGGACGGAAAATTTTTTATTGCAGATTCGGATTCTACACCCTTTGAAACGTAAACCATGAATTTTCAGAGGGGGGGGGGGGGGGGTTAGAATATTTTTTTTTTCAAGAGCGATTACAATGGTTTATTATTGAATAATAAACCAAAATAAACCTCTGGGTAGTGATTAGCAGTGCTTTTTGTAGCCAATTTTTTTTTTCAAAGTCTTGGTTGTCTCCAACGAAAAACTACCCATTCATTTGTTGATGGATGGTAATTGTGAACTTGAGATAAGATAAAAGGCGAGACTGCGAGTTTGCCTTGTATACCATTAAATTGACAGAGGCACCTTTTAACAAATACCAGTTCGAACGTCAAAATCTAGATAGCGTGCCATGCTGCATAAAGTAATCTCATTTATCCTTATTAGTGAAGCTTAGGATAGTAATGTTTACGGTATCAGAAGTTCTCATTCTAAAGAAGTAAGATCGGACATGAATGGGACAGTTGGTAGTTTTCCACTCGTTGGCTCATACTCTTTAGCCTATCGGGGACCTACCCGGGCGCAGCTCTAGACATAACGGTGACCCCTTCATTACGATTTGTCTTGCCCGCCCTTTCCCCTCGTTATAGCCCTAGGCTACGGGGTTGAAAGAAAAAAAAATCAAATTTTAATTCGTGAAACATTAAATTATATTGATTCATAATAAAATAAAATTTTCATTTTATTCCATTTAATGGATTCATACTTAAAACTAGAAGGGTCTCTTAAGATAGTAGTCCAACATTCTAATTTAAACACATTTTTTCCATTCTGAAGTCAACAAAAACAATTTTGTTTACAGCATGGAAACAAGAGGGATCCTACCAGCCAATTTACAATTGAAAATGTTTGGAATTTACCAGATTTATTAAACTACCTTTTGGTTAAGAAAAAAATAATGTTAAAACTTTTTAACGAAAGGAAACAACGGTACACTATCGTAATTAATGTTGAAGCAAACTTAGATTTTGAGTTCAAGATTGATTAGACATTTGAATTGTGTTTTATTGTTTCAATAGAACTCATTTAATTGAGTTTTCTAGTGCCTATTGAAATCAAAAGTAACAAAGAAAACGATCCTGAAACTATAAAATATAGGTACCTAATAAGTTAGAACAATCCCTGAAAATCCCGGCGCGTAACAAGGATTTCGTTTGCGCATGCGCAGAGGCTACTATTGATCCGGGGGTCATGAAGCCTATAGGGGACCATCTACACATCAATCGAACAATCCCTGAAAATTTCATCGAAATAGTTCGAGAACTTTCAGAGTTAAGCGCGTAACGAGGATTTCGCGTTTGCGTTCAGAGGCGTCATGAAACTCAAAATTTGCGAACAATCCCTGAAAATTTCATCGAAAGGTCTAAAACGCATGAAAAATGCGAGTGGAATTTTTGATTTTGGAGACTGACAGACAGACACGGAACCAAAATTGTTTACATTAAAACGCAAAATGCGAGTGAATTTTTGAAACAAAAAAATTTTTACTTCGAAAGTGAAAACAATGCTTCCGCTACTTTAGTAGACTCGGAAGCAATTACAAATGGGAGAAATTTTACAACTCATGATCAGTCCTTCTAAAATTAATAACAAATGGACCTTATAATCAAATCATTTTAGGGACAATCATTAAACAAGGCAATTAAAAAATTATTTATTCTTCCAACAAGCAGGCATGTACAATTCCAACTTAAAATATATATCTAAATTATCAACAATATCTTACGATAGTCAGCTTAAATGTATAACAGGAGAATGATAATTTACAACCATGAATACAAAAGGAGGATAATGAACCAAAAAATAATAAAAAATGGCAACAATCGATCAGGCATAGTAGATCTGAATATATCGTCCCTAATATAATTATCAAAAAAATAGTTCATTGATATAAGAGTATAACATTAGGGAATAGGCTATCAAATTGAGAAGAATCACAAAGAAAATTAACAAAGGGGTATGTGATAAACATCATTCAAAACTCAGGAACCTACACTAGACATAAGTAAATACAGACATAAGTAAATCTATAACATTACTATATATTTGCTCATCTAGGATTTCTTGCCCCACCTTCATACCTGAGGAATCATAACTTTTTTCCAGTAATGAACAGATTGACAATTTGGTACTAATTTTCTCACAAATCTATGAGAGCAACAGAAAATCAGTTTTACGTTACGCATTGAACAGTTTTGAAACATTTATGTGATTCCCAATCTATTTTAGATGAGTCAACGGTGCCCTATTTGACTTTATTGATAAACCGAAATAACGAAGGATTTCAACATGATCTCATAAGTACAATTAAAGGCAAACTAATTTGAGTAAATAACATAACATTTTACGTTGTAATGATATGCAAAAGTTCCCTACACAAAATTAAACCAGCTGGTTAATGTAGGAGCGGAATTGATAAGCTATATCAACATATATACACATTAAGCAAATGAAAACGAACCTCAAGAAGTTTTGATGTGCACATATTTCATCTTGGTAAATTCATACAAATGGAGAATGCTATAGAAACACTGTTTATACAGATTACGATGTAAATCAGGTTGAAAGTGATGAAATAATACTCAAACAATGGTACGAAAAGTGTTTCTAATACAAAAATCACGATAGGGCAGTGAAGTATTCAAACTAAGCAAAAATAACTGAGATAGGTTTAGAAATTATCCTATTCAAATGATAATTGACTTTTAAATGAAATAATTTTATGAAGTAAATGGGCAGGAGCAGATGGGTAGTTTTTCCAAAAAATCTTGGAATTTCCTACAAAACCGAAGTAAAACACTGAGTTTGATATAAAGCTATTTCCAACGATGGATACGATGGAATTGAACTTAGTAATCTTTGGTCCCTAATGAATAAACCACGAAATCAAATGCAATGCAATAGTTGCTATTGATCTGAAATTAATTACATTGTTTTCAAAACAGTCTAAGAGGGGGAGCAACGAACATTTTATATTTTGGATAGGTCATTGATGAAGCAACTACCGAAATATTTACGTTTATTATTTATGGATATTTCTATAATATACAACCCTGTAATCTATTAAAGTTGACAAAATAGGAAGAAAAAATTAAATAAAATTCATGGAAAATTGTTGAACAATTGGGTCTGCAGTATAGACAATGGGTGAACGAATATTGACCGCGAATTGAGGATAGAGAATATAAAAATACGATTTACAAAAAAGCATTTACTAGACCTAAACGTTCGTTCCAATATAGCCCCAACGTCGCTACTCAGAATGCTCTAGGTCTAATTACAAATATGAAGCATGGTTATTTAATTTGTTTTAGAAAATATGCATCACTATATATATACATAGACATACATATAAATACATGTATGTTTCAACAAACATTTTAGTGCCGTTGGATTTCCACCAACATGATACAAGCTAAGTTCCAACTAGAATGAATCCTTGTAGTACAACAGTCTTTATTGCACTATGTAAAATATTGAGCGTGGAAGTTTAAAAGGGTGATACAGTTTTCGTATCTCGGGCAAGAAAGCGCCCATCTTCTGGAATATCGCATAAGTGCAAATTGATACAACTATGTGATTTTTCTAATCGTGGTAATCACAACCTCATTAATACATGCTTGGTACCTACCGATTTTATATCCGAAGACTTTTGTGATTCCTAGGATCAAAATAACAAAAATTTACCGAACAACCAGTTAACAGCTACGTGCGATACGATACACCAATGTCACGAATTAATTAAATTAATAAAATTAAAGTCAGTAAAACAACATGACCCTTCTTCCAAATTACACTGTTTAATTAGCGAAGATATATGCACAATAATAATGAACACAGTTGAGCAAAAGCGCAATAGGTACAAATTATTGCGTATTAGGTAAATACTGAAACTTTTATTGAATGAAGCAACAATATCAAAATAATAGCAAAAATAGTATGAGCTGGGGAGAGCTGTGTAAACAACAAAACTGTAAAGTTGTTGTTGAGAGGCATTTCGACACCTTTAAATGAATATCAAAAGTGAAATGACATCCTGTTATTTTAATTGGGTGATTGAACGGAGAGCTTCATGAATAATAAATACAGTCGAATCTGCTTATTCGAGGGTTTTTGATAAACCCCCTTCGATCTCTATCAAGCTGCTGTTTCTATAAAATGAACTTGACACCATTTACTGTATCTTATTTAACAATTAAAAGTATAAATCGTGAGAACGTGGAAATAAAATATTGAATGGATATCGGTTAGAGTGAAAATAGAACATTTGGTTCATTCAAGTTCAGTTTGTAAGCACACACACAGTTACAAATTATGCTTTTCAATTTCAAATGCTTTCACAAAGACCTGGGAGTTTTGGATCAAGATAAAATCTGAGGATTTGTTAAAAATTCAAATCGTTCCATTTTTCAAATTTTGGTCAACAAGGGTATTTCATCTGCCTTTTTTTTAAATTCCTAGTAAGAAACAACCAGATATACAGATTCTTCTAGGAGCAGGTGCCTGGCCCTTGCTAACCCAAAAAAATTCTCTCCCGAAGAAATTCGATGACGATGAACTTGAAATTTTTGGGACTTGGCACAAAATCTCAGGGGGAAAAAACCAAAGAAAGAACTAACACCAATGGAAGATAAGGAACTAAATGGAACTTCTAAAATGTTTCATTCGTTATTAAGATAAAAGTAACTTTATGATTAAAAACCGTCATATGATCCCTCGTCGCTATCGTCTTTGACATTCTTCCCGTCTCAACCTCCGCAATAATTTTTGAATATTAGAAAGATCAAAGGATAACATCAACAAATACATTTTTTAACTGATGATGGATCGTGTATAAGTCAGAAATAAACTATAACTCATCTTATTTGGAGTTAGACAACTGGAAGAGTTAGAGTGTTCGAAGAGAACTAAGATTTTGTGAGATAGCGGCAACCATAAAATAGGTAGGTTGTCAGTTGAGTTGTTTCGACTGCAGTTTGTTACACAAATTTGAAATAAGACCCAAACAAATACCATTGCGGTTAGATCGACAGCAGATCCCAGACCAGAACTTGGACGTTTGAATCATAATGTTTTTTTTTTAAGTTGCCATCCATACCTATCCAAACGCCATACCTCCATATCCATCCGGTTTCTATCCAGAAAAGCAGG
Source organism: Creontiades dilutus (assembly GCA_031894815.1). NCBI lineage: Eukaryota > Metazoa > Arthropoda > Insecta > Hemiptera > Miridae > Creontiades > Creontiades dilutus. The sequence continues at coordinate 939,612 of JAVIWC010000643.1, forward strand.
AAGCGATAGTATCCAAACCAACGGTATCCACAAAGCCAGACACGAAAAACAATAGCTACTGTCCGAAATTGAGGGTCACCCCACGCCAGAGGCGGCGAAACCGAGGGGTCAAAGGGGTGTAAAACATTGGCTCCCACCCCTTAAATTTACTTTTATTTAGACGTAATTAATTTATATTTATATAATACAATCAAGTGTCTGTTCAATTGAACGACTTGAATTCAATCGAAGATTTCATTGCTTCAAAACCACAAGATTGTCTAGGGACCCCAAGAACACCCCCTCCCTCTCATTTGGACGTATATATTTCGTACTACCCAGAACACGCGGTAGGCCTACTGACCCCTTTGGTCTTTCCTAATCAATTGCTCCGACAATTTTCTAATTCTTTCAAAATTATTGTAACTATTGTATCAAGAAAATATTTCGTCTAATTTTTTTTTCCTTAACGCATTGCTAACATTCCATTTTTTTCTCCCCACAAGAAAAATACTAATTACCAACAAATGAACACTGGAATTGAATTTCTTTGTGCGCCACTTAGCAACCAGTTTTATTTATGTACAAGTCAATGAAATTTTATACAGAGATACAGGGGAATTTACAGTATAAAATAGTGGATAAACAAAGAGGGTAGACTAGACTGGTAAGAATGTCCCGTCTTATGATAAGAAATAATGTTTTGAATCGTCATTTTTTTTACACGTTATCAACTATTTTACGGTGTTTCTATCCACAGCCAGAGTTCGAAGAAAATGAAGCTTTGTTTTTAATGCACTTTCAAATAAGCCACCAAAAATTAAAATTGCACTTTCCCTTGAGGAAATGATCCACTTTTAAGTAGATGCAATCAATTGAATATTTACAGTTTTTCGAGTACCTAACTGAAAACCTTGCGGGATGGTGTCTTGAGTCTTATGTTGTACATTTTTGTCCTCTTTTCTATTCGTACTGGTTTTCAGGTCTTCTTATACCACCAGGACATTATTTTTTGAATGGAACCAAATTTCATCCTAAGAACTGTGATACACTCGCTTTTTATGCACTGAGTAGTTCTTTTTCTAAGAATTTTCAAAGATTGGAGAAAGGAGGTAAGGGTTTTTTTTTGTAACGCGAGCAGAAGGACCCCCCTCTCCCGAAGGTGATGGATGCAATCCCTCTTTTGTTGAGGTTGGGGATGTTACAACCTTGAGAAACCAAAAAATACAAAATCGTAGCTGCTACCTGAAAAAGGGAGTTTCAGAATTTGATGATAGGAACAATAATTAAAGTCGCACGGAGGAAAGTATAAATCGAACCGGTGATGCGAGAAGCAGAACAAGGGAATCCTCAAGCAGGTATCCCGATTCCAGTTCAACGGGACAAAGAAAGAGTGGCTTATTCGGATAATCGCGTGATAAATGCAGACGATCTCTCTCACGTTTCTCAAAAATGGAGATCACCTTTATAGCAGCTGCACTAGCAGAGCATGACAAATATTGCGATACCTTTACGCTTTCTTGGAGGGTTTCAAGCATTTGAAAAGAGACTAATCAAAATTCCGCAGAAAAATGGAAGAAGCTCTCATCAATAGTGGCAAGATGGGATAAAACGAAAATTCAAATTGCAGTGTATGGTCAATATCATTGCGCCTCTGAGGTTCCAGAAAAATCACACCTCCAATGCTTTTGGGCCTGGAAGCTGAAGTACCTCCGCCACTCTTGAAAGACTAAAATTCAAAATTTTGAAAGTCGCTAGCATTCTATATATTAGAACATTAACCGTGATTTTATGAAATAGCACCTGCTCTATGGGTATCCTTGTTAACGTTAATAAAACAGTCTTATATTTTATAATACATGGAAATTTCACAGCTAAGTTGCCCTCCAGCAGGATTCCGAAGAGAATTTTAAGTGTCTGTAGTATTCAAGTAAGTATTGCGTACTGCTAAAAATATTTGGTGTTCAAAACATCCTTGCAGTGTTTGAGGGATGAGCTCGTTCTACACGTACATGAATCCAAATTGTTATAGGTAGGTATAGTATATGAAATTTCTTACGGGGAATCATATTTTTGATTTAATATATATCATATCATAATTAAGGTGTTATAGATTTTAATAGAGCAGAGGAAAATGTAGACATCTTCATTCAGAATGCGTGTATCATTATTGATGATCTCCTATTGAGTCAATTGGTTTTGTTGCTCAAAAGGTTAAAAATCTGTCCCTAATTCGTGAAGTTTTTCTACTAAATGAACGTTGGGTTTTAATTTAAAATGGAAGTTGGATAACTAATGGTGAAAATGATTTAGTGTCCGTAACATGCAGGTCGTTAACTATAATTACATGAAATATTTTAAAAAGAACTGTGTTTTAGTGTGTTCTCCCACTCCTTTTATTGACGTGAATGAATCACATTTGCTTAGATACGTTTACCATGTAAACACCGTTGTTAATAACAGAAGTTAAAAGTCGAAAAAGGAGCTATAAAACTAGAAACTGGAAGTCGACACACAAATTCAAGATGATGAATCTTTGCAGACTGGATGGTTGTTGACAATTGTACTGTGATTGATTCCACAGGTATTGTTATATTCTGAAATCTGCATTTAAATTTTGAATTCTAAAACTTCATTCGCACTTGTCAAGTTTGAAACCGTTTATTGGAAAAAGTATAAGTCTTTTCTGTCAAACATGAAGTTAAAAACTACTTCGCTTATTATTTAAGTGAATTTGAGATGAGGATTTACTCGTGGATGACATAAGAGTTGAGTATCTTAGAAGCTCTTCTACAGCCATGACTGTACACGGTGCATTCTCGTACAATATGTTGAACTTCCAAATCCACAATCTGATGCAGCTAATGGCAGGTCTAAGAGACTACTCAAGGGATTCTTCAAGTCACTAGTGTAATTAAGTTTTTTGTTGTTATTTTGTATTTTATCCTTGGTATAAGTACACCAAGTACACTAATTGAAAGAAGGAATCGCACCTATGAAGATGGTGAAAGCCTTTATGAAAGCCAATGAAGATGGTATGGGTTCTAATACTTATAGAGCGACCATATTTCAATAAATTGAGCTATGCTATTGTCCCCAAATCCAAATGACGGTTGAATAGTGCTCATCACTTTATAAACATTATTGTTTAAAAGGGAGGTAACGACCATTTTGGATCTTTGTGATAAATCAATTACTCGTTTGTTGTTCTTGTACATCGTTGGAAAGCTCTATGGGGCTTCCAGGATCGGCAGTGGGTCAGTGACAGAACTCCATGTCGGAAGTCTTCCCATAGGAGAAAAAGAAGTAGCCGACGCAAGAGCCAAGCACGACAGCTAAGCACAGCCAGACATTGTAAGTCATGAAGACCAGCATCAGGCATAGGCTGACAGTCACTTGCAAGCTGTACGCCAAGGTAGCCAAGATGTGTTTCAGGTTTAGCCTCCCATATCTCCTGCAAAAAAGGAAAATCGGTCGCAATCAACAAAAACTGTAGATGTAGTAGTATGAGTAATGAACAGCAGAATTAATATCAAACATCCTAGTTGAAAAATATGAAGTTTCATAATAGAAATCTGTAAATTTACCATCTAGATGCAATATCAAAACTAAAAATTACAAATCGGGTTGTTATAAAGATAGAAACCAGTTGTGGCCTTGTACCTTAAATGAAGGCCAGAAGTTGAACGATAGCAAAAATACGAAGAAGTTTTTATATTACTCGACCGTCCCAAACCCATTTCGTCTACTAAATGGGTAAACAAAATCTGCTAAGTGGATACTATTATAGAACGTGGAATTAGCTTTGCCTTCTTGAGCATTCCAAAGAATAGTGAACGATTTTAGAAATCTTTTCCTAGCAACGGAGAGGATGTAAATGGAAATCATTAGATCTCTTGCCCAACATTCATGTCATGATTCTATAACAATTTTCGGAGTCATGACTAATGAGTAATACGAGCAGAACGTTATTTACTAGGCCATTTGACATGAATGTGTGACATTTGGCGCCATTTCATTCAAGAATTCACTCAAACAGATTGTCATGAAGATATTAATTTAATAGCAGAATGTGAAACACTAAGAATGAAAAAGGTAAAAATAAAGTTTTATCGCATTCCAAGACCTTATAGGTGGCTGATTGACATGAATACAAATGTATATGCAAAAATAGAAACCATAGCAACTCGGTACAAACTAATGGGTATTCAAGAACGTAAATATTAACCACTTCAGGGTAAATAATTCTATAAATTTTAGATAGTAGCCTTAAATTAAATAGGAACTTTGAAAGAGGAATAGGTAAGTTGGCCAAAACGTGAAAACTTTTAATTAAAAGGGGGAGAATAACAGGAGTTCTGAAACTGCGAGCAGAGTAGAAGTATTGACTTTGTGTAACATAGTACCTAGTAAATAACCTAAAGGAAGCCTAGAACAAGGAATAGAACAGATATAGATGGATATCTATTGTAAAATCATAGATAACGAATAAGGCATGCAAACAATTGTTTGAGTGTATTATAATAACATATCATCGGTTAGGTAACTTGGACTGCAGTATCAGGCGTTATTAGGTTTCAGTCAGGTTATGCGAGGATGAGATTTTATCATGCTTTGCTAGATGCACATCAACAATTACTGATTAATAAACAGATTAGGAACAAATTAGGATCCCTACTAGTTAGTGTTGAAGCAAAACCACGAAACAACACATACTGTGATGATCTGAACAGATAAGTAGGTAGGTAGGTACAGCTACAAACATATTGGAGGACAATAAGCTACCAGCCATGAGTAATGAGTTAGTTGTTTATAAACGCTACTAAAGATGAACGACACATGCAAATAAGGTGCTAGGTGATGTACTACAATGTTCGTCCATAACCAACAGTACGTAAAAATAATGTGTCTACTAGGGTTAGCAGCGGTTCAGGCCTTAGTTTAGCGGTTCGCCCTAAGAAGCCCTGCGACCCCATACTCATGAATTTTAAAACACAATATTCATCATGACAGGGGCTATAGGTTTTCGAACGAACATGGGAAACATTCCAAGAGAACAACTTCGGTCGTCCAGTCAAATAAAGACTCAGCTTAGCTATTGCTGGAGGATGTGAATTTTGATATTCGCAACTCCCAAAGGAATAGAGGGGAGGTCATGCAACGGCTAGTAATATTTTTCCGGAACTTTTATAATACAAATTAGTTTGCTATAATAGGCAGAAAGCATCTGTAACAACTTTGAAAGAACTTCTATTATGGAATTAATAAATAAATACTAAGAAAAACGAAATTAATACAAATTCCAATAAAATCAGCTCTTAATGTTCTAAAAACGTCTTGATAGGATAAACGTAGTTGTTAATAGATGCTCGACATTTCGTTGATTTTAACAAAAAAGAAGATTCTTTGTTTCACCTGTACGGAATGGATATTATTAGATACCTACCATAAGTTTATAAACATTTTGACAAAATTAGAATTTGGTTGGGTAAAATTAGTAACCACTGCCTTCCAATATTAATCAAACTTTTATGGTTTTTGGAGGCACTGGAATATCATTAAAAACCTGTGTAGGGCACTGCATACGATAATAGATGACCGCGGTATCGGGAATTTCTATTACAGGTACTTTATACCACGCGTGAGATTGAAATGAAAAACCAAGTTCGGTTGCCTTTTCTCTACTCAACATAGAAGGTACCTAATTCAAATATTTGACGCAAGCACTGTTCAATCGAAGCACGGACAATCGAACGAACACCGACACATGACTTCAAAACGAATTAGTTTCATAAGGAAAGCACTGCAATTCAAATGAGCCACCATGGGATGTCAAGAAAGAAGCAAACAAAGCGAAAAGAATAGTGTGCTACAAGCAACTCACGGGTTAACTGTTTGAACATCGTTGGGGATAATTCTGAAAATAATGTACAGTGTTTAGTAATACAAGTTCATAAGCATGCTTATGGTAGAGAGCTGAATGAAAACACACAAGAACCCGTATAAAATTGTTCATCTTACAAAGCCCAGAAATAATTATCAAACAAAAATATAACGTGAGAATACGAATTAGTTACGTCATTAGCAATCAATTGTGATAAACCTCGAACTAATCAGTTGTAATAACTAAAACTCAATTGTCTCGGTACAACAAGAGATACAGAATAAAGTATCCTCAGTGTTGAAATAATAAAAGAAATACATTCCTCAGACCGACGTTTCATCAAATTTACTGAACCTCTTCAGGGCTATGGGAAACATGGAAAATCAAGTTTAATGTTTCAGGATTTAAAAAATCCTATATTTAAACTACTGGACAATAAGACCATCCACAAAACCACAAAACAAATACATAGTCTTTGAAATTTAGAAAATACGTTGCTCAACTCAGTGAGGGTTATAAAAAGTCATTAAACATTTCTAGCCCATCATTCTCCTTCAAAACCTTTGATGGCTGTCTCTCTAACCAATTTCTTTAATGGTCTAAATATAAATTTTCCTTGTTGATAGTTCAAATCTTTGCAATTGGAATGACCTTTGTAGATGCAAGTCATCATACTATTATTATAAAACTAGTAAATAGGATAGAAATGATAGTAGGATATTCAAGCAGGATGGTTTCATCGCCAAGGTAGAACAACATCAACAAGAACGACAAGAACGCAAGAGAATCTTGCCATTAAAGCTATAATTTGTTTTTATAGTTCCTGTGTACATACAGCTAAATAATATATTTTACACCAAGGCATATTTGTACAGCATGAGTTAACAATCTGGTAGGTAGTTACCAAACAATTTTTTTTCAGATATTGATGTCAGGATTGACACCTACTTCGCAACATTACTAAATATATTACTAGTACCTGTTTGATACAGATTAGTACCTATGTGTGGTAGATAGTTATAGTCCTGATGAGGTTCAATAAATGGGATGAAACGTCGGCCTAACGATGGAACTTATTGCACACAATGGTGCAAACATTTGTGGATTTTAAAATTCTTCGACAGTATGCTTTAGTGCAACTTATGTACTGGTCTGACTAAGTACTTATGTAATTAAGCATCCAAAAATGAAGTGATTGAAAAATGCCTCTCAAGTTGGGTGGGCAGTATAACTTAATAAATGTAACATGAACCGATAGATCCTAAGCAATTGGTGTTCAAAATAATAGCATGCGAGTACTAGACCCAAAAATAATCATCCATCGAACCCATCAATCCAGCTTCATCCACCATCTAAGGTAGGTAAACAGCGAACCAACTGAGAGTTAACCAGTACAACCCCAACCGTAGGGTGGTAGCTAAAGGTTGGTCTCAAAGTTATTTCTAATTAGCGTGGAATAAAAAAGAAAAAAGGTTTTACTGACTTTACGCCGAAATATTAATCAGCAGTATAATAACAACGACAACCTCCAAGCGTGGACAGGTGTCATCCCTCTTTGGGAGCAATCCCCCTCCCTCTTCATCATTAATACATCATTCTTAATTAAATAATTATATTAATTCTTTGACCCTTATTACAATAATCGAGGAAGCTGCAATACCTTCCTAGTGTGATTTTCGTTTTTTCGTTCATTGTGAGACACATCTTAACAATGACAAATGAATGAGGCACACAATGCAAAGGTCTATTCGTAACATTAGAAAATAGGTAAACTATAAAAATGATTTTTAAAAATTAAGTCTCGGGCCATTGTATTTTCGCCTTTTCAAGTTAATGTGAACAATCTTTTTACATCATAGGTAATTGGTTTCATCATTATAACTGTTGGCATACAACTTGAATTTAGGGGTTTCTTTGGGGTGTGGCCTTTCAATCAATTTCATACCCTTCCCAACTAAATTAATTTAATATTTCCGACACGTTGTTGAATTATGAAATTCACTGAAGAATGCTGTTAGATCCAACTGCGTTAATTCTTTCGAACCTTGGGATGTATTACATTGAAGAATACTTCTAGGAAGAAGTTGGTTGATCAACCTAATTTTCGCATTGGAAGAGTGCATGGAGACTTGGGCTAGCAGCCAAATCCGATATGCTTCTTTGACTCAAGTTCGTAACACTTCCACGACTCAACATTTCTTCATATGATACATGGAACAACACCAGTTAGGAAAATATCGATTAGAGACATACACTAAACTAGATGCAATAGAAAGAAAACTTATCTATAATACAAACAAATTATTTCTATCAGTCAGCAGAGATCGTTTCACATCACAATTTATGCGATGGTAGCTTGTGTTCTAAGTGAAAGGCTTGTTGCACGAGCTTGAACGAAAATAATGTCTTGAAAAGTGTGGTAGACCTCCAGACAGACCTTGTGAGAACAATAGGCAGTGAAAGGTTTACGTAAGAAGCAAATCAAAACGCATTTTTCATCAGCAGGCTCACTTTTCGTTGTTAAGGGCTGCACAAATTTTTCAAGCAGTCGCAAAGGTAGGGGACTTTTTCGTGGGAAACCAGACCGATCATTTTCAAATGTTCACGTAGACCAAATCGAGTAAATGTTCGAATCTTGATCACGATTAATCATATTAATAGAGCACGATACGCGTTGATTGTCTAGCTTAGCCCAGGAAAACTCATTATTATTCAAAATAGTTTTGCAATTTTCTTGTATTAAGAATTTTACTTTTGCGCAAGCAAATTATTGAGCCAATTCTTATTCAATTGCGATGAAATTTATAGGCATCCTGAAACCAACATTTGTCTACAAGTTTTAAACAGATTTTAAACAAGTTTGGGCGTTGGGTTACAAGAAAACGTGTTTTACGAAATTTTGCACACGCATTGATTGGCGAATGCTCTGCAACGTACCTGGGACAGCCCATGAGCCAACTCTCATAGTCCCAAATTTAATGTGCCTAATTCAGAATATTTTTGCCCGGCACAAGTAATGAAATTATTCCCAGATTTGGAATCGAAGCGGTCAGACAAGCTATGAAAACCAAAACGCAAGTAGAGATTTTGACTTTGGAGGATGAAAACTCAACTTCCTACACCTGAGATTATAATCATGAATATGATCTTGTCCTAAACTGAGCCAGTACTATGATACCCACATTCTTCTAGGCGGCTATCACCTGAGTTTCAAGTGATATCTTCGTTGAACCTAGAGACATACAAAATACTTGACAACTTCAGAAGCAGGTGGTTGACAAGGTAGTGAGATGGCGTCACAATGGATTCTACCCCAATGCTTAATTTGGTCGACTATAAATACTATTGATAGTAGCAAGGAAGCGACCCCAGATGTACACGCCAGAACTCTTCAAAAGGGTGACCTGTGTGAGAGAAGGAAATCTTTGGACCTTGCGAATCAATCCGAACCAGCGGATCCCAAGAGAGTCAATGATTTGTGGACAAGATTAACGAGAAAGATGCCCAAGAATCATGTGTAAGAAAAGTGCCAATGACGGTCAGACCTTTGCTTACTTGGGGTTGAACTATATAGGGCTACTAGAGGCGTATGTGCCAATCTGGCATAAGAAGAAAAACCAAATCGCGTCCTGTATACTGAAGCGATCCCTTCAAACTCTTCAAGTTCAGAATCGGATTATAGCAGTGGAAAACAAGGCGGTGGAGTTTCATGTGGGTTTCAGAGACAAAAAATCCTGTTTTTATGTCATATTTCAGCATTTACAAGTTGAACTGCACTTGAGTGATAGAATGCGACTCATTTACTTGAAAAGTACGGAAATACATATTTGCAGGGAATGAAAGACTAATCATTATTGTGAGCATTAACGGCTCTACTATCACCCCAACTATAAAATTAGTTTTCGAATTCAACTCGCAGAAAAACTGTGTAAAATCACTCATTTGAACCGTCACGGGGATACGAATTCTCTGCAGGGGTCACTCTAACAAAGCCAGCGGAAAGGTTTTTCGAAAGTAGAATACTAGTGAGGCCTCCAGGGATCGGTCAAGGTTGAGTAGCAACGCGAGAGTTCGGATAACACCGTTACGTCATTGAGCAGAAGTTGAAGGTGGCGGACGCTGCCAGGACGGGATCATGGGAAACCCCACAGGAATTCGTTGTGGATATTTCCTTGTTGTAAAAGCGAATCTTTGAAACGGGAAACAAGATCAATGGGAAATTGTTGATACAAAGGAAATTATTTGTGTATTGACTCAACAAAATAAATGAGTTGCTTTTTGTAAATTAACACGTTTTAACACTTCTCGTTTCATCTTAGAACATTTCGCGTGAGACTTCACACTAATTGTCTACCCCCTTTTTCTACGTCGGAGCTCTGAAACTAAAAGACCGATCTTTTAAATGGGCAGCGATTGTGATGGTTAGCTCTTGAAAACCCCTAAATACCTACCTACCCTAAATAGTGAATTCCGTAGTATTGATAGTACAATGTGCACATTAACAAAGCTGCACAAATTACTATTTTATTTGCATTTAATCATTCTGACTCGTTCTTTGTTCTTCAAATTATCGTTACATTAGCCTTAAGTTAAGTGAGGAAAACATAGAATCCACCCAACTTGGCAAACCTTTTTCAACTAACATCTAGTTCCAGTTGGTCGAGTCCAATAAATCTCAACGCAACTAGTGTGATCGTCAAGGTAGTCGATGGTCAGTAGCTTTGAATAATTTCGGCGCGTTTATCCAATTAGAGGCTCATTAGCTGATTGGATTTTGGTAAAGGGAGAACAGGGGTACCACTATAACAAAGTTAAATTTCCCATTTAATGAGGTAACCTCTCAATTTTTCACGTCATTCACTAAGCACAAAACTACACGGTTCTGTAAGTCGCAGAGCCAGTATATTACAGAAAACAGTTTATTAGTGTAATTTTATTTAATGATCCAGTTACAGAAACAATCATGGCTTGAAACCAAAGGCAGGGCAGGGTTACTGTTTATTCAAATTAAGTCTTCCACTACTGTTGTATTTCAAGCTGATCTCTTTGAAACCACTATATTTAATTGGTAGGAGCTTAATGGAGCTCGAATTTCCCAAGAACAAACGAATAGGATTGTTACTGAACGAGACAATTTTTTTCATCGGTAAGTCGATCTTAAGAGACACACAAATGACACACCTGTAGAAAGATTTTTCTCAAAATCTAACCTTAGTATACAAGATGAGAAATGCTTTTATATTTTCTGAAGTTTTCACTATATCAAAAGTTCCTTGAATCATTATCATTAAATTATAATAAATTACCTAACTATCAACTCCACCGGTTACATCAAGTTCATCACTGTAATTTTAATACCTATTCAATGTTCCTGTCATTGTTTCTTTTGCCAATAAATCAATGAATAAAAGATGTCAGTTATATTGTGATGGGAAATAGATTATACCGAAGTACGTACTTTTCAGGTTTATGTATGGAGATTTGTAAATTTTAGTTTAGCATGGAACATGCTTCAGGAAAGACCTAACAGAGGAAAAAAGTTAGGAAATTGTCAACAGTTATTTCCGCGTACACCAGAGACGGTACGGAAATGAAAGTTCGCCGTTTTCATCGCACAGAAATCGTTCATCATTCCTTTGAAAGCTCAAGAATTACCTCACATTTTTATGACGTAGTTTCATACCTATTTATTTTGAAGATATTGATCCAATTTTGGGATGTTATAAACGGTTAGGAAACAATATCCCCACCTTGGCAAATCACTGATAATAGTACTAGTTATAAAAAAGCATGTTACATCTTTCTTTTGGTTTATTATTCAATAATAAACCATTGTAATCGCTATTGAAATAAAAAAATTCTAACCCCCACTGAAAATTTCATGGTTTACGTTTCAAAGGGTGTAGAATCCGAATCTGCAATAAAAAGTTTTCCGTCCGTCCGTCCGCCGTACGCAAGATTTCTCCCAAACGGCTGGAGCAAAAGATTTGAAATTTTCAGGAAAAATCCATGTTGGTCCGACAACGGCCCAATTCTTGAGCCAGCTCTCTCACTTAATTTAAAGTGCCCTTTAAGGGCTGTCGAAGTTTTGTAAAATCCCTAAAAACCTCAAAAAAAGTTGAAGCGGCCTAAATTTGTACTCTTTTTGAAGAACACTCCACGAGGAATCGAATGAGCCCCTCCCCAGGTCCGTAGGTCAAACCATTCCCGATCTATGGCCCGATTTATGGTGCCAACATTCGCGTTATTTTGGTATTATTGTTTTTGTTTTGATATCGGTAACCTAGTGACGTAGTGATGTAGTAATGTGGATACTGGAGTGAACTCCTAAAAGTTGAAGCGCCCCCGTAAATGTAGGTAAAACGCTGTAAATTCTTTCACTGGGGTTTAATATTCAATTGGCTTGCGTTCATGATTTGAATTTCTACTAAGCTTTGGGGTGTGCATGTTTCACTGGTGATAGAGCGATTATTGAATTTCAGGAGGTATGCATAGAGCACGTAAATCTGTTCTCAACCAAAATACCTATTTGGATTAATCAGTTGATCATATTTGTGTGCGTCCTGAAATTCAATAATCGCTCTATCACTTGTGAAACACTCACACTCCAATGCTTAGTAGAAATTCAAATCATGAACGCAAGCCAATTGAATAATAAACCCCAGTGAAAGAATTTGCAGCGTTTTTTCCAGGCATACGGGTTTATTATTTACATTCTCTAGTCAAGGGTCAACAACGGTGAGAGAAAAGACATTAAGAGATTTTATTTCAGACAAGACCATCTTGAAATAAATAAGGCTCGATTCAAGAGGTATTACAGGGTACCCTCTGCGGAGGAGTACGATAAAACGAAGTGGAGGAAAAAAGTTTGAGATCGCCTTCATAGAGCGACTGGAATCAAGTTCCAGCTTACTAAACTCAACAAAGGAGCGATTTCAATTGTGAGCAACAACGCGGCGGTACCCACGAAATTATAAACATAGAAGGTTAATTTCTTGAGAAGGTATACGTTTTCAATGGAAACATTCATTTAGGAGGGACCGTCGCGACGTCGTCTATTGCCGCAGGGTGATTGGGTAATTCGTTTCGGGACCGGTGGGTTGCGGTAAATCAGAACGTAACAGGCCAATCAACCGCTCACGGCATGCGGCCAGGTTCTAGGTAACTTCACGGGACAAGCAACTCGGCAGAAAAATTGATTACTTATGATTTGATTGATTAAGAAGCTCCAAAGTCTTTATACTGTGTCACTATAGCTAGCGACATCACAATTTTTGACCCAACAGTCAAACTGATTTATTAACTAAAATTAGCATAGATTTTACGTAGTTACCTACATTTTTAGCATGGGACATGACCCCACCATGCCATGTGATGGGGCATGGCCTTTGACTAACGCCGAAAAAGGTGACGCGAATGTGCCACGAAATTTTTCTGATGATTTTCAAGTGCGACCAAGCCGTTAAAGGGAAATGAAAATAGTTCAGTTTTCGACGGAGAAAATATTATACACTACATAATACTAGGGTATAATAAACTATTATAAACTAGTTTATGTAGGACAATATCCAACGCTTATTACGGTGCTAAGCGAGTACAAATATTGATCGTCGGAAAAAATGAGGGCAATTTTGCATTCCAATGTACGTAAAAAAAAAACATGAAGAGGATCATATCCCACTTGAAATTGATGGAGCGATTAGGTTATTCCCTAACAATCTCTGAAAATAAAATATAAACGTAGCGGATTACTTCATAGAACAATCCCAATTATTTGAGTTGTTATATTGACATTCCCTTAATTCTCGTGATTAACACTATTTGGAAGTGACATAATTTTAATGAAAAACCGTTACAACATCACGACATGGTACTATGTTCGGCAGGGAACTTTTGTGGACAATTGTATTATGCCATACTGGGTGGGGGTTTAGGCTTATCCAATTTAAAACAAAGTTTTATCGGGAATTACTTTATCGGCAATTTTATTGTTATTTTTTTATCGACAATTTTACATTCCAGTGTACGTAAAAAAACAACAGCATGAAGAGGATCATATCCCAATTGAAATCGATGGAGCGATTGGGTTATTCCCAGACAATCATCTCTGAAAATAAAATGTAAACGTAGCGGATTACTTCAAACAATCCCCATTATTCGAGTTGGTATATAGATATTTACTTAATTTTCGTAATAAATATTATTTGGATGTGACATAATTTTAATGAAAAACCGTTACAACAACACGACAAGGTACTATGTTCGGCAGGGAAATTTTGTGGGCAATTATATTATGCCATACTGGGTAGGGGTTTAGACCTATCCAATTTAAAACAAAGTTTTATCTGGAATTAGATTGTATCAATTTATAAATGATCATAGAGGAGCATAATTTAATAACATTCCGAAGATACTATTCATTAATGATTGTTAAGAAAGCAGAAGCAGGATGATTACAATTCAACGTTTGCGCATACATGCGATGCAGTACAATGTTGAAAACTAAGAATATTGTTGGAAGACGTGATTTGGTGTTGTCGCATTGTTGGGTTCATCGGTAGTGGTCTGTTGATTCTTATTGTTAACTGTTATCTCTTCTTTTAGATTTTAAGTAACGGATATGATGAAGAAGAATTTTACAGTTAACCATGAAAAGAGATTACCTTTAATTAAGAAAAATTTACTCGGAACGATTCAATTTGTAAAGACCAACCCTCGAACTCATAGAAATTTCCACAGTATTGGATGAGATACTTGTGTTTGTTGGAAGGATTTTACATTTGCTTATCAGCAGGGGCAACGGTTCATTGATAGAGCCTCATCTAAGAGGCAACTCGCAATTTGAAAATGTCTTCAGAATCAGATGAAATGTAGATTTTCTAATTTATTGTTATAAAGAATTTACTTTTACGCGCGCAGAGACTACTTTGACCTGAAACCGTGGAAATTCACTGGAAAGGGTACCTATAACTTGTACATTCCTCAACATTTTTATTTAAAATTGTATAATACGTCAGTTTTGTTCAATACAGGTGAAAAAATGCGAATAGGTCAGGGTGGTAATGACTGCTTGTGGAGTGTGTGGGAACTGTAGTTTTTGCAAGTGCATATATACCTACTAAAATAATTTAATTTATCTGAAAGTTTTGGGTGTAACTTCTAAATTCTAAGTTTAAGTCTACTTATAGTTTTCTTCACTAAGTCTAACTTCTACTTCTAAATCTAACTTCATCATCATGGATTTAAGTTTACCACTACAGAAGGAAAAGACAATCTACCGAGAAGAAAAAATGTACGATAAACATATGTTTTTGACCCCCATATTATTTTTATCTCGTGTCGTGATTATTGTGTACTTGCTCAAAAAGTGAGGATTTTAATTAATTCTCATTAAGCCCCGTTTACACTCCTCGTGATTTGCCGCGAGCGGGGGCTTCTAACGAGCATTCGTTCGAAGGTCAAGCAGTGCGAACCTTCGCTTCGAGCCGAACAATGTACTCGTGCTCGAGGCTGATCCACCCGATGTCGGTTTTCCGACGAATCATCAAAGGGATGCTCGTTCATCGGCCGATATTCGTCGAATATCGATAAAAACACGGTTGACATCTGATCGCAAGGAATGCTCGCGAGCGACTGATCGACGAGAATGCACGGGCAGTGTCAACAGTGGTGCTCGTTGAAAACCGGCAAATGTTCGATCGCGAATGCTTGACGCTGTATTCAAAGATGCTCGTTCAGTGTGAACAGGGCTTTAATAGCTAATAAGTAATGATTAACTCGGTAGAAGCCTGAAATATACATTTATATATAATAGAATAATACATACATTTAAATATTAGAATATACAATTAGCCGGTGAATCACAGTGACTTAATCCAATTATAATAAAGAGCTGGAGTGTGGACGCAAGAAAACTGCAACAATTACGGGTGCGATGATTACATGTTTCCATGAACTTTTACGTCTTAATTAAATACTATAAATTCCAATCCTTCAATCCATTCTGTTGGGGTACAGGGAGAGGGTTACTTCGCATTTTAATTATTGTAGGAGAAAATATTTGTCGGGATAATACGTCGAAACAAGCTGAAGCTACTTAACCGATAATCCAAAAAAATTCGGAGAATTTTTTAACCATGTTTCCTGCCTTTTGCATAAAACTGGTTGTTGTGAATCATTAGTTTCAATCGCTAAAAAGTTACCTAATTATTACCTGCTTCTAATTATCCGTATAATTGTGATAAAATACGAGTACTCCACATATGGATAATGATAAATAACTCTACCTTTCTTAGTTTTCTTGAAATTTTGGAGGTAATTTTTACCATCTCACAAATCTAGTGATCGTTACGGTATTTTAATTACGAAACAACTGTCGCCAATGAGTCTACCGATTGCGTCGTATTGAGCTAATCCCGTCGCACAGCGTTCTTCGAAATACTTTTGAGGAATCGGCTGTGAAAGAAACTTTTCTCTCAAATTGCCTATGGATGAGAAACTTGTAATCTCCGATTACTCACCATTAAAAACAATCTTTTTATGATCAGTACTTGAAGCAAACGAATTATTCTCATTCTGATATCAATCATGTCTTCCTTCTTATTCAAATAAATTCTGTTCTATGTAAGGAAATGGTGAAGTCAACTAATAATTTCTACCTATCAGAACTTGCTGGTTAACCCACGCTTAAGCTGAAACTGGTTTCAGCTGTACAATTCTTCCATTCAATTCAAACATTTCAATTTGTATCAGTAGACCTTCTTCCATTTCTGTTTAATCATTATATTTTTTTGAAATCTCATCATTTATCAAGATTATTTTTTAAACAAAAAACACGCAGAATACGGCTGCCGAGTAGCATTTTGATACGAACCAATAAGTCGAATCACGATGTCGTCGACAGCAAACACGCTCCGCTAAGACCATCGTGGAAATTTTCACGGGTACCGAAGAGGTTTTAGCTTTTGATTCACGTTATCCCGAGATTTCAACACTGTAACCCCTAGGGTTTGCAAAGCCTATTTTATCATAACATAGAGCATTACGTCCCATGTCCAGGAATTTGGGTGTTCTGCCCTACTGTGCGGTCAGCAGTTATCTGAGTTTCTCAGTCCTTCTACGTAAGGAGCCCACTCCAGGTTTTAAAGCGTTGGAATGTGTCGGAAGTGTTGAAATGATAGCCGTATTCGAACTTGGCGACAATCAAGATCAGACAGCTAATGGAGCGATTCTGGAAGTCACACGCAGCTTCTTTTTTGACAACAAATGTTTATTACGAGTATTTCCTGATGATTTTACTACCAGCAAGACGAACAAAGTTAAAACGGCAACAGCATTGATATCCCATGACAAGAGAATTTCTGAATAATGCTTTTTAAATCTTTAAAGCTCTTCAGCTAAATCCCTTTTGTATATTATACATCTGATGAATCGTAGTTTGAAGCCCGATGATCGCTCCGCTCGCAACTTAAAAATGGAAAAGCTAAGAATTTTCCCCTTTGGACGAACAGCAACAAATCTTAGCTCATTCCTTTACGATAGTTCATAATAATAAAACAAGACTTTTTATACATAATTTACTAATGAACTAATACGATTCACGACAGTGTTGGTGTTTTTGAAATTATTTTCATTTGACGATAAAATTTCCCGAAGAGGTCCATAATTTTCAGTTCAACCAGACACTCGAATCCATTGACATATCAACCCTTTCTGTACCATTTTCATCCGAAATTCTGTACCAGAATAAATATACAGCGAAAACGGTATACGTACATACAATTTCTATAATTGCAACACCTACAGTGATGGAATTAAATACGATGAATCTAGTACAGTATGTTTCTCCCGATTATTCCTATCGATTCATTCATAAAACAACTTATGATTATTCCCTCACTACAATTTTGAAACTTGGGATCCACGCTTTCTCTCCACAGAGGATAGCTGTTCTATTACCACTGCCTCTCCAACGTATTGCAATGGGAAAAGGGGTGATCCGAAAATTAATATTAGGAGGAAGAAGAAGCCCGCCGATAGAGGGGAAAAGAGGAATGCTGTTATTACTCCCCACAGCAGACTGGTCGACGAGGTGATGAAAAAGACGTAGAATTCAGATGACCTCAACCGACAAAGTTCTTTAGTTTCCACAGTTTTCCACACAAGTCTTTTGTCTGCAACTGGATGTTTTGTCTGCAACGACAACCATTGCTGACTCGGGTAATTCTCATCGTCAACAAATCATTAAAAAACGGAGGGTGGGCAACTTGAAGCATCGATGGAAACTAATTGCTGTAAATTTTGAACCCATTCTGGAATACCGAAAATATCAACTAGGAAACCATGTTGAAAGAACTGTGCACTGATACGTCAAAAGAATTCGTTAGAAATTAACAATAACATAAAAAATGGTGAAATGACCAAAAACCTTTTTTTTAAATCCAGAATATGATTTTAGATAATTGTTTACCACCACATATTTTTATCCATAATTTTTTTTTTTTAAATAAAATAAATAAAAAGTGACTATTTAGGAAAAGTTGCCCTTAAGATAGTCGATTTGGACTATCCATTTTCAATGTATATCTCGATTATCGGCTTTTAGTTTATATACTTTCAAGATAACTCTACTGTCAGCAATAAATGGTATTGATTTATGGACACCTTCAAGATAATTCACCTAACTGTCCGCAATCGTCGATTTAAATAAGTCTCATTCCAGCTTACCATTTTTTTGCGGCAATATACAAACCTAACGCTTAACTGTTTATTTCACTGCTGCTGTCACTGCCCAATTTTTCGTCCCCAACCCATATTGCAACTTTTAGAAAAGCTCCCTAACATCCATCATATAACTCGAAATCTAAAAACTTTTTGGAACAAATAGTTACTAAGCCGGTAGTTTACCAGTGGGTTAAGAAGACACCGCGTAGAATAGTTAATTTTGTGTATGTATCCCTCCTCATGAATACAAGAATACATTAGAATATAATTATAGTATATAGGCAACACTTTCTCGAACTTCTTATCGGCGAGCTCAACTTGCCAAACTATCGGTCAGCTTTAGCTGTGCGAGTAACGGAAGTTTTACGTCTCTTCATCATTTTTTTTCATTTCACGTTTGTAGGGCCTCAGAAGCTATCATCATTCCAAGTATAATATGAAATTCATAATGGCTTATTTGGGGACGAGACCGCATAACTTCAGTTACCAACTTGTGGAAGAATTATTTGAAAGATATCTTAACCTTTGTGTAATAAGGTGCAGAGTTTCAGTACTTCTACTGTAGGGATGCCCAACTTGGGTTTATTTATTACCTATTACATTTACTGAAATTCAGTTGTTTAGAAACCCAGCAATAAAATTTTGCGAACTTCAAAATGTAGAAAGTTACCCTCATTTATTCAAGGGCAATCATCTTTCCATTTCACTCTTCTCCTTGAGTTTGACAATTGTAAACCACATTTCTTATTTTAATTAAATCTTAAAATAAGTTACAAGAGAATAAACCAAAAATCCCATAAACCACAAGCAATTTCCCCCAAATCAAGTCGAACATGAGCCGTTAGTAAGAAGCAGAAATAGAGAAATTGGGTTATCCAGAACAGAAAAAATAAAGTGGGGAGGGGAAGCGTTCAACATTTTCCAATAATTGATTCAATATTTTAGTAGCACATGTTCTTGAAGCGTACTTTATTCATTGGGCTACATGCCTAATTGATTCTAACGAGAGATATTGGATTTAAAAGATGAAAATATTAGAGCATATTTACAGCGATACTACCACCCGCCGCTCAGAAATGATAGCAGTTGGGATGAAATGGACAAAGAATACCTGGTTAACGTTTTTTTCTTAGCGATAGGATCGAAGAAAAGTTTTTTTAACACTCCAAAACTCAGTCAGAGTTGAACGTATGACACAAGAACATGTGACCATTGTATTAATGTGTATGTCACAACATACCGGTCTACATCCTCCCGGTAAGTAAGGTACAGAAGAATTCAGATTTTGTGGCAAGTTTAAACATTATAATGTCAGCTGGTCAAAAAAAGTTGATAATTTGAGAGAGACCATAACGAAATTCGCGAGATATCTCTTCATGAATCAGGACGATGTCGTTAATCCATCATTTCAAATTTTTTTTTTTAATTTCCCAAAGGCGGGAAAAATTTAAATACGGAACGTAAAAAGGGCGAAATATCAGAAAATACCTTAAAAAAATGATGGACCACTAGAAGAAATAAGTTTTGACAACCCATTCAATGCAATAAGTGCACTCAACTACTTAATTCTACTCCAGATATTATCGACCGATAAAGGATCAGAAGTCAGGAAAACAGTGTCAAGCCAATTAGAATTAAGTTAATGAGGGTAATCAATCGATTAAGTAGCAAATGTTTTGGAGATTAAGAGAGCATTAGGTAAAAGACATGTTTTTGGTAAAAGAAGCATTTGATCACTAACATCAAAATTACACTCATGTATTATGCAGGCACTTCTAATCAATTAAGCTGTATTTTGTAATAGTAATTTGGAAAGTGAATAAGAAACGAAATGAACTTAATGTTACATTAAGCTGCTATTAAAGTTAGTGTTCCAATAAGAACGGTTCACTCTGTTTTAACGAGTATGCAACACCATTATCGTCGAGTGTATTATTACTCCTCACGTCAAGTAGATAATACTGATCGGGCATTTTTATGTTCAACAAAATATTAACAATATGCTTGGACAACTTTCGTGCAAGTGATCAGAGGTGGTTTATTGAAAAGTCGTCAATTACATCTGTAACAAACTGTACTTACTGAGCTATTGTGTCTGAACTGGGAGGTTTAGGAGCGCCGGCACTGCCAACTGTGGAGTAGTTGCTAGCTCTTTCTTTCTGTTCTAGGTAACACCTAGAATAATCAACGTTCACAATAAGTTATGCTGTCATAAGCCCCGCAGTCCCGATTAACAGGCTATTTGTTACAAGAGAAACTCATTAAAAAGAGAAATACGTGCAACGGCATTGTCTGTGAATGAACTGATATTCAACTAAAAATATAATGAATTAAAATTTGAGTAATAAAAATCAATGTATAAAACAATTATCCTGTTAGTAATAATTTTACAGTAATTGAATTGTACGTGTGATTATGAGAAGTTGAATTCCAATTAAATCCCAAATCTATCTGTTTTTCTCTCTCTAGTTCGTCATCGTTCTTGTTATTTACATCGTAACTTCAAGAGCTCATTACTGATCGACATATTAAAATTTATTATTCAATCAGGGGGAGAGAACAGCCCACTAAAGAGTCCTTTAAATCCGATCAACCATTTGCTGGGAAGAACAATAATATACAATAATAAGTGTTGGGAAAGAAGAATTGTAGAGTGTGTAAGATCAGGTATAGGATTCCACCGATCTGGTATATTTTACCCTAAATTTGATCAGTGAAGGAAACAATACTAACTAAGTTTGCTAGTAACGAACTCTTCTTTTTATCAATCATTATCCTGTTTCTCCTTGTTTGGGGACACTTGCTCTTCTGAAATTGTCCATAAATAGCGTGGGGACATTAATTTATAACAGAAACTGCTAATTGAGACACAACTGATATTTGAGTACCAAGCACCTGTACCAGCATCCGTAAGAATACCAAGCAAATGTAGATATAATGATGTTGGTTTTAATGTGCGAATACTAGAGCTATGCGGCACACATTCGTGAACCGCAAAGACACTTTAACCAGGTATCTCGTTTATAATGAATCGAATTAAATGAAACAAGGTAAATTAAAATGATTGCCTGATCCATCTACATACAAATTAGTAACAAACACAATGGTTACAAAATTATACAACACAAGCAGAACAATGATCATGAACCACTTTTCAAACATTTTCACACGTCAGCATTCGGAAAACAAAATATGAAAATGAGGGAAACGCATACAGACACGAGCTCACCTGTAAAACTTGATGCCTTCGTAGAAAATGCCTGCAATGAAGACTAGTACCATTGAAAAGAGTAGGCCGCTAATTGTGCTGATTCTCCAGAAATCGAATAGGATGACTTCTTCCGTTCCGAAATGGAAATACATCTGAAGATCGTACATGTAAGAATAGGAGCAAATGCAATTTTTAGGGCACTAATGTTTTTAGGATTTAATGTTCACGCATGCGAACACCATCAATGAATAGATTTCGATAAATTTTAGGAATTTAAACTGTTTTGAGATGTGCGCTATTCCTGAAAGTCTTGGTGAAATCAAACGAATCATTCATGAAATGTTGGGGTTTCGGAGATTTCAAGTTTTCGATCAGGTTGGTGCTTTTCTAACGCGTTTTTACTTATTTAGGTACAAGGGAATAATTACTTCAATCTCATAGATTTCAGAGACAGTTACTTGCGTTTTACAATTCAGTGGCGAGGCGTGGTATTTTTGCTTGGTCATCGCCAGTGGCGGCGATTAGTAACCAGAAGTGTCAAAAATGGCAATCTAAGGTGTTTTTGACGTATGAAATTCACAAACCCCGCCTTATGGTTGAAAATCGCTTGCTACGGTAACCCTGTTGTTGTGACTCTGAACCGAAATTTCATGGAGGCCACCGAGAAATCACGAGAGCTCCTGAAGGTTGCCGGACTCGCTCGAAGTTGCGTGTTTGAGCACGAGTCTTAAAGCAATTTGATTGGTTGATGTTTTGGAAGGAATAATATAATCGGGCCCTATGCGGTGGGTGCGTGGGGGTATGAGATACGCAGAATGACAGCGCTTCCAAACAAGCGCTAATGTCGCCGATGAGGCGGTAATTGCGACAACTGCGATCATGAGCATTTCTTTTTTATATATTGGCATTTCTTTTTCTTTGTTTGTATATTTAACATAAGTATTAACTAATTCTTTAAATTTATTAAATCGTCTGGTCATCGCCGAATCCAGAGATGACCACAGGCTTCGCCACTGGTTTTCAGGTAACAGCGTGCATTTAAGAGGTCTGCATACAAGTCGTAAAATTGTAGGATACTCATGATATGATTGGTAAGTGGGATGTTATTAACACTAAATTCCTCACACAACGAACTTCCCTCACAATTCAGAAGAAAACTTATAAGAAAAAGTGTTGTTTTTAATGAAACAATATTCACTTGACGAGGTGATTAAGATTCAGATAAGAAACATTTTGATGACGTATGTAACAACCGTTTGGCAATTAATTTTGTCCTCATTTAATCCACCAATATCCGTTTTACACAGCTCACCTGGGGGCATGAACTGCATGATCCAAGTACGCGCTTGTTGGTTTAATGAACTTGTTCATGTTAACTTAAGTTGGTTCGTGCATTAATAACAATACCTATTTTAAAACGTAATTATCAAGATAGTGGTGCTTACAATTACAAAGGAAAATGTTATTACGTCCTCTCAAGAGAAACGAAAAAATACCTCGTGCTTTTGTGTAAATTGTATTGTTGAATATACAAAAAATCTTTCACGGTGCTTGCAATATGCATAAACTCACAACACGAGTGTAACAATATCCTTGAATCACGAAAATAGTTCCATGAACTATGAAGAGTCTGGTCAAATAGATGAATACGTAGGAATAATCTCAAACAATACGTATCAATCAAAAATCGTTTTTGTTTCGATGGTTCCAACACCGATTGTGTCAATATATGGTCATAGAGTCACCTTCGAACTACAATGATCTAAAAACGAAACGCTACGAATTGTTTCACCACAATGAACCATTCAGTAATTGCACAAGTGTTCAAATCAGTTTAGCGGAAGAAGGACTATTTTCAGGTGCAAACAATAATTGAAAAACAACCAACGTTCATGAGGATAGAACCAGTTCACAATAGATTAAATAAACCCCCTAGGGAAAATTCACACTGCATCATCTAACATACAGAGAAATTATGAGTTCCTAAAAGGAATTTGAATTGTCATGTGCAGTAGAGACCGATCTGAATGAGTTAACTATAATTTGGGCAGCTGCGGATCTTCCAGGGAGAGAAATTATGAGAGCGAAGTAACTACCTTCTCAACTCTCCATAGGGGCTAAAAGTCATGTAACCCACAGGAGACATCTGAATATTGTGATGGATATGGTTAGTTGGCCCTTCACGATTCTCGAATCCGTCGCCTTCAAGCGTCTGGGTAATCCTCTGAGCGTGGCGGACCATTATACCGCATTCAGCTCAATGGAAGGGGCAACTATAACATTCCATCACCTCACATGTTAGCATGATCGAAGTTACGACCACTGGCCCTCCTGGCCAGAGAGATTCATGAGAGACCAACATAGACGATACTTCCAACTATCAATGCACTTGGGACGAATTCGGACTATTTTATCTCGAGATATTGAAGCATGAGCCAACTCCTAAATTTAGAAGTTCGTAAATCTCGACAGATTTCAAGTAATGTGCAGTGCAACATCACTAAATCGTTTGAGACTTTTCCTTTCTTTTCTTCAATAGTCAGTTTCCATCCGTGAAATAGCTGCGCCGCTGATCTATCAAACCGTCTTCTTTCTGTCCCACAGATGAAGAAAAAAAATCTAATTATTTCAAACAATTGGTTCGGCACTCCAATCCACTTGTAGAGCTTAGTTCGCGGAGTGGAGAAATCCCCATAGTCCCGATCAACTATCAAACTAACTTAGTTTATGCCAAGGGATATTCTACATAAAAATGATTATGTTAAATGATGAAATAATAATAAATTTGCACTATTCTACAGAAGATAGGGGTTTATCGTCGAAGGTCCCAGCCATTTATCGACCGGTTTCACACGGATGGTAAGCTCAAGTAACCAAGTACTTAATTTTAAAGTACCAAGTAATTATTATTTACTGAAAGCAACTTATTTATCTTTTTTCATAAATTTCAGAGAAAAAATATTGAACGATTCAGGTAATCTTTCACTTCCGAGAACTACCAGCCAAATGATGAGTTTTTTTTTTGTAATTGAAATTTTAAAAAGATAATCAAGGAGTACCTACACTTAACATCTAGATAAAAACGATTGTGCTTTCAAGAAAAACAAACAACTACAGGACAAGGCAAACACATAGTTCACATCTGCATAGTAGACTTTAATCATCCCCAAAATGAATTATGGAGCGGTTCTAACTTATTTTCTAATGTAATACGGTCTTATTCAAAGAGAGAAAAGGCCTGAATTTACATCAACAAAATGGACCACCATGCGCTGCGGCTACTGATGTACAGGTTATCGGGATTATGGTGATTTCCTAAGAAAAGGTTGATCAGTGTTCTAGCTGAGGCCAAACCACAGACTTCAATCCAAGCGTCTTAAATAATCAAGCTGTGCCACTTCGACTGAGGGGGCAGATAGTTGGATTGACGGAACAGCTATTCTACTGATGAAAACCTGTAGTTTGAAGAAATAATGAAGAGAAGAAAACGAAAGCCACAACAATAATAAATCCCTCTAGCCTTAAAAAAAAGAAAAACTCACCATCATCATCATGTGATGTCCGCTGTGGTTGCCCATGCCTCCCATCGGTGCGGATCCCATATTCATGACCTTTGTGTCTTGGTCCATGTGGTGGTGGTGCTGATGCTGCGAGTGGTCCATTTGATCCATACTGAGTCAACACCTGCACAATCCAAATGTAAATAAAACTGATTGTAAACTTGTATTATTTTTTAACCCATTTAATCTTAATTTGTCATCTTTTATGTAATCTTTTAGTGTCATTGTTTAACATAGTGAGGAAGCGACAATGAAGAGCTTGTCGTTTCGTGCACGTGGAAGTGCCGCAACGTGGGTTTTGCTTAATCTCAACCAAAACTGATTGAAAGCCACAATCCCCCCTCCCACCCATCATATCCCAACTTCCAACGGATGATGCAACCGCAGTAATGTTGGATGAATCCACGATCATTCCTCCAATATCAATTCTTCGTCATATAACACCTTGAAACTTTATTTTAGGTTTTTGTAAAGTTGACGCTGCTCCTAGGACCCTGAATCGAATTCGTTTCCTCACGGGAAATTAGGATTTCATGAAGCTAGAAACATTTTTTGCAGAGGACGTTGGAGTGAAATCATGTTGTTGCAGAGATATTTTCATTCACCTGTCAAAAATGATCTCAATGCTCCTGCTTCCGCTGTAGACATTAGTGAAAAGACACATTTTGGAATTTAGGATATCGAAGTAGGTACATAACAGCTAAGCTAAGATTTTTGAGGGCTTGAAATCTTGTCCAAGTTTAATTTTTACAATTTTTAATGCAATATTCCAGGGAATGTGCAGGTTAGGCTATCCATGGCTCCGTATTGGTTCCATCGCTCACAAATCAACACATCACTCTTCGCAAGTGCAAACGTAAAATCCACTAAGCAGCCTTTTATCACTTTCTAGGTGACAGACAAATTTTGAATTGGGATCGTTTCATACCCACCAAAGAATGATTGCAGCGGCTTTGGAAGGTCAATAAAGGTAATCAATGTAGATCCCGTTTCTTGAAGGAGTTCATATCTGTGGGTGAGTTCGAATAGAACTAATAGATATTAAAATGCAAGTGCAAGCGAAACATTTTTCGTGCATAATTTTCTTGTTGCCTGTTTAATTGGTTTTGTTCCAATCTGGAGGATAGTAAGCAGAATGCTTTTTGCTCGTCACATACGAATTCCATCATGATTGGGCAGTGACGAATGCTGTTTCTTCAGATATGCAAGTGTCAGTAACCTTTAAGTAACAGATATTCTATTAAGCTTACATTTTAATAGGCAACATTAATTTACAGTGATTCCCGAACGTAAGAATCCACTATCTGGGTTTTTAAAGAATATTCAAAACGTTTCGGTGATCTGTACGTTCATGTTACGATTACGAGGGATCTATGTGCCACATCCAATGTGGCATACATTTTGAATAAGTTGCTCAAAAATCTCACTGCATTTCAGCACATTAAGAACATCTCGTAGTAGATTGTGGGGTGCTGGTAGGGCAAGATTGTAAAACTCATTGAAAGGAGGGTATTCAAATAGGGATACGAGGATCGGAACTATAGAACAGTCGAGATTGGATTTAAAGGACGACTGAATGAATTAAGGGCCGCAGGAACTTGATCCTCCGGGAGAAGAAGACCTACATTACATTCAGAGGGACTGTTTGGAAGTTATCCAATTCTGAACGAAACTATTGTGAAAGTGACTCAACGCCTGAGTGGTCGATAAGCGGGGGATGGGAGATCGAACCTGGGAACTGGGGGAGTGTTTTCTCATACTTGATTGTTTGGCAACACTTCGAAAGAAGCAAATGATCACCCACGCAACGGTTTAAAAAATATATAAATTTTGCTGAATATACAAACTTTTGGGGTGTAGATAAATGCTCTTCCCATTTCAATAACCCATCTTCGTTTGAACCAGAAAGGTTCATTATTGAAAGTAATGAACCAACAAAATTGTAACACTAGTTTGGTGAATGTTCACAACTAATGATAACCCTCAAAAGTTTTACTTTAGGTTCATCGTCTTCTTTCGTTTTCTCACCTACATTGGCACTTTGATGCATAGCATTAGCAAACTGAATTAACCCTTTCGCAATTAGAATTAAACTTTTAAACTTTTCGCAAACTGAATTAAACCTTTCGCAAATACAAGTGAACCTTTCATTAAATTAATTTTCTGCACTTAACATGATCAGAGGAGTCGAGTCCCCAAAACAATACCTTGTCACTTTGAGCGACAGCGATTCAAATATAGCATTAGCAAACTGAATTAAACCTTTAGCAAACTAAATTAAACTTTTAGCTATTAGAATTAACCCTTTCGCAATTAGAATTAAACCTTTCGCAAATACAGATGTGGAGGTAAAGTTTAATTCTAATTGCGAAAGGGTTAATTCAGTTTGCGAAAGGTTTAATTCTAATTGCGAAAAGGTTAATTCAGTTTGCTAAAAGTTTAATTCAGTTTGCTAAAGGTTTAATTCAGTTTGCTAATGCTATAACCTTCAGATATTGCACCTAAAAAAATCTGCGACGATTATATAAAAATTACTAGATATTGCAAAACAATATACATGTGTGTATGACTAAAATTACGCTTGTTTCCGAGGCACCTAAAATTCCTAGTGAAACCCGATTAAAAGTCGTTGAAAATAAATAATTTATTATTACAATTATTGTAATGGCTCATAACTCGAATAATGTTAGTACCTGAGTACATGTTGGAAAGTCGACTACCTAGAACTTGACACTTTAACGTCAATATCATCGGTAACTGATAACCTCAATGAATTCGGTGAAAGACCTGAATCATACATAACCCCTCACATTATTCCTAACATTTGCATACCTAAATTGAACATGGGCGCTTCCGAAATCAAAATGTCGTTAACCAACGCAGCACTACGCTCTGACCTATCAATGCTAATTTTGCCTTTGCTTTACTATGGGCCTCCTCCTGCTCGAAACTTTTGCAGAATCAATAAGCGATATATTATCTTTAGATTTTGATTGACTCTATTGAAATTAACAATCTCTATTACCAATCCTCGAAGAAGACTGGTGTTTTGAGTTGAAAAATTGCAATCCGGTTTTTTCTTGCCTGCAGAATCCGATTTTCGGATAAAAGATTGGCGAACGAGTCCGTAACACAGTGACACATTTCCACGTAGTGTCATATATATGGACGAATCACGGACAAAAAATCCCCGGACAAGAAATCCTCGCGTTTAGCCCACCCCGGACAAAATATCCCCGCGTGAAAAATTACAGAAATATCCTATCGTCTAGTTTGCTGGTCTGGATGCTCGCTACGCTCGCATTTCAAAAACAAAAAAAATATCCAATATCAATCCTTTTAGTAAAGTATAGATCAGTTGGAAAAATGGATGCGTTACCTATTCTGTGATTCAACCATAGTTTTCCGAAGTTGGAGATTTTTTGTCCGCCCTTGGGGATTTTTTGTCCGCCCTAGGGGATTTTTTGACCGGAGATTTTTGGTCCGATTACCATATGGACAGTGGGCAGAGGTCTTACGCTTCACGGGCTCTTGGGCGACCAGGTTTTGTACAAGCTCTACCGAAGAATTCTTCTAGCTAGTTCTTTCTTCATCGTCGAAAAAAGAAATGGTAACGGTCAGACCATGAGACTCAGTTCATCAGTAAACAAGGAATAATGTTTCGGCGTAAATTGAAAGCTTTCGAACGAGTGGTCAACGATTTTTGTGGGATTAAAATTGATGGAGTTGATATTCACGCACGGTTGTACGGGTTGTACTTGAAAAATATTACAAAGTAGTGGTTTAACGGTATCGCATCAAGTTTTTTAGATGGTGACTTAGTACACGTGAAATTACTTTTGAAGAAAGGACAGATTAGTGAGGTGCATGTGGTTGGTGCATGCGAGCCAGTTTCTCAAGGTCAGGTCCTACGCTAATAATATGAAGGCGCAAGTCTTCTGTTTTCTCAATTTCAAAGACAATTTTTTGTGTGATAAGGTCTGTAAGTTCTGTGATAAGGTCTGCGCTGAACCCCTGCTCGAAGAAGGAAGGCGACCAAACACTTTTGACGAGGCCCTAAATTGGGGTGAGCAATGTTAGCTTGAAGACGAAATTCGGTGAGCGTGCATCATCATGAGAGCTAGCTTTGAGAGCTTCATTCGTTAAGTTACTTACAAGTTTATTCAGTTCTTCCTAAGCTATTCGTCATGTTAAAGTAATACAATCTAAATTCAAGGATGGCATTGAATTTTTCGAAATTATTTGCGTGACATTTATGAAATTGATAGGTTCCCTGAAGAGATAAAAGTACTAACATACATAGTCCTGCTAATTGTATTTTTATTCTTCTACAAAGCCGGACTGCCTGCAATGCTAAAATCGGCATGAATAAGAGTATCGAAATTATTTCTAAACCTGTTGAGGTAAATAAATTCTGATTTCACTATCGTTTTCTGCATTACAAATACATATTTTTGAAGGGGGAAAACAAGGAAATAGAGGAAACTTTCTGAAAAGGAAAAATAGAGGACACTTTTGAAAAGAGATTTACAATTCATAAAAATAAGTATTTAATCAGCTGTAATATTCATTCAATTAAGATAATACAAGGAGACCACCGGTACAGGACATATCAAACAGTAGACTGGATGGGCTGTATGGGGGAGAAGAGCGATTCTCCTAAGCGTTCGTTCTTCGCAGAACTTGTGTAAGCAAAACACAGTCTTTGAACTTCACACTGGAGATCTAATTTCCAGGAGGGAGTATGAAGTCCTTGGAAGCCCTCGATACCTCTGCACCGGCCCCAAGGGGACGTTATCGCCCCCGTTGAGAATCGCTGATATACTGGCCCGCCGCACAGACGCACAATCGGACTGCGACCTACTACAGTTTTGGCGTTATAACAAGGAGGTGATGGAATGGACTAGTAGCCCCTTCCAAGGGCTGAAGCGATATTCTCCTTCATAAATCCTTCATTTGTAAGGAAGGAATAGCATCTAGAAGATATTTCCAATCTTGTATAAAGGGGCATTGCGAGGAAAAGGTGGTTCAGTACTATCAATATTAGAATAAGAGTGGTTCATAACCGTGCACCGTTGCCATACAATATTGAGGAGATAGAATGGACAAGTTGCGTAGTAGTTTCAACAAACGGGAAGGGGAAATTATCCATATCAATCACATCTTGACACGGAATTACCAGGGGGAAAGAACGCAACCAAAATGCATCAGGCAACTTCAAGACGCAAAAACAAGTGGAAATTTTAATTTCGGAGGGGTTCGTCACGAGTAAAAGCTTCCCTTCTTTTGGTAGTGAGAGAGCAACAAATTGAAATCATTTTACCAATATCCCTCTTTTAAACTTAGTCTACCTACCTTTAACTGCAAACTCAACCATTCAACTTCTTTCTGGATTAACTAATTTTGATGATCCTAGGACAAACACCCAATTCACGTCTTACAACAGATGCGGTAAAGAAACTGAAGGAATGCCCAGTCCAGCGAAGGGGCATCTGGCTAGTTGTCTCTAAAACCAAATAATACGGACTCCAAAGCTTGGAAGGTTGCTATAACGAGATAAAGGGCAAGGGTACACATCAGTATTCCACCCGCGAGAACATCCTCAGCACAGCCAACTCGAGTTGTACCTCCTATCATAGCCCCAAGGGGCTAAAAGTCTAAAACTTAACTACGATAGTCAGCAAAGTGAGTGAATACAGGGGATTTTTAGCTCCATAGAAAAGTTGGCGAAGGTTGGTTAAATGATGAAGACAAACGACCGATACGCCAGTGTGAAGTCAATGAACGAAGAACATCCAGACGGGGAACTTATCGCATCAACTTTGCCCTGTCCTTCATAAACATGAAGCATCATTACTATAACAGTAGAGTTCGACAAATAATTGGTTAGTCAACGACCAATCCAATTTACCCAATCATCAATTTGAACGAAATCTTGTATAATTCCAAACCATCAACCTTTCCGATTAAGGAACTTACCAAAATATATAACAAATAACTGAATTAACAAAACCACAATAGAATACTATTATAAACTTCAATACAAAATGATCACTTTCAGAAGGAATCTACAAGAAAATTAAGGATCTCTGAAATATATTTGAAATAAGGTACTTGAAGGACCAATAAATGTACGGGATAACGGAAGTGGAATTCATAACATCCACGGTTGTTCTCTCCCTTCTGAGAGAACAACTCATTTGAAAGATTTGTTTTGTAGGCGGAGTTCAACGACAATGTTATTTATGTGTTGTAGGATATTTTTGACTTGTGGATTCTACTGGCAATTAAATAGCTACACACAGGACCAATACATTTGCGGACCAACGAAAGTCAAGTTTAAACCATCCACGGATTATCGCTGTGTGAGAACAACCCGATTCGCCTATTAGTTTTGAACGAGGAGTTAAAAGACGGATTTATCTATGTGACAGGATTTTTAAGAATACTGAGGACGAAATAAACCGCAAATTGAAATTTTCACTTCCCACAATACTTCTGTTGTGTTTCTGTTCCTTCAAATATTTAGCTACTTGAAAAGCAGATACTGATCTATAAATTCAATAACAACAGAGAGTCCTGAGTTGAATCAGTTTTGTAGGGACAATTGCCGTTATCTCGGGGAGATACGCATAACCATCTTATCTCCAACTCCGAAGCATGGAGTTCTCACGCTTGTGAAAAAGAGAGCTAAGCGCATCCAAACACGTTAGGTCAGCTCTGCAACCGCGATAAGACAGTTCCGTAATGTGCCTGAAAATGAATAGATATATCTACAAATCAGTGAACACACTATGGCCAGTATATCACATTACTCGCTTATTATGTATTCCACTTGCTAACAAAAGGTGACGGAATGGACCATTGGCTCTACCAACGGTTCAGGCGATAAGCATAAAACTTACAGAAGATATCCCTGAAGTTAAACCGATGAACATAAAACATATCTTTCACAACTTTAATGGGAGCTATTAGGCTACTCTATTACAAGATTTGGTCAAAGGAAAACTGCAAGCGATACGATTCTGAGGGCCAGTAGGTCCATCGCTGCGAGTAGGACCGGACGGCGAGTCAGTTTCAAGACAGTTCCACCATCAAATTTTTAATGAACGATTAACCGACCCGCGGGTTAATGAAGGTGCTGATAAATGTAGAGCTTCTGTTGTTTCTTACGATTAAAGAGGACATTTTTGTACGTTATTTGTTACGCAAGGCATCCAAAAAGTTCATCCTGTTTTTAAAAAATCCAAAAATCCTTCAAAATATTTTTCAAAAAAAAAATTTTTATTCGAGTAATAACTCAAATACTATTTTTCTAGGTAGCTGCCTTTATTTTGTACATATTTTTGTAACATGTTAATAATTTTTTCAATCTGGTGTTATACCAATGAGCCGTCAAATTAAGCTAACAGTTTTCCGCTTCCTGTTTGAGGTGCACCTCTACAGGAGACCGTTAGGCCCCTAAATGGCTCTGCTTTTGATTGATACCTCTCTGGAGGAACAACCAGTACCGCAAGTCGTTGTAGTGAGGTTTCCAACCCAGAAGAAATGCCGAGAGCTGAATCGTTGGTCGAGAGTCCCTTTGGTTTGGACGTAATTGGTCATCCTCTATATTCCTCCGATCTTGACCCAGGTGATTTTCACTTCTTTTCTCGACTCAAAGAGGATCTAGGGGGCTCTCGGTTCGCTTTAGAGGTAGACCTCAAATAGGAAGTGGAAAGATAAACACAGAGTTTGTAGAAGAAAAGTAGTGTATTTCCACGAAAATTGAAAGAATTATCGATTTTGACGATGGATCATCATCAGTAACAGAACAATAGCCGAATGCACATTCGAGAAAACAGTGATTGTAAACTGAGAGGTGAAAGGAAGCTTCAATCTCATTGGTCAAGGGGACAAGAGGAACGACCAATCATGTCCTTTCCGTAAAAGTGAAAAATTAAAGAAATAGAAAAGTGAAAAGGCATTCCAGAAATGAACCTATTAAAGGGAGAATGTATCTAGGAATATCCTCATTCAAACATTTACCAGCTTTATCGCTTTTATTTGTTTCAAAATTTTCTAGGACATTCAGAACATCTCCTTTTGAAGTGAACGAATTATACAAATTTTAATTCTTTTAATCAAAATTGAAATTGAGATTGGAAGTGAAATGCTGGTTGTTCTGTTTGGTGGCGGTCTGGTACAACAGGGGATCAAAAAACTGTCAACATGCTTTAAAAAAAAAGTACGCAATAATAACTATTGTAAATGGAAAAATATTATTTTTGTAGGTAACTTACTTTTGGGATGCCCCTCTTATTTTAAACCCTCCAATAGGATATTGTATGATCCATTCTGAGCAATTTTGTATTTAATTATATTTTAGGAGCCGTTAGCAGGCAATTATTTGATTAAGTATTAAATTCACACGGCTAGGATAACATTGAACTGCCCGTTCAATAAGACCTTCTGTGTGGTTGGGATATTTTCCAAGGCCCTTCAGGGTGGTACAGATCACGAGTAATTCTTGTTAAGGTGTGTAAATAACGGCCGTTCAATTAATTAATCTCAGGATTGATTCATGGAATACGACTATACTCCGGGAGCGGGTTGGGGACACTAAATCGGCGAATCAAGCAAGGTTCCCGGAATCGATGGTTATTTCTCAAAGAGGTAAGTACTTATTCGTTCTTGCCAACATGACTGTCTCTACTGTCATGTGATTCAGGTAATTGAAGTCCCCGATCTACCAAGAAGAGTATACCGATGCGCACACATCAAAGGTGCTCCATTAAACTAATTAACGGATGGTCAATGTTTACATACATTTACATTCACAACGGCCTGACAGGCTAAGAAAAGATTGAGTAATTGGGCCTCCAACAAATTATGGATTTGGACATAATCAAGAATTTAGATTCATGAGTCAGAGAAATGAATGTGTCTGCCTATCCGTAACTTTTGAAGAAAAACCCCTGGCTAGAGATAAACCAATTTAATTTTAGATGTTGTATTCATATACTCAGAAGAAAGAGCTGCACTAAATTGATAAATGTAGTAGAATTTTCTATACCCAGGAATATCGTTCCCTATTCGTTAGAAAGCAGTGAATTTTTTACACATCAAACCATATTTCATCCTCACAACTACTTTATCTTTCCATATAATTCTTGTAATAACTGCTGCCACGTAAACAAATTAAATTCCCCAAATAAATTCATTTCAGTTTCCATTTCTATATGTTCCAAGTTAACTAACTTTAGGGCTTAAACAGTACTAACTGGTGGTGCAAGGACTATTTTTTCTCCATTAATGTCAATGCGGGTTTTGTTTTTAAAAAACTCCAACTAAGAGTGTCCAGACATCCGATACATTTTGAGAGGCTTTAGTGGAATAAAAGGTGATAAACACAGATTTTTGTGGTTTTACTTATACGTGAACAGAACGATACAAAAAGTAATTCGCACCTTTGAGTAATATGCAGCTTTCGAATGTTTGCAACATTAGATAGGCAAAATTTGCATTAAAATGCACTCCTTTCCC
The DNA here is from genome assembly GCA_031894815.1 of Creontiades dilutus. NCBI lineage: Eukaryota > Metazoa > Arthropoda > Insecta > Hemiptera > Miridae > Creontiades > Creontiades dilutus. The sequence continues at coordinate 974,494 of JAVIWC010000643.1, forward strand.
AAATACCTCACAACAAAACATGTACCTAGATAATTTTTATTCAGAAATCGTCAACTATTCTATAGCATAAAACTAGAGGATTTTCATATTGAGATAACTACGTTTGTGGTAGAACAATGTCCACAACAGAAAAATCAAAGGCGATCACTTTTGGTTTATTATTCAATAATAAACTATTGTAATCGCTCTTGAAAAAGAAGTTCTAAAAATCCCTGAAAATTTCATGGTTTACGTTTCAAAGGGTGTAGAATCCGAATCTGCAATAAACATTTTTCCGTACGCCCGCCGGACGTCGTACGCCGTACGCACGATTTCTCCCAAACGGCTGCAGCAAAAGATCTGAAATTTTCAGGAAAAATCCATGTTGGTTCGACAACGCCCCGATTCTTGAGCCAGCTCTCTCACTTAATTTAAAGTGCCCTTTAAGGGTTGTCAAAGTTTTGTAAAATCCCTAAAAACCTCAAAAAAAAAGTCGAAGCGGCCTAAATTTGTACTCTTTTTGAAGAACACTCCACGAGGAATCGAATGAGCCCCTCCTCAGGTCCGTCGGTCAAACCATTCGCCGATCTATGGCCCGATTTATGGGGCCAACATTCGCGTTATTTTGGTTTATTATTTTTTTGTTTTGATATCAGTAACCTAGTGACGTAGTGTACGTGGATACTGGAGTGAATTCCTAAAAGGCTTTGTAGCCGATACACGGGTTGAAGCATTCTGATATGCATGAAACGCTGCAAATTCTTTCACTGGGGTTTATTATTCAATTGGCTTGCGTTCATGATTTAAATTTCTACTACGCTTTGGAGTGTCCGTGTTTCACAAGTGATAGAGCGATTATTGAATTTCAGGAGGCACACAAATATGATCAACTGATCAATCCAAATAGGTATTTTGGTAGAGAACAGATTTACGTGCTCTATGCATATCTCCTGAAATTCAATAACCGCTCCATCACTTGTGAAACACGGACACTCCAAAGCCTAGTAGAAATTTAAATCATCAACGCAAGCCAACTGAATAATGAACCCCAGTGAAAGAATTTGCAGCGTTTTCACACTGACACTCCATACGTACATAATATACCCAGAGTTATTGCGTCCATACTACATAATGAATGATTGGTCACGTTCAGTCGTTCAGCGCAATAACATTCACCTTGAATTCGCGGATGGAACCATAAAACTGCAGCGTGTAGTAAATCTCGGTTGTTGTCTTTTCCGTAGCGTAGAAGATGTTACTGGGGCGTGTCGAAATGGGATTAAACAGATCTCAACTGCCGGAAGTAAACCTCAAGCTGTTTTCCAGTGAAGACGTTTCATTCGCATTTCCGTCGAATAAAAGGATTTAATGTTCAGGACATGAATCAACTATGCACAAGATCACCGTTGCGCTTCCAGAATTTACTATCATTTGTCTAGTCGGGGGTTATGATTCAGATGGTTGTGAACTGCACGAGAAAAGAATGAATTGATGTTGAACGAGTAACTACGGAATATGTGCCAGTCCTCTTCTGCCAGACTAAGAAAGACCACCGCACGATATAAATCTGCGAAAAACTTAAAGGCCTCCTACATTTATGAGAAGGAATTTGAAATAGTCAACCAGATATGTAAACAGTTTCTAGACGTGGTGTCAGCGGAAACAACGATCAATTGCACAAACTTGACTATTTGGTTCCAATATCTACGACCAGTTCGAATTCCGTCTACAATGACTATTAAAATATTTCTTCGCTCTCAGCGAAAAGTTTGAAATTTGAGAAGCGGTTGGAAAATCAACAAAATCGTCAAATAACAACAGAAGTTCAGTGTAAACATTTAGTGTAATGATTCAAGTCCCCAAGACTGTGAGACATTTTCTCAGCAGGGGTTCAGGGATGAAAAATTGCTGCCATCATCACAGCAAAACATTTTAAAATGGATGGCATTAAAAGGAGTCCTTTAAAAAAATAAAATAAATAAAAATAGTGCGTAGCACTGTACTTAACCCTTCATGATGCACCGTGTCTTCCGGATACCTTACCTTCAATCTCATTCCCCTCGAATGAAATTGAAAATTATTTTAAAAAATTGGTTCTTGGTCAACTCAAAGAAACCCAATTGGTATGACGAACTAACTCACAACAGTTTTAATAGTTTTCTTTCTGGTTTCTAAGCGGATTGCTAGAGAACAGGAACTAAGATGTCTATATTCCTGTTTCGGTCCCAAACTGTTATCTACGTTTGAACGTCACAAAATGATTTTCTTGAAATGTTGGTGTTTTAGCTTGGCTAGGTATATCATATTTGGGGTGAACTACAAGATACCTTGAGTTTGGGGTGTCTCAAAAAGGTATCCTACAAGATACATATAAAATTGAATTTTCTCATTCAACCTCATTTTAAAAAGTGTAGATCAAAACAAAAGAAAAAAATGTGAAAAAAATTGAATTTTACCAAGATTTTTGGGTTTTGGGATGTTAAGGGTTAAAGAACCTACCGGCTACTTGTCCTACTAAACTAGACAAACGATCTTGGTAGGCTGAAGAAGAAAACAGTAGGAGAGGAGTGAGAACGAACGATCTATTTATTCTGATCAAAATTGTGCATTTGATAAACGTTAACTTCAGTACGATATTCAAGTTTAGAGCCTTCCAATTACCTATTCGAGATTGCGTTTACGAACGGTATGGGGATATTTTCATGCAACGGGTTTGTTATAAAGAGACGATGAATCAACTAGAACGATAATGGAGAAGACCAAAATCAGGGGGAAAGCTATCCAACCATGGCGAGGACTAGCTCACTCTAGTAACAATTTCACCAAGAACAATCAACTCAAATGAGTTAGTACGCGCCTATGCCCTTGAAGTACATTATTACTTTATAATTTTAAATTATTCAATTTCAACCGATCGATGTCTTATCGGGTCTTTTGAAAATGTTAATGAATGAGAACCATCATGGAGTGAGGTACACACTGAGTGTCGTAGATGTCAGGAGTTCTTTCTTCGCCTGCGGCCGAACAATTAGTGAACGTTTAATCATCAAATGTTTTAACATAGGTGACGCAGTAATCCGAGTCAATATCCCCACTAACCAATGTTTGACAAAAATTACCATAATGTTTAACCTAATTTATAAAAAAAGAAAAACTTACAACTGAGACAAATATTTAAATTTGATTCGTACGAAAGTATAACTTTACGATAAATGCTTTAAAACGCTGCAAATTCTTTCACTGGGGTTTATTATTCAATTGGCTTGCATTCATGATTTGAATTTATACTAAGCTTTAAAGTGTGCGTGTTTCACAGGTGATAGAGTGATATTGAATTTCAGGAGGATCAAATATGATCAACAAGTAGGTATCTTGGTTGAGATTTACGTGCTCTATGCATATCTCCTGTATTAAATAATAAATAACAATTAAATAATAAACCCCAGTGAAAGAATTTGCAGCATTTTTTATGGTTATCAGATGCTTCAACCCGTGTATCGGCTACAAAGCCTTTTAGGAGTTCACTCCAGTATCCACATTACTACATTAGTACGTCACTAGGTTACTGATATAACACACAAACAATAATAAACCAAAATAACGCGAATGTTGGCACCATAAATCGGGCCATAGATCGGAATGGTTTGACCTACGGACCTGGGGAGGGGCTCATTCGATTCCTCGTGGAGTGTTCTTCAAAAAGAGTACAAATTTAGGCCGCCTTGACTTTTTTTTGAGGTTTTTAGGGATTTTACAGAACTTTGACAACCCTTAAAGGGCACTTTAAGTTAAGTGAGAGAGCTGGCTCAAGAAGTGGGGTGTCGGTCCAACATGGATTTTTCCTGAAAATTTCAGCTTTTTTCCTTCAGCCGTTTGGGAGAAATCGTGAGTACGGCGTACGGACGGAAAATTTGTTATTGCAGATTGGGATTCTACACCCTTTGAAACGTAAACCACGAAATTTTCAGGGGGGTTAAGAATTTTTTTTTTTTTTTTTTCAAGGTTCATTATTGAATAATAAACCAAAATTGAACGGCTGGTGAACGATATATTGGGGTAGAAAAATGACGTTTTTACGGTAGTCAGCCAAAATCCTGAAGATTTCATAAATATGATGTGAGGTCCACATACAATAAATAGTGGAGCCCAATCGTTAGATATCTACCAGCGACGTTCCACTCCCATTATAGGAGGAGCTTTTAAGATTTTATCTAGGTATCTGAATTCAGACCAACAAACTCAAAAACAGATAAGATGTACGTAATGATGAACTTGAATGTGACAAAAACACATGATAAATTCTTCGTTTTTTCTTCCTGAGCCGGAATTCGCCACGCCCATCGGATAGAACATTTTTGTGGCTGCTGGGACACGACCGATGCCAGGGTTTCTCTTGCGAAAACGAGGCAAGGGAGAGGAGAAAGGTAAGTGTGGCGAAACCTGCCTTCTGGGAGCTATACGAGTAACATTATGAGCTCGTGGATGGTTCCATGAAATTTTCCAGGTCGACCGCGTAATGAAGCCTTGGAAGGAGAAACGCCTTCTATTCAATGTGTAATAACAATACTTGAACAGGTAATAAACTCCTTCGTACACCGTTGCCTCTTGGTTAATAAAAGGTCCTTTTGAAGTAAGAGACGTCATCCTGATGTTTACGATTTGGGTTAGGTGAGGTAACAATGTCTCATTTTCATTGTCAGGGAGACAATTCAGCATTTTTACACAATTTTCAGCAATCTATCTAATGATATTTTTACGCCTAGTTATGATTTTCAATAACAAACTTTGAAATCGACCAGGAAAACACACTTTCAACCCCCCCCCGAACGGGTAAAAATTGCCGTATAACCTGGCGCGATCGAATCGGCTAAAACGATCCCAATGACATTATCCTTTCAAGAATTCGAGTTCATCATAAACTTTGTTGCACATACTGGGACTGGGGAAGCGCAGGTAGGTACCTTATTGAATGTTCAGCATTTTAATTTTCAGTTGGTCTGTTCGATGTTTGATTATATACTGTAATTATATACAATTACATTCTGCTGCACCATTTTAGTTAATCAGATTTTCAGTTTTGTGGAGTATAAAGGTGATAGTTAAGTATATGCCCCGTATAATTTCATTCATTTCCATTCGATAGGAGCATGCACCTATGTAATTGTACATCATTTAAGAAATAGTTCATGATATGAGAAAGTTTTGAAATATTCAAGTGTATTTCAAATCTTACGTAATCGGACAATGGTGCTGAAATTTCACATGGTGTTTTTTGGCACACCTCGAGTTCAGTTATTAAGTATGGAGGCTGAGATCACAGGCACAGATCAGGCTGAGAGATAGCTGGTAGTCAGTGCCTAGATCATACGTCTCAGGACCGGTGTTTGAACTTGTTTTCTAAAGCCACTTGCAGATGACGATTAGAATCATTCGTTTCCGCATATTCAACGTAGTCCAACACCCACCCACGATTTCCTTTCAACTAATGATCACCAATGTAGTACGTCGTTTTTTCTGTACGAGAAAGTTTTTGAAATACTAAAATGTATTTAAAATGTTACGTAATCGGACAATGGTGCTGAAATTTCACATGGTGTTTTTTGGCACGCCTATAGTTCACTTATTAAGTATGGAGCCTGAGATCACAGACACAGATCAGCTGAGAGATAGCTGGTAGTCAGGTTAAAAACATCTCAGGTGAATAACAACAATGAGCAAGCGTATAAAAACAATACGGTGTTTGAAAAAAAAGCCACTTGCAGATGACGATTAGAATCATTCGTTTCCGCATATTCAACGTAGTCCAACACCCACCCACGATTTCCTTTCAACTAATGATCCCAATGTAGTCACGTCCGTTTTTTCTGTCGTTTTAAAGTGCACATTTGATTGGAATATTTTCAGCAATTCAGCTCGGATTTTATTGAGATTAAAGCCCTCCCAGGTTAAAAAGCTACGCAGGAAAAAAAGAAATAGGTGAATAACGGGTGGGTTCTGGGGGGTGAATTCCACCCGTCCAGCGTCCAACCACCCCCTGGACGAAAAACGGATATATATACTCTGATACTTTCATCTTTATATATACGATCCTTATGCAATACTTTGGTCTTTGGGTGAAGCCTTGGATATGGGAAACCGTTTCGTCACAGTTATTCTCAAATTACGAAACGTGCAATGATGACTCCCCGTACACCGAGTCCACATTGTCGACTGGCTTCGACATTGTTCGTCTCAATCGAATGATCACGACAAAAACTATCGAAATACATACCAAACACATCACCACATCTTCTCGGATCAGTAGTAAAAACTATGCACCATATTCTGAGGGTTTTTAGGTGTTTAGTGAAGAAGGAACCAAGAGGCACCTACACAAAAGCAAGTCTAGCCAAAATAGAGATTCACTTCGTTCTTCAACAATTGAACTCAAAATATCGAGGAAAAATGCAGAGGTCACTTCGAAATCCCCCTTTGTCATGGTTTCCTGGGTTGTGTTGAACAGGGACTTCGTAGCTTGATGTGAACCATCAATCCAGCTACTTCAAAGGTACACACAGATTTTCCGACCGACGTATTAGTATGTTACACATAAAATTTGCTGCAGAGGGAAACGAGCCAGCACCAAGAAAACCGTGATAGAACCATAAAAACTACTACATGATCGAGAAGAGGATGTCAGCGTTGAAATGAAAACCTGAGGCAAAGCATTACACCACTTTCCCTATCCAATGACTTGATAAAAGCGTCATTACTTTTTTTGCCATAGCATTTGTCAAGGCATTATTCGAGGACTCTCCTTAGCTACAACTCAGTTGAGAAGAACAAGCTAAATCATTCGTTTTGCCTGTATTTTTATTTCAAGTCGTTAAATTTCAGTTGGAAATTACAGTTTGTTGTTTTCACGTTATCTCGGGCACATAATGAACAGTGATCACGATAATTACCCATAAGTTTGCATAATGACGAACTAAGAATATCAAATAACTTGGTACAAAACTAGCATTGCTAATTATGTTGGAAGTTTGCCCGTTCAACATTAATCATTACTGCTGATATTACAACCTTCTACTTAACATAATAGGCTAATTATGACTGAGATGCACAAACGTATTTCCAATTAATATTCCATGTGAAAGTACGGAAAATGTAGAAATATCAAAAGGTCGTGTGGTCCGATTATGGACAGGCCATAAGAAAGTCAACTTATGTACAAGATTACAGGAGCACGGGACACAATCAACCCGGTAATTAATACAAAGTAAACGTGACGGTAAGTGGAAAGGAAGTTGGTATCGATTTCATCCAAACTCGACGACCAACCAGCCGGATAAGGCTCAGAACACTTAGCCTGTCAAAGCCTTGAGGTTTAATCACTGTCATAGAACGAACGGAAGACAACTCCTATTTCCGTCAACAACCTCGGTAAGTATAGTTCATGTTAAGAATAAAGAGTGAAAGAACATGTAAACCCAAAATTTAAACATTCTGAGGCAAATCAATTTCTACTCATCTTGAAAAGCAAAACACCCAATTTCGAAAGGGTTTAAACATTTTTATTCTCGGTCGATTATTCAATGTAATAAACCAAAAATTCACGTTTATGTTTACACTAATATTGATCCGACGCCAATGAATTTTTTAAGGAACCTCATAACAGCAATCAAAAACTTCAATTGAAGTTGGACCATAATCTTAAGAAAGTTTTAGACATGTAAATGAATTACTACAATCTGACAGGCAGACGCGGAACTATTATGTATATCAGTACGCGAATGTTACGCAAAAGTGAGTGAACATTTTGAGTTTGGAGACGAAAATTCTTCCGATATTTCGAACGAACACAAAGCTACCCTACCTTAGGTACTGAGGAAGAAATTATGGTATCTTTTTGTAACATAACTCACATGAATGATCTATCACGATTTAATGATATAAACTATTGAAATCACGTATTAGGATTAGTGTTGGGAATTTCTAAGTATTAAGAAGTTATTACTTGATAATACAGTATTGTATCAGAGGAGATTAATAAACTGGGCACATCAATGCTTAGTGGGGTACCCTTCTGCTTGCACGTGTTCTACTCTTACCGCAAGCTTGAGATGGGAATGTAATCCCAATTCAACAGTTATGGAATGGGGTAGGAACCCCAGGCTGTGACGGTACAGTTTGTAGGAACGAATTCCAACTATTGTCTTTCACAGCGACATTATTCAAATGATTAGAACTGAATGTTGCGATTTGGGAACACATTCACATCAATTACATGCGTGTAAAGAGCGGTTTGTAGTTAGGTAAGCCTCACAAATTAGTGGTCTTCGCTTTGGTTTCCAAAACGTCGGCCAGGTTGGGTGTGGCCCATAGCTTCCACGTCTAGGTACCATGACTGCATAACCAGGCTCTCACACGAGTCCCCTCCCCCTAAAATCGTCAAAATGGGAGTAAACAAACAAATTTTTTTTGAGTCTTCACTTTCTTTTCAAGGATCTCAAATATCATATTTGCGCACTCCGCCCATATGCGCAACTATGCGCAATTGACACCAACTTTCTTATTTTAAATGAGAACCCCAATGTTTTATTGCAGATTCGGATTCTACCCAAGATTTCATGAAAATTTGACTCGTCAACCCATTTTTTTGTTTTGCGCGTAACCGATTCAGCGAGCACGCTAAGTTGCGCAACCCCAAAATTGTCAAATAGTAGATGATGGTGAACTGTAAAGTGTGGCACATGAATTTTCATTGATTTTTAACCCTGATTCACGTGATGCTATCCGTTTCTTATTTAGGCGCCTGTTTTCAGATTGTTACAGGGATTAATTTTCGAGGTCTGGTTGAAAAATGTAAAAATAGGATATTGAAACCTTCTTCAGTGATCAACTGAAAAATCATCTTAACCTGAGAGCCAAAAGCCGGCATAAATGATGACTTTTCACGCGAAATAAACAAATTTTGGTCATTATTCAACGAAAATTGAGACGAATTAAGATTTTAGGAGGGGGGGGGGGGGAACTCGTGGGACACCCTGTATAATTAACATGTTAAATTTAAAGAATTTAGAAGATTCTCTAAAAAACACGTCAGACCCCTTCTTGTCTGAGAGTAATTTTTATTCAAAAGAAAACTTTTCCGCCTCAATCAATTGATTAAGCTACTCTTCGTCTGAGATTAAGCTACTCGTAAACGCGTGAACTCACGGTGGAATGATTCGATTCAGTGAAACTGAATTAGGATGAGAACAAAAAATGACATAGCAGGATGCGAACAAAAAATTACACTTTTATTTCGGAGTCTATTGAAATATTAATTTTTTGAATTTCCTAAAGCATTGATGACGAATGATTGTACTAAAAACGGGTTTCTTTATAAGTTAAGAAGCGACGGAAAGCCGCGTAAGAAATTAATTTAATAACTTTTGAGGGTTTCGTAGTTTTGACTAGTATTACCGATTTGAGGGATTTTAGTTTGGTATTAATATTGAACCTGTTCATCGGATCTGAAGAACGCAGTTATAAAGATAAAACCTTTTGCCTAGATGAATCTGATGTAGGGGAACGAGAGGTAATACCGTGCACTTAACTTTGGAACCATACAGTTAAGGGACAGAACGTCATAAAAATTTTTTTCTTGCACGAATTGCTCTAGAATTTATTCTATTTTCGATATCTGAGCGTTTCTTTTACATAGAAAGATTTTTAAAGGAAAAACAGCCGTGAACGTTAATAAAGTGCTTTGGGCGGCACTTCCCACACTGTAGGGTAATGCCGCCCGCACTTGTGGGGTTCCCCTCTCAACCGTCATTCAACATTTTTTCCAAAGTTAGAAGGTTAAATGTATTTATAACAATAAAAACCATGAAAACAGTCAATAAACTATAGTTAAAATGAACGACGACTTAGAAATAGGTAAACTACAGTCTTGTATATAGACCTTTTTTGAACCCACACTAATACTTAGCTTTTCTTTCTTGACAAAATTATAAAATAGCCTTGCAAACATCACATAGTCCGTGATCAGGTCGTCCCATGGAACACATGTAGTGGCTGCTGTGATTGCAGAGCTCGCAATTCCACTTTGGCGAATTATTATCGGCTTCTTGGCAAATAGTACACAAGCTGTCCACAAAAGACGAAGTCAAGAATTCTTCAACATCTTCGTCTGTGTCTCCAACAAGGTCTCCCTCAGAGATATCTCCTCAGTCATCACTGTCACTGCTCTCACTTCTGGTTCTCTTGCGCTTCTTTTTCTTTTTTTGAGGTCTTTCAATTTTTTTCATGATTTCCATCTTTCTTCTTCTTCTTCTGAGCCCCATCTCTGCTACTAGTAGTGAGTTGATCAAAATCCAGCTGAATTTGGCGCTTTGTTGGTTATTTGTTGTTCTTTTCCATCTTTTTTTGACGTTTCAGAAATGCACGGCATTCCCCCGATAAGATGGTCGGCATTACCCCAATTTTTACGTTTTTCGTAATTCATTCACGCTGACTTCATTTACAATGAAAACTTAAATTTGGTTAGTGCTTCAGACAGATGATGAAATTCTTCGTGTATACATGAAAACTAATCTAAAAAAGAGTTGAAAATGGGACTTACATTGCTTATTTTCGATGAACAAGAAGTAACATCAAACGATTCGGAAAAATACTCACTGCACTCACGTCAAGAAGGCTAACTTTGCAGGTAGGGTAACGCTAGAACCTAGTTGGCGGGACATTTCTCTAGGATCGGCGCTCATTCCTACGTTTCTGGTGTCGATTCAAACATCCGAAACAGCCATGGGTGGCATTACCCGATGCACGGTATTACCCTTCACTCCCCTACTCGTTTTTCTTTAAGGTGTGACTTTTCTTTTTCTTAGAGAATTGATCTAAGGAAAAGGTGAAAATGAACAAGAGAGTAGTTTCAAGAGATTAATAACCACAAGCCAGGTAGAGTAATGAGCTGAGAAATTATACAGACGATCTCTCTGCTTCTCACTTGAGTGTGGGAGACTGGGTTTCCCCCATGTCAAAGAACTAGTCCGTCAGGGAAAAGTTATTATGGCTTCTGATTTCTCGTAAAATAAAATGGTTATTATAAATTTATAATAAACAGTTTAATTAACAAATAACGTTTCGGGGTATCTACTCATAAACAGATCCTACAGAAAAGGAGGAACTCACGAAAGTAAATTAAGTTAATAGTTTCGAGAATAGTGTGCTATCAGTTGAACGGGAAATACGACTCTTTCAAGGATATCTTTTTGTTAGCATCATTATCAGTCCTTCATTGTGATAAATATACTAACAACCGCAACGAGAGCATGGAAACCATGAGGCTAAGTGAACGAGATTGCAACTAACATTGGCTGGAGCCTAGGATCAGACCAAAGCACAAGTTACGAGGAAATGACTTATCTACATCTATGAAGGTTTTGTTGAATAACATAGATATGGGTATCAACATTTGTGAAAGCTGCTAATCGTAGTTTTCTCCAATAATTACTGGGAGATTGCATGAGCCGGCCTTCAGAGGATGATGCCCTTTCTACTCCGGTTCTACGAACCACGTTAATCAGCGAAATACAAATGAAAGGACCAAAATAGTTTTAGCTGTAGTTTAGAATCGCGGCCCTTCCAGTGTCCCCGCACAATGCCGCTAATGACCCTGCAATGAATATGGATATTTCCTCTTCCCATTCTTTTGAAATTGCTAAGCCTGAAGCTTTTTACCTTCAAGGGTATCCTCGGGGTGTTGCAGGCATTTAGCCTCAGCCCTTTGAAGGGAGTCAAATAAACTAGTGTAGTGCATCACCTTGTTGTTATATGTCAGAGTGGTAACGAACCACTCACCCTCAAAAAGTGAATGTCCTGAGCCCCCCAGCCCCCAAATGTGCAATACGTTTTAAATATTAGCCTTCGAGATTTGGAAGTTACCCCCACTGCGAGCTTTCCCATACGACTTTTCGGAAGTCCCGTCAAGTAATGAATATGGATAGCTCCCTTCGCGTTTCTTGAAACTACTGAACTTAGCATACAAGCCTTTTTAGCTTCAGGAATATCCTCTGGATATCGAAGGATATCACCGTAGCCCTGGGAAGGAACATCTACTCCATTCCTCCTCTAAGAAATTCACCTTAATTTATCATGGTAAAGATTATATTTTCAAAACGTCGGGGAATGTCATAAGTAACAACCATAGAAAGGAAATGTTGATTTTAAAATTGAATTGGGAGGATTGATTTCGTCACTAGATTAAATGAGGATCGAAAACAAAAATCACAAATATTGGCTTTTGTTAGGGCAGCGTCGACAAAATTTATCAACTAACCTATTTCACTGAAAGGTTTGGTAGAATGCCTATTATGTATTTTCCACAAGGGGAACCAAACTGTTCGACGGATTTCATCAGTGCTTCCAACGAACTCCGAAATATTTCACAACCCGTATCCGCTGTCAGTTGCGGACTCGTGGAGTCCGCGTTCAATGTGCGGAGGCCTGTATTAATAAATAATCTAATCAGAGAGACTAATTTCGACCGAATACCAGTCCAGTTCTTACGGAAATTCCAACATCAAGTGCCGGTCATTAGGTAGACCATTTTGCCTTCGAGAGCGTGTAGTCGGCCTGTTATGCAACAAAAATCCACCTTTCCCTCAGCCAGGGGATATCAATCATTCACCACTCTCAATCCAACAAGTGGGAAGAGGGTAGACCCGTGTTCTCTGGAGCTCTCTACTCTGACAACTCAGGTGTTTCCCACTGAATGAGATGGGCCGGAGGAAGGGAAAGCAATTGATCAAATGAAGCTCTGACAGATCTACCCATAGATCTTCCCAATATTTATACAAATTCGAATTTCAAAACAGCAGCGACTTAATAAAACTAGGCATGCGTTCACTAACCATGGACAATGTGTTGGGTTTTTTTCCTAAAACCTGAAAGCAGCACCTTTGAGTGCAAATTTTCAACATAAAACTCTAAACTGTTCGAACCAAAACGGATAAAAAACAAATAAATATCCCCCTCCTTTTTATTCCGACTGATGAAGGATGAGGATTGTGATAGCTTGCGTTCATGATTTGGATCTTATCGAGAACTTCGATTATTGAATTTTAGGAGTGATATTTTCCATTAGATAATTAACACTAATTACGACGTATGACTTAGAAAATTCATATTTCATAATATTATGTAATGTTGAATTCTGGCTAATGAAGCCTTGCTCTTCAAAAGGCCTTGCTTATCAATTTATTGTTCCTCGCCCCAACAACCGGAATAGGAGCTGTATTATTCCACCCGATACCAGATGAGTTGGATCGACCAATCATGTATGCCTCAAGGATATTATGTGCCTCAGAAAAGTATCATCTATCAATAGATAATAGATCATCAAGAATAATTTTGGTTTATTATTCAATAATAAACCATTGTTATCGCTCTTGGAAAAACAAATTTTAACCCCCCTGAAAATTTCATGGTTTACGTTTCAAAGGGTGTAGAATCCGAATCTGCAATACAAATTTTTCCGTTCTCGTTACCGAATACGCCGTACGGATAAATTGGATCACGATTTCTCCCAAGGAAATGGCTGAAGTATTATTTTCAAAAATAGCTGAAATTTTGAAAAAATCCATCTTAAAAAATCGATTTTTTAAACAGAGACGCCCCAACTTGAGCCAGCTCTCTCACTTAATTTAAAGTGCCCTTTAAGGGTTGTCAAAGTTTTGTAAAATCCCTAAAAAAAAAAAAAAAAAAAACGCTGCAAATTCTTTAACTGGGTTTATTATTCAACTGGCTTGCGTTCATGATTTGAATTTCTACTAAGCTTTGGAGTGTGCGTGTTTCAAAGGTGATAGAATGATTATTGAATTTCAGGAGGATCACAAATATGATCAACTGTACAATCCAAATAGGTATTTTGGTTGAGAACAGATTTACGTGCCCTATGCATATCTCCTGAAACTTTTCGACCACTCGATTGAATAATACAGGAAATGAAAATACAGTAGCGGATACACTTTCCAGACTACCCCCAATATGACAACAAGGAGTTGTCAGAGTACGAAAACTTGGGTAAGCCCCACGGTTGCTGCTTCATGTGATATATTCGACGGTGACTACTAGGGAGCTTGAAAACCTTATTGCAACTGTGCCATCAGATGTCCATCGTCTGGAGTATCTGGGTAAATACCATAAAAACTATGGTTTGGGAAAACACCCACGGTAGAATATTTCCGCACATTCGGAACAAAAGCATAAATATTTGAAAAACCTAGAAAGGGAAAGCTACAGCCACTACCAAGCGAAGTCACATTAATTGGATACAGCACAGAGTCAAAAGCCTACAGGATTTAGTGCCTCAAGAGGACAACAAGTTTGTGAGTTGTGATGTTCGTTTTGTAGGAGAAAAGTTAGGATTCTATCAGTATAATATACTTAGTGTAGTATGTTATATTATGACAATGATTTTTCATTGTTGGGAGGAGAATGGAAAGACTAACCCAACTTTGGGAGAAGTGGGTGGCTAGATCGAAGGAACAGTAATTCAAGGGGAATATGTTGAGAAATCGGTTCATCAACTTGAACCTTATGACGACAGTGAACAAAACATTTTTTCAGTTCATGAGAGGAGACGGGGACGAGCAAAAATCGAGAAAACTGGCCGGAGGAGGCGACCTCGGACAATGTATTCAATGGTACCCATTGAGAGAGAAGAAAAGAAAACAGGAGTCACGTGCACCGCAGAAATTTTAGTAAGGAAAGCGTTGGCAAGTACTGCGTTAGACAAATGGCGAGTGGCCATCCGGAAAGAATTTAAATCACTGTTAGGGGGAAAAAAACTTGGAGATTGGTCGGAAGTTGGAGAAAGAAACCACTGATAAAAATATGGTTAGATGTAGGCTTATACTAACAGTTCCAAGTGTCTTGCAATCGGGATAAATCGATGTTCATGCAACTCCACGATATGGGTTTCTATTTGATACACAGAAATTTAGCCAAAATGTAACATATTACCGAATGTAAACCGACATCTCTCCAAAACAGATGAAATAATGTTCATCAAATTAGAGTTCCATCTTCAGGCAGACACAACTGTGACACTGAAATCCTCTCGTTCTCAAAGAAATCGTTACAAGAAAATGCAACTTGCTGGAACGCGGTATCTCATAACACGAGAAGGACATAACCATCACGAGTAGCGGACTTAGCTCGTCAAGGCCACGAGCCTCGAATGAAAGACGCAAAAGTTTAGCCTGGCCGCCAGGCAACCCGAATCACCGACTACTGGGCACTGGATTCGACCATTTAGGTTTAGAAATTATTGTACATGGGATGCAGTAATCAACAAATGACTTTCGGATGATGGGAGGATTTTCCCAAGAAACGGGAAATTCACACAGATAATTCATCTGAAAAAAGTGGAAACTTCCTTCAACAGGATTCCCAAAATCAACTTACAAGAACATGTAAAAAGTACGTGTGAATAGCTGGACCATGCAGTTAAAACACATATAAATCTGATACCAGGCGTCAACTAGGAGCTTCATCAACGAGTATTCAACGACCGTGAAATGCATGTTTTCCTGTCGGTACTTGTGTAAATTGCTGCTTTTTAACATCTATTTTAATGATCCCCGAGACCTTCAGATTTCATTTAGAAAATTGTGGATTCTCCATGAAACGCAATGATCGGAGGATACATTGGCAAGCAAACCAACTGAAAGAAGTTAACGATGCCAAAATTAGGAGGAACATCTCGGATGTTTTAAAGGAGACATTAATTTTCTTTCATTTTTTGTTGGAAAAAAATGATCTACCTTTCGCAAATGTAGCCTCGGAAACAAAAAATATCAACTCGAGTACAGTTATTACATACAAAGCGGTTAATGAAAGCAAGAATCTGATGGTCGCAGTTGACTACAGTGTCATCAAAGGCAAATTGAAAATGAAGGACAGATGAAAAGAAAATCGGTTTACGAGCTTTTCCGAGAATACATTCAAAGGATGGAGGGAACAACGTCACACAGTCAAGAACATCTCGAGATGGTCTTGGTAGCATTTTATTCAAGTAGTAGGTCAAGCAGAGCTTAGCGCGAACGTGACGATCGTTAAAAACATATTGGAGGGTAATGCATAACGTGGGTACACATATGTGTACGTGCTACATATGGCGAGCTACGTATGCTAAATACGTAGCAGTAAACATGGCTTATCGATTCACAATAATCAGATAAATTAAAATCAGATGAAAATAATGAAGATGTAACGACTTAACACTATTATCCGCTGTATTCACACCATACCGTAATTAACCTTGAGAGCTCGGAAATATTTTTCAAAACTCTTGATAGAACAAAAAAAGAAGAAAACAATTCTGATGTACAAGCTGAAAGAGCAACGCTTGAATGGATTGACTATTACCCAATCCATTCTCTTTCCCGAGAGAAAATACATCATCTCTGAGGTTTTCCTGGGATACTATTGGGCTAAAATCAGGTAAAAAAGTCTGCCAAGCAGGATGTGGCACAGAGTTTCCTCATCTACGTAACGTACACAGAAGTATGAAATGTTTTAGATAAGCTCGAAAGATGCAGAATTTAAACGATTCACGGGACATGTTCCGGCATACACCAACGCCTTCAAATGGTCAACGGTTAGCGCTATGGTGCTAATTCCATAGCGGATAAAACGATGATACGATCGTGTTGAAATTGATTAGCGCGATTGAACCTCTAGAACCTGAGCAAATGACGCTAGGTGGATTTCACGATCGCGCATTCATTTATACTAATGATACTACTGCGTTGAAATTGATATGAAACTATCTTCCCCAACCATACTGGGAAATTCAACACCATTGGACCCCCGAAACCTAGATTTATGGTTTGGTGGATTCAAAGTGCGCGCATCCGCCGACAGATGTATTAATTTATGAGAAATGAAAGTCATCGGGCACCATTCACAACATAAACTGCATATTACCAGGAAATTTCATCAAAACTAGATGAAAACAGTGGAAATTAAGTTCGTTAAAAACACCTGCGGGCTCATGGATAAAAACGAAGACAGACAAACAGGCACGAAACGAAAGTTGTTCAGAATGGTCTAAAACGCAAAATACGGGAGGAAATTTTGATTTTGAAATTAAGTATGATTTAGTGACGTGGTTTTTATAGTTCTGAACTTCCATCTCAATAAAGTGATAACAAACCAATAATTTTCTCTTGATCGATTATGAAGGTTCATTGTTGTAAATAAGAAAACAGAATAGAAAATATCGATAAAAACGGTTGAAAATAGCGAAGATATAACAATTATAACTTTTGCCCCCTCCATTCACCCCCTTCCAATATGCGAATTGAAAGTTCTGAACTATGTTTAAATAACCTTTAATGATTATTTATAATTATTGATTAATTAATTTGAAAAAAAGTGTTTGATTGGACACAAAAAAAAGAAATGAGCTTGAGCGACCGTTGAAAGGATTGGCTATTTAAACCCTCCATTCGCCCCTCGTTTCAGCAAAAACCTGGGTTTGTTCCACAACTAGGCTCAAACTGGGATCGAGCGAAATAAGAATCACGAAAATCGTTCGAGAATTGCAGGCTGAGTGACGTCGAAAAAATGTGTCACGCATTAGACACATTCTTTTTACGGATTTGTATTCAGCTATTTTATTTTTCACATTTGGGTTGTCCCAAACCCCACAGGTAGAATGCAAAAATGCATCCCTCTATTGAAGAAGACCTTTCGTAGGATGATCATAGTCTACGTAGAGTTGGAAGTAGTACTTACGTAAATATTGGTGAAACAATCAGGTTTTACAAGATGGAATGTCTATTTTCAATATCAGAAAAGCTTAGATGGTTTGTTTTAAGTACGTTATTCCATGGGAATGTAACATGGGTTGCGAAATGAACACTCCATATTGTGAAATGTCTTTCCTTTACACCTGGACGGCAATCAGCGGGCATCGCCGATTCAACTGTGATGGAATTCGTACGCAATTACCTGAAGAACATCCTCAATTTACCTCAATTCTGAGTGAGGGCCATTAGTTGGTGAGAAATGAATGTTTCTATAACAGGGGCAACATAGTTTACACCACTAGTGAATGTTTCATTTGAATGTTACAACGTTGATTTCATTGAAGCCTCCGGCGTTATTCAAACTAGTCAGGCTACCTTATTGAGACAATTTAGTCGTCCGAGGGGATGAGGCATTGATAAAACGCAACTGATTTTTTCAACGCGCGCCAACGAGCGGGGGAGGGGAACGAAGAACCTTGGATTCAATTGTTTCAGGACCTGAAGGGAATGGCCTGCTGGTACTGTTGGTCCGAAATTATAGGCATATAATATTGTTATTTGAAACAATATACTGATATTGTGTTTTTGATTTTGCTTCTGAGTAGAGATTTCTTTGTTTTCATTTTTGGAAAAACGCAAGAAATTCTTTCGAATCAAAATTTATTATTCGCATTTTTCGTTATTCCTTAGCTTTGGAGGAGATATACATGGAGCACGTGAATCTGTTCTCGACCAAAATACCTATTTGGATTGATCAGTTGATCATATTAAATATGATTTTATGACACAAATTTCGTGTGCCTCCTGAAATTCAATAATCGCCCTATCCTGTGAAACACGCAGACTCCAAAGCTTAGTAGAAATTCAAATCATGAACGCAAGCCGATTGAATAATAAAAACCAGAGAAAGAATTCGCAGCGTTTTTTTATTGAACCTCAATACCCCCCCACAATAAAAACATCTAGAATTTATCAAGTCCTTTGGCACTCGTATTGCGTTAAAACTTCCCCAAGTCCTTATTTAAACGATGTAGCCAAAGGTAGACAGATATAGAGGGGGCACACAAATATCATCAACTGATCAATCCAAATAGGTGTTTTGGTCGAGAACAGATTCACTTTAAATTGTAATAGGGAGTTGGCTCAAGAATTGGGGCGTCGTCGGACCAAGATGGATTTTTCCTGAAAATTTCAGATTTTTTCCTCCAGCCATTTTGGAGATATTGTGCGTACGGTGTACGGACGGAAAATTTTTTATTGCAGATTCGGATTCTACACCCTTTGAAACGTAAACCATGAAATTTTCATCATTGGTTAATTTTTTTTTTCCAGAGCGATTACAATGGTTTATTATTGAATAATAAACCAAAAGTACAAGAAATTCTTCAAATCAACATTTATACCCGCATATTTCGTTATAATAAATGTATTTCGTAATATATATTACATATTATGTAAACGATTCTGAACAGCTTTGTCTCATGTCTGTCTGTGTGGATGTCCGTGAGTCCGACTCAAATCCTTGTAACAATTTTCCTTTCCACAGTTCCTATCGATTTCGATGAAATTATCAGGAGGGGGGCAATTACTCGCAAATCCTTAATCCGCTCTGCGCTTGCTCAAACGTAATATCCTTCACATATATTTGTCTCAGGCCTAATCGTCCGCTCAAGCTAAAGTATGGAGTGTAGTCAGAATTATGGTTCGATTACAACATTTGAGTTTCCTCACGATCGCATCATTGGTAACTGCTGGTTTGCAATTGTAAAATCCTTGTAACAAGAATCACTTCTGCAGTTTTTCGCCCTATGCAAAACTCGTTCTGATGGTCCCCTACCAGTAACATATCTATGGAAATTTCTGGGACCGCTAAGGTTGTAGATTGTAAGGTTGTAGGTTGTACTCAATGAACTGCATCGCTCCCACTTTACAAATGTAAAACGGCGGCCATCAAACACAATTTTCTCATTCCAGTAGTAACTAGATTTTTCTCAATCTTGATGGATAGTACAAAAAAGGTAATAGCCCCACATGATTTCCACCATATCATTGTGATTCACGAGATTTCGGAGTTCGATCATAACTTACAATCCCCAAAAAACACAAGAAACCGATGGAATGTTTCAATATTATTACAACATTTCAAAGATCTGCATCTCCATGTTATGAGTGCGATGAAGCTATGCGCCACATCCAACTTGGTAGTTTATTTTTCAATAATTTAAAAAATATGAATGCAGCACTATTAGGACTTTATTTGTTTCCTTAGTACCCAGGCAAAACTATTTGTATTAATACATGGAAAAACTAGGGACAATGCACTGTGGATGCTCAGAAGCATTGTAGACACAGCTGGAGGATTGGTGAGAACTGCCGGAGGAAGAAGACTTTTAATAAGTATTGTTGAAAATGATATCATCGCTAACTGTCGGATTGTGGACTGTTCTATCAGCCCATAACATGGTGAGCTTTGTCGTTAGAACGTTTCTGTCGAGAGAAAAAGCTATACCTGAAAGTATATTTATCAATACCTATATTCTGGGCAAGAAGGATATTTGTGTCGAAAAATATCCTTCTCATTTCCTTTAATACTAAATTTTGAATTTTTACCGACTCGAAAACAGAAAAAAAGTCACCTTGGATCTGTCTATCGTAAAACGTGGAATACGTAGGATGCATAAAATTACAGCATTTTGGTTCAGGAGGAAGCCGTAAAGATCTATGAAAGAGTTGGAGGACAGCCAGTACTTTTTATTCGGAGGATGAGGAGAGCGAAATGTCAGAGTTACGTTTTCGATGAGTGACGGACGATTTTCTTGGGATAAGTTGGGTGTTCGTGGAAAGTATTCTACTTTTTTCCTACATTTTCAGTAAAGATTTAATGCAGTTGCTACAGGCTAAAGCAAGTTTCATTTTAAACATAAAAAAGGCTTGTATTCATGCGAAGTTGTTAGCGTGGTTCAATCAGCTGTAATACTAGAAACTGTCGATAACCTTTGATGGAACTTTTCGTCGGGGCTGCATGGAGCGAGATTGGATTAATCCAAGAGAGAGAAGAACTGGGCTTTTGTAAGGCTCAACCTCACGACCAATTAACCTAACGTTTTTTTAGGAACTGGGGAGATTGTTAGGGTTTTTCATATCCATGGTATATCTTTCAGCGGTCGCAAACATGAGGATTGTTTACTGGAATTCGGTAACGGTATCCAATGAATATTATTAGCATGAGTCGTGGATATACGATTCCAATGAATCTTCATTTACTGGGGCCGCAGAGAATATAATATATTCTCTGTGGTTCCAGGAAATTGAAATATGCGATATATGATAATATATTGTTGCAGTGCCTGAAAAGGTTTAAAAAATGAATAAATGAAAAACTGCCAAGTTAGGTGTGACCCTCTCTTCGAATTGCTAATATGCGTGTAACCGTATGCATGTGCACCATTGAAATGTTTTAAATAATCTTGAAAAATACTCAATCTTAAAAGATGTTGGCATTGTTAAAAAGATTCACGATTTATTTACGAATAACGTTGACACGTTCCCACGGACCCCAAAACCTTCAAGTGGGAGTATAGCTCGTTTTTTTAAACGTATTCTATAATGATACGATCGTGTAGAAATTCATGAGAGATGAACCGTCTTCCCCCAACTACCCTAAAAATGTGAGCAATACCGGAGATTAGAAAGAGCGAAAATTTATTCTTGATGGATATGGCGATATATTGGTTTGGAAAAAAAAAAAATTAAAAAAGTTGGACATGTTAAAAGAATTTTACACTGGCGCCGGGCTAGCAGGTACTAGTAATTATCTTGATGTGAGACCAAAATACAGTTCTCTCCCGACTACCCTCCAAATTTGACGAGGAACAAATAAGTTAGTCCAGGCGGATTTTACGTTTAAGGATGCGCAGTTTGAAGGATCAATTTTTGAGCAATTAATTTCATGAGGACTATCTACAGCTTAACCCGCTCATTTCCTGAAAACTCCACCCAAATTGAATGCAGATGCAGTAATGAAGCTTGTTACAAGACTTTGCGGACAGTTGATAGACACACAAACCTAGACAGACAGATAAGAAACAAAAGTTGTTACAAATGATCTAAAATGCAAAATGAGAATAGAAATTTTGATTTTGGAGATGAAAAATGGACAATTTTCCAGCCGAAAGTGAAAACAAAGCTGCTAGGTAGACTCGGAAGCTATTATATCACTAGATATACTTCGCACTTTATATTTCAAGGATTTCTTTCGGAAGATTCTAAAAGCATCTTTTTTCATCATTTTTTAAAATAGAATAAAGCCGGTAATGGCATCACTCTAAAGGACATTTAAACTAAGCTGGCCTGGCCTAGTGCGGTTGAATTGGTTGCAAATGGGATTAAATAAAGTGAAAAAGCTCCGAATTAAAAACCGTAACTCAGAATGCGACACCATTGGGGCCCGGTCCGGATTGATTGAAGTGAATATTTGTTCGTGACACACTTAACTCTTTGCTGCCTAAAAGAAAAATTACACAAAGGTACATTATTTCTGTAATAAGTAGTCGTGAATCATTGGGCTGTAAGTGATTTATTATTAAAGGGAAAAGGGGTACATCATTATCAATGTGTAAGTACAAAGATTTAGGCATTCAACGGAAGAAAACAAGAAAAACGGCTGTCAAGTTGGGAATGAAAAATAATTTGCTGGTGTAGGTAACACGAATGTATAGATTATCGAGATATTTTAAACGAACTAGTTATAAAGATTCACGGGAAATGTTCTCACAAACTCAAATTCAAATCATGAACCCAAGCCAATTGAATAATAAACCCCAGTGAAAGAATTTGCAGCGTTTTTTGTCGTTATCAGAATACTTCAACCCGTGTATCGGCTATAAACCCTTTTAGGAGTTCATTCCAGTATCCACGTTCACTACATCACTAGGTTACTGCAATCAAAACAAAAACAATAATAAACCAAAATAACTCAAATGTTGGCACAATAAATCGGGCCATACATCGGGAAAGGTTTGACCTAAGGACCTGGGGAGGGGCTCATTCGATTCCTCACGGAAAGTTCTTCAAAAACAGTCCAAATTTAGGGCGCCTTGACTTTTTTTGGGGTTTTCAGGGATTTAACAAAACTTTGACAACCCTTAAAAGGCACTTTAAATTAATTGAGAGTGCTGGCTAAAGAATTGGGGCGTTGTCGGACCAATATTGATTTTTCCTGAAAATTTCAGATTTTTTGCTCCAGCCGTTTGGGAGAAATCGTGCGTACGGCGGACGGACGGAAAAATTGTTATTGCAGATTTGGATTCTACACCATTTGAAACGTAACCCATGAAATTTTCAGGGCGGTTAAAATTTTTTTCAAGAGCCAAACTTTTTCCAAAAAGTGTTTCAAACAGCCATGACGGCTTTTGTAGTAGCCACAACAATGAACTTTAAAATCGCCACGACAATGAGAAATCAACATTAACTTTCTGCAATTGAAGTCTAATGAACACTTATAGAAATTTAAACTTGCATTAAATAGAGTTTTTACATCTCTATCCCAAAATGAATGCTAAACAAATCAATGATTGATTGATCAATAAGAGTGATTCTCGAACCCATAGCAATGAGAAGTATGAACTTACATACCTGTTTTAGAAACGGCATTGTGTTTCCTCAAAGGGTAATGTTACCAACGCTCAAAAAACTTTGAATTGCAAAAAAATGCCCTCATTTGAGAGAGCTACGACGGTTTCCTTCATACCTATGACAATGGGACAGAAGGTTTGGGACAAACTTTGATCACTTGATTTATACTGACTATCTAAAAGTTAGTCCCACTAGTTAGCGCACCACAACAACCGCGTATCCAGCAACTATTTCTAAAAAAATACCAGTTAAAATATTTCCCGGTAAAACGTACTTTGAGCGGATAAAATTTCAGATTAAGTTCAAATTCTGACTCACGGACAGACCATGACAATGAGATTAGAGGTACATTTCGATCAATTACCGGCATGTACAATGAAGAGTAGCCGAACTTTATGACAGCTATGAGTAGGCCTATGGATTATTTATTATTAATTATTGTTTATACAATATAATATCCGTACAATAAGGATTATTTATTATTAATTATTGTTCATACAATAGTTTGGGCCTAATGGAATATGCAGATGGGTTTTGGGTAGCTGGGGTAAGAGTATTTTATCACTTCTGATCCAGAATATAAAATTCCCGACCGATATATTCCATGCCGCATTGAAACCGACATGGAACTGAGTGATGTCTACATGCACTCGTATATTTGTACATATTTTGCAAACCATACGAAAACGAATTGAGATGTTGAAATATTCGTATAATAAAGAGAAACAATACAGAAGGTTTATATTTCATTTTATTGCCCCAGTTATTCTTTCAGTTCTAATCATCAGTGAGCACGTACTTTGAACCGAAATCGACTAGCGAGGCATACAACTTAAGCTCGCTTTTGTATGCAGATAGTCTACGTGTTTGTACAAGAGTTTGAAAATATTAGTGAATATTATTCATTTATACTACGAACCGACACAACACGAGGGAAATTCTCCGACAAGGAATAATACTGCTGTCAGGTGAGAATAACGAGCTTCGTGGCGAAACTAATCAGAACGTTCAAAACCCATTCAACTGCCTCACTAATGAAAACTAAATAATTACCAAACGTGACCTCTGTCTTGGAAACCTATAAACCAAAAAAAAAAAAAAAAAAAAAAAAAAAAATTTTTTTGTGGTTCTAGAAGTTGTTGATAATTATATATCGCGGTTGGAGGTCGCGGACGGCAGACTTAGAAGGAAAGTTTGGTAACTATATAAACCGTGGTTAGCACAACTATTTACAACTTGTCAGGGACTATCCTCAAGAGAAAGGTATAACAGGGAACCATTTTGACAAATTATAAAGTGAAACTTTGTAACTTACCAACAACTATGAGAGTTCAAGCTGAACACTTATGTAGTAATGTATGCTAAGAACGTATAGATGAAAACCCCTCAGCAATACAGAAAGAAGCAGAAATACCAGACCAATAATAGGGACCAATGTAAGTCATAGAGTGACGTTGAGTGTAAAGTACATTCCTAAGTGTGGCATTGTTATTACCATACTAAGCAAGTATAACATTTACAAGCGCATTGAGCTAGTGTTTGAGATAACTCAAATATTTAGGATCTCAATTAATGTAATAATGACTTAACTGTAGCGCAAGAATTGGGAAAGAAATAGTGGGGTAATGTAGTCAGATTAGTCAAATTACCTACAACAGCTGATGATTACCACATTCAAGGGCATAGATGAGAGTCGAAATATTGAGGAACGGATAGATAGTTCCTTGTTTGACAGCGAATCTTTGAGCAGGGTCAAGTGTTGGGTTTGCTGTTGCCTTGTTGCGGATTCAAGATTAAGTAAGTACTCCTTTGGTAAGTGCTTAACCATCGAGGTTTGAACTTCTATTCTCAGAATGTAGAAAACTTAGCTTTCTGAACTAGCACCCTCTCGAGAGTAAGTTCGGTTATTTCCCTTTTTTCATTTGGATTCTCTTGTGCATAGGTGAAAGCTGCATTTCAGATAACCCTATAGTTGGCTGCTTTTAAATCAAATCAGTTCTGTGGAAACACGGGAATGGAATGAGACGGAGTTTCTCACTGGCCCTTAACATCAAGAAAAGTGGGTTTGGTCCTGATGCAGCACATGTTGTCCGCTTAGGATCAGCATATATCCGAGTTGTCTCTCTTCTCTCCAGGTTAGGGTTTTCCGACTGACAGCACTTTACTACTTTGTTTATTTTA
Source organism: Creontiades dilutus (assembly GCA_031894815.1). Lineage (NCBI taxonomy): Eukaryota > Metazoa > Arthropoda > Insecta > Hemiptera > Miridae > Creontiades > Creontiades dilutus. The sequence continues at coordinate 1,000,077 of JAVIWC010000643.1, forward strand.
ATAATCGAATGGACGCTCAGTACCCTTGACAGTGCTTCGTTCCTCAACAGGAGAGACGCACTCCTGGTATGTGATGGTGGAGCATCTCAAACAGAAGGCGAGGGGCATTGAAACGGGCATTTTTCTAAACTACTTTAGTAGGTAAAGTAAACTAGTATTAGATAACTACGCTCTCGTAATACCCAAGTGAAATAAAGCTATTACTAGAGAGAAATAGATATATCTCGTATTCGTTGTAGAGACCTGCGGTTTTTAGGTTTATTAAGAAGGACGGGACCCAGTCTGGCAACCCTCTGATGGGGTATACGCAGAACTCGGAGTTCCATAAGAGCGTTGCAGTCCTCTAAAAAGTGGTGGATATATACCCCACACTACTACTGCAGGTGTACATGAATAAGACGTGGAAGACCAGAGGCTATCTGATTGACCATAATTCGGTCCCTCCTTGAACGAAAGGGCCAATCAGCCCCAGAACCTGAAGGACACCTTGCAGACCAGTGTTAGCTCATGCCAAATAGAATTGCCCACATATGAAATTATAGGAGATCTGATCCTCAATGTGCATCAGCAGCCTCTCAATGGAGCTATCACCGATGGCTTTTCTTGCAAGAGCATCAGCAGACCAATTGTCATGGATACCCACACCGCTTGGCATTTACATAAAAGTGATGGCATTAGGATAGGTTGTGGTTTGTTTAACCAGAGGCAGGTGCACTCGTATAAAACCAACGAGATAAAATAGAAACTGAATGAGTTCCTCTTAAATACAACTCCATGAACAACATACTAGTCCCTTTGTACGAAACAAAAGCTGATATCGAAATGACTACTGTAAACTGAATATTGAAAAAAAACAAGAACGATTGAAATTTAACCAGATAAAATGAAACACCGATGTACGCTTCCCTTATCCACAAATATATAGTATTATTATTTATATAAATACACAAGTAAATAATTCATGAAAAACTCGATCAGAGACGGCGATATGGGCAGTTGCTTCATATAGTATCCACCTGGCAACAGGTCGGTCGCCAGTAACTTTTTTACCACAGCAACCGAAGTGATCTCACTCGATTCACGGAACTAATTTCTTTCTGAGTCAATAAAAAAACTAACCTTGTAAATCAAAAGTTTTTGTGATTAGGGTTTTTAACAGTGAAGTTAATAACTATTATCCGCTAGGGTTAATTGATCGAGATGCCGAGATTACTGCCACATTCCGGGTCAATATAGGATTTTTGAGCCAAATTTTGGTATTGTAGTTTCGGAGAGAAGTTTCGGGAGGCGTACGGCGGCTGACGGATTTTAAAAATTATTATTCGATTTTTGAAATCTACGTATCTTGAAACGTAAACCGACAAATTTCGAGAGAATCTCAAAAAATGTGTTTAGTTGGTCGGTAACAACGGTACATCATTGAAAATAATAACGCAAAAATGGGCCTAACTAGACCGAAAATTGAGAAAAGCCCTTCTAACGGCACTTTCCTATCTCAACCCACTCTTGAGATACAATTTTTTTTCTGAAGGAAAGCACGTTTTATGCCCTAATAACTTAAGTATCATCGCTTGGAAATTACTTTTTTTCCACTTTTAACGCAGCAGGTACCGTCCAACGTATGAGCACAAAACATTTGAACCTAATATATTACGTTAGGAACAACCAGGGGTCAAATTATCGTTCCTAAGGAACGTTCCCAATTGTTCCTAATCGTTTCCGGTCAGGATAGGACCGATATTAGTCGAGAAACGTTCCGGTCCGAACTGGCTCGAAATCCAAGCGGGCCGAAAAATGACGTTCCTCAGCGGAACGGATCATGAGCGGACTGATTTTTTCCGCTCCCGCTAGGAACGAAAAAAATATCGTTACCCGGCTTTTGTTCTCATCCTAATATTCGCTCAGGAAACCGTCGAAAAAGCCTGAAATTCGCACACAGGCTCCGTCTGGGTCCACTGCATTAAATTTTCGTAAAATTTAACGATTCAAATCAAGTTTGATTCCTTTGCCAAATACATTCTGTTGTATTGATCCACTAGCCAGAAATGGATGACCGCTCGCTCTGCTTGCGGCAGGGTCAGTAGTGGTATAGGAGGCCCAAAAGTCGGCTAAACGGCGAAGGAACGAAGAAAAAAAAGAAAAAAATAGGAACGATATACTTGCTCCAGCCAGGAACGAATCCCGTAAAGAACGAAAATATCATTCCTTGAAGGATTCGAATCATACCGGGAGCGATAATAATGTTCCACGAAGGATTCGAATCTGAAGGGAGGGATGACTTGTAAAACAGTTTTATATCTGTTTTTATATCGGAAAATACCGTTTCCCATCGGGACTTCGTTTGGGAGCCGATATCTATTTCGAGGTTGTACCGCACAACAACCACCTTTGTTATGTAGCATGGTAAACCAGTGCGCCCTTAAACAAAGCAGTAGTTTTTTCTGATGTTTCCTCCCAACTACGAGTACGTAAGGTGCGTAACATTAATCCGCCCTCAAATTGGAGTTAATCCATGAAATGGATTCGGAATCCCTAACTATATATTTTGTACTGTTTAACAAACCATTTTACAATTTAGAAAAAATTTTCCCAATTCATACCGTTTGAACTTTTGTTCATTTAAATCCTCGGATTCCTTATAAGGTGTTTCAGAAGGTACCTAACGTTTTTTAGCCTTCAAAATAGAATCGCAAAATTGACCTTCCCACTAGAAAGTTGATTAAATTTGAAAGTGTTCCAGAAATTTAACCCCTTAAGTAATTCATTTTTTGGAAATAGAGCTAAAGTTGAAGTATTTACAGGAACTTACAAGTTCGTTTTTGATTACGAATAAAAAGAAGGAAATAAATAGGAAGAAGGACGTTTAGGAAGAAGGACGTGAAATGAGGTCAAAAGTTTTTAAGAAAGTTCAAGCAGAAAAATTTGAACTTCTAAGGAAAAACAAGTGTGAAAAAAAATAAATAATAATAATAAAGATCTTGAATAAACATTTCTTAGGAACGGGATGAGATTCAAAAGTGCGGTTTACCCCACTTCAGGCCTGATTTCACCCATTTTTGATTCGTCATTTTTAATAATGAGCGTTTGCTCATCGTACATCAACCCGTTTTTATAACGGACCTCAATCTTTGTAACTCTACGTTTCAAGGTTTGTAGATATAAAATCCGCTGCCATACTTTCTATAAAAGGCCTTAGAAGAATAGATCCAAAAAATCCATTCTTTTGCACGTGGACTATTCTTGGGGTCTAGTTCGTCACCCCGATCGCCTCACGTGCATAGGTGCTATGGACTGAAAATGGACAAAACGTGCTTTTTCCTTTCCTTTACATTTTTCTGCTTTTCCTTTAATTGAGAAAACGGGGACAGTAATGAAGCTTCTGCCTAGCGATGTACTTCAGTACTGCCCTCCACTGTCTACCTAGTCTTGGGAAACAAATAGAAATATTTACTGTTTAATTTGCTAGTCTGGTAAAAAAAAAAAAAAAAAAAAACTTAAATTTAGTAACCTGTAGATTTCAGTGTGTTATTGTAGCCTTTGATACAGTAAGTAAGTGTTTGAATAGCCGCACGCCTCTTCGACTGATAGTTGAGAAGCGAGATTTTGGACCTCCTTTAGCAATTCCCCTCTAATCATATTATTTGCAAGTAAACTATTCAAATTATAGTGTGGTACAACTACTTATAAACGCACTTTCAAACTTTCTGTCGAAGACGAACACCACTGTTCAAACACTTATTCCAATCGCAGGTTCTGATCTATAGTTAACTAGAAGGATTGATTTAGAGCATTTTTTACTTTTGAGATGAGAGCACAGTAAGCATGCAGGTCACCAAACTAAATACGTATAATTCTATGTTTCTCTGGACTAATTTTGGCATTTTATAAAAATAGGGGGGGGGGGGGGGGGGGAGGAAGGGACCGTAGTTGTCATTAAAAAAAAATTTTCTCTCTCTCTTTTTTTTTTGAAAAAAAAAGAAATTTTCTGAGTAGTTTTCCTCTATTTTTTAAAGCTTTTCTACACTTACGTTGATGTAAATATAAATAAATTACAATCATGTTATTTATATTTTACGTTCATGTTACACGTTCATGTTTTTTATATTTTGAATGTTTGAAATGTTTAACGAGAATTACTCTCGTACTGTAGTCTACGACTCGTACTAATGAAGTCTAATGGTTCCAAATCAGAGAATCCTTGTTTTGAAAATAGGACTGAAGAACAACCCTATACATTTTTATCTTTTCTTCCTTATATTTTCTACCAATTTCGAAAACTGTATTAATTGTGCTATTAAGCTGAAGGATCATGCCAATCCAGTTGTAAAAACATTGGAGAAAAAGAAAAAAAAACATGAGGGAACTGCAGCCAGCAAAGTACATAGTATTCGCGCAACTATTTTACAATTTTCATCAGCAATCTGGGGGACCGGTTATGTTCATAAGGTACAATAATTTACTCCTGAGAATGTATTAATAGTATTAGATACTCTACAGGGGAGGATTTCAGATGGATTTATCGAACTAATTTAAGATTCATCAAGATGTCTGTGCACCACCAGCAGAATTTTGATATCGTGTGAGTTGAACCGAACTTCTTTTTCACGATTTTTCCTCTCATTGTTTCAGTGTTCAGGAAAAGAGCATCAAGGAGTAGGCATAATATTTATATCTCGGTTGCGACAATTTTCCGCTTGGTTGGTGTCTCTAAGATGAAATCAGCAAATATTGATAAAATGGTACCGAGCTCATGAGATGATAATTCACAAAGACATCGAAACGTTAGATTCCGAAATTTTTAGGTAATCCAGAAGGTGTTGATTGATGATTGACAATAGATTTGATAGGCAGTTCCCTCCTGGCGAACGAACCGTGAATGTGTCAAGTGTGTGTGAACCTTGCAGTTTTAGAATGATTTCCAATTGAACATTTCAATATAGATACACTGCGTACAGAAGAAATTTGGTCTGTTTTGAGAACCGGCCAAGCTGAGATCGTCGAACATGCACACTCACAGCATATCAGCACACTGCAGATTTGTCTTGCAAAATCTCTGTAGTGACAGTCATATTTCCTATTAAGAATATGCGTTGTGTGTCTTGGGAGTATCATGTACTTTTTATAACTACCTAAGGGGAAAAAATCATTCGACCAACCATCAAAAGAATGCAAACAATAGGTAGCCACTTCTTGGTAGATAAGTACTTAAAGATTATGTGGAAATTGAAACTCTAATTGAGTGAATTCCTAATAATATAATAACGGAATATATAATTATTAGAATCACAATTTCCCAAACCTGTGATCAACATTTGAGAAGGCGCATATGGGTCACCCTGAAAGGGTCGAGGGAATGGGAAAGCAGTGTCCAACAACGAGAAGTGGTATTTGAATTCGAAATTTTAACTAGAACACCATAAACACTGATAGTAATTCTAAAAATAAAATCGTAACAGAATCATAAACACTACGTACCTGAAAAAAGAGATCCAAGTCGTAGCTGATGAAACAGGCGACCTTCCACACTCGACCAGAGTTCGAACTACCTATCTACTAGAACGGGAAAGGATCTCGAAAACTGAAATAACGGGCGAAACGTTGGAAACTGGAGCCTTCGACGATATTTGACAAGTTGGCACTAACATCAACCTTCAGCCAATCAGTTCCCACTCTCACGAACCGGAGGAGAAAGCAAATGAACACTCGGGTTCGGCTGCTGAAATCAAGATCGCGAGAAAAAAAACTGCCATCGAGCACGATGGGCGGGGATGGGGACTGTAGTGTCTGATAACGATAACACGAGCTTTTGAGTCTGTACATACTTGTAAGAAAGTTACCTCCCTCCACTACACTGATATAATCGACCTTTTTGGTACAAGTTCATCGAGGGAACGACATACTGTTTTAGCTTTTCTGATAAAGGTAAATATATATGATTTATAATCACGATTAAGCTTATTCGAACGCGAATTCAACAAATCACAAAAATAACGTAACTAACCTCAAGATTAAGAAAGGGCAAGCATTTTGACATGCCCGTTTAGTAACACTGGGACCACCGCCTTCTTCGTCTTCATACAAATTATCAATTTTATTTTCTCATTTGCTGTCCACAGTTGTAAAAGGATTCCGTCTCTTTTACTACGGTGAACAGCAAAGAAATTAATTATCCTCAATTATTCGATTACTTTCAACCAAGATCGTTTTGAGACATTAAAAACAATACCAGAACATAAATAAAATTATTTTTTTTCAACAAAAATAATAATGAAAACGTTGATATTGAAAATCTTCTACATGTCTTCCTCCATAGTTTATGGTTTGAGTATCAAGAGGTTCTTCGTCTTCTTGACCTTTCGTGATTTGGTTCGCCATTCCCTATTCGTCATCAAGCTCACTCTCGTCAACAATTTGTTTTGCGCGGCAAGCAAATTTCATCTTATTTTTATATTTTTTTAAGTTTTTAAATAATTAGTGTATTTTTTGGGAAGTTTTTATCATATTCGGAGGATGGTTCTATGATTAGTTCAACTGATGGTTTGAGAGGGAGGGTTTTCTGGGCCCTTGTGAAGGAATGACATATCGGTGACTTGGATTTGCGCTTGAATTTTCTAAAAATTGGTGAGTTTTATATGGTATTATGTAGTTACGTTCCCGTATTCCTCTTTTCATAGAATATTTTTGTTTATATAGCACCGATAGTGAGTTTTTACAAGTAAATGTCTCCTAAAAGTAGGAACAGGTACACCTTGTAAGAGCACATACATGAATTACATATCGAGATGTAGATACTACTATACAAATGCTTATCCAAAATTATTTATTTATTCTTAGTAATCAGGAGCTTAATACATATTTTATTCAGGTACCTACATCCTTCTTAAATTTCGGTAAAAAGTAAAGATCCTTACATCCGTGGCTAAGTAATTGCTTGTCTACCACTTTTTTCACCCCAAAATCTGATTATACAGAGTTAAATTAGTGGGATCAAAGCTGAATTTGGAGACATATGTGCGCAGCTCGTACTTTGGGTTATCTCCGAGAACAAATCAAGATTGTTTCCTCGTCAAGGGTTTAATAGTAATTTTGAGCATTGGGAAGAATTATGATTTGATTTTGATGAGGAGGGTGGCATAACTTACATGAAATCGACAATGCTTGTAAGATCAGTTACTGAGAAATGTGAATGGATTCTTGTATCGAAAACAAAGATTCATTTACTGAATTCCCTCACTGAAAGTTACTGACGGTGTTTCTATATCACTTTGATGACCACATAAAGAAACCTTATTGCTTTTCAAATAACAATGCTGTTACTTTGGGCAGCCTTAGTAAGAGTTTTAAGAGATATTAAGCTTCTCTAAGTCGTAGCAAGTCACCTTATGGGTTAACCGCTTGGTTACTTATAGGGTACAGGGAGCCTTCGTAACGCAGCTAACTTAGCTGGAGATGTTCCAGACAGAAAACTCTCCATTTTGTCAATATTAAGCTTCTCTAAGTCGTAGCAAGTCACCTTATGGGTTGGAACCTCGTGGTTACTTATGGGGTACAGAGAGCTGCCGTTACGCTCGTTGGGCAGCCAACTCATTAAGAGTTGTTCCCAACCGAAGTCCCTCCATATTATCAATATTAAGCTTTTCTAAGTCGTAGCAAGTCCTTATGTGTTGGGACCATTATTGGGTGCAGGAAGCCACCATAACGCTCCTTCATCAGCTTGATGTATTAGAATGATATGTTCTACCGCACTCCTTGCCGAAAGTTTGCTGCACAGATCCAGAGTGAACCCTTCATTTCCTTATCTCTAAATTGGTTGCTATCCCTTTATAACGTACTTATATCTTTGAAGTGCAGTAAAACAATTTTACTCCCGAACGTGGGGAGGAAAAACTCTCTTTTGAGAACAAAATATTTTGCGTAACTAAGATTAATAAAAAAATAATCAATTTAATTAATTTCACCCTCTAGAATTAGATTATTTGTACCTTAGTTAAACTAAGATATTGTTAACGGTAAATAATTACATTTAGACCCCACTCGACTCTTTTATAAAGAAGAGCTCACAAATTGAAGGTGGAAAATGAATCCCTTGAACTGTTGAATTGTTCACGTTCAGTTTGAAATTTAAAGTATACTCATTATCCCTTTACAGGAATCCCGTCTCTAGTTAACGAAATCGTAGCCCGAATTCTCTCTTTACTAGAAAGTCTTCAAATCCACCAGTAATCATGAGTGTACTTGCTTTGGAACCAGGATGCAGTAATGAGGAAAGCAAACGGACCCAGAGCGTCAGTAAGTTATATCCTTGGAATTGTAATCAATGTCAACTTGTCAAACTTATGGTGTAAAATATACATTACACAACCCTTATGTAATGAAGTCGTATTGCGATGGATATAAAACTCAACCGTAATTGTCTATATTCCTTTCATTTTTAGAAGATAAAATTGATATTCTGGTTCAAAAACTTCCCATTCTTGGAGATATGTTTGTGATGCATGATAAAATTGGAGAAGGCACTTTCTCCAATGTGTACTTGGCCTCTCTTAAGCCTGACGTTTCTCTTGGAGATCAAGGATACAGACATTTTGCCATCAAGCACCTGATTCCGACTTGTAGCCCATCAAGAGTTGTAAAAGAGCTAAAATGCATGCAAGATATTGGGTAAGTCTTCCAATAAATAATATTGTTTCAGTGAGTTATGTGGCAGTGCTTGTACCTTATTGTTAACAGTAGATTTGGTCAGCTGTTAACTTAGGTTGGGTAACTATGTTTTTCTCAATGTTCCAGTGGTGTCGACAACGTTGTTGGAATTTCCATGTGCCTTAGAAACAATGATTGTATCACGTTTATCATGCCTTACCAGCGTCATGATCGGTTTAGTGTAAGTACCTTCTACCTCTAGATTTCGTAGTCGATCTACAGTTTCACAAAAACAAATGCTAAGAGCTAGGTGACATTGAATTCCATATCTGTTGAACTATTTTATTATTTTGAAGGTTTGTAGTTTCCTTACCAAGCATCAGTTTGATGAGACAAGGGATTTTCTATTATTGGCTCGTCGTTGACAATTTTAGGCAGAATCTAGTTACCAGCTACGCTAGGAAGACAACAGCCAAAATCATTAATCAATGTAATTGTATCCAGCGAATGGTAATTAGTTTATCAAATTAAATGAAACTCCTACCTAAGCTTGACAGAAGTTATACCAACTCGATTTCATAACGGGACCAATATTAAGTATTACAATGACTGATTCGATAGACCTAATTTATCAGGGGATTTTTACTATATTCATACCTAGTAATACGTGATATCATTCACTTCACAATTACATGGACGTTCTTTTTCCCTACCAAAGGCAGAAAGAAGACGGAGTGTTAAGACGAAGTTCGAAGTGATTGGTATATGAAAATCATGATATACCCAACGCAAAAATGAAAAAAGTTAATAACTATAAACTCAGACATTTTTTTGTTTGTATTAAAATCATTCAGAAGATGGGAGAGTGGTGTGACGTGTCGTAGTTCTGTTCTAAGTGACCATGAGAGATTCCATTTCAAACGTCAGAATCTTAATGAGGTTATGATTACTGCTAGGTATGCGTTATACTAAATTTATTTGATCAATCCTAAGAGACATCATGTCAAATGTCTTCGGGAGGTTCCGCTCATTGCAATCCTATTTGTTGTGTCCCAGAGTGGATCCATTTCAAATTATTGTAGGGTCTTTATGAGAAAAAATGACCTCTCAGCTGAACGAGGTTGTCTGGCACGTTCTATTTCTACTGTACAGGGCTCTTTTTTCCAATTACAGCATCATAGGGTGATTAGAGGAGAAATTTGCCACAGACAGTAAATCAGCTGATGACAGTGGTTTTTCCCATTGCAATTCTACTCTAGTTGTCAATGAGTTGAATTTTGGGGCCGTTGGTCAATTTCCCCTCTTTGGTTAACTAACTAACTACAAACCACCAAAGGCTGATGTGGCCCTTGGCTTCCCAAACACCTCTCTGCCACCATGTGCGGTCATCCGCCTGAGACCTCTGCATCCCCACCACCTGAAAGTCCCTCAAGACCTCATCCAGCCAGCGATTCCAAGGACGACCTCTTCATCTTCTAGTTTCCACCCAAGCTCGCAGCACCATTTTTGGGCACCCCCCCCCCCCCCCCACCCACCCACCCCCCAGGCACACGGTCAACATGCCCCAGCCTTGATAATACAATATCCAGGCTTTCACAATACATCAATTTCTGCATTTTCTCTAGTTCTCCAATCTTGGCCCTCTCTGACCTCACCATAGATTCTTCTTACAATCTTTCTCTCAAATACCCGCAGTCTTTTCTCATCCTCAACTCTCATGGCCCAAGCCTCAGACCCATAAAAGACTACAGGCTGCACCAGGGATCTGTAAAGCCTCATCTTTGTTGTCCTGGAGATCACATGGCTCCTGAAGAGTTTTATATTGGCATAAAATGCTCGGTTGCCCGCCATTATTTGAGAGCATATCTCATCCTGTAGTTTATTCCTATTTGTCACCAAGCTCCCCAGGTAGGCGAAAGACTTGACTTCATCGAACATAAGTACCAAACGTCACCTTCCTGGATACTTGCTGGATATGGAATAATGGGGATATCTTGAGGTACTTGGTTTTGCTTTCATTTATTTGCAGCCCCATCGGCTTTTCCTCCTTAACAGCAACACCTTGAAAGCTGTTTGTAGAGCATCAAGACTTTGTCCCATCAATGTAATGTCATCGGTGTATGCTAGAACTTGCCATGTTTTGTCGACTATTGTGCCTTTCTAATACGCATTCCTGAAAGCCTCATGCAGAGCTAAGTTGAATAGTGTGGCTGACCGTGAATCCCCCTGCCTGACGCCCGAGCTTACCTCTAAGGGTTCCTGGCAGCAATTACCAACCACAACCTTTGAAGTGCTTACTTGAAGGGTCATTTCAATGGGCCTCCTCATTGCCCTCTCTTTGGTTGGGTTTTTGGAATAGAACAGCAAGAAATAACGTTGAAAAATGTTGACAATATATGGAAAATTTACTAGAAAACATCACAAAACGAATTTACTGTGAGAGGGCTGGAATATGTGATGAGTCATGATTATTGGAATTACAGTTCTCGGTTCTTTCTAATAAACAATACTACCTTCTTTTTTCTTATAGTCATATGTCAGCGACATGCAGGTGGAAGAAACCCAGTTGTACATGAGAGAATTACTTATTGCTCTTCGACGAGTTCATCAATTCAAGATTATTCACCGCGACATCAAGCCTTCGAACTTCTTATACTGCCGAAAAACTAAGAAGTTAGTTAACACTTGAAATGATATTTCATGTATTTTTTCGGCACCTTGCTTTTATTAATATTCCCTACTTCTACTGTTAAATTAATTTAATAAATCCTGTTACAGATTCTTGCTTGTTGATTTTGGACTTGCTCAGCAAGTTGATGAATTGAAAGCAGAGAATTATGAAAACATAGCAGACAAGAAAAGAAAAAGGATGGAGGAAGATGTGAGAATAATCGTACTTCTAACTTCTTATAATGAAAAGCATGTGTAGCAATAATAATTATTTGAGAGACGATCTTAGAAATTAAATGAGATTCTACCCTAAAACAATGCAGATTATTTCATAAACGTTAATTATTTTTATATCAGATAGCCCTTTAATATTATTACATTATGCTAACTGACCTATAGATAATTATTGAACAGATTCCAGAGCAGTTTTTCCCATAGTTAAACAAACTAAGTGAAAATCTATTCATTTTTATGTGTAATGTATTTTTTATTTAATATAGATTAATTTATATTACCACAAAAACCTAGGTGTCATCATCCTTGATTATGTGCGTTTACAAAAAAAATTGTCCTGCTGATTAACAAGAGGTAAACGGGTGGTCCACTCATTTTCATTCGTTGAAACAATACTTGAAATCGTCAAAAATTCTACCCTTCTATCCTTCAAGTATTTGAAATATTGATTTTTTAACATTTAAATCCTCAAGTTTTACGCTTTCGAGAAGAATGAAATTGATGACGAAATTGCAGGCGTGGCCACTGTATGATTTTTAACATAAATTTTCGCAGAAAATCTTAGGCCCGACCAATGGAAAGATTTTAAAAAGATTTGCTCCTATTTATTTGTATTTCATTTGGTTTTCAGAATCTTCGAGTCTTAAAATGTAAACCGTCAAACTTTGAGGAGGGGTTATAATTTTTTCTATTTTGTTGGTTGATCACGAAAATTCATTATTGAAAATAATAAACCACTTAACAATAATTTTTTATGTTGTTTCAGGATTCTCAAACGGGTCTTGAAAGGAGTAAACGCCTAGCGTTGCAGTCTCTGGACTCTAATGTTCCGTTGCCTGCCAAGCCAACTACACCTGTTCCCAAAAAGACTGACCAATACAACTTGAAGAAGAATCAAGGGTTTGGCTATCGCTTCATGGGAGAGAGAGTAAACCTTTCTCTCATTCATCCAGGGGTAAGTGAGTTGTCAGTACATCAAACTTGCTGCACTTTCTTTATCATTGTGCCTCTTAACGACTGAACTTGGAACGACAGGGTTGATAACCATTTTCGACAACAACCTTGGAGCAACTTGGCAAATCAACAAAATTGGTATACTTGAGTCTTGATGATCGCATCCATAAATCTATCTGTTATGTTTTTGGTTCTGTGGCATTTCGTTTGTCTTGGCAGTTACGCTGGAAGACAATTTTTTAGTGCATACAACGAAAATCTAAGAAAAAGGCTGCCTTGAAATTACGTTGTTCCTAACTTTTTCAACATGCCTGATTTCTGCTATCTATCTTTATCTAGTTTTTCAAATTGGATCTGCATTTATCTGCAGGTAGTCCTGTAAACTACCATGTCCAAACCCGATATATCTAGAAAGAATAACTACACATGTGCGATTCCCGATTCTCATCCTACAAATCTTGTTGGAGGGACTGAGGTAACTGGTGGTGGGTGAAGGGGAAAAATATAGTTCCTGCTTAAAGCAATTATTGGATATTTACTGAAAGTGAGGAATTTCTTCATATCTGATTGCAGAGAATATTGTGCAAACCGGACCCTGCATTTTATTTGGTACCTAGTTCTAGCTTGCACTCCCGGTTGTGGGAGCCTTCCCCCACCTTCCAAACTCCTTGGGGCCTTTAAATCCCTAGTGACCTCACAGTCTTTAGACAGCGTAGACGGCAATTACCAAGACTGCTCACCTGTTCTTGGTCCAAATTGCCCATCCTACTGTGTGTCCCTGCCCCGCTGCTTCTTTTGTTTCCCTCCCAACATCGATGCCACTGGCAGTGATGCCATTCTACTGGGATTCCAATAGATCAACCACTTTTCCACTTCTACTCTTGGTCTAATAGTTAGAGCTTCAAATCTACCGGGTTTTGAAGAAAAAAAAGTTAGTGCAATAGAGCTGCTGACAAAGGCAGTGCCTGCAGGTTTTCCAAAGCCCAGCATCATGGTCCACGACTGGTTCATACTAAATATAACCTTCTTTGGAACAGCATGAAGGAAGAATCAATGCGGTGCCTTATTTCACTCTAGTAGTAGAACAAATATCCATTAGCTACGTTTAAGGCCGCAGTTCAAACAAGGAACAGTGAATGAAACAAGCCGTGTTTACCCATTTCTTCGATTCTGCTTGATGGAATCTTAACGATTTTGCATTAATACTTTTGGTTGTAAAGTTTCCTTTTGGCTAGTTTCACGTGTTTTTTGGGGAGACTGTCACAAAAACATGACGATGATGCCATAATAATTCAATTAGTCGAGCTAAGGAATTAAGGTTTTCTAAATGTATTTAGGAGACGGGAAAAAAACTGAGGACGTTAGGTGCAAAGATGTAGAGCTTAATGGTACATTTACTTAAACAATTCCTACTATCAGGTCAATATTGAACTAATTTAAAAAAATCCGCGTTTTTTGGAAATTATTATTGAAACCAATGGTATATAGTAAAGCGGATTTCTGAGACATAAGGAAGAATGTGTGGTGCCTCTTGCTGTTCCCACCGAGTCTCGGTAACTGAAACTTCTTCTGAAAGAACAGGATCTGTTATATCTGATATTTCTTATGCATTTCTTACGTTAATCACCAGTTCATTATTGCAATACGAAGAATTTGGTTTTCATTATATTAACTTTTTCCAATTTGTATCAGTTGAAGAAAGCACAAACGGGTGCAGAAAAGATTTTTGCCAAGCCTCAGGCACCACTGTCTACACAGTGCAACTGTGATGGGAAACCACAAGTGTGTCATTGCTGTCTCGTGAGGAAAGGAATGAACACACCCAGAGCTGGAACACCTGGGTTCCGCCCCCCTGAGGTCCTTCTCAAGTCTCCACACCAGGATACAGGTAATTTGTTTCATAAAACTATCATTTAAAAGACCTCCATCAACACGGAGTGCATTTATTTTAAAGGTCACTATTTTAATTTGACATTTTTGCTTTCCTCATTTGACCAGTGGTGTCAAACATTTCAATATACCGTGAAAAAAATCTTGGAAGACGACATCTAAAGTATTATATGTCATGAAAATGTATATTTTGTGAAAGGATGGATGTAGTTGTAAGAATATCGTGTACAAGATTGAAACCTGATTCGAAGTATAGGTAATATGAACATTTTGGGCACTAAAAAGCAGCGCGGTAGATGAATATTTACGGGATGGAAGAAACGTTAGGCTGTTTTTAACCTTTTCCTTTGTTGAAATGTCATCATAATCGATCTAGGTATTTTTAATAAATGGCACAAAAGCTAATTCTTTCAGAGGATCTAAATTATCCGGTATCCAGGACTGAAAAAAGTGATGGAGGAGGCGTTGACTTTAATTCATAGCGAATTAATTATAAGGAAAGAGTATTCAAACTCCAACCTTGAAAATTCAACTTCAATTAACTTAATTCAACTTCTCCTTTATAAAAAACTGATGCAAATAGTTTCTAGGATTCACTGAAATTTGTTAATATAGGATATTTCTTTTCCAAAGAATACAAGAGGTTAGCTTCCACTCAGTTGTCGTTGTTAATTAGTGATAGTTAAGGACAATCTTTTTCCGATTCAAAATTTCCGTTATATAAAGAGTGATTGTCGTTTTTTATATGTGATATTGCACTGATACTATGTGAATTTAGTAGTTTGTATCAGTGTGACTCCAGATAGAGTAATACCCGAGATAGCTCTCTTTCAAAACCTGGAAAAATCGTATAGAACTGAAATCAAATTTTGAATCCACCCTCACAAATAAGCTCCATTATTAAATAAATCTACAGAATAAGCCATGATAACCACAGTAAAATTGGGAAAGGGGTATTAATTGACTAGACAGTGCATTACTTTATAACCAAGACTGAATTAAAAATATATAAATAAAGGTATATCAGTAACGATACCATCCCTCGAGTGACAAAAACTCTGCGAAATATTAGACATGATTTCTGCATCACATAGCCCTTCCACTCAGATCATTGGTTTACAATGATTAATTGGAGTCCATGGTAAATTATCTAAGTTAAACTTGATAAATGTTGGCACCCTACAGGAAATGAATACAACAGATACATCTAAATAGTCTTCTGCACGTGACTAGTGCTGTTACATAAAGTTCATCGATCAAAAATGAGATTAAATAGAACCAAATTTCACCAAGGTTAATAAAATCGATTTCGTGAATAGAGAATTCCATTGAATCGGTATCAGGTGATTCGGCCATTCCAGTTCAAGGGGAGATTCCCTCTGTCTTCAGTGCTCACACCAGTCAAGTTCGTTTCACTCTCTTCTTCCCTGGGGTAGGCCGATTTACACGAGTCGAGTAAACGGTAGAGTAGAGTCTTAGAGTGACCTAATTGCACTCTACTCATGTACACGTTTTCAGTATAGTAGAGTTCACTCTACTGACTAGAACGGTAGAGTAGAGTACTCTACCACTGTGGTAGAGTGACTCTACTCTACTGCCTCCCCCACCACCAGAAATCAGACTCTCCTGTTCAAAATCCCAGGTCTAGAAACCCTGGACTTATGGTATAGGGTACGAAAGTTGCTGCCTGTAGCAAGGTAGTCCAGTGTCACCGCTAACATCACCCTTGGGTTTATGGCATCCCTTATTACAGTGTCGTTGGATCCATGGCAAAACAAGTTGCAGCAAGTGTTCAAAAGCCTGGGGAGGCATCCTCATTGCAAGAGTAAACTCTTGTGGGTCTTCATATCATGAGCTCCTTCAGCAGAGTGGCTGATGCTCCATGGGTTCCTCTACGACCGATCCAACTCCTAACCCACATCCCTTTTTCTCTTCTTTCTTCCTCCCTCAACATTTCTTCCAGTTCATCCAACAACAAACCCGACACGTTCAATAAACTTCTGCTCACTTTTCCAACGTTCCTGTTTCTGTTCGCCATTTCTCCTTTTAGACCAAGACCAAAAAATTAAGAAAGAACTTAAAAACAATCACAACGCAACTCTCAGCGGTTTGCACTCGACTGCCGAACGACCAAAGTCGAGTTTGCGGTAGAGTGAAGAGGACTCTACTCTACCGTCAACCCTACTTGTGTAAATTAAGCTTACATTAAGGAGAACGAACGAATGATCGTATGACGATCCTGGTGGGTTCATTCAATTCATTGAAGTATACCTATAAGAACAACACTAGATTTATGTTGAAACTTTTCGAGAACTTGATTTTTCAATATTTCATCTCTTCAATTATTTCCTTTGGTATTGATCGGACCCCTTACTTGATTCTTGTCCCAAGTTTTTTGAACGGGTCGAAGTGAGCTTTCCCTCTCACCCCCTGTTTTGGCTTAGACAATTTGAATTTGAATTGTTTTCTTCCTTCATTTCTTCTTCACATTTACAACCACTCTCTTTCAGCTCTTCTTTACTTCCTAATTTATCAATGTCAATTTATGATATTCTTACTGCTTCCAGCTGTGGACATATGGGCCGTCGGCGTCATATTTCTCTGTATAATCTCCCGTACATACCCTTTCTTCAGATCTCCAGATGATGTCACGGCTCTCGCCGAACTGATAACTGTTTTTGGATCAGAGGAAATCCAAGCAGTTGCTAAAAAACTCGGTTAGTTTCGTACCTCATCTTCTAAACACCTTACGAATTTAATGACATATGATGATTATGGTATTATTATTAAAGGAATAACTCGTTTAGAATAGTTATTCCTTTTAGTATAATATACTTCAAGTATTATTCCTAAGTATGTTAAACTTAGTATTCTAAATCAGTCCTTAGAGTAAAATGTCTCTTAGTTTCATTGTAATGTTTAAGAGACCTTGTAGGATTCCCGTTTTTTGCAATGAAACCATGCATCCATAAAGTACTGTTGCTGCAAGTAAAAAAATTGTTTGTTTTTCGAAAATTTTTGCGCTGAATTTAATTTACTCATTTATAAAGGTATTCAAGTACACTCTAATGTAAAAAAAATCCTACTATTGATTTGGCCACCAAAATCTAGTCAGCATCTTCATTTATTTCATGGACTTGAAAATTGGTTATGAAAAAAAAAAAGGAATCACACGCTCAAATTATTGAAAGAAAATGGAAACTAATGGTCCAACGAAAATGACATCTTTGAGGGACTTTCCTTCTCTCAATTCCTGATAATGTAATCAAAATCAACTAGAAAAATATCGTTAATTTTTTGTCAGACTTCGCGGTTGTGCTTACCCACTTATGTTTTTTCCCTTATAGTCAATAGCTATTGGTTTTTTCCATTGATCCGATATTTTCGTTGTAGGTCGCAACGTCATTTGCTCGGACGTGAAAAAAGCTGTTAACCTAGAAAAAGTCTGCATGTTGCTAGCCAAGAAGAAATCTGGCGCTAACGCTGTCCATTTCCCACCAGAAGCATTCGACTTGCTCCGCCGCCTTCTTGATCTCAATCCCTCAACACGAATCTCCGCGGAAGACGCTCTTAAACACCCATTCATTGCCTCTTATAAAGGATGAACAAGAAATTGTGTTCGACTCTTGAAGACGTTTTTGGTTATGCAGTTCTTATATTTCCTTTTTTTAAATAAAAAAGTCTATTTTGATCGATTTCAACGAATTTATAACTTATTTGGTTGATCAGGAGTATTTTTATATTAAGGACTAAAAAATTGATGTTTTGATCAATTACGTAATAAATGAATCCAAAAATGTTTGGTATGGAGCAATGTCGTCTCATTTAAACTGGTTCCCTCTGCTAATGACATGCATTAATACATAATAGCATTTTCCTTTGCAAACAACCTTAAAATTACACTAACGATAGATAAATCATGTTTACATCGACTCGGGTTATTATAAATAATTGATTTTTATAATTCTCAAGGTATAATACATACGATATTTACATTATGAAAGTTCCGGGATGGAATGATATTTTTAAAAACAATTTTTGTTTTCACATTCTGATCTGAAATTTACCAGCTTTGGTAATGTATTTGACACCTTTGAATGGTTTGTATTTCTCGCCGTACATATCCAACCGGTTGACTTTGAGACCAGAAACTGCCATCTGGTTGATAGTGAATTTCACCTGAGATGTAAGAAACACAAATGAAAAGTTATGGACAAATTGAATATGGACGTATCTACCTAAGGAAAAAGGTAAGGAACTATTCATCGGGGTCAGTGAAATGAAATATAGAGGGTGAAGCGGGAACATGACCTACATGATAGGCCTGGACGACACAATCTATCTGAGTTGTGCAAAACAACATGACCCAAGTGGCCTTCGGGTTTTTTGGTACCATATGGTACACAATTTCCAGCGCTATTAGAGAGTTCCAAGGAGATTTGGACGCTGTGGTATCGTATCTAGTCTGTGGTGGTATCTAGGGCAAGCACAGCTCTGGTTAGCAAAAATGGTGGCGTTACCACCAACTCAGCTGAACTAGTGGTATCTCTGATCTGTATCTAAGAGTCACGTACGTTTTGCTTTCACGTCACTATAAGAAAACGAGCAGTCTGTTTGATGCTTTACAAGATCACTCGGATCACTCTCTCGTGTTTATAACCAAAAATGCAGAGGGTGGAAGACTTTTTTGAATATTATGTTAACGGATTGATTTCAACTGAGGAGTTGCTGTTGATTTTTTGAACGTATTAGGAGCGGGAGAGTGTAAGCACCTCGACGATTAGGCTTGCTCTATGGGAGATTTTCCCTGGATGACATGAGCGAGGATGATGTACTATTTTCGTTACGATGTAATAGAGAACATGTACATTTACTCCAGAGGCTCCTTCAAAATCCCGCAGAAGTTACGACAGATAAGTATGCTTGGAATCAAAATTGATTTGTTTGTAACTTCTTACTTACTTGGGAGGTACATACTCCAGAAAAGGAATGTACAGCAGGGATTCTGGGGTTGCAGTTAGACAGTTTTTATGATACCGAATTCCTAAATGAAGCTGTTGGGCTCTTTATAAAAACTCGCACAGTTGGCGAGAGGCTCACTAAATTTGTTAGTTCTTAGGTACTGAATATCGAAATCTTAGTGTTTTCTTAAACTGTAAAGTAACTAATAAAATGATGTTGAATCAAAATGAAAATTCTGCTCTCTCTTGGCATGAAATTTCAGAAATCAAATTTTAGGTAGAAATGTTGAAAATGTTGATGAGAAGCTGTTTACAACTAGGTTACCCCGATGGCGTGTTACTTTACGATAAGGACGAAAGATACGTTCGTTGGATCGCATCGGTGGCATCGTAACTTCCGTAAAGATACCGCCGTCGTATTGCAATACGACCGATCGTATTGGCGGCACATGCGCAGTCGCTCGTTCGTATCGCGTTACGGATTCGTATCGGTGTTGGCGGATCTCCTAGGAACTCTATTGTTGGTAATGAGAAGTTAATATATTTTAGAGTAGCTGCGGTAAGTATCGATTGAAATAAACATTCATAAATAATGTTGTAAAATATGAAAAATGAACAGTTTCTTGCCACACCTGAAAAATTGGAGAAAAAAAACACGACTGCCGACTTAAATCGATCCCAAAATCGATTTTGGTGGTTCGATTTGACTAAACTATCGGGCAGGTTGTGTTGCCCACCCCTTTTCAAGCAGGTTATGTTGCCACTTCACCCTTCATGCATCAAAATGTAACGAAAAATTTGTCAATCATGCAGCATGATTGTTTGAGCGGAAGAACGCAAAATAAGATCCATAGAAATTCAGACCTCGACCTCGAGGGGTTTTTGGTCCACTTTGAAGGCTTTTCTCAAATATTTCATCATAATTTACAGGATTAAGGGAAGCAGTTTTTTTTTAACAGAAAGGTTGGGTGAATGATATGATTTTGGTTTTGTAAGACGAAATTGGAGGAGGAAATCCAAGTTTCAAGCCGCAGAGAATGTAGTACAACACATTGTACTTTGCAATTATCTTAGGAACACTTACGCTTATGGTAGGTTTTGAATCGCCAGTGCTCCCTGTGACTGAAGTGACCTAGAAGCAACCACAGCATAAGATTAACGCACTTCATGAAGAACTGAGCTAGACTGTGAGGTAATATTCATGGTTTTACCAAAGTTTAGGCAGGCTAATTCGCAATGGTTCAGCTTGGATTGTAATCAGAAAATACCTTAATTAAAATAAAGGCATATATTGGGAAGCATAATAAACTAACCGTCCCCTGAAGGTTAGGAAGCTTTGTGGTATCTATGCGACCAACATCCCATACAAGAAGCCTGCTCACTGGGTCAAATGAGTACTTTCCTTGGTTGCATATGAGAACACAATTGGTTACAGTCTTGGGCATAGGGATTTCTATGACAACATTCTCGACCTGAAATTAAAGAAGAACTTAAATTTACGAGGGAGGTAATAAAAGATACGTAATTGGTTATAAATCCTTAGAACATTTAAGAAAAAGACCGACAGAAAACAAGTTGCAACACTACCTCTTATTCCAAAGACCGTATCACATTGGGCGGTTTTTCTGCGTAAACTTGAGTCAAATGATGATGTACGACATACACTATGAGTTAATATTGTGTAACATGATGATAAGTGGTATTACTCACACTTGTGGAAATACCTTCTGTTAGAATACATTTGTCTTATGAATCAATACTGGGAATCGAGTCTTAGGTAATATTACCAACCGTAGCAACTACAATGAAGTATTTCGTGCAAGTATTTAAAATTAGCAGTTAGGTTATAAGTTAAGGCAAATATGTTTTAAACCTCGAGGGCAGCGGTTCAGAAATATTTGCAGAAAATTACGTTAAATGAAAAGTGAAGAGAAATAATTTTGAAAAATCGCAATTAAGAATCTCGAGAAAAAAACCGCTATGATGTTGCATGGTTAGTGGATGGATATTGTCAAATAAGAATTCCTGGGAAACGACTCTGCAAGTCTTCTTACGAGGTTTAGGTATAACTCAGAATGTAATTCCATTGTTGAATTTCTTGGTTGATGTCAAACCTCTTGAGTTGAATAGTACCGAAATAATTTTGAGTATGCCAGAAATATCAAATGCTACTTTTTAAGCTTACCGTTCGTCCTATTGTTTGCTTGGGACCCACAGTCAAATCCAGGCGTCCATCTTTCCAGTTGAGCGAGTGGCGGACATAGATTGGAATGGCTACAATACTTTGTGATCCAATGTGGTAGGACATGAGTCGCATATTTCCATCAGGAGGTATGAACGACAGTATCCGTTCAGACTGAAAAAGCGAGGGAAACCATAATTTCTAATCGTCCTTTCTAACACATAAATGAAAATACCCAATCGTGCTGCAAGTCCTCATGGTAAAATTTATTAACCAATCATTAATTGAACGAATGTCGATTAACGGTTCTAGATAAGTAGTGTGGTTGACATTCTTATTGACAAGTAAAATGGTTGACAAGCTGTTATTTAGCGCCACTAGGTTCCCATGTCAGTGAGTGTCACGTACAAAAGTTTTATTGTAATCGTGATAATTATTTAACACAGTCCGATTTAAAACATTCAAACAACCTTCTTAGAAAATTAAAAAAAAAAAAATTCCCTCTGTCCGTTTTCATTTCAGTTTTTCTGAGCATGATGTTGACTCTACTAGTTGGTTTTTCTAACAATGTCAACGTTCCGGCAGGAATTGAGCAGGCCCTCAAATGAAATGAAGCATATTCTTAAATGCTTACCTCCCATCTTTTGAAACGAACACATGGGTGGAAACTGACATCATCGAAGAGTCTGGGATTCATGAAAGAAAGTGTTAAATCAGGCATCCCGCTTAGTTTTATACAGCAATCAATCTGAAAATAAATAAGAAACTGTAATTACATTGAAGCCATACTTCAAATTAAGTTGGGAAACCCAAGTAACGAAGCTAAATAGAAGTACTCGGGAAATCAATAGAATGGATGTACGTTATTTCATCCCATGTTATTTTCTCAAGGACAGAACTTCACAAACACGGAGGATTCCCATTTAAATACTAATCTACAGTAGTATTAGAAAGATACATACATATCCCTGGATTTCAGCAAACACAGTTGATCCATTCTTATCGATGATTGCATCTACTTCTTCTACGACGTCAAAATACCCTTCGTTATTTGTGTACTTGACACCAGTTCGTCTCCAGGGAACGTTAGAAAGCTGTCCACTGGGAAGAGTAGCACTAACGCTGGAAATCAGGAGTAGGAATCAAGTTTTTTCATTGCATATTATCCGAAAAAACCAACTGCATTTAAAATGAAGTTGAAAATACTTGACACTGATATGCTTACTTAGATTTCCCAGTAACGGTGTTGGCAATGGTTCTGAGTAGGTTGGGCGGTTTGATGAGCTCTTTCAGTATATTGGATTCCGTAGCCAATGGGAAACCATTGTCCAACATTTCATCCAAAAGCTGGGGAGGAATAAATCAAATTCCTATAGATGAATAATTTAGAACACATTTGAAATCTACCTAGTGTTTGGAATGGTTTATTTATTTGTTTAAATCTGTAATAAACATAAATCTTGAGCACTATATTCACCTTGTGTTACCCATATACCTGATTACTGTCTATTGATAATTATTATTCACTCATCTACATAAAACTCAACCAATCATTGGAATATATTTTGACTAACTGGCTTTAAATGATAGGCACACCACCTACCAGAAGTGAAAAAATCCCTTGCAGTGCGAGAGTGCTTCATTCTGGCATTTACCATATCTTCTTCTTCAGTGGCGCGACAATCCGCGAGGGATCAAGGCCTCCTTCAACAAATTCCTCCAGACAGTGCGGTTCAGAGCTGTCGTCTTCCAATCTTGGACCAAAATGGTCCGGGCATCAAATGAAACTTCATCAGCCCATTGTAACCTTGGTCTTCCCGCCCCTCGAGTGCTGTACAACCTCTCGCTCAGCATCTTCTTAGGAATCTCACAGTCTTCCATTCGTACTACATGGCCTGCCCAACGAAGTCCGACTCGGATGACGTGCACCACACTCTTTCCCCATATAACTGAATTAATTCTTAATTAGTGCGCCGCCTCCATTCATCTCCGACTCGTATGGCTCCATAGATCCTTGGGCATTTACCATAGCAAGGTGCAAACTCATAATCAACACCTAATAGTTTTCAGGTCGATTCACTATCTAAATCAAATTGGAGGATGATAAAATATATTGACCACTTTATAGCGGCACGTAGTGAATCATCAGCACTATCGTTAATAGTGGTCTAGTAATTGCTAAGGGGGATTGGTGATCACCCAAGTTTTCAATGGTACAGAATTGGTGAGACTGGGTATCTCAACTGTTTGTTCTCATAGAAAATTAAAACCCACCAAATCATTGATAGAAGAAATAAATCACAAAATCACAAGTGATGCTAGTCTTTCGTACAAGTACTGTGATGCCGAGTACTCTCTTGCAGACCTAGTTACTTTATGCTCTGATTAATTTCCTAGGGTGTTTCGGGCTTGACAAGTTGGGTGCCCATGCCTAATTGTGGGGTTACTGAAGTTACAAAGCAATCCCTATCTTACTGCTATTTCTAGCAACTTGGACTTTCTTCCTCACCATGTGACCCCCATGAGGGTGAGGGATAAAGGGACACCAAAATTGCTTTGGTGAATGTGAGAAATCTAAAAACAATTCCCAAGCGTCTTTAACACAATATTCTTGGCCAAAAACATACCTGATTACTTCCCCGAACGGGATTACGTACAAGGTTCTTCCAATGCAACCAGAAATAAAATACATTTGTTCTACGTAACAAAGCTACTTACTTCGTAAACGACAACGTAGTTTTCTTTTATGATGCTTTCAGTACATTCTGTAAAGTAATCGTCGAACGTATCGACGACTCTGTGTAGGAATTCAATCACGAACAGAGGCGGTACTGGAAATGTATCAAACATTTAGATGATATTCAATAAAGTTCAATAAACAACAAAAATTAAATACACTTTTACTCACCTTCTGTCATGCAAACAGCAATGAAAAACATCGAGGATCGATAAATACTTATGAGATAATGGTGAGGAGTTGGGATAACTGCCGGTATATCTTCAGGGCTCCCAATTTTTCGTTGCTCATCAAAAAAGTAATCGCACACAGATCTAGAAATAACACTTTTCCAATGTTTTTCCATAAATACATCCCTGCAATAAAACACAGACAAGTAAGATGTTAAATGGGTGTATGAGATGAAGGGTCTCACATCTGATTACCTTATGTGGGCGATTTCAAAATTTGGGGTTATTTTGCACTCCGCCGTTCTCCTAAATTAATGTTTCGATTTCTGCATTTGTTTTCTAGTAAACCTTCTTCGTATGGACCCCTAACGAAAATCCTGAAGTGGGAGCAAACTTACCATGTAGTTTCAGAACTATAGAACTTCGAAATTTCGATTGTGTAGGGAGAATTTTTTTGAGTAATCTACTTAAAAATATAAATTCAACGATGTTTAGCAGTTTTTTGTCATTTTTTTGTACGATTTTGGAAATTTCAAAAGCCCTTTCAAATTGTCGAATTTTTGTTTGTTTTCAATTTTCCCACGAAGGGGAAAGCAACGTGGGTCGATAACATTTTTTATTTTAATTATAACATGAATAGAGAGCACCCAAAAATGATGAAGTTCCCAACCTACTGTTTGTGACAAGTGTAGGGAGAGGGAATCGGCCTCCTTAACGATTTATGATCTTATTGATTGTTGAAACTTATACTAGGTGATCTACCAAGACACCAACCTGCCACATCTCTTAGAAAAAAAATTCTGATTTACCAGGACAAATGAGGAGCTTACTTTCAAACAGGCACATATCCATTCCGACAAAATGTTCAGGAAGTGGGAAAAAAAAAAAAAAAACAATTTGCAGATTAGTGGAGATGTTTTTCTGCAGTTTCTCATCGGAGTAATGTGTGAGAAGGCACAGATAAAGATTCCTCAGAATATGAATCAATTTTCTCCAAAACGCGAGGCTGTATATCCATTTTCACTTTGGAAATGTGCCCTTTTGATCAAAACTCATGGATTTGTGCCTTTTTGAAAAAGAAAGAATTCATTCTCCATTCTGTAGGTTTTATTGAAAACTTTACCTGACTCCATATTTCCATTTGTCATGCCTGCCATATATCGAGTCTCGTGTAAATATTCAACGCCAAGACGAAGGCGCAATGCTTCTTTTTGGATATGTGCCTTTTTGAAAACCCTCGACTTATCGCCAGACGAAATTCGGAGGATATGTGCCATTTCGATTGCAAGGCACTGAAAAGAATGAAGGGGACGGATTTGTTACCTTTTGATGCAAACACATAACTTTAGCCCCGGAATTGATGTGGATGTGTTCCGTTTTGTTCGGAAATGATAGGAGGATCTGATTCAACTCATATTCAGAGATAGACAATTGAGAAAAAAACGTTTTCTCCCAGATTTGGATATGTGCCTTTTTGAAAGTAAGCTCCTCAAGTGAAAGGCTCGCAAAAGCTGTGTGACACAAAATAACCAAAAATGTTGAAATGACCCAAGTACTCCTATTTGCCTATTTTCCGTTGCCCATCAAAGAAGTAATCACACACATATCTAGATATAACAATATCCGTAAATGCATTCCTGCAATAAAACACATGGATGCATAAGATGTTCAATGATTGTACGAGATTAAGTTTATCGTCCCTTATCTGATTACCCTGTCCGCTTAGATACCTGCAACGTTCAAATAGATTTATCAAACTTAATTCAAATCTTGAATCTCCTGTACTAATTCACATGAACTCCAGTTTGTTTGTGGAGACTTTGTTCTTCCCATTTCCTAAAGCAAATGGCTCTTGTGTTCGAGATTCCCTATAAGATAAAAAATGTTATACATCACCTGGAACCTAGATGTCCTACTCACCCCACCAGGGAAATTAAAAAATGACACATTTCTGGGGTGTACGGAGACATTCTTTAATGAATGTAGTAGGTAACACGTTCCAAAACACAAAATTATGTATCTCGCTGAGTACGAAAACGGTTCAATTTGGTCAAGTTCAGTAACTCAGTTCTTGCTTCACCTCAACTCAATTATCTTCACTCAAGTGTACCCGAATCTGTTTCAAAGCATGGGGGCCGTTGCAGTGGATTACATAGGTAATCTCTATCGTTCTGAAGAGGAGAGTTCTTCAAACTGATAAATTTCTACGACTTAATCTTCGATTTCGAGTTTGGAAATAAGCTCATGGACTTACCCAGAGGAGTTGATGATGAATAAACTGTGAATCATTGTGCCTTCCCTTGTACAATGATGGTTCACGTCTCTACAATCAACAATGAAAACCAGAATCAATAAACAATATAAGGAAATAAGAAAGTAATTACAATAAATACTGGTTAACAAAACAACTAGCTTTACTGGCTCATACCTTGAAACTGACCTGTGGCAAAAGTAAAAGTGAAGATCAGGGCATATGACAAATCAGTGGACTAAAAACGAATTGACATCTTGTAGAACAAGATACTTAGCTAAGTACTTTCTTCATTCCCCAGAATCCTAACTTAAGTGGGAACCATCAAACACCGAACTTACATAAGCCAATCCGTACAAAGACCTACAAACAATGTGCGAAATCAAATTGATAACTAAATTTTGAAATTACTTAACGATAAACAATGTAGGCCGTTCAACTTGAAGCATAACCTGCAGTTGAATAATTGTTTTATTGATAACATATCAAATACAACGTCAACTCTTGGATGAGGAGGTGGTGGTGACTCGAAGAAGAAGAAGTGTAGACGCTGTAGCCATGGGCTTGTTTCAATCAATTCAATCATCATTGAGGAGGGAAATGGCGAGCGGGAACCGGCGATCTTGAGATTAAAACCACCACGCATGAAGTGCTAGGGCTGGTAAAATTAGGGCCAATCAAGACGAATTTTATTGTTTAAATTCGTGATTAATGTTATTTATGCAACCGTACTTTGTACTTTCATATAATGCGTATGTTTAACCGTATTTCACCCGGGGCAAGAAATAAATTTGGCGTCCCCCCATAGATTCGAAATCTCATGACTCATACCATCTTAATATATCAATGAACCAAAATATAAATATAATTAATTTGATTTATTCACAATGTATAAACTCTTTTACTAAAAGGAGGAAGGTTTGGTAAGTAAGTGCTCAATGTAAAATACCTACCATATAATTTAATTAAATTTAACAAACTAATAGATGATAAATAAATTTTTGTACGAAATGGAAGCCCTAAACAAACTTTAAAATGAAAATTGTCGGGCTTTTTTTGCTGCAAATGTTTTAATGATACCATCAAAAGATAGTGCTGAAGCTATTTTGTGCTCAATTGATATGATGGCCAAGTTGCTTAGTCGTTGCTGTCCTGTCAAGTTCCTGATGTAGTTTTTCATTATCCTCAGTTTTCTAAAACTTCTTTCATTCGATGCTACACACACGGGTATTGTATGAAAAATTCTCAAAGCTGTGGTTATATTGGAATAGGCGTCATGGAGGCCGTTTTGGCAAATATAAACCAAAAGTTCGAATGGAGTAGACTCGCCTCGTCAACTACCCTGCATACGGCCGCTCAAGGCTAGTTCTCGCCCCCCCCCCCCCCCCCCCTTAGTTACGTCCCTGTGTCTAAGACCAAAATAATTGGAATATTAATTTACCTATGGTAATGAGCGTTGAGTTTGGCTCTTTTAATTTGCCCATGTTGTCATTACTGCTTATCCCTGTCAAAAATGTTTCAAACCTATTGCCAAATAACACAAATGCGGGCTTTTGTTGTAGAAAGCCGACCGAGCACGGCCGCGATGATATGCCTGCTAGCTGCTGTCAACGTAAGAAATGTATTTCCCTGTTATTTCTTGCTCTTTCCAAAGAGTGGCAAACTTTCGTAGTGTAACATTATGATCAAAATATTAAAATGTGATGATGATAAATGATAATTGTGCATATACTATATTGAAACTACAAAACTATTTCATTACGTTCTATCGGCGATCCAATGATCCACAAATAACTTGGGGGGGGGGGGGGGGGCAAATAAAGTTTGCGGGGGGACCCGAAAAAAAACAGTTACGCCACTGGAAGGGAACGTGAAACAAAAATGGACTTTTCTCAGCCAAATTCAATTTTCAACTACCAGTATGCAAAGTGGATCAATCCTGTCCACTTTCTCGGCTTCAAATTGTGAAACAAACGACTCAGTCCTACCTTTTAAAGAACTTCACTTGTACGTACGTAGATACCTTAGGAAAATTGAAATGATGGTCGAACTTGAGAAAAATTGTTTTGCAACAGTTGAAATTCATATCTGCCCAGTTGTGGAGGTGAAATTCATATCTGTCCATCTAGAATCATAGTGGAGGTGAAAGCCCAATTAAATTTTTAACCCGAGCTTCATTCCTATTATTGCAGAAAAGAAGACGAAGGAGGTGGAGAAGTTTATTACTTACCTCACATCCGCAAAGCCAATCTACTAGGGATGGGACATCGAAAGAAAACATTGATTTGCTAATTTTATCAATTCATCTCGTGTGATCATCTTCAAACTGCTCTAGTTTGAATGGATTGAGATGTCTCCAATCCGTTTTCACCATCGTGTTCAGAAAAAACCTTTCAAAAGAGGGTCACCTGCTTCGGGATTTTCCCGGTGATTTTCCCTCATTTGAAATGCCTCAAATTTCCCCTTGAAGTAAGGCGATTGTGCCCATCTCCAAACTTAGCCTTCTGAAAGCCTAGATAGATTTTTCGTGCAAATGTGAGCTTTCAACCTCAGTTCTATCGAGAGCTATCGGTTGGAATGTGTTTTTGGTGTCTTTTGACAGTGGGTTTTGATGCCAACATTTTTTGAAAATTTTCATTTTAAATATTTTGGACCGAGAACAATAGTTTCTTTTTCTTCGAAAATTTGCTAATACTACAGCAGATGAAGGATTTTTAATATTTATTTATTTTTTCCACGTTAGGTTACAAGAAAACTAGATGGAATTTTTTCTGTGAATGGAAAGTAAACGAAACCGATGTTATCGAAGCCAAATCATCGATATATCGATATTATCGAATGTGTGGCATCGACGGAAAAAAAGCGTAATATCGGAGAAAAACATCGATATTTCAATCATATCGATATCGGTGTCCCATCCGTACAATCTACCCTTCGTAGTCATGAGGGTTGAACTTGCGAATTGTGGGACGATTTCCACTTGCCTTTGTGGTTTGTTGCAGTCCTGTCAATAGTGGCATTCCTGCACCTCAAATATTCTTCGCTCCACTCACGATTTCGCAAACTCATGCTTTATAGCACTTACTGTATGCATCGCGTATTTACAGCTAATATAATTCAGTCACAAAGGTTGGGGACAACCAACTGATGATAGGATGAGAGTGTGTTTTGGTGATTCTAGCTCACTCTAGTATTCTTAGCGGGTTAGCAAACAGGAATTTCGCGTTCTTTATTTCGGACGCTCTCGTTGGTTCATTTTTTGGAGCTGGATCGAGTCGAACAGAGTGAAACCTGTCTCACGTCCAAGTTCCGCCCATCTCGCGCAGATCTGCTCATTGTTGCTCATTGTTGCTCCCTGACAGCAAACCCCTAACACCCCTCACCAAACTCACGACTCTGCCATCCTCTCACCCATCCTGAGGCTCTGTTTAGCGTGTGAATTTGAAACTCTTTTCCTCTTCAATGAGGAAAAGTTGGAAAGCAGTATGATAATATCATACTTTTAATATTATTATTATCAGGTATCTTTGGCCAGAGGGTGCAGATCCGCCTGTGCTCCTGTCAGCAGGCGCCACTGGTCGGTACTCAATTACTTAAATAACCACTTCGTGCTACGAGCTTCTGAAACTTCAAACGGCCCCTTTACGAAGTCCACTGCCCCCTCTTCTATGGGGCTGATTGTATGAGGGGTTGCAAATCAGTCGTAAAAACGATCCCCGAAGTTGGCCAGTCGAGTCTGATACATCCTGTATAATGAGTTTTTTCTTTCATTCTTGCCTATCCCTTACTAGGCACGTGTGTACAGTAGTTATGCGCTGTCGTGCTTACATATTGAGGTGGGAAAGTTGGATGTTTGAAGAGTAATTTTTCGCGACGCAGGGCACCCTATGCCACTATTGACAGGACTGCAACAAACCTCAAAGGCAAGCAGAAATCGTTCCACGATTCGCAAGTTCAACCCTCATAACTAGGAAAAGATTGATTGGCTCTGCGGACATGAGGTAAATAATAAACTTTCCTGCTTCCCTTGTCTTTGCTGCAATAATAGGAATGAAGGTTGGGAATTGAGCTTTCACCTCCACGATGGTTCTTGCTGCGCAGATATGAATTCACACTGTAGCAAAACACGGTTTTCTGAAGTTCGACAATCATTTTAAATGTTTGTTTTTTATTTATGTGTTTACGTACCTACTAGTGAACTTCTTTTAAGGGTAGGATTGAGTCGTTTGTTTCACGAATTGAAGCCGAGAAAGCGGACATGATTGATTTCCTTTGCATTTGGAGAAATTTGTATTTGGGCGAGAAAAGCTCATTTTTGAGCTGGGGCTGATTGTAAAAGTGGTTGCAAATCAGTAGTAAAAACGATCTCTGAAGTTTGGGCAGTCGAGTCTGATACATCCTGTATAATGAGTTTTTTTGTTATTCTTGCCTTCCCCTTACCTACTAGACACTTGTGTACAGTTGTTATACGCTGCCGTCATCGCTTACTTATTGAGGTGAGAAAGTTAACTGTTCAATACTACGGAACTGTTTTTTCGTGGGATAGGTACGCCAACCTATTCGATTCTTACGTTATGGTGTTCAACGTCGAAGTGCATTGCCCTTGAACTTACCTGACGGGTCCACGTGTACCCCGCCCACCTACCGCGCAATTGGTTCCTTCGTCCTCCACAGGTGGCGCTACCTTCGCGGCTCTCCGCGGGACGATTCGACTCTTTTATTCCGTGAGTATAAACAGACGCCACCCATCAGTTTCGTTCCTCAACTCTACAGCACCTCTTCGCTGCCTTCCAGTATTAAATTCTCTGCAACACAGGCAATTTTTATTATCCGTCCGGACCAGTAAATTACCAATATGGGTATCTGTTCCTGTACGGTCAAATTCGTTCTCTTCGTTTTCAACTTTCTTTGTGCGGTGAGTGCATATATTTTCCTATCTTATAAATATATCTAGCGAGATCTGATCAGAATGAATATAGCTTTGACGCGCAGAAGCTGCTGTCCGTGACGTGATTTTGACGGGTAAAGAAACGTGGTAATGAATTCGCCGTACGATATTTCTTCAGAATATGAAGAAATGTTCAGATTCCATCGTTACTTATCAAATTTTCAAAAGAACCATTCCATTAGGATGTAAAGGATCGTACATAATGAACTGTTTATAGAAATAGTGATGAGAATTTCACATCCACAAGTTTCATTATTCTTGAAAATAATAAAACTTGTGGTTGTAGCCGATCAGCTACACATAAACTAGTTGAATGAAAACTAAAAATACCTTACACTAAGATTGAACGATTAGGTAGGTAGTGAATGGTAAAAACAAGAGAAGATGAACGGAGAACAGGAGAACAAAATTTTCCATGTTCCTTGTGGACATAATTTGAGATATATATAACCAAATAATTGAGTGATTTAGGTTTATTGTTGTAATTAATGAATCAGCTGGTATAATTGCACTGGAACTTTGTTCCTTTCAAAATCGAATTTGTAACAATTCAAGTTATAAATTAAGGGGCAAGTGGAGCCTAATTAGAGGACAGGTAGTGAAACCTAGGCAAGTGTTTTGTTTTATCTAGTTAAAATGTTAGTTGTTCCATTCGTGGGTCCCTAGTCGATATGCAGTACAGTGGACCATTGCAGGTGCTTAGATACAAGCTTTTGTTGTAGTCATTTACCAGGTATAGACACACACTGATCATCTGAAATCGAAAAACGGAGGTGAAATGTAAGTTTAGCTGTTTGTTAGGGATCTAGAGTACATTTACAAAGTATTTAAGCGTAGAGATGAGATAATGTACCACAGTCTATCTACCTACGTCTAACGTACGTGAATCGGTGATTTATGTTGAAGAAATAACAAACATTTGTATAATAATTTTCAGCATTTCGATAAAGAAATCCAAAATAACAGATTTAGATATTCTATGCATTGCGCTCGACACAAGCATATCGGAATCAAATAAATTTCAACCTTACTCAATCTTTTAGTTCATTTTCTTCCACAATTATTGTTTCCACTTTAATATTCTGCGGGTATTTCAAGTCGTTCAAAAATGGGATTGGTACTTGATATGATAATTAATTGAAAGGATTTAAGACATAAAAGATTCCAAACCTCTCTATTACCGAATATGTTGGGCTCACCAACGAATTAGGTACCCATTTATGAATTTGAACGAAAGCTATCGTTTTATACATTAAAACCATTATTGTATTCAGTTGCGCAACAATACTGTCGGCTAAAATTCGTAGATTTTGCTATTTGGTTTCGATTTGGTGTCAATGAACGGAAAAATAATTATTTTATTATTACTGTCAAAATAGGCTAAGAAAAAAGGTTGTCGTAATAGCTTCTAGTACGAAAACACGAAGTTTTCGAGGTCTTTCATTAAGAAAAACCGTATTCTTTCACGACGAGTAACTATTAAGGAGTGCCACACATCGAAGGAAGTGTTGGACAGAATCCACTCCATATATGAGTCTCATGGACTTGCCCGAAAACCAATGCTCTTGATAGAACAAAAAATGAAAGTCGAGGGGGTATAAGGAGTCTTATAGAAGAGAGAAACGCACGAATAAAACACGTGGACGTCAGGCATAATTTTGTGGTAGAAGCATTGAAACACGAGCAAATTTTGGTGATATTTCTTGAAATTGAAAACAAGCCAGAAGATATCCTAACGAAAATTGACCATCACCGAAACACAACAACTGTATTCAAGCACATGGTGTTCGAGGAGTGTGGTGATAAGTGTTAATGTTTGGGAATTTCGTGAGATTTTAAACAAAATTTTGTTGCATTAAAATGTTGAGGGATGTCTATAGAAAGATGTCCGCTATAATTTTACCAATCGAATTCACACGGCAACCACATCACCTGTTTTGTACGTTCTCGTTTGCGTAGTTTTGTAAATAATCACCTACATTTTGCGAAATATTGCGAAATCGAATTGGGCTTCGAAAAGGTTGGACATGGTAGAGCAAGCCTTGATTACTGGTGTGCTGAAGTTGTCACCACCCACTTATACACACCCGCATACCTCTCGGAAGATTACCTAATGATATCATTTCATCATTGTACCAATGCCAAGTGTCGGCAATCTATCCTGCTTGGCACCAGCCCTATGAAAAAATTACTAAAACGCATGTGGATGTAATGAAACACTATTGGTTTAAAGGAAGAAGGGTTGGAAATAAAGTAATAAAGGTTCCGAAGCAAATTTGGGATACCCAAGTACATTGGTACTCAAAGTATGTGCCTACCAACTTTTCTTCAAGTTTTGGAGAAAATCTACTAATATTTCTTAGGGGCCAAGGAAACCGGTAACAAGAAAGATGAGGTGTGCAAGTACTTCGAAAGTACAACTACATGTAGCTGCAATTTCATTTTTCATTGCATACAAGTAAACGTAACTACATACAATGTCAAGTACAAATACAAGTAAGGAGATTCTAACGAGAGGGAGAAGGGGTTTCGAAATTCCTCCCTACCATTTTTCATATTATTCGAGGTTAAATGAGAGAATGTACTTGTGGTACATGCACTAAGTACAAGAAATTATACTCGACAAGTATGAATGGTCAAATGACTTCGTAGTTAGAATTTCAACCAAATTGTATAATTTAGCAAATTGCGTACATATTTTAACGATTTGAACGAATTTCTTGCCTCCATTGAACAAATCGATTGAAATATAAAATTTATATGCTTTTACAGAACTGATATTTACTGATGTGCTTTTACATTAACATTTAATGTGCTTATGACAGAACTGATTCAAAGACCTGATTTATGGAAGTTTTAACCCTCAATTTTAATCTTTGAGGTAAACTGGAAGTGATCAGGAACCCTGTTATCCGGTATGCAATTTATGAACCAAATTCCGTAAGCTTTGGGATAGCAGTTCTTGTGAAATGTTACGAATAGAATGGAAGATATAACCGTTTTATAATAGTGAAATATTTTCCGGAAACAATAACTTGGAAAAAGTTTATCAACTATAAACAAAATGATCTGTTTCTGGAAATCCGAAATACACACAATAGTGATTTCATTAAATACAAAATCAAAATAAATATAGGTGAAAAAACATATTAAAAGTCGTGCAGCATGACTGTGTAAGCGAATTATATATAATAATATAATATATAATAATCGTCTTTTAAACTAACTTGAATTATTAAAATGAATGAACTACAAAACTAGAAACTTGATCTTGAAAAGTAAATGAACTTTTTCTGAGTAATATTGCGATTACCACGAAGTAAATTTTCGCCAAGCCCCTTTTTCTTAGGAAATTTTATAACAAATTTAAAAAAAGAAGATAATAATGAATCGGTCGTGTGGCTGCATGATTGTAACGTTTTGGTTAGCGTTATACAGGAAAATGGATCTGGTTTTTAGGAAGAATATTTGGTAGAAAAAATGGCCTCGTGTTTACATTCTGGGAGAAAAATGATAAGATTGTGGAGTTGTTTCGGACCTCCAATAGTGCAGCAACCGAGTTTACCGCGATTCTTTAACGTTATAATAAAAACTGTACATTGTCTCACTATACGTAACTAGCTGTCGCATTTAGGCGAGGTTGAATTTTTAGAAGTAATAATGCGAATGAAATTTTCTCATCTCAACATGCGAGAGTTCCGCGTATACATTCTCCGTAAATATTCTTGATCTTTTTTTTAAACGAAGAGACTATTCGACCATTGGTACTCGGTTGTGGTGTTGGTGCAAAGTAGATCAGTGATGAGTGTATATATTCGCGGATGCGCACACAGTGTGTGCCACACACTACCTGAAATCTAAAAGGGTCCTGTTGTGTCGGGAATTTTGAGGTTCTCACGTCATCCTCGTCACGTCCAAATAAAATGGACTGTTGGTCCACGACTATCTCTGTCCATAACTTTTCACACCCCGTTTAGTGGCCAAAAGTTTGGAATTAGTTACAAGCTATACGTTTATATTAGAAAACTTTAATATCTTAGAAATCTCAAATTTTTCGTCAATATAAGAAATTCCAGCTCATGCATGTAGGTTTTCCACTTGAGTGGACTATAATGACTGAAAAATAATATTTTATGTCCACATATAATGTCAATGCTGTTCTAAAAATTAATTTCTTGGATTTTACGAAAATAGAAATGTAAACCCGTTATAAACTGTACTACAAACTAGGCAATTATTAACAAAGGAATAGTTTCATTTTACTGGGCAACATCATACCGTTGTTTTCTAATACACATCGGAGATTTATAACAAAAGTGGAAGAAAAAGAATTCCGTTGCAAATTAGGTATACCAACTGATTCGATCTTCACAATTACTAGGGGATTTGTTAGTATGTTCAAGGACGTCCACATTCACTTTTCTGTTTGTTATTTGAGATTTTTGTCTTTAGTCAAGTTTAACAATATTTGATCCAGTAGTTTCGAAGAAAAGCTCTTGTCCGCAAACAGCGTTCGAAATTCCGATTCATGAGTGAACTCCACTTGAGTGAACTGTAATGACTGAGAGATATGTCAATGCCGTTCTAAACATTCATTCTTTGTTTTACGAAAATAGAATTGTAAACCAAGGAATTTTGGGGAGGCGGCGATTACGAACTTTTTTCTTGGTCAATTACAAAGGTTCTTTATGGATATTGAATCCCAAACTTACATTATAAACTGTATTAAGAAACAGACAATTATTAACAAAGGAATAGCTTAATTTAGTGGGCAACATCAAACCCTACTCTAACATGTATCTTGTTTTTGGTTTATTACTCAATGATAAACCATTGTAATCGCTATTGAAAAAAAAAAAAAAAAAAAAAAAAACAATTCTAACCCCCTCCTGAAAATTTCATGGTTTACGTTTCAAAGGGTGTAGAATCCGAATCTTCAATAAAAAATTGTTCGTCCGTCCGCCGTACGCCGTACGCACGATTTCTCCCAAACGGCTGAAGCAAAAAAGCTGAAATTTTCAGGAAAAATCCATGTTGGTCCGGCGACGCCCCAATTCTTGAGCCAGCTCTCTCACTTAATTTTGCCCTTTAAGGGTTGTCAAAGTTTTGTAAAAACCTCAAAAAAAAAAAAAAAAAAAAAAGTCAAGGCGGCCTAAATTTGTACTCGTTTTGAAGAACACTATCCACGAGGAATCGAATGAGCCCCTCCCCAGGTCCGTAGGTCAAACCATTCCCGGTCTATGGCCCGATTTATGGTGCCAACATTCGCGTTATTTTGGTTTATTATTGTTTTTGTGTTGATTTCAGTAACCTAGTGACGTAGTGATGTAGTGATGTGGTAATGTGGATAATGGAGTGAACTCCTAAAAGGCTTTGCAGCCGATACACGGGTTGAAGCATTCTGATAATTTTCAGAAAAAATCAGAAAATCTGAAATTTTCAGGAAAACGCTGCAAATTCTTTTACTGGGGTTTATTATTCAATTGGCTTGCGTTCATGATTTGAATCTTACTAAGCTTCGGAGTGTGCGTGTTTTACAGGTGATAGACGATTATTGAATTTCAGAGATATGCATAGACCACGTAAATCGGTTCTCATCCAAAACACCTATTTGGATTGATCAGTTGATCATATTTGTGTGCCTCCATTCAATTATCGCCTATCATCTGTCTCCAAACCTTAGTAGAAATTCAAATCATGCCAATTGAATAATGTGAAAGAATTTGCAGCGTTTGTATATTGTGAATGTCAAATTCTCAAGTTTCCAACATTCTTGTCCCAGATATTCATTCTAGATAAATTATGAAGTTCAGCGTTTCTTCGTTTGATACAGTTTATTCGAAACCGTAAGTTCTTATTAAGCCGAATTGGAAATCCAATTCGAGTCTACTATTTTCAATAATGAATATTTATAGTTAATCAAGAAAACAATGTTAAGCCCCCTCGAACGCTGTTGGCTGTCCAGGGCTTTTCTTCAAAACTACTGGACCAAAAATTATGATACTTGAGTCAAAAATCACAAATAAGCACAAAAGTGAATGTTAATGTCACTGAACCTGATATGTTCATGCAAAAACAAAAGTTCCATTGGAATTATATCAGCTCATTCAATCTTCACAATTATTAGGCGATTTTATATTAATATTAGGTATATATCATTTCATGGACGTTTGTTTTCACGAGTTGCATTTGACATCGGGTTTTCCATAACTTTTGTTATATATCTCCGACAAGTAAAGGGTAGGTAGGTATTTATTTTATATATCGCTAATTTTACTTGCTCTACTCTCGGGTATCAGCGACTGTGTCGGTGTACAGTATATTGCACCACAGTAGGTATTTAGATATCAGCTGCAGTTAGGTCCTACAAACTGAAGGACTCGTTAAGTGTTTACGAAGTTACGTTTTTGAAGAAGTCATCCTATCGTCTTTGGGACATCTTGACGTCCATTATAAGGTATGGAGACATACTAATCAGCTGAAGGACCCTTGGGGATCATTTATTCCTTAATCGGTCTAACGTGCCAAAACTCAAATAAAGCTTTTTTATGGCATCTAGAATACAGATGCAAGGTAAGGATGCACCGAGTACTATGTACCATATACTACGTTTCGTTGACATAGGGTAGAATGGTTATCTAGGGCAGTAATAGTAACCCTATGTGTGATAATTTGCACCGTTTTTCAACATCCTCATACAGTATTTTCATTTTACACAAATTTATGATGATTAAATCCAAAATCTCTTCGTTCGTTACAGGTTATTTGAGAACTCAAATTCAGAATGGATAATCAGATTCATCATAACTCAGATTCAGAGATATTCCGATTCCGACTCTGGTGATAGTAAAATTGACTCAACTATGGGAGACAATGATTATCTCAACAAGAAATTATTAGAAAATAATATTACCTTCACAAACGAATAGAAATGAGATGTCTCTCAATCGAACATGCTTTCGCCTTTTACTGCGATATTTACTCAACATCGTAATCCCGATTCTTAGATTCATAACATTCCATATTACCTTGGTCTTAATGATGAAAACAAATTAATCGTTTTGTTACAAAAATTTAAAGTGCAGAGACATTTTAAGAAGATATTATTCGAAAGGGGTTACGGCTATTGTAATTGTAATTCAAGAATCCAGCGTAAACGCCTTTCTAGAACTTGGGGCAAATGGATTTCATCATGTCCGTCTTATAGTGCCCGCCTTGCATAAACGAAATTACTCCGATGAATCATCGTCACAGTTTTATCGATAATTGTTCGCAAATCGATCGGAATATATAGGAGTTCCCTATAACGGCTTTAGTAGTAGACATTTCACAATCCATTGTAAGACTCAACTCGGTGATAGAATAAATGACGATTTAATCATCTTTTTTGTAAACTATTGCTTTTAGTTTATAATAGCAAATGAAACAACGAAATAAGTAAATAAGTTGAAATTAGAAAAATGCAGCAAATTATTGCATAAAGGCTTACGATTAACTATTACAGACCTTTTCTGTATTACATAGCGTTTCCAATTGCATACATCACAGGCCTACATTTTTAGATGTAGTATATGGTAAACCAGCTAGACTCGACGCATGCTTCGTAAGTTGTATTCAAGGCTTGAAAATATCTCCAATTCGAATGCCTTCTCCATAGGTCGATTAGGAAAGATTACGCGTAAGTAAAACGAATAGTAGGCCCTCATCAACTGAGAATTATTCAGATAAAAGAAAAAACCTACCTACAATTCATTATTCCACTTCATAATAAAAGTAAACATAAACTTGATTTCAAAAGAAACTAATTAAAAGATGGTGACATTGGAATTACATCAGCTATCACGATCATCAAAATTTACAAGGGGATTTTCCTATGTTCAAACACGTTCGGATTCACATTCATATTGACATTTGATTCATTGAACGGATGCCTATCTAGAACGAACATGAAAAACGTTTGTGCTATTTCCAAAGTATTCGATATTCTGATTTTTTAAATAGGTATTTCAGTGTCTTGTGCCGAATAATTATAGTTATTCACGAGCGCAATAATTAATAGGTGGCAGTAAAATTTATACTCCTAAACAGTATCATTTGCAAAAAGCTAGCAAACATTTCCACTGCAATAATGTTTTTGACTTCTTACACGAAAATAAATCTTCAGTAGTGAGGAAGTAGAAACATTTCGAATGGCGTTATCTACCTGTTATGGCGGAGAGAGAGGAGAGAGAGAGAGAGAGAGAGAGAGAGAGAGAGAGAGAGAGAGAGAGAGAGAGAGAGAGAGAGAGAGAGAGAGAGAGAGAGAGAGAGAGAGAGAGAGAGAGAGAGAGAGAGAGAGAGAGAGAGAGAGAGAGAGAGAGAGAGAGAGAGAGAGAGAGAGAGAGAGAGAGAGAGAGAGAGAGAGAGAGAGAGAGAGAATTTCCTTTCACCTAAGGAAATTGGTCCGAGTTGTTATAAAAAATTACAGCAGGTAAATCTAATTCAGCGTCAATATCAAATTTTAGGGGACTCTGGAGTCACTGAAATAACTTCATACACATTATAGAAATATTTCACGATTTTTTGTGAATAACATACATGCAAGTTGACTATGGGTTGGTAAAGTAGAGTGAATCCCAAAGTTAGAACAAATTTAAGGCCGTTTGGTTTTTGAGTCGAGCGGTGTTGGAGTCTTGACGAATTGATCTTTAGCTTGTCAGTTATCGGCAAAGGATGTCATCATACATCACCGTTGCTGTCCAACGTTATCAGATATGCATGAGAAGACCCTAGTTGGGGCGGCTGTAACGATTTGCTTAGCCAAATGAAATATTTAACGCTTCGAGGACAACCTGTCGATAACATTTCTCCAAGTTTACCGGAGATGCCGATCGATATACAGTTCCTATTTTGAGTCGAGGTCACGGTGCGTTCGTGTACTGAAAATTATTTCAGAAAAAAGCTTATTAAAAACGCCTTTTGCATCGAAGCAGTTATGCATCTAGCGCTGCCTTCAAGTTACATAGGTACTGAGAACATCAATATTACGTCGAATCATCAAAGATAGGGATAATTTACTTGGCCCTTTCGATATGCAATTTTGAGGATTTTAAATCAATTCATATACAAACCAATATTGTCAAGATGTTAACATACGTGAAATAACATAATATTTACAATAATGGAAAAAAGGGGGGTTATTGGAGTGAGTTGCATATAAACAATACAATCCCGTCTTGAAATTTAAAACTGAATGCAAGCGAAGATTTATAAAGGCAGTGTTAAGCTAATAATCTTATTTTTCTGGATAGAAATGAAGTGTTTTACCCAGAGATTGTAGCCTATCTAGTATGATGTCTAATAGACATTGTCCATGTTGTGCGTATTAACAAAATAATATTCTTGCATATAAATTATTCATTTTCTAAATTATTTGGTAAACCAATCACGAAGTAGTGTTTTTTTACAGAATCTCTAGGGTATTGAAAAATTGTGTAAGAACCACAAACACAATTTTCTACAATTCTTTCAAGAAATAGCCTGGTGGGACTAAGTAGGTACTTGAAGTCAAGTTGGTTGTGAAGAAGGATGTGGGTAGTGAGCTCTTTTATATTTCTCACATATTCAATTTGAATTCGGTGTTCTGAAATACGTTTAAATACTAAACGAAAATCTAAACTCAACAGAAAATTAATAATCGGCCGAGAATTCTCGCTTGAGCAGCGATGGAAACGATTCCCCTCCGATCCCACTTTTCCGTCGAGAAATTCAAAATTTCAGGAGTTTGTTGCACAACTATAGTTGAAATTGGGGTCAACCAGAAAAGAATTACAAAAGTTACAGGAGAATTTCACGCTGGAAGCGTCAACTAAATTTTTAACAGACACATTGTGTATGTGTATTACACACCCACACATGGTAAAACCTAGTTCCCCCCCCCCCGTATTTGATCTTAGAATGGTCTGAAACGGATTTGTATGCAGTTATTAGCATGGAACATGCTTTAGCCTTGACCAAACTTGCAAAAAGTGTTACGTTTATCGGGAATGGTAACTAGGAATGGAATCGAGTCACGAAATTTTGCTTAGTCGATGATATGGAACTAGGTATCGTGTAATCTGATGTACCTATACTATATTTTGTTACGACGCCGTGACTATATAAGTTAAGAATATACTTCCATTAAAGGTGCTAGTGAGTATTGTACAACAAAACAGCAGCTCGTAGTTCAACATATTGTTATAGCGTTGTTTTCATCGTTGTTCCTATCCGAAGACTGTAACATGGTGAGGTGAGGTGATGGATTGGTATAGTTGCTCCTTCCATTGAGCTGAATGCGGTTTAATGTTCCGCCACGCTCAGAGGATATATCAGACGCTTGAAGGCGTCTGATTCATTTCCCAAGGAGACGGATTCAAGAATCGGGAAGGGCCAACTATCCATATCCATCACAATACTGATCTTTTAAAAGGCTATTGCAATAGCAGAATGGGTTTGATCGCATTCTTCCAAATTGAAAAAAATAAAATTTAACAGAATAAGAAATCGCGGCTAAAGCATGTTCCATGCTTCTTGAATTTTAGCCCCATGCTTTAAGCGAAAAGCACCTAACGACGAAGCCTTTTTGTCAGAGGGGCGTTCTCAAAACTTTAAAAATCCAAAAATTTGTTTAGTAGCCGAAAATGAGGTATTTAGAAACAATTCATTCGCCATAAGATTTATACTTGACGATTTCTTCGCAATCAAAACCCCTCAAATATCCAGCATATTCAACTCAAAAATATAATACCGAATTCGCTTATGCGATCATTCTGCATGACTAGAACTTATTTGTCCGATTTCCTGAAGAGAGTGGTTGGTTTAACACTGTCTCATATAGTTTACGTGCCAATAATACGAAGACGAAGATTGTCGATGTTGGTTTAAATTACATCAACAGTCAGAAATAACCTTGAGTTTGAATCTTTATAGGTTCGGTGCGCAATTGAGCCTCCATTGCATGTTGGGCAGTTATTATCCGGGGATTGTAGGCATGTATTATCTGGGGTTCTCATTGTGAGCGATTCGGTGGACGGCGACGCGAAATACTCTTCCCACTGCGAAGCGAATCCACAAATTCTGCACCTGAAGTCATCTA
The DNA here is from genome assembly GCA_031894815.1 of Creontiades dilutus. NCBI lineage: Eukaryota > Metazoa > Arthropoda > Insecta > Hemiptera > Miridae > Creontiades > Creontiades dilutus. The sequence continues at coordinate 1,042,830 of JAVIWC010000643.1, forward strand.
CGTTGAATATTATTGGTATTTACAATAATTGACGTTATATTCCTTTTCCATTGAGATAATTGTTCATCTCGTCTTAAGTACCTAATGCTGTTGCAACCTCAGCTCAAATACTACTCTCAAAATTTTTGTTAAAGTGCGTTATAACAGGAAGGTAACGAAATAGATTAGTCGCCCTTTCCTAGGGCTGAAGCGACAACACCCAGAGGATACAAGCTAAAAAGCTTCAGGTTTATGCTCAGCCTTTGCCATTTCAAGAAATTGGAAAGGGGAACTCTCCATATCAATCAAACCAACGGGGTTTCGAAAAAGCGTGAGGATTCGGGGGCTAGCAATACGTACGGCAGGGCTAAACGGTAATTTTCAAGGGGAAAAATTTAAAATGTCTAGCCCATTTTTTTCATGGGCCCGTGCGAGAAAAGAGGGCTTCAGTACAGTAGACGCTAGAGGGTTAGTGGCCCGTAAACCAGGCTCTGGTCATATTTAACAAGGATGTGATGGAATGGACTAGTTCCCCCTTCCAAGGACTGAGACGATTACCCTGCAACATTTAGAGGATGACCCTGAAGCTAAAAAATTCCAATCATGACCGTTTGAGCCAATTTTCTTAAATTGTCGTATTACATTTAGGTAAGTTGTTAGTGTACAAGTCATGAACACTCATCACTATTGGTGCACATGTACAGTGTACTTTATACGAGTTGCAGATTTCAACCCCAGTTCAAGCCCTTAGGGAGAGCGGACGGATGAATGTGCGTTGATCTGCGTGGTTATCTCTATCAATAACCAACAGAAAAACACTACTCTCAATTCGAAACCTTTTGACTTTTAAAATTCATCAGCCCTTCAATGCTGCTCTTACTAATTGATCAAGTGATGCACAGAGCTCCTTGAACTGATGTTCTTGACTTTCGGCTTTGGCACACTACATTCGAAGAAAAACAACGGACAGCATAATTTTTACATTTTTAACATGCATTTTTTCTCGATTATTGGTATTTACGTTACCTACTTGAAAAGCAAACCAATCTATTTTGGGGGGCTAGGGTTAAATTAGGTTTTTTTCGTTGATTAAAAAGTTCTTATTGATACTAATTCATTGAATATTTGAAAACTTATGCTAGCCTAAACTGGAATGCTTAGTACAAATTAAATGTAAAAAACAGTAATGAAGGTCCAAATTCGAATTCGAGGAAAGTAGTTGATAGGTATTTTATAAGTGGCTTCGTCACTGCCTCTCTATACAATGTCAACAAAATTTTCGATTGGTTAATCTTGATATCTCCCAAGCTCGATATACTTCTGGTTTCAATTGCTGGCACGAAATTGGACGCTTAAATCTGCGTCGCTCATTGATAGAAGCGGGTCATAGATTGAATGGTGGGCATTTTGAACAGTATCTACAGTAAAAATGTACAATTTATTACAATGCGTCATTAATGATTTAATACTTTTCACCAGACGAATCAACGCACGATGAAAAACCGGAGTATCCAGTAAAAAAACACGTTTTTCTTACTTGAAAAGCAATTTCCTCCCAGAAAACTACACGGAATTTCAAATCTGGTTATATCGCTGGAAAGCCTAGATTTCGGCGCATCTTTTAGCACTACAGGCTAAAATTTACATGCCTTATTACAGGGACTCATTAGCGTTTGAAGAAAGTCGAGATCTCCACGATTTGACAACGTGTCCTTTTCAAGCTGATTTTTTCACCCGTTTCGCCAGCTCAAAAAAGTTGGTTCCCCATTAGGGCGATAGGAAATTCAACGCTCTTTCCAATAGTGGGTTCAGATTTGAAATCGCACACAAAATGTGGGAGATATGGCCGTTTTAATGCGGTAAGGTAAAAAAAAAAACGAGAATAATCTTAAAATTGAAAAAAAAAAAACGCATTTCCAAGGGTGTAAAAAAAATTGCTAAGAGGCATTTTCGATCAGAAATATTCCGTAGAATCTTCTCCTGGCCTGTGACCGTCACGAAATGAAATACACTGTATATTATGTACTGTTGCCTGCTTAAGAAAAGCTACTGCGTTCTAAGGCTACGTCTTGCCCATCATGCATTGCACTCACATTTAACCCGAAACCTCTCCAGGAAATGCTATGCGATTTAATATTTTCTCACGACTCCGTGAGGGGACACAGGCTTTTAGGCTCGCGTGAACCCCCAAGCGGTTTTCACGGTAGCGGCCCCGCGGTTCTGCGCTACGTGATCACAAGGTCGTCCGAGATATTGAAGCAAAAAAAGGACTTTCCTGACTCAAAAGGGATCCCGTGGCGAATCAGCATCTCTTTTGTTCGGATTCGGATAATGGGCTTAACCCTCTGATCTCTATAAAGGTACCATTAACTGAGGTAGGTGCAAAAACGTTATCTCTTCCAATTGTAAAATTTTCGGTCGTTTTCAGTCTGTTGAAGCTTTTAGTCGTTTTGGTTTTATTGTGATTCAGAATTGAGTTACCCACTTCATGTTCTTATTCATGTTTTATTTTCTTGCAACAAGTATCGGTGGGTCAAAAGATGAAATGAACTGGAATATTACGGAACTCAGTAACGTACTCCTTCCGAATCTATTTCTAGGTAGCGGAAGCTTGGTTTCCACTTTCAAAAGATGAAAAAAAAACCAAAATAAAAATGTTTACTTGCATTTTTTGTTTTATATCCGTAGGATATCCTTCCTGTAAATTCGTAGGAGGCTTTATTTCCACAGTTTTTATCCCAATTTGATGACATTTTCGGGGATTTGATGGTCAAGCTATGGATTATACGATATGAGTTTCATCGCTCATAAATCAATACATTAGTCATCGAACGGGCAAACGTACGATCCATCAAGCATCATTTTCTCACGTCCTAGATGCCCGATATCGCTCAAATTTGAGAGATAGGAAATGACAGGTTCAACATCCTTATCAATTTCATCACGAGAGTACTATTGGTGACTACTGCTTCTAATGAGAATGAAATTTTTATAACAAGCCTAATTTCCACAATTCCTACCTGATTTTGAAGCAATATTCTAGGAGGTAAGCGTTAAGCTGAAGATTAACACAAGTTTACTTAATAATGAAACGAACGAGCAATTATTGTTCATAATACTGATTATTAATCGCTCATTCCGATTGTTCTCTCAGTTTTCTTGCCTTATCTGGCTTTACAATTGACTGTAAACGTTAGTCATAAAACATGATTGAGAATGGCATTATCTCTCGTTTTTAGATAGCTACCTACCTTCCGGTTAGACAGATGCACGCGAGTTGATGCGTGCCTTTTGTGTACAGCTAGCGCTCAAGCAGGTGAGGGATTGGATTCCGACAGAACTGAATGATTTTAGAGTGTAAAATTGAAGCAAAAAAGACCCCACGTGGTTTGTGCAATCAAGGTGTTTCTACAATTACTGTCCAGCGTGACGATGTGAAGATTGGTTCCTGCAGCTAGCTTAGTGAAGTGTCAACAACTCACTGCATATCATGACTTGACATATATTTATGTATGCGTGCTAGATATACGCGTATAGTGAGGTGATGGAATGGGAATGCCCCACAGCCAGGTTACCCTGACGCTTGAAGGCGTCGGATTCATTTTTCAAGGCGACAGATTCGATAATTGGTAAGGGCCAACTAGCCATATCCATCACAATATACAGTACATAATATGTTGTATGGAATATCGTAATACGGATGAATAGGAAGAATGCTATCGCCCCCCCCCCATTGTTACAATGTGTAACGAATTAAATCACGGCAATCACAGTTTCCAATGCCATCGGTTTTAAGCCAATTTTTGCTTAGGTATTAATGAAACTAATTTTCTCTCTCACAGTAAAACGCTGCAAATTCGTTCACTGGGGTTTATTATTCAATTGGCTTGCGTTCATGATTTGAATTTCTATTAAGCTTTGGAGTGTGCGTGTTTCACAGTGATAGAGCGATTATTGAATTTCAAGAGGCACACAAATATGATCAACTGATCAATCCAAATAGGTATTATGGTCGAGAACGGATTTACGTGCTCTATGCATATCTCCTGAAATTCAATAATCGCTCTATCACCTGTGAAACACGCACACTCCAAAGCTTAGCAGAAATTCAAATCATGAACGCAAGCCAATTGAATAAAGAATTACCAGTGAAAGAATTTGCAGCGTTTTCCTGAAAATTTCAGATTTTCTGATTTTTCTGAAATTATCAGAATGCTTCAACCCGTGTATCGGCTACAAAGCCTTTTAGGAGTTCACTCCAGTATCCACATTACTACATCACCACGTCACTAGGTTACTGATATCAACACGAAAACAATAATAAACCAAAATAACGCGAATGTTGGCACCATAAATCGGGCCATAGATCGGGAATGGTTCGACCTACGGACCTGGGGAGGGGCTCATTCTATTCCTCGTGGATTGTTCTTCAAAAAGAGTACAAATTTAGGCCACCTTGACTTTTTTTGAGGTTTTTAGGGATTTTACAAAACGTTGACAACCCTTAATGGGCACTTTAAATTGAGTGAGAGAACTGGCTCAAGAATTGGGGCGTCGTCGGACCAACATGGATTTTTCCTGAAAATTTCAGATTTTTTGCTTCAGCCGTTTGGGAGAAATCGTGCGTACGGCGTACGGACGGAAAATTTTTTATTGCAGATTCGGATTGTACACCCTTTGAAACATAAACCATGAAATTTTCAGGGGGGTTAGAATTTTTTTTTCAACAGCGATTACAATGGTTTATTATTGAATAATAAACCAAAATTGCTCAAGATTTCAATGTTTGGTATTAAATTCGATTACGACTGTTATTGGATTTATTGTAGAAATATTTTACTACACTAAATTTTCGTTATGTATCGATTACATTTTGGTTTGTTTTGTTTCGTGTTTCTGTTCTCTTATTCGATTTGTCTCCAATCCTTGATCATCACTTTGATTAATCTACAGTCCATGTTGCTACTCATGTAAGATCTTACACTACAAATGACGGAACTTGATATTTCCTGAGGTGTTTTCAGAAAGTAGTTCGTCCATTTTCAGTTCTGAATCACTCGTGGGTCTCGCCTGATTCATCAATGAATATTTCATAAACCTACGGAATTTTTTCTGAAGCCGCCCGCTTCTATGAGCAAGCTTCGGATTTTTATTTCCATGTTGCCGTGACATTTTCCTTAATTTCCTAGACTGCGATGAATGAGCTATCAGTTTGAAATTCCTGACTGTAATAATATAATCCATTATATAATTCATAAAAATTATGACAAATACGTAGCTATGACTTGCAACGAGGATTACCAACTACCGTTCCATTGCTAGGAAAGTGCAATTCCTCGGTTGTAACCTTAAGAAGAATGTTAATTAGTCTAACATTTTTAATTTATCATATACGTGCTTTCAATTATTTGTTCCAATTACCGAGAAAAAAATGACGCTTCAGGTACCTCATGGTTGATTGTTTGTGAAAAATAACAAAATCACTCCCCAAACTCATGTCGAACTTTGCTTTTTCGAATGAGAACCTTTCTTACCGCAGATTGGAAAAACTACTCATCACTAGATTTTGTTAATACTCAAGAAACTACTCAATTACACCCAAAATGCGAATAAAATGGAATCGGGGTTTACATTTGAAAACAACAAAGCTAAAAAACATTGGACATGTTTGCACATGTGCTCTATCCGCAACTTCGCTATTCTTCAATTCTACATCTAAAAAAAAAATTAGAATAATAATACAAAAATAGGTGCAATTATTCTAGGAACCGTGTCCAGCTAAATAGTTTATTTATAAGTCGCTATGAATGGTTTTAATTCTAGACGCCCTTTTACAGACCCCCCTCTGCCCACACTTTAATGCTCAGCAATTGCTATTACTTGCTACGGGTGACTTTTCACGGATCTGAAATCTATCCCAACTGATTTTGCGTCAGAAATAACTGAAGCATAAGTTACCTAATCTTCTAGCGCTTAGTCATGGACAGTGTGCCAATCTGCCGGAACACCAAGTTAGAACTCTACTATGATAATACAGAATCTTAGTGAGCACGTTTACTAATCGCTACTATTTTTAGTGAATGGCCAGTAATTTCTACTTATAGCAACTATCAAAAATTAAGACGTTATGACATTTACTCAGGCCTATAACCAAGACCAGAATTGTTTTTCTCGGTAATTTTTATTCATCCCATTTTTGATAAATAAGAGCACTAAACCTCCAATTCTACCAGATTCTGTTGTCTTGATACATTTCAATAACAATCAATTAAGAGTTCATCCCGTTTCCCTTATTAACTATCTCTTTTCTAGATGCTACATAATCGTTGAACGTTTTCTTTTTATTTTCCTGGGACAAGCTTAATTGTCGTTATATTTACATAATCACATTGGTTTACCAATTCGATCAATAGTAATTTTGTTTCTCCGTCTTAGTCAACCATTACTACAGAAACCATGTAACACGAGACGATTTTAAAGAACAATATAAATTGTGCAAATAAATGTCACACAAGTCAAAAAACCCTTTGAATAAAATTTGATCTTATATCAGTGTCAAATTTCCAGAAACAGTAGAGGCCTGCCCCCAGTACTATTACTATTGAAATAGTTTCAGCATAAGCTCAGGCATGTTGTTCTTGAACACCTAAAGTAAAGCCTTAAAAATCTCCATTCTCTAGTCTTTCAAAATTTCTTATTAGTAGATCACGTTTACTACCTGGAGCTTTTATATGAGAAGTAATATAAATGTATATGTCGCAGTCAATCGGTGAAATCAGTTGTTCGACTAAGTGAATAGGCAAACTGTCAAATATTCTCTTACGATCGAGTCTTGATAGTTACAAACATGCACTTTATAAATCTAGGTAGTCGCTTAATAAAATGTCTCGCTAAGCATAAGCTTACTCTCAAATGCTCAGTGACAACACATTCTCGGCCTGGTACAGCCCATCAGCTTATAAGAGAGCTGAGTAGAAGTTCCATTTTCTGGACGGTGTGAGTCTGGTGAAATGCAACCGCAAGGCATCAACAAAAAAATGTACGTCCAGCAAATATTTTTGTAACAAAAAAAAAAAAAAAGAAAAGACGAAATGTTCATCTCGTTGCCCTGGAAGTTCTTCATATGAAAATTCCCCTAGCCATGTAATGAAATGAAATTGACAGATTGACTGCGACACACACTCAAATACACACACCCGTACATGTATGTATCTATGTCGATATAAGAAATAGGGTTACAATTATTGTTTGTCCGTTTCGAACAGCCTACCAACAATTCAATAACGACTTCAGCATGTAAGGTATATGAGGACCGACTGAGAACTAACCAGTACAATATTTGAAAATTTGGTCACAATCGGTTCACTCGTCTCGGGGTTCTGGCAATGTTAAACAATTTTAGTTATGGGCATGCCAAGTTATTACTCAGCCAAACGCATAAATTAATAGAGCTCTGTAATTAAACATAAATCCTACTAGTTTGTACAAAATCGGACCAATAGGTCGTGCGATTAAAATTCGATGTTCCAAGAAATTCACGTTTGCACCAGCGCACAGTTCTGTTGGTGAGAACCATATAGATGCTAACTCTTACATTCCTAGAAAATTTCATCAAAATTTGACTAAAACTTAGTGACAAGGACTTGCTACAGACAGATAGGCATCTGACAAACAGACAGAACTTGATCAATAAGCTTAGAAACGCCAAAGGTGGGTATGCGGAAGCTTTGATTTTGGAGCTTAAATATTTTGCAAGAACACCATGCTTTCTTATATTCTGTATTAAGGGAACAAGATTTATTCATGACGAGGTATTGGTGGAAACGGATTTTTATAGATATTACGTTAGCTAAGACTGCAATATTGAACATTTACTTTTTATAGAAACATATGGAGTAGTTGTTTTGACTTGTTTTTTTTTCTTCAGAGATGTTTTTCCGAAAATACGAACTGTATACAATTTATTCAAACACCACCGTTTACGCTAGCAATATAGGTTTAATAGGTATGCCGGTTCTCCATTCCTCCCCAAGGACGTCCAACTGATTTAGAGAACTGTCATTTCCGTTCGTATTTATGCCTTTCCGAGTTTCGGGCTACTGTCTCCTGAGTTATACGTAAACACGTCCAACTTCTAGTCAACACTATTAGTAAGAGGTCGAGAACAAGTGTATACTTTTAATGATGAGTCAGGCCCGGCAAGGCAACGCCACGTTCCACTTCACTCGACGAGCGCTAGAAACATAAAACCGTCTTTCTCCGACTGACTTACGTTACAAACTTCCACCAACTTTGGTAGGTAGTTGAAAGAAAAAATCTAGTCATTTGAGTCATCGCCAAATGAGTGATATTTTAAATTTTGTTTTCTCATTAGAATAATATCACGTTTTGGTGTTTAACCCCTTCTTGTGCACTTTTATGGTGAACTACCAAGCGTATGGCAAACAGCCGTTGCAATTGTTCCAAGTGATGGTCTGCTAAAACTAAATATTAATTACCTCTTTCTAATGCAGAGAAGTTCCCATTTATACGCAGAGGAACTTGTAGTATTGAGGTGTTTTATTTAATTTAATCCTTGTTAGATGCCTTGGTCTTCTCTTCGATACCTCGGATCTCTACAGATAGTTAATCAATAATCATCCTGGAAGTGTTACCTGGTACAGAAATGATAAACTTCTGTGTAATAATATACCAGATTTTTTCTTATCACATACTCTTTTGCTCTATTAAATTGAAGAGACCTTCGGTTTTGAGTTATTCCTACGTGTAGGATTGCTGTATTAAGGCCCTCCCAATATTCAATAACAACAGAACTGAATCGAACTTCATACGCGCAAATTATTGGGCAAATGTTTATGATTTCGGTACTAGATAGCCCTATAGAACAAGACAATCCACCCAGAATCAATGTTTCCGCTATTCATAGGAGCAATCGGAGAGAAATGTTACAATTAGGTTGAATCCTGATTGTTCTCTCGGGACTTCAAGATACTTCTTCCTACCTCTTTCTTGAAATATATACCCGGTGTGTCGAATTTCTTCTCGTATTTAATTTCTCAGCTCATTTTATATGAAAAACCACTTGGACATATCTACGTTACACTATCTCAATAATACTACATGGACGTAGGTACCTGAGGAAATGCAATACAAATGCAGGAAGCTCCAGTCATGGAGTATGATCGTATGAGCGAGTTTTTATGTTTAAACAAAAAACCTGTTCTAAATAACAACGATCTATTAAAAAAATTCTGGTTTTTCATAACTTTTTATGTTTTTATCGATCTTTTCAAACACATTTTAATGACATGTAAAGAAGATTCGCTGCAAGAATTTCATTGTTAAATGACCTAATTCGTGGTCAGTAATCTGTTTTTGAGTAATATACTGCTAAAAATGTTAATTCAACAATTTTTAGTAGTTTTTTCTTTATGTTATCTTGTTTACGTTATTCTTTGTTATGTTTAGTACATTTTTTGAAATGTTACCAATTTACTGTGGTCAAAACATGTTGTCAGACCAACTCTTCCGCAATGCTCGATATTTGGCGAAAGAACCGCAGTTTTTATTTTTATCCTATCAAAAGTAATCGTCTAGAATGACACTTACGTGAAAGTATTAAAATGCAAGAATCATTTTAGTGTACATCTAAAAGGATTTGGATGGAAACAATTTCCATTTTAAAATTCTAAGAAAATTCGCTGATAATTACTGCCGAATGAACTGCATGCAGGCTTGGTAAGAGATGGGGTTCAGTTTGCACAAATCCGTGAAATATCCCTGCTTTTGAGGGACAATGATTATGAAACAGTTGCCTTGCCTTTATTTCCATATCAAGACCCTGGAAGACTGGATGAACAATAACACGAGTAAGAATTCACCCGAAACACCATCTAATAATAAATCAACAATCATTTGAGCGTTTCGACTATTGGTGTATAGGTTTATTATTCGAAATAATAATTCAAACGCCGCAAATTATTAAGAGAGGTTTATTGTTTCTGTATTAGAACTTTCTAATTAAATCACTGATCTCTTTAAATTAACCGTAGCCAGTGGTATATTATCCCAACTCGGCGGTTCACTCTAGAAGCTTTAAAATGAGCACCGTTTATATTTTAGCACTTCAGATCGATTAGGAGCGAAACTAGGCACTAGGCTTCAACTTATCACTGGGCCCCATACCTTGTAATTAACTTATAGATTTACAAAAACAGTTGGATGAGTTTGTCTTAAACATAACTCCGTCACCTTCAACCTTTATTAGTCCTTCTGTACGAAACAAAAGCCAATATCAAAATTTGAGCTCACAAAGCTCTGCACGCGAGAACATGGCTCATTCGTAGGAAAGCCTTTGATTTACCTCGAATCATCGGGCTATCATTCAAATAACAGCTTCCTGGATGATTAGACACATTTTAGAAGCGGCTGAGAACATTGCTGAGAATACAGTTAACTAGACCGAAAATGTGATTTTTGGCCCAACAACCGAAATCGTACTGTGTAACGTAGAGTTGTTCTCTAGCTGAACCGTTTTCAATAGTGTAGGCTGTTTTTCATAGCTCCCGAACAATATTGTGCAAGTGATTGTGTTTTCCATCATCCTAATGACATTCTCAGAGATTTTATCTTTGTGAGTTATTCGCTCGCTCCTTCCCTAATTTGGGATCCTTGACCTCAAAAAATCTTCATATTTTCACCAGAAATCAGTTAGTGAAGAGGAATACGTACTCCTACGTCTCCTTCATCGTAAACTGTAGGATACTCAATATTTTGCTGTTCTTTATCATATCTGCAAAAATGATAACGGTTGCGGGTAACCAAAAACGTCCCCAATATTACCTATGTAGCTATTATAAGTTAGTCAACGTTATGGTTCAGAAAGATCTAATTAATTATCTCTTGAAACTGATGAATGGAGTGTCGAAGTATTAGGATAAGGATTAGAACTGATTAAAACACCCCATTGGCCAAGCTTTCGATTTATGTAAAACCTTCGCCAGGTCCCACAACAACTAGAAAGAGTTAGGTTCAGTACGAAAACATCAGCAACGCAAGAACTCTAAATTATCTGAACCATACCGGTAACTCCAACTTTACCTATTGTATAATTTACTAGAGGACGATCTATGGTTTCAATGTGGAAAAGGTCATTAGGAGCAACTTACGCAACCAATGTAACATCATGTTCTATTAGACCGTTGTTAATAAGCCTACAAGAGGCTTCAAGTATGGGAGGGGTAATGGATGATGCCTTGATCTCGGGATATCATGAAGGGTGGTTGACCTCATCCGAGGACGCTTGATGAGTTAGCCGACCGTGTACAGATTTTTTTCTGAACTTCAAGAAAATGAGGCTATCGTAGGAACATTAGCAATTTCAGAATAAATCACTGCTGAAATTGAGTGCTATTAAACGGAATATACTTACCGTAAACATATTCAAAACCTACGTTTATGTTTCTTACTTACGTCTCATTAGCTATTCGATTATCCGAGAAGCAGCTAATGTACTAATGTGTTAACAGTAAAACTTTACTTTTGAGTTGCTATTGATTATTGCATACTACCATTTTAGTGGCGTCAGGATTTGGGTTACTTAGAACCAATGGTTAAACCAAAGGTGAAATCGAAACAATATATATTGAAGAGCGACGATGAAAAACGAATGGAGCGGAACAGCTTTCGCTTCGTATTTGTCGTGTGTTCGCAAATCATCGCAACAAGCTTGAATCCTAAAATTACCAGCTGTTTTGAAGGTATTTTCAGGAAATGTACGAGTTATGATGAAGATGGTTTCCTACATATTTAAATTGACCATTTTTCGCACTGCGACTGCGGAAAAGTAAGATCCATTAAGCATCATTATCTCGCTGAAAAGGGACGATAGCAAATGCAAGTTTCAACTTTTAAATCTTTAGATGCAGTAAACAATACATCTTACTCTAAAATTGAAAGTAATGCATTTTTATATTCATTCCCTGAAAACTTCGCAGTTCCGTATTACAACATTAACCGATCTAAAGAGCGAAACGAGCTTCTGTGTGAAGCAACGCACCTTTGCGCTGTTACGTTCACAACGGGTTGGTTTCTTTTGGTCTAACTACCTCGCCGGACAACCGGCAGCTTACCAGTCCGTGAACTTCTCACGAGAATTCAAACGGTCTTTAGCTCAAAGCGGATGAACGGAATAACAGGCCAGATACCTAGTTATAGCAAATTTCCGAGAAAAATGTTGTTGTTTTGTTTGCTGATTCCATCAATTAACTATAAATTACTTGGCAATACAACTGATCAGTATCATGCTGTTGATCCAAGATGGAACAAAGATGCAGGAATTTTGGATCATTTCGACCTCTTCACCGGTTAACATACGTTTTAAAATATTTTTGCGTAGTTCATTTCTATTTCACTTTGTTCGGTGTTTAAATTCAACAGTTATTTTTTTCTGAGGATGATGCCGGCTTAAAGACCTAACAAGTTTTAGCAAATTTTTGAAAAACAACAGGCAATTGCTCCTAAAATATATCAACATTCTCGTCGCGGGAAACCGTTTTGAGGCATTCTAGAACAATTATTGGATTTTATATGCTACTGAATACGATTCATAAAAACTAACGCTACTTATGACTCGATTAAAAAATTGATGCGCCAAATTATGCTAAACAATACACGTTAAAAACTGTCGAAATTGTATTGAAATATGTTTTGAAATCGATAAAATTAATATACATTTATTATGAAAAGTTAAGCTAAACTTGAAAACTTGCTAAAACGATTGTACTCCATGGCTGCAACGTTTTTAATTTGAACTCTATTTTTCCTGATTAATTTGTGCTTTGTTATCATTATAAGATTATCGTAATAATAAGCAGTACCTATGAGCACCTGAATTAGAGATTTTGATTTGATGAGTAGGGACGTAACCAGCCCGTATTTCACCCGGAGCAACCCGGGGCACCAAAATATAAATAAAATTAATTTGATTTTTCACAATGTATAAACTCTTTTATTAAAAGGAGGAAGGTTTGGTAAGTAAGTGCTCAATGTAAAATACCATAGGTATAATTTTTATTAAATTTAACAAACTAATAGATGACAAATAAATTTTTGTAAGAAATGGAAGCCCTAAACGAACTTTAAAATGAAAATTGTCGGGCTTTTTTTGCTGCAAATGTTTTAATGATACCACCAAAAGATAGTGCTGAAGCTATTTTGTGCTCAATTGATATGATGGCCAAGTTGCTTAGTCGTTGTTGTCCTGTCAAGTTCCTGATGTAGTTTTTTATTATCCTCAGTTTTCTAAAACTTCTTTCATTCGATTCTACACACACGGGTATTGTAAGAAAAATTCTCAAAGCTGTGGTTATATTGGGATAGGCGTCATGGAGGCCGTTTTGGCAAATATAAACCAAAAGTTCGAATGGAGTAGACTCTCCTCGTCAACTACCCTGCAGGCCGCTCAAGGCTGGTTCTCGCTTCGCGAAGTATACGTTTTCTATATCCTTTGTCCTTTCTGGTAGGCCTATTGCATTCCTTATTTATATTACTTTTCCTTTTAGTAAATATTTTCAAATTTACTCCAAACGGTCATACTATTTAAAAGAACTTGGTAAGCTGTCACTTTTTTGCCTATTTGGCGCCCCTCTATCTTTGGGGCCCGGGGCAGCCGCCCCGGCTCCCCCCTCCTAGTTACGTCCCTGTTGATGAGTACCCACTAGGAAGCAGTTTCTTTTCCCACTAGTAAACAGGAAATTTTATCCCAGAATCGTCAGTTCACTTGCACAAATATTATAACGATACCAATTTTTTTTCCAGTTGGTGGGTTTGACGGTACTTGGAATTGCGGTATGGATGTACCTGAAAAGCAACAACTTCAACAATGCACTTCATGGGGAGGTGAGCGCGACGGTCGTCACGATGATGGTCCTGGGCGGTGTCACCTTCATCATCGCCTTCCTGGGATGCTGCGGTGCCGTTAAAGAAGACCCCTGCTTCATCACAACAGTATGCACCTCATACTTGTATAACTTCTTTATTCAAAATAATTGTTTACTCTATTTACTCTCCTTTAGGGATGGTAAATCGAGACAAAACATCGATGTCGAGTCGATGTTTGAGAGCGGCATCAATGTGTCCTCCAATATCGGGGGAAAACATCGATATTATCGATTCGCTTCTTGCTGGTATTCTGAGGATTGTGTGATACCTCATTTTAAATTAGAAATTTTTGAAAGCTGTGAAGAATCTCATTTTTTCTTCTAATTTTGCCCATCTACCTTGTTTTATCATCTACAAAGTGCTTTAGTTTGAAAGGATTGAGATATCTCCAATCCGATTTCACCATCGTGTTTATTATTCTCATCTTAGTATTAACTTGTCTTTTTCGAGCAACCGCGGTAGGGGAGGGTGGGGCAGCCCCGGTCAGTGGGTAATGCCGATCACATAGTTTCTAGAGGGATGACATCTTTCATTAACGCTCTTTCTGCTGGAGGCCTCAGTAAGTGTCCCAGCGAACTAAATTCCAGACGCTGGAGGTTCAACTGCAGTTACAACAGGCATTAGACGTTCAGAACGTTTTTACTTAATGGCGGATTTTCATTATATTTATCCAAAGTTTTTGGAGTCCATCTTGGTCAATCAATCAATGTAATAGCTTTAATTAGCTAAGTAGCAACATATTTCTGACATGCATTCCCCCGTAACATCCAATAATCTATACCTAGTTAGGTATAAATGAAAGTGAGTTGTTCGTCAAAATAAATTAGGAGGATTGTGTAACTGTAATTACAAAATGTCTACCACGAAGTTCGAAGTCTTACACGTTGTTAGAAATGGTTAGACGATTAGAAAATGAACTGAAGGAGAAAACGATCAACAAAGAAACTAAAGGGGCAAAGAGGAAGTTGTGTGAATTCCTCGGATGGAGCAGGAACTAGCAGGGACAGGAAAACCGAAAGGGGAAAAGTGATAGATGAGAAAGCAACGAAAGAAACCTAACTAAAAGATGAGGAGGGGGAAAAAAGCCACTAAGAAGAAGAGCAAGGGAAAATATGAGTCAGACTTGGACAAAACTGTAGTCAGCTACGACACAGATGCCATTAGTGATGATCGACGACGAATTGAATATTTCCATAAATGCTTCGAATCTGGAATTACCTACGCTTTATTTGTACAGATTTATTTGACAGTGACAATCTGACAATCTCACTTGGCAATGTAATTTATGCCAACTCTTGGCCCTGAGAACAACCTGTGTGATCGTTGCTCTATCCAAATCCTCAGAGATTTTTCCCAATATACCTAAGTGCATTTTTTTTATATTGATCTTATTTTAAAGAAATGAATTTATTTGAATTCTTGAAATATTTCATATTTGTTACTTCTACTGGTTGTTTAATACGTCAGTTCTTTAGTGAGTTCGTTGTACCTACGTTATTTGAATCTCTAATGATGGTCATCGGCGAAGCTACCCTATTTCTAGCCATGTCGCCACTTTATTTCTACAATCCTATAGATTACCTAGTGATGAGTTTACCTAACAATGGTTTTCTTGAAGAGAGAAACAAAAAGCTACAATTCGATGCGTACCTACCTAGTACCTACATTCCATTCGATGTGACCATAATTTGATAAGTTTATCTACTTAACAATTGTCAATTAAACAAATCTCATTGAATGATGAATTCACTTTCGTTATTTCCATTCAAAATTAGAAAAAGAACCAAATTAACAGGGAATCTACCTGAATGGCATTATCCACACGCCTGACCGGTGTTCCCCCATGGGTCGGGTAATGTCAAACAAAGCGGTTTTTCTAGTTTGCAACCAATATCTCTTACATCAGGTGTACTGTGACAAAAAGTAAGGTTGATTATCAAAATTAGATCATTTTGGAAGCAATCCACGTTGGGAACATTATTTCAGGACTAATGACATATGGCACTCCAAAGTTAAGTGACCGGCATTCACCCGCCCTCCCCTAAACAATATGAATTATGAAAATGAGGCCATCATTGAAGTTTAAGAAACGCTAGTGACCCCCATTAATTAAATTAAACAAAATAAATTAAAATAATAAATTAATAAATTAAAAAATATATATACCTATATGTGAACTAATCTTACAAAACGTTGTTGCAGTATGCAGTGTTACTGACAATTATACTTGTCGGTCAGCTGGTAGTCGCAGGAATAGCTGTGTACTTCTTCAAGGGAAGGAACCTGGAATTGGAGATGAAGAAAAATCTGGAGACTTCATTCGGAACTCCACAAGACAACCAAAAGTTCATTGATGATATTCAACAAGAGGTAAGATGATAATTAACAACATCTCATTTTATAATTCATGAATTACTATCAAATTGTGATTCACGGGTGACAAATGAATTTCAAGAGATGTTAGGAGAATGTGGTAGCGTATAAATGTGAGTATATTATTTATGGTGGAAGTGAAGGTAGTGGATCCTTTTTATTAGAATAGTATTAGTAAGGATGCTATTCACATAAGTCAATGACCGTGGGAAGTGGTTAGTTGAATAGTTGAGCACCAACCACGGGCGACTGCTGACAGGAGCACAGGCACATCTGCAACCCCCTGGCCAAAATGAAGAAGGTACCTGATCATACTGTTTTCCAACTTTTCCCCATGAATCCTTATAGAAGAGGAGAAGAGTTTCGAATTCACGCCCCAAACAAAACCAAAGGATGGGTGAGAGGATGGTGGAGTTGTAAGTTTGGTGAGGGGGGTTTAGGGGTTCGCTGTCCGGGAGCAAAGCTTTGGCTTTGCGCCCTATAGGCGGAGTTTGGACGTGAAACACAGCGTTTCACGCTTTTGATTCGATCTAGCTCCAAAGAATGAACCTTTGAGAGAGCTCGAAAAAAAACGCGCAAAATTCCTGAGTGCAAAAATTGTTGTCTGCTCCCTCGCTAAGAGTGCTAGAGCGCCCTAGAATCACCAAAACACACTCTTATCCTATCATCAGTTGATTGTCCCCAACCCTACCGACAAAAAACCCTTGTGACTGAACCGTATTTGCTGCAAATGCGCGATGAATACAATAAGTGCTATCAAACGTGAGTTCACGAAATTGTCGGTGGAGCAAGGGGCGATCATTTGCGATGCATTGGGCCCAATGCCACTATTGACAAGACTGCAACAAACCTCAAAGGCAAGTGGAAATCGTTTCACGATTCGCAAGTTCAACCCTCATTACAATTAAAAGTAAGTAATAAAATTGTCTGCTTCCTTTGCCTTCTTTGCTGCAACGACAGGAATGAAGCTTGGATTAAAGATGGAATTGGGCTTTCACCTCCACAATGATTGTTGCTGGGCAGATATGAAATTCAACAGCTGAGAAACACGGTTTTCTGAAGTTCGATAATCATTTCAAAATTTAAATTTTTTTCTCAAAGGTATCATTAACCAGTGAAGTTTTTCATAGGTAGGATTGGGTCGTTTGTTTCACGATTTGAAGCCGAGAAAGCGGACAAGATTGTTCTACTTTGCATATTTTTAGTTGGATATTTAATTTGGCTGAGGAAAGCACATTGTTGTTTCACGTTCCCTTCGTGGTTGACCCTTACGGTCTCGGTGCACCCCCGGGGTTTCAGAACAGAAGCCGCCACTGGTACCGACTGATTTGTGAGATGAGATTTACTTGATTCCAAATATTCTATCTATCGCACAGTTTGTTCAGTATAGGATAAAATGAAAATAAAATTCACAAAGTATAACAAAGAGGTGAACGGATTAGATGCCCTTTCAAGGGACAAGGTGTTGTGCCCGCAACACCCACGGCATATCTGAAGCTAAAAAGCTTCAGGTTTATGCTCAGCCTTGGCAGCTTCAAGAGATGGAGGGAACTATAGATATGCTTGTACATCACGATTTTCATCTTTTACCCCAATGAAGCGAATAACGGCCATCCAATTCAATGTCTACAAAAACATCTCTTGATCAGACACGTTCAGACCACTTACCCACTTAGTTTCGTTGGTATTTGAACTCTGTTAGTGATCCAACATTCATTTTTCAGTATTATTGCTGTGGTTACGACGGTCCTCCATCGGTGACTGGTAACCTTCCACCCTCATGCTGTCCCAACCCATCAGAAGTTGGTGAGTAGAATTTTGAGTTATTCAAAAGAGAAGATTTTTAGCGCATTCATGTGCACATATACAGTGTTGTTAGATAGACTCTACAGTAGTAATTTCGTAGAAACAGAATATATTATCGGAACTAAACTCTTCGATTTGGTAAAAACTAACGGCTAAATACACAATTTAGAAAGTTTTTCTGAATTTATTCTTTATTCGTGTTTTAATTTTCTTTGCACAACTGTTCCAAAATACAAATGCATATCTAATAAATTAAGGCATGTCCAGGACTTGAAATTTATATAGTATCAAGTTTATATGGTCTTTGACGGGTGTTAGTAGTGTAAAAAATACACCCAACATTTTCAAATCTGTTTTGAAATATGAGGCTCTATATCAGCAGAATAAGTTCCATGAAAATTTCATTCGTATTTGGACTAAAGCAGAATTTTTCAGCTGATGTTGCAAAATAAGGTCTTACGGTTTCAAAATTTTATCCAATAAGTAATTGGAGTATTGAATGAGGTACAATACAAACGTGATATATGAACGATGTTTTTATTAAAAAATGAATTTATTTATCGGTGCAGTAAATCAATGTACCTTATTTGTATTTGGAATAAGTGATAACAGAGTTTTCTTTTCATCTCTCCTAGGGGCCTCCTGTCCTCGTGAACAAGCATTCCAGAAAGGTTGCCTCGGACCAGTTCTAGGCGAGATGAAACATTCTCTGAAAGTGATAGCAATTACTTTGTTTATCATAGTTGGAATTGAGGTAACATCTAGTTTATATTACACATTACATATTATTACATAGTAAATCATAAGAGTGTTCAGTGCCATGAAATTCTGTCGCGATCATCTCGAAAACACCGTTTTAGTTGACTAAAACAAAAGTTCCAGTCCAGCAGCATGGTCTAATGAGCGAATTTTACAAAAATTATCGAATTAAATTTATGTTTGATTCAGTTAAAATTTGAACACTTTTGAGTGGCAAATAAGGATGGGAATAGATACAAAAAATAGATTTTTTGAGTCGATTCAAATTCGAATCCAAAAGATCGATTGACTGGAAATGTTCAAGTGCAAGTTAGGTAGGTTGTAGAAATGGGAAATCGGTACAAGAATCGATTATTTTTTGTTTTAAATCAAAATCGAAACCTAAATCAATCGAAACCTAAAATTTTTCAAAATGCACTGGATTTTTCATTAAATTAATTTTTATTATTTTTTTATTGTTTTGAAAAAATTGAAAGTAAAAAAGGTCTTATTTCTAGGAAAAACTACAACATTTTTTGTGTGGGTATCCCATTCACCTGCACAGATTTGTCCAATTTCCTATATTACGGTAGAGAACCAAAAATGAATTTTCCTTTGAAAAAAAAACCACCGGTTTTTCAAAAAATCGTTTTTGAAGAATCGATTCACATAAAAATCGACAACAAGAGTATCGATAAAAAAAAATCGATAATTTTCACCAATAAAAATCAATTTTTTTTTAAATCGGTAAATCGTTTCCCATCCTTAGTGGCAAATATGTTTTATCTATTGAAGGTATTGCGAAAAAACTTGTTCTAAACAATATTTTTCTATCCCAACAAAGATTTTGGATTTTTGAAATGTTAGCATTTTTATCCATTGTTTGGCAAATTTCCCATATATGCGCGTGAGAGAGACATATTGTTTTCAGCCAATTATGTAACGAATATAATAATGATGTAATCAAGTCGGAATTGATATGGGACGTGTAAATCGGTTCTCCTACCTATCGGTTCCTCACCTATCATCCACATTTCATCAGGACCGAACCACTAGAAACGAGGAAAATGATGCTTGGCAAATTTACCGTTTACGCATAAGAGTGATTTATTGTTTTTCAGCTTTAAAAATTAATTATGCTTTACGTTCGCTCACGCTCAGTAATTCCTAATGATGAGTTGTTCAAATCGATATGGGTTGATCAACCCGCCATTTATTGACTATCCTCCAAATTTTAGGAAGATCGGAAAGGATAGGATCGGATAGGAAATCTAGGACGTGAGGAAATAATACTTGTTGGATTTATAACTTGGTGCATTTGCCGAACGAGGTATTGATTTCCCGCAACTAAAAATTTCATCAAAATCGGGTGGAAACTGTAGGAAATACGGCTTGTTATCTGCCTAGGATCTGCGGACACATGGCAGGCACACAGACAGATATGAAATGAAAGTTGTTCAGAGCGGTCTAAAACGCAAAATGTGAGTGGAATTGTTGATTTTTGGAAAGATTGGTTTGATCTTCCTTTTTTTGATGTAAAAACACAGTTTCCGCCAATTATTGCTAGCGTCGGAAGCAATAAATTGAACCTGCTACGAGAGTTGAAACAATTTTTAAAGTACGTTAGCACGTAGTACATACGTTAGTAAGTATGAAATCAGTCTGCTGCTGTAAACAAGACTCTGGGAAAGAAATGTCTAGGCGTTCAATCGCTTTATCAGATTTGTGTTGATTGTCAACGACGTTCTAGTTCCCGAAATCTGTAAAATTTGTGCCCACTAATTTTTGCAAGAATGGGTCACGTTCGTGTTTGCTCGTACCTATAATAAATCGGTGACCTAGTAGGATCGATCTCCCTATAAAATGTACAGGTCACTTGAACATGGATCAATTCAATACTTTCCTCATTCCAAATAAGTAATGAATCCAACGTTGACGTTATTTACTGTCTGATCTCATTATACTTTCATACTAATGTTGGTACCCTTTATTGAGCGACCTCCGGATTTCAACGGTTAATTCACCGTTGACACCCTGTCATAAGCTCGCAAAAAGCTTGTTTTGCTTTATTTTGTCTGTGTTTTGAAACGCTTTGATTATGTACTTCAATCAATCAATCTGCTTAGTTACACAGACCCAAAGCGTATCTCCCTCATACTTAAGTATAACTCTCGGATCACCTTGAGTTGGAGAAACACAAATCCAGTAATGCGGGATGACCGACCGTGTGGGCCATTTTTACATTTTAAGCTCAAACAATTAAATTATACTAATAACCACCTTAAAGGTGAATAACTTTAACAAAAATGATAACCCCATTTGTCAGATGAATCGTTCATTTAAGCATGCAGTGAAAAAATGTTAGTGGCATTTAAAGCCACATTCTTAAGAGATTATTTTTTCAACATTAAAATGCACCACAAAAACACTAAATAAAAAAAGAAAATAAATAAAAAGTTCTAGATAAGGTCTAACACTAAAAATATCTTCACTTTTTAGCATTTGATATCTTTTCCGTATTATAGTGATTTTTATCTAATTTTACCTAAATTGGAGCATAATTCTCAACGTAAGTTTTTATCGTTCAAATTCAGGCAAAACAACTTTATTTCAAGCAATGAAACAAGTTTGAAAATGTTAGATGTTTCTGAAATTTCAAATCGATTTTTGATGCTTTTTTTACGTTTGTTAAACGAGCACATTTGTACACGAAATGCAACCGCCGTCAGTTTTTGCAACCGCGATCTGTGTTACATTAGCTGGATGTAGAAATATAGATCTTTACTTAAATCCAAGCGACTTAGATAGAAGACAAATTGTTTTCACAATTACAAATTATAATAGTTATTAATGTTTTCAGTTTCCAATCTTTGAATCGCTTCCTAGTCAAATGTTATAAGCTACAAAAATGTTCCTAAACAATTGAGGGGAGTGGACTGTGCTATGGTTGTTCATAAGAAAGCGGTTTTCTCGTGATGGTATTAACGGGAATTTCAAAAATGAAAAACGCTGCAAATTCTTTCACACACTTATTATTCAATTGGCTTGCGTTCATGATTTGAATTTCTACTAACTTTGGACACAGGTGATAAAGCGATTGTTGAATTTCAGGAGGCACACAAATATGATCAACTGAACAACCCAAATAGGTATTTTGGTTGAGAACAGATTTACGTGCCCGATGCATATCTCCTGAAATTCAATAATCGCTCTATCACCTGTGAAACACCCACACTCCAAAGCTTAGTAGAAATTCAAATCATGAACGCAAGCCAATTGAACAGTAAACCCCAGTGAAAGAATTTGCAGCGTTTTCCTGAAAATTCCGGATTTTCTGATTTTTCCTGAAAATTATCAGAATGCCTCAACCCGTGTATCGGCTACAAAGCATTTTAGGAGTTCACTCCAGTATCCACATTACTACATCACTACGTCAATAGGTTACTGATATCAACAGAAATACAATAATAAACCAAAATAACGCGAATGTTGGCACCATAAATCGGGCCATAGATCGGGAATGGTTTGATCTACGGACCTGGGGAGGGGCTCATTCGATTCCTCGTGGAGTGTTCTTCAAAAAGAGTACAAATTTAGGCCGCCTTGACTTCTTTGAGGTTTTTAGGGATTTTACAAAACTTTGACAACCCTTAAAGGGCACTTTAAATTAAGTGAGAGAGCTGGCTCAAGAATTGGTTCGTCGCCGGACCAACATGGATTTTTCCTGAAAAGTTCAGCTTTTTTGCTTCAGCCGTTTGGGAGACTTACTTACGGCTTACCTACGGCGGACGGACGGAAAATTTTTTATTGCAGATTCGGATTCCACACCCTTGGAAACGTAAACCATGAAATTTTCTGGGGGTTAGATTTTTTTTCAAGAGCGATTACAATGGTTTATTATTGAATAATAAACCAAAAGAACAACGTAGGCAAACAAAAAGTTGGCTTAAATAAGTTAATGATCCATTGACTCGACATTTTATATTCTTCACGTTTCAATAAAGTATATTAATATTTTTTTAAACGTAAATAATAATGCTGTGATTTTTTCATTTTTGTTGCAGCTACTATGCATCATCTGTGCTTTCTGCGTTGCCAGTTCGATAAGAAAAGAAATGCGGTCAGGCTATTCTTATTAGGGTTGACCCTTTTCCCTTCGGCGGTGTGTCCCCAATCCGCCAATCCTTTCACTTCTATTTCTCAATCCTTGCCACTTTTCGTCCTTGCCACTTTTGATGACGTTATCAAACTTCGGAATAAGAATTGTTATAATATTTTAGATCGTGATTAGTTTTATGACTGTTTGTCATTGATACATTTATTTAGATCGAGGTGTGAAGGAGCACGAATTCTGAGGGTGGTTACGCAAAAGCTCGCTTCCGTCAGCACAAGAATTATGGTATTTGTGATAAAGCTTGATAGAACTCAGCCGTCCAATCAACCCCTGATGAATCAGAATACAGGGAATTCGTTTTTATCTAATTATTTGAAGTATTGGCTGAAGAGTTTTAGTTTTAACGCTGAAAGTTTTGAAATCTGACAGTGAAAAGGGGTTAGAAACATTGTAACTATATCAGTACAAGTTGGTACTAGTGTACATTCCTAGCTATTAGTTGGCATAACACTGTAATTAATTACGTAGTTAGATACCTAGCCATACATTTTTATTTTAAGTCAATTTTAACTTAATCATTATACCTTCAGGTAGTTAAAACGAATGGAACACTCCGACCAAATTTTAAACTTGGAATGAGAAGCACTAAATTTGAATGAGAACAATTTTGTACTGTATATCATAGCTCTCTGAAATGGAAGGGTAACCAACATTTCAGTGCATTACAAGATTATATTAGCGATCTCCATTCTTGAACAAAAAACACCAACATTTTAATGCTTGTGAATATTTTTTATCTCATGAATTATTGATATTTATTTTTGCAGAAACTTGATTTAGGCAGACAACAAATGCTTAGGTATCTATATTTTGTTTGAAGTACGAGTGTTTTGTATCAACATAGACCTCTAAGGCTAGAGAAAGTAAATGGTACTAATGACTTTATAAATTATCATTTCCAATATTGTGGAAGCCGCTGAGCACAAAATTCTCACTTTCACCAAAGCGAAATTTTTTGGATTGTGCAGGCAATGTACGAGATACGCGATTTAGAAGATTTGGCTTGCATTTATATTTAATAAGCTTTGAATGTTTTGCGCAACTATGAAAATGGAAGTTGTGAAGTTTGTTTCTTCGGTTGTATTCAATTTAGTATTTATTCAGTTGAAGTTTGGATGTTATTAGCCTGATAGAGTTTTTCTTAGAACTTGCATCACACCACGTGCCTTAACCGAAAAAATCATGCAATCAAACTCAATGTGCTATAATGTTGCCTATTAATTCAGAGTATGTCAAAATGTTGAAAAAAACGTAGATTAGTTACATTGTGATTAGATGTATTATTTTTCAAGATAAATTATGTACCTTCTTTATAGAAATAGTGTAATAATATTGATGTACAATGTAAAAAAAAATCAATTGAAATAAAATATACAGTAAGAAAATACCCCCTAACTACGTTTATTCTTCTTCAGTAACTTTATCATTATTTTTTACTGCTTCCGATGATTTTGTTTTCAATTTCCGAACGAGGTGTAGGGGTACGCCCATGGAGTGAGGATGTTCCACTGTGTTGCAAACTTGTACGCAAACATTCCCTTATAACTTAGGTTTCTCAAAAGAAAGGCGGTGGTAAAGTTTCTCATATGTGAAGAAGATAAGGAAGGTTTTTAAACAAGAATTGGAATTTAAAATGTCTGATTACTTTAAATAATGGAAATATCATTTGCGAGGAAACACGTTTGGCCAGGAAGGCCTCTGAAGTGGGACACGATTGCCGACACGAAAAACGACCTGTCTGGCATCGGGTCAGAGGGCCATTTCTAATCAGTTTCTAAGCTGTTTTCTATGTTCAAAGATCAGGTTATTATATGATGATGCTATTACCCACCAGTGTAACATCAAAGAATATTCAGTACTCGCCAGGCGGTTGATATGGATGTGCGCATGGAGAAAGTGTTGCGTAGCAGAAGAAGTATTGTGGCGATTATTGTGAGCAACTACAAATTGAGTAGTCACCGCGATCTGAAAGATGCGCTCGCCTCATTCAAGTACTGTAATAGGAAGCGCTCCGTCCTATTGACAACGAACAGGGATTATTCGCGTGTGATCTCACAGAAGAACGAACACAATCATGTACCTATGATTGATCAGGAAATGGGTCAAGCGGCCGTACAAAGTTCCTTGAAACGAAAAGCAGTTGACGACCTGTGTGCTAAACCAAATAGTCTTGTAGCCAAACGTGTTCCCCTTGCTCCGTATTGGTGGCCAAACGTGTTGTCTTTTCGCCCTCAGTGGCCAAACGTGTTACTACGTGTTACTTTGTGACGATTACGAAGGGGAGATTGAGGTCTAGGTAGTGAGGTAGGTATTCACTCAAGAGTTTCTCCTAAATAGAACAATCCCAAAAAAGTACAAGAGCATTAATTTCTTGTCGACACGTTCTTGTCATTTGGCTCAATACCCTGAAAAATGTCACCACATTTTTTTTAGGCTAACTGATTATTTTACAACGTTTTTATTTTTCAATACAACTTCCCAATTTCGCAACCTCTTGTGTTTTCGTTTGTATGAAATTTATCAGATTGTAGGCTAAACTATAAGTTATAAGTGGGTGTAGACAAAAGGATAATTTGTGACGAATTCGGTATCGAGGCTGATTACTGATCAGCAAGTTACCTGAGTTAAAGCGAATAGTACCTACTAGTAGTTTTTTGCATTAGACAAGACATGTTTTGTGTTTTGTGGAACGATTTCGTCTATCGTCATTAATTCATTAGCGTTAGAGTATTTAAGTAACTAGGTTTGTGAAACAGATGTGTCTTAAGTTCATTAATGTATCACGGAGTAATGAGTTCGGCTTTTAGTTGCGCTAAAGCATAACCACGATCAATGGTTTCCGTGATAGCAGAGACAATTTTTATATCTAAACGAGATTTCTACGGAAACGTACAATTGCAGAAGGAGATGAAACTGTTTCACTGTGTTACGGACTCATACGCAAGCATTCATGGTACGGGTAAGATGGTGTTTGACGAGTCGATAAAAGTGTGAGTGAAGATTGTGGCAGAATGGTTTTTCATAAATAGATATTCAAGTGAGGAATGCACCTGAGTCAAGATGTATATTCTCATCAGTAGTGGCAGATAGTAGAGGATGTTCGTACATCTAAGGAGAAAGGCATTTTTATTCCCATCAGTAGCCTGCATAGGCCCGTTTCTAGGTATAAAGAGCACAGCTTCAACAACTCTAATTGGTAGTGCGTGAGTTGGTGGACATGACTCTTCGACCCTTGTGGGAAATGATATCTGAGATAATTACCCTATCCCTTCACTTGAGATTTGACAGATTACTACCTGTTGTCTTTAAGGAGTCCAGTTGAACCATACGAAGCTGGGCACCCGTTTTTCAAATACACCTGCGATATCGGATCTTCCTTGAAGTCCAGCATATTAGTCGTAGTCGATAGACCGGTGAATACCTAGACAGACTAGCTGAGTAACTTCCCAGGCTTCTTTCAGAATTTCGACATGGTTTACCTGCCAATTTCGACAGGCTTTTCCCAAATTCATTGATATTATTTCTCAACAGTGAGAGGCTTCGGATAGGCAAATGGGTGCCTCCTTGTTCAGGACTTTCTGACCCTTTGTTAGCCCACTACCTTTTCTTCTCACGTGGGTAGTATTTTTCTCCTTTGTTTCTCTCCCAACTGTGATCACTGAGTGAAACCATGACAAGCGGAATTCGATGGTTTATCTACATCCGAATCAAGTATATCAGATCGTTGAATCGTCATCTCTTCATTCCTGCAAAACCACAATGCTCACCAGTTGGTTCGCAGATATATACGTCTTTATGGTGTTTGCTCCTATTGATTCAACGTAAAAATGAGGTTGAATCACCAGGAATACAGTAACGATTGTTACTGGTTTACCTACTATGTATTCGAGTTTTGAGGATGTTTTTCCAACGAGAGAATACGGCAATAATGCTTGTCTTTACCTATAACCTATGTGTTTTGTATTAAGTTGTGTCGCATAGTTGTAGATACGCCGATGTCGCTGTTAGGCTTCAATACAAATTCGATGCGCATAAATGTGATTACAACTGTGCCACGGAGCTTGGCATATCTATACTGTAAACGCCAATAAACATAAAGATTTCTTATTACATCAGTATAGCCAACAATTCGGTACCGACCTTTGATCAAACGGTTCTGCACAGTTGAATACACTTGAAGAACAATTCATATAGGTATTCCGCCAGAGTTGTTAGTGCATTGTTTCTGGGTACACTTGAACTAAGGGAGCATATTTTTCTAGAGATTCCAGAGTGCCCGTAACTAGTTCTGACGAAAGAATTGAACTTGCCACCTCTACTCTTCTGCTTGATAAAATTTGAAAAAAATTATGCCTGAAAAATAGAATTTCTGTTGTTTGAACCGAGTAAGATTACTGAAGAAGGAAGTTTGGTACCGTTATTATTTAAAACGGAAGATCCACGTACAGCAAACTTAATCATGTCTAATTTAAATTGGAGAGGTATGCTATTACACGTAATTTGTTAGATAGTTTTTTTTTCCTTAGTTGGGGAGTTTGAAGGTGTCTACGTAAGGATATATTCGAAATTAATTTGTTGACTTGACTTGAAAGCAAAACATGACTGCTTTTCAAGTTCGACCCTACACGATAGAAAGTAGAATATATATGGACCGTCCACTTCCGTTGTCTAAAATGATCTCTTGCCATGAACACATGCCTTTACAACGTTTCTTGATGCTTGGCGTAGGTAATTGCTAATCTTTTCATCTGATCGATGTTACCATCTATGTGGTAATATAAATATTGATATCGGAATTAGATTGCATTTGAACTAGTGATAGAACAATCATGCATATATAAGTTCAAATTATACATTTAGCTGTTGTAGGACTGATGAAGGGCAGGTAGTCCATGGATACTAGCATAGAGTTCTTCGTAATATAAATTCATCCCTTGGACTCTCTCGCCCGCACTCTCGACCGCAAGGAGAGAGGACTTGAAAGTTCATCCGCTCTCCCACAGATCGCAGGGTGAGAGACAAACGAACTCATTGTAGAGCTAATCTGGAAAGGAACTACTTGTCAGAGAAGCGCTTCGTACAGACTGCTCGCTTATCGTACAGACTGCTAAAGTTTTTCGACATCTATTGCTGTACCTTGACACTCAGGTTTTGTAAGTGACGTAGTAAGACGGGTGCTTACATACTAGTTATAAGTTGTTTCGGGATGATCCAACAAACGAAAAAGCTGGTGTTAATCTCTTTCGATCCAAAGCGATTTAAAGTAGATGGAAGAAATTAATCTCTAGTTAAATGATTACTACTACCTGCATCCTACTAGTTGTGTTGATTGTTACTGTAGTCTACCGACAATAACACGACTATTGTTATCTATCTACTATGTTATGATCATGATGAATTACTGTGCAGATACTTAACTCTCACTTTACTCACGAAAAGGACATACCTACCAGTAAATACCAGTGAAGCAACAGTAACTCTAAACTTCGTGCACCAAAAAATTAGCCATGCTCTTGAAATAAATTCCCAGACCATAAACATGAGAACGAGTGGTAATTTGAAAAAACGAGAGAAATGAGGGAATGGAGAAACTGTAATAATGTTTAAAATAGGTAGGATTTAGTTTATTTGTGTTAGCAAGTTTGTTTTCTTTCGCCTGTCGTTCCGTTCAATCTCGTTATCGCTCCGCTGCTTCGTCTCGAACCCTGATTTGTTTCTTGCGACGCGCCGCCCAATTCCTGCAATCGGTTGGAAGTGATAGAATTCCAGGTGCCTAATCTCACCAGTTCAACGCCATTATCGAGATTGTGAGGACCTCACTCCGCTTTTCTTCAACGAATCTACTCGTAAAAGAAGACGCTTCGTTCTGGGTCGCAGTATCCCAAACACATCAGTCTACTGATTTGAGAATAGTCTCTGGTGAGTTTTGAGCGAAAAATCTGTACCTATCTACCACTTCCCTTCTCCAATTTTGCCAATTGGGATCGCCCAACTTTGCAAACAATGGCTTACCCTCAACCAATTTGATTGCAGGACATCAAGAGGCAGTCGTTTTCTTCCTTCATCGAATTCTACAACCCCCCTATCGACTCACCTCGTGTCTGGAACCCCCTCGCGTTGCAACTACCAGCGGAAAATCTACCGGCTTCTATCTACCTATTTGAATTCAGGCCAGATCACTTTTTTTACGATCGATAGCAGTTATTCGTTCATTTTCTTTTCAATATTGTTTCCTAAGGGCCCTTTAGGTTATTAGGACTAGAAAAAATCTACTTTGCTCAAAATTTATTTTTTATTGAATAAACCTACTTTGTAATGAATGTGTTGGACACTCTTTTTTTTCTACCCGCTCTAGCTCATTCAAATAATAAACAAAGTAGGTACTTTCAACCTTAAATGATAGTTAAAGGTGAGGCATGCGCGTCAAGGAGTCTTGTTTGTGAAAGAGCCAAAGGGAAGAATGGAAGCTCAGTTAACAAAAAACACTCCAAATTCTTTCACTGGGGTTTATTATTCAATTGGCTAGCGTTCATGATTTGAATTTCTACTAAGCTTTGGAGTGTGCGTGTTTCACAGGATGGAGCGATTATTGAATTTCAGGAGATACGAATGGAGCACCTAAATCTGTTCTCAAACAAAATACCTATTTGGATCGATCAGTTGATCATATTTGTGTGCCTCCTGAAATCCAATAATCGCTCTATCCTGCGAAATATGCACAGTGTGCATTGCACACTCCAAAGCTTAGTAGAAATTCAAATCATGAACGCAAGCCAATTGAATAATAAACCCCAGTGAAAGAATTTGCAGCGTTTTTTTTTATTGAACCTCAGTACCCCCCACAATAAAAAAATCTATAATTTATCAAGTCCTGTAGCACTCGTATTGCGTTAAAACGTCCCCAAATATAAATTTAAACGATGTAGCCAAAGGTAGACTGATGTAGAGGAGGCACACAAATATCTTCAACTGATCAATCCCAATAGGTGTTTTGGTTGAGAACCGATTCACGTGGCCTATGCATATCTCCTGAAATTCAATAATCGCTCTATCACCTGTAAAACACGCACACTCCGAAGCTTAGTAGATATCCAAATCATGAACGCAAGCCAATTGAATAATAAATCCCAGAGAAAGAATACTTATTTACTCCAGTAATAATATTGAATAATAAACCCCAGTAATAATATTGAATGAAATTTACCTATATATCATCAGCGTTTCATGCATATCAGAATGCTTCAACCCGTGAATAGGCTATAACCTACAAGTATCCACATCGGCTCTCACTCCGGTATCCACTTTCACTACAACTAAACGCTATCGGCCGGACATCACTAGGTTACAAACAAACAATAATGAACAAAAAAGCGCAAATGTTGGCACCATAAATTTATCCATAGATCGGGCGGGAATGGTTGGAGCTACAAACCTGGGGAGGGGCTCATTCGATTCCTCAAGGTATGTTCTTCTAAAAGAGTACTAATTTAGGCCGCTTCGACTTGTTTTGAGGTTTTTAGGGATTTTACAAAACTTTGACAGCCCTTAAAGGGCACTTTAAATTGAGTGAGAGAGCTGGCTCAAGAATTGGGCGTCGTCGGACCAACATGGATTTTTCCTGAAAATTTTAGATCTTTTGCTCTAGCCGTTTGGGAGAAATCGTGCGTACGGCGAACGGACGGAAAAATTTTTATTGCAGATTCGGATTCTACACCCTTTGAAACGTAAACCATGAAATTTGCAGGGGGGGGGGGGGGGGGGTTAGAATTTTTTTTTTTCTAGAGCGATTACAATGGTTTATTATTGAATAATAAACCAAAATTGTGGAGTCCTAAGTTTTCGAATGACCGGAACCATGGATTATGTAAAAACAAGCCATTTAAAATGATGAGCTACTACTCGAAAACTATAAACTTTTCGTAGAACTTTATGATAGAACAAAATGAATCAGATAAGTAGGTGTACAAATTACGTAATGAAAATGCTTTACGTAGGAGCCACCTTTTGGGTGCTAGGTCGAGTTTAATTCGAGATATCTCATCGAATTGCTTCATTCCAGAAAATTAAGTTTGTGGACCTATATTTGAATAACGTTTATTAATATTTCCCTGAATAAAATGTATGCCAACAAACTCTCGATTTTAGTGATGAGGAGCAATTAAATATTATCCCGGACGGGATCCTGCGGTGGCAGCGGCACACAATTACGATCCTAGCCATGTGCTGGTATGTATCATACCGAACATAGTGCAGCATACCTCTCAGCCGCATGTACACATTTCAAACTAGCAATATTACATCCTTTCTCAAGTTCATTGCGACATATTACCGTCCTCCTATTTTCGACGGGGGGGGGGTCTATGAATGGCATTGAAAAAAGTGTATAGTTATTCAACAAAATATTCCATAAAAGTTAGAATTCATGGGAAGCCATTCGATTAATTCGACAAACTATCCAAAATTAAATCGGGAGGGATAAGATAATCGCCCGAATTATAAGTTACAAGAATTTTATCATCCCGCAGGCCCCAGGATAATGATTAATTCATTACTGATGGATAGTTGATGAATGAAGCCGCATCGGACATAACTTAGATGATCTTTGATAAGATATTCCGAACCACATCAACATTCAGAAACTAATGACATGTTCAGAACGGTTTTCATCTCAAAATATGACTGAATAATGTAGAATATTCGAAACAAAATATGTAGGTATTGGTATCTTTGGGTAGACTCCCCACAAGCAATTGTGCCTATGGAAGAGGTGAAAACTACTTCTATCTATTGTTCTGAGATCCGAACTCAAGACGAAGTAAACTGTATCAATTATAGTGACGTTAGCACCTAATATTATTTAATTTGCTCGTTATAATATACTCTAATTATAAAAAATATATAATTTTTAGAAACAGTTAGGAGTGCCATCACGATTTCAAAGAGATCTATCAAAGAGATGGGCATTAGCACCACACTTTGAGACTTCCCAAGTAAATACTACTATTTACTATTGGTGAATACCTTGAAATCGTCAGAGACTATTCGAAATCGATATAGAAAATGATTAAGGTACTTTATTCAAGTTGTAGAGAAAAAAGACTACAGTTGCTTGAAACTGATTTTTTGGCATTCGATTAAAGCAATTTTTTAAACCCTTAGTTTTTGATTTAACAAAATGAAAGTACATTTTCAATAGTTGTAGACATTATTTGAGAAGCTAAAATAACACGATAAGTACGTGAACCGTACAGAGCTCTTAAGTAAAGTATCAGATTCCACTGGTTT
Organism: Creontiades dilutus; assembly: GCA_031894815.1. Taxonomy (NCBI): domain Eukaryota; kingdom Metazoa; phylum Arthropoda; class Insecta; order Hemiptera; family Miridae; genus Creontiades; species Creontiades dilutus. Next base: position 1,075,126 of record JAVIWC010000643.1, read on the forward strand.
GTAGCAAAATTTGCAGCATTTAATGTTGTTCTACGAAACAATATTCAACTGTTAGTTCCCATTTTAATAATAAGGAGATCGCATGAAGTTAATCTCTTTGTGATAAGTATAACAATACTCTTTTCTCAATACAAGACGTTATAATTTTACTATCTCTCTCCGTGCATTTAGTCCTCTGTGAAATCTCTCTGGAGCGGAAGAGCTTCCGGCTTTTATAGTGTTTAAACGGTGTTTAGAGTGGAAACGGGCGGATCTGAGTAAACCGCAACGAACGAGATGAAGAAAGAGTAATATATCCAAGGAAGTTGTGAAATTGTAGGAAATAAGTTGTTATCCCTCTATGGTTATTTCCAAATGCCATGTTTTGCTTCAAATCACCACAACTAATAGCCTCAAAGGTTGATAGAGGAGGTAATGCTACTAGCATGCAATGATTTTCTGACTATTGCATTCCATAAAAAGTCCAACCAACAACATTTTATTTTTGTTGGTCAAAAATTTTCAATTTTCCCCAATTAAGCCTTTATAATCATGTACCAAAAAATTAAATCTTTTAGTAGAAGGCTGTTTGGATTTCAAATCAACAATATCCGTTCGTCGTATCGCAATATCCGTATATCGTACCTGCCATAGAAGGCCTTAAAATTCTGTAAAAAATTCCTTCTTACTTCTACCTAGTCCTAACGCTTAGCCAAACCAATCGCCTCAGATACTATAGGTAAAAAGCTGTGATTTTTGTGGTTTTGCCGACATAGAAAGTGGAGTGTAAGTTTCCTAGTAATTTTGGAGGTAGAACTGATTAGAATGGGTTTAAGATCCATAAAAATTCAACCAAAGCAAATAATCGCAATTTCTGAACCTAAAAGGGACTTCTAATACCTGACTCAATTCCGAAAATAACGAACCCTTATGTTAGGATAGCTTTTTATTTCAGATCCGGATTCAATTTTCTTTTTTCCTCCATTCCTTTTTTATCTCTTCTTTCATCCTTGATTAATCCATCAAAATCCCCTATTCTTCCCCATTCCCCCCTGGATCGCAGCGTTCATCCCTTGCAATGCGGTTTGGCAGTCCTAATGCGTCCCTCCGCATTTTGGAGCTAGACTGACTACGCGACCAGAACTTGTGTTGAAAAAGCTCTTTTTCGAAACTTACAATCATCTTCCCGCTTGATTTCGTTTGTTTTCATCCTCCTGACTGTAGTTATAAAATTGGCCAAAATGGTGTTTGGGCCCTCTTAAGTTCATTTTATAAGGAAGCAAAATGCTAAAATCTGATAACTAGGGTTTCGAGTGTAGGTACCTGTAGGTTTCGTACGCTCGTTGTGCTGATGTATTGTGTATTTTGTGCGTGCTTCCCTCCCCTAGCTCCCATCGTAGGTGCTCTCCGATGCTCGCCTCACGAGTCCGTACGTCTTAGTCTCCTGTCTTGTACATTTCGCTCTTGAGTTGCACTCGTAATAGTAATAGCTGCGTTTCAAATTAAAGAACTGTTTTTTTAAAAGCTTTATCTGAGATATAGTTCCTTAACTTGTAGGTATATTCTTATTTTTATTTCCTGTAACTCTTAGGGCTGCTACGAAATTCCGCTATTTTTCTCGGTCGTTTGCTAGGGCTTTTATTCTTGCCACGCCTCCAAGTTCCAAGTGGTCTCTCCCTCTTCCTGCAACCCTGATGATTCCAGTCCAACGCTTTCTTCCCGATTGCAGACTTGTCCTTGCGAAGTGTGTGGCCAACCCATCTCCATCTCTAACGATATGGACTTTTGTTCAGTTCTCTTTAAAAGCTGATCGTTGGAAATGATGTCCAGCCAAAACACGCCAAGGATTCGTTTAAGGTAGCGATTGCCATGTTGCTGCGGTACTTGGAAGAGTGTACCTGCTGTACCTCTTCTCCATTCACCAGCGCCCTTGTGCCACATTGACTCGAATTTCCTTGGTTTTCTTTGCATTTATTTTAAGTCCCGCCATTTCCGCCAACTTAGTGAGCTGCTAGAGCCTCGAACTCATACTGTAAAACCGATGTGGAACATACAGACGTCTCAGCAAGGTCGAGGTCCTCTGACCGATCCCTCATGCCCCATTGAATACCTCTCTCCCTCCATGGGCTTTCCTCATCAGAAGATCTAGTACCAATAAAAAGAGAGTTGGGGAGAGCTCGCAGCCATGTCGACAACCAGCAATAATGGGTATTGTAGCAAACAATTCGTAGGTTTGAATGGAACACAATTCATATCTCATCATCGAAAATGGATGATTGGTATGAAATGTTTGACGACCGTTGTTCTTTTCGTGTATTTACTCAATTATTTGCATTGACCCCAATCTTGTATTTTCGAACCCCTTATTGGGACCTTACTTAAAAACATTCCAAAACTTCAGATGCTATTTTCTCGCATACCTCAAAAGCAAAACAAAACTATAAGTCTTACCATCCGGCCCACCCAGTCGCAGAACAAGGAGGTGGAGGCGACTCCTCCAAAAGGAAGTGGTAACTCCGTCAAACGCCCAATTACATCACACGCTGACCGAGAGCTTCTCAGCCGGTCTTCAGCGGGCCTCGGATCTCGGGAGAGAAAGTGAATGGGCGAGGGGAAGCTGGCAGGAGCTCGAGCCCGCGATGGGCCCCGCATGGATCAGGATCATCAGGTTCCTCGGATTCAAATCTAGGTGAACGGCGACCTCTTAGAGGCAGGTTTCTCACGATCACGTAATTATTGTGATCGTATGGCGTAATTTTTTTTCTCCCCTTCGAAACTGGTTTATTTTTGAGGAAATGAACTACGTTTGAGCAGGAAACACGAGATTCCGACGAAATTGAAGTGAGGAGACACAGCATCGTTAGCTGCCGTTTAGCATAACCGTTTTTGTTTTGTAAGGTTCCCACATCACGAACAAGATGTTTCTCCTAAACCCATTTTCATTCGAAAAACTTCAAAAACATGCATTTTTTCACAACTTTCTACACAATGAAGTATGTACCTCCACAATTATTCCTAGTATCTACCTAAACCTCTTGAACCAATGACTGAAGAGGTTTAGGAAAAAGAAGAAAGTCATGTTTCTTGATTGAGCTCACAACATAGTTATTAATATTATTCAATTGAATTAAGCCCTGTTACCTAGTAAGTACATTGAATTATTAAAACTAATTTTTTTTTAGAGAGAGAAAAAACGTTTATTGATCATTATGTGGGGTGGTATGTTGGTTAAGTTGGGGTTGTGAAAACTAATAATCAGTTACAATTATTTTAAGCGTTTAAAGCTCTAAAAACGTGTTCGAATGGTGTTTTCTGTTTGTTTGCAAAGGATGTTAGCCTGAGGAACCTTCCACAGGCTATGCATAGATTTTACAACTCATTTCTGCCGAAAAATGGATCCTAGAAATTTATTTTCAGAGGCTTCGTTTTCGAGTTATTACAATTTAAAGATTTTTTTTTCGTGTTTTCGATCTTAATTCACTAAAACGGCAATAACTCCCTTACGTAATAATCAAGAAAATTCAATTTTGATTATACCGTTGAGAAGAGCGTCAAATTTTCTTTCTGCTTGGTGTATCACAAAAATATTGTAGGTAAGTAGGTTCCATTGGTGAACAATCTATAGGAAAAGTGAATTTTGTCAAATATTCAGATAGACCACTTCCATCCTTGATCCTTGATCCTTGGATCCTCTCAATCCTTCGAACTCTTGGCCCCTTCGGTGGGAAGAAAGTAAAAGTGTCAGATTCGTACAAAATCTTGGAGTCACGGCTTCGTTCCATCCTCAACGTGCACATTACCACAGGCTCGTGGTCACAGCTCCACCCGTATGACTCTTAGACGCTGTTTTAGAACGACATAACACTACACACTTGGTAAATCCGAACCCGCCTTGTTAGTGACAGACAAAAACTGCTCACAACCGAGACCTAAGGGTCATTCTCAAATTATCTGGCTTTTCACTGTCCCCTTCCTATTTCATGAAAATGTTTGAACACTTTTCAACCTTCAAGCCTCTAGAAGGTAAGTAAAGAATGCTGTGAACCTGTTTAGTGAAAATTGAAGAAATTACATTACTCATGAAAGAAAGATGAAAACCAGCCTCTTTTGACTAGAGTGTTACCAACCCCGAACCTATTTACTGATGGTCGAGTGAAAATAATTTGTGCTACTCACAGACAAAAGTAAAATTGATCTCCGTAGAATTACAGAGAATGTGTATAGTAGTATACATATTATATCAGTTTAGTTATAACGCATTGGATTCTTTCATACCTCAGGAAATACGCCCCAACTGGGAATTTGCCTGTCAGGAAACCTTCGTTGGTAGTCGCGCACCGTCTCCCTGCCATTCTGGTGAGCGTACCCGTAGACTAACAGCGTATTTCTCTTCATTGTTAAATGTATTCGGCATGATGATCAGGGTACGAACGAAGCAGGTCATGAGACGGTTTTCACGATCAAATTGAATCCTCTCCAGTAAATTCGACTGGAAGAGCAACTTTGAGTACACCGTTGAGAAGCTGTGATTTTGGCGTATATTTCAGGACTACAGGCTAAATTTGAAGAGTAGAAATTTATTTTACCTGTAGAGTACAAAAAAAGTTGTCATTCTGACAAAATTCACTTTTCCAATAGATTTTTCACCAATGGAACCTACCTACAATATTTAATGGCCTTAACCATTAATGGCACCAACCATCTTTTCACGATTGGTTTGGGACTGCATGCAAACACTTAATAACCTGGCAAAACACAACCGGGTTCGCCTGGAATGGGTGCCAGGGCATAAAGGAATACCTGGTAACGAGAAGGCTGACGAGCTTGCAAGAAGGGGCTCCCGAACCCCATTTGTAGGCCCTGAGCCGGCAGTCGGTATACCAAAAACCGCCTTCAGAGGGACCATCAACATGTGGGTCAATCAACAAACCACAAGTAGATGGCTCAATATCGAAGGACACGTCCACAGTAAACTCATGGTGGGGGAACCCAACACCAAAATTACTGACTGGCTACTAGGGAAAAACCGTAGGGAACTAATAACAATGGTCGGCCTCATAGCCGGATTTGTACCCCTAAGGTTCCACCTACACCGCATTGGGGTCACACAAAGTACAACCCTGTGCAGGCTATGTGAGGAGACTGACGAAACGGCATCCCACATAATATTTGAATGCCCAGCACTCGCATCTCGCAGATTTGAACTCTTTGGGGCACAAACCCCAATGAGGTCCATTCAGAGCGAACAACTAATCAAGGGTCTCAAACCCCTCACCAAGGGGCTGAATCTCTTTGATTAGAAGCAAAACTCACAGGAAAGTTAAATAAGCCAACAGGCTCCAAAACCCCCACCCTGAGAGTTTTAGTTATCATCTACCTACAATATTTGTTTGATGCACTAAGTAGAAAGAAAATTTAACGCTCTTTTCAACGGTATAATCAAAATTTAATTTTGTTGTGTACATAAGGGAGTTATGGCAGTTTTAGTGAATTTAGATCGAAACAAGAAAAAATCCTAAAATTGAAATAACTTGAAAACGAAGCCTCTAAAAAAATTTCCGGGAAGCAGTTTTTGTCAGTAATGAGCTGTAGAATCTGCTCCTAGCCTATGGCAGGTTCCTCAGGTTAACAACCTGTATATTAGACCAGGACTGTTGGTTGTAAAATTAAAAGTTACAGGTAGCAGAAAAGGAGCGTACTTCGTAAATGCTAGAAATAACCAATCAGGTGTTGGAAAAAAGATCGATTCATGGGTAAAGAAAAATCTAAATATGGAGAATCTGCGTCTTGTTTGCCAGGACCCTGGTAACATATCCCGCCAAGTACTATAGTCACCTCTAGGTGACACTACTTTGATAATTAATTGAAAATAAATTAGCCGCCAAACTCAATTTTTCTGCGGTCCTACGGGATCTACAGGGCATGGACAACAACTTACGAGTCGTAGAAGAATTTAATATTCATGACAGTTCAACTGATAAGCTCATAGGTTTTGTTATCTCGTGAATTTCGTGTTTCCCTTCAACTTGTCAAGAGTTTTGAGAAAAATGCCAAAGATCAGGTAAAATTCTGGGACTTTTTTGTGATAATCTGTTTTTTTAGGATGTAGCGTGTGTTTGTAAATAACATTTTGTCCAGAAAAATTCAAACTGAAGCCCCCTATACTCAACCAAATCAGCCATGTCACCTGCAGGTGACTCTAGGATTTCACGGAACATCAACCCCCAACTCTCACACAAGACGTCAAAAGTATTTTATCCGTAGTACTTATGTTTTATTTGAAAATTGAACAAGGTGAAAGTGTGTGTCTGGTGTTGGCTGTTCTCTGTTGACCCCGTTGGAGGAGGATTTTAGATGTCACAGATCTACCATGGTAGGCATGGCAGCAAACAGCACATAAAGGGGAAGCCAATCCGTTTTGGCTACAAACTCTGGTCCATAGCCACCAAGAATGGGTTCCTTGTGTCGATTGAACCGTCCTCATCAAAATGAAGTTGGACTTGGAGCTGCAGTCGTCCTCACCACTCATTCAAGGATGCCAACAGAGCTCTGACCATAAAATTTGAAAATTGAAAATTATTTCACCTGGTTGCTGCTGCTGAATATTGTAAATGGTTGGTATTCATTCCACAAAACTAATGTTTGATTCAACGTACAAGTGATAAAGTTCACAGTTTAAGATTTTGGAGGACTAATACTGTATGTAGTGTGAAGCTCAGGCCTAGAGTCACCTAGGGATGACACCCTCATATCTTTTGAATAAATAAATTTTCTAAATCTATAAGTTTTTCGTTTCGTATGAGTTTCATTACCTCTCAGTAACAACATATAAAAAGAAGGAGAGGAAATTTGCATGGGTTCCCTTATAGTACTTGGCGGGATATACAAACTGTATTTTGTATTGTTCTTAGGCTTCAAAAGTCCAGGAGCGGCAAAGACCTGCGACAACGAGATTACACTCGAGCGGAAGATAAAATACGATGATTATATCAAAAGGCGAATTAAATGCAACAAAATCATTACCTAATTCAAAATAATAGAGAAACTTCCAGTAAAAGAAAACGAGTACCCAAAAAACAAACAAGAAAAAATTAACAAGACGAAGTGCGCCAGAAGTTTTAAAAGGTGTTGACAATGCCGGTATATGAAACCTTAACTATGCATCCCTGTTATCAGTGATTAGCACTATGATTTCTAAACGATGTTCAACAAATACTTCACGAGTAGAAGCACTGTGCTTCAGTAATACTTGAGAGGTAATAGAAAAAATAAAGTCAACAGCGTACAACATGAATTAAACGAATCGTAGAACCGCCATCAACTGGGAACAGCATGAAGTAAGTAAACGATTCAAGTGGCGTCTTTATAGTGCCGGAAACGTAGAAATTCAAACAGAATTTATTAGTCGAAAAAATGTGAATAGGTATGTTCTAAAGTTCTCACTTTATTCAATCTTTCATGCTACAAAATGATCCTGTTCTCAAACGTATCCTAAACTACGTTTATACGTAATCGATTTTTATGAAGGCCGCTTCAAAAAGAATGACGGATTTGAAATAGGCTGTAAAATTGTTTTATTTTCACAAAAAAGTCACATGATCGGTTGGTAGACTTGGTCTCGGAACGTGATGAGTCGGTCTGGAAACCTCACGCAGTAGTGCAATTGTTTCTCTGCAAGTGTGGCACGTTGCATCGTCCTGTTGCCACCAAACGTTCTCGATGTACATTTGATCCAATTGAGGCCAAAGGAAATCAGTGGTCATTGATCGGCACCTAACTCCGTTCAGAGTGAATGCATTCCCTGTTCGTCTTAAAACCTCCATTACAAATCCCACACCAAACCGTAACTCTTTGAGGATGCATTTCTCGTTCTTGAATTACTCTTGGGTTCTCAGTTCCCCATATTCGGCGGTTGTTTATAAACTTATATATTCGTTTGGAGCATTAGGGTGCTCGAGAATTGTACGGAGTCGGCGAACAGTGGCTGCGACATTTTCACCGTTTATGTAATGTGTTTTAATGATAAAAACTCGTTTTTCTGTAGTGTTCCATGGTAACACAGTAAACAGAATCACCAATAAAACAAAACTCTGCAAATTCTTTCACTGGGGTTTATTATTCAATTGGCTTGCGTTCATGATTTTAATTTTTACTAAGCTCTGGAGTGTGCGTGTTCCACAAGTGATAGAGCGATTATTGAATTTCAGGAGGTACGCACACAAATATGATCAACTGATCAATCCATTTAGGTATTTCGGTTGAAAGAACAGATTTGCGTGCGTTTTATCCATAAAAAATCTTCTATGAATGCAATCCCGTGTATCGGCTACAAAGCCTTTTAGGAGTTCACTCCAGTATCCACATTACTGCATCACTACGTCACTAGGTTACTGATATCAACACAAAAACAATAATAAACCAAGATAACGCAAATATTGGCACCATAAATCGGGCCATACATCGGGAATGGTTTGACCCACGGACCTGGGGAGGGGCTCATTCGATTCCTCGTGGAGTGTTCTTCAAAAAGAGTACAAATTTATGCCGCCTTAACTTTTTTTGAGGTTTTTAGGGATTTTACAAAACTTTGACAACCCTTAAAAGGCACTTTAGATTAAGTGAGAGAGCTGGCTCAAGAATTGGGGCGTCGTCGGATCAAGATGGATTTTTCCTGAAAATTTCAGCTTTTTTGCTTCAGCCGCTTGGGAGAAATCGTGCGTACGGCGGACGGACGGAAAATTTTTTATTTGAAACGTAAACCATGAAATTTTCAGGGGGGGGGGGGGGGGGGGTTAGAATTTTTTTTCAAGAGCGATTACAATGGTTTATTATTGAATGATAAACCAAAATTCCTTGACAATGAGGTTGTCAAAAAATTATCTTGAAATTCTCCCGCAAATTTTAATTGAAATCAGGATAAGATTTAGTATTGTTATGGTGGTGATGTGGATTTACCACAGACAGAAAAACATGGAATCAAAATTTATCAGCAAGCTCAAAAACGCAAAAAAAAACCATCGAGAATGTTGATCAACCAATCATTTTAGCTGGCAAAATTTCTTTCGACTTCTTGCACCTTACAAAGCTTTCCTTCCTTCGGTTGTGATGAAGCAAAATACGTGGCAATAGGTTGGCTCATTGAAATTGGAATTCGGTTGAAAAATAGAACTATCAAATCGATTGCACTATATCAGCTATGAATCGTCAACAAATGAAGACTGAAGTGGTTCCCAACTAAGCCCGGCTGATTGATATTCGATAATTTTGTTGTCTCTATAAAAAACAAGTAGGTCTGCGCGAGCTCACTGACGCAACGGGTGGAACATGTTCCTCACCCGGTCAAGGCGGCCAGCGGAGAACGAGCCATCTCACGGGCCTGACGCGGCAGAATTTTCATTACCTGAAGATGATTGCACATTTTTTTTCCTCCCTTCAGTGTAACGTGTATTGTTCCCCATATAACAAAAGAAGGATCTAAAACATGTAGGCAATGTGGCTGCGCTCACTCGACAAAATCAACTCAAAATCAAAAGCCTACGAGGTTTAGTATAAAATCGATTAGTGTATAGTCGTTGACCTATCGTTTACTATAAAATCCATTATAATACAAGTGAAAAAACGACGTTCAGGAAGTAAATCAGAAATGTACTCTGCTTCAATAAATATGATGTACCACCTATGAAACTCATTACTATGGATCCAGCAAATAATTTCTAACAAACAAGCGATTCGTAACTAGGTCCAAGGGTTTGGTCCTCATCAATCGTCGCACCTCATCCCTGTTGACCAGGAGGGAAATGGTGATTGTGGAGCCGATTTTGGTGATCCACAACTCTTTTCCTTAATATCTCGACTACCATCTCAATCTTGTGATTGCGATGGTAGATCATTTGTTCGAATATACCATGGAGCATTTACTATGCTTCTCAGAATTTTGTTCTGGACTGTTTGGATGGTTTTGACCTTGCTCTTTTTGGTGCAGCCCCAAGAGAGGCATCCGGGGGATCATGTTGGTTTTTGCTCATAGAGAGCATTTTATTGTGAAGTGCGTTAATTCCTTCCAAGAAGCCAATACATTTTCTTGAATTCCACGCTAATTTCTGTCTTCTTCTTCTTCCTGTACTCTTTCCATTTGAGTTTAGCGTCTAATGTCATACCCAGATATTTGGCTATATTACAGTACGGTACTATTTGGGAGTTAATTTCAATTGGGGTAGGGTTCACTTTTTGGTACACAAGTTTATATGTGTGACTTGGTTTCATTCAGCTTCATTCGCCACATTTTAGTCCACTGAAGAATTGTGTTCACTGTGTCCTGAAGCTTCGCAGTGGTTATAAAAATATGGTATTTCCTATTGATAGGGTTGCTGTTTCGTATGCAAACGTAGGTGTTAAAGCGGTTGCTGGTTTTGCAAGGTCCCTTGTGAACAGCAGGTACAGGACTGGCCCAAGTACACTGCCCTGCGTTTGGTAGATGAATACGTTTTTTTTCTCCAAAACCCAAATTATCGTCAACCTTTCATGCAATTTTCATACCAAATTATTGGAATGAATTAAAAATATAAAAGTTGATTCACATAATAATCTCCATAGAAATCTATGTTGATGAGTGATCGAGCGATGCAGAATTCAAATTTGTACAACTTTCAACTGCTACAGAAAATCATTTGAACGGTGGTCACTAGGAGAAATTATTGTTGTCCATTCAGGGTATAGGAACGTGGCGTGCTTTAAAAATCATTGCAAAATTCTCGTTACGGCAGTAAACAATACTCAAAAAGACGTCAGCAATTTTGTTATCTAGATGAATTGAATTTGATCCCATTCTACGGATTACTGCAGATGGAAGGATTCCTTTAAAATTCCTCCTTTGGATACTTCGCTTCATGTAAAACAAAACAAACAAATTTTTAAGCTGGTTTGAAATTTACGTTTCTTTTTTTATTACAAAAGTTCATTATTAAAACCGTTTATTTCTGTCTGGTTTACCTAACGTTGCCCGGGTTAGGGTAATAAAATAGGTGATGCATTTACGCTCATCATTCCTTGTTTAGAACCCGTTTCGATCTGTGCAAATATCTGTGCTGTTGCGTTTGTGACTGACCCTCTGTCAGCATATCTATGTGGTTCCGCAGTTTTCATTGATTTTAGTGACATCTTCATAGGGGGAGTAGTCCTCGGTGCGTTCAGATTACGGTAAATCTTTTGTACTTTGTTATCTCATGTTCTAGTTGTCAGATCGTTGAAAACGATGAAGTATAATCAGAAAATACTGTTTAATGATGTCTTACTCGTGACGAGACTAGTTTCATCAGTTCGTTTAATCACGATGACATTTTTAGGGAGTAAACGGGTTTGACAGTACATGATTCCCTTCTAATTTCATCACTGTAAGTTAGTTTTTATTGAGTACTTTCAAACGAAATTTTTTTGAGCTTCATGGTCCAATCGCGATTAGATTAAGAGATTAAGAGCGATGTGTTATTTGAATTTCTTCGTTAATATCATTAACAGACACGGATTTTCGACAATTTGTAAATTAATGTCTTCTCTATTTCTTTCTTCTAATCTGAAAGTACTTCAGAAGGGAGTAGATTTCGTATTCTAGCAGGACTCCTTATTGAGGGAGTTACATCTTCTTGACTCATTATACCTAGGATTTAGATAATTTGGTTCTTGAGACTAAATTGTCGAAAGTAGCCCACCATAATAAGAGTATTGTCTGCCATATAATAGAAAAATGGTCCAGTAGGGATTTTCAATGAACCACCTCACCATAAACTTTTCGGCCTTTATTGTATATTTTAAGTTGGGTCATGTTCATAGGTGCTGATCGAAGGGAATTTATAATCAAAGTTCATAATATCTTCAACAGCCTTCTCCTTGAATCGAAGGTTCACGAAATTGCTCCCACTATTTTAACTGAACATTATAATATAATGATTCCAGTTATCCAAGGACATATTATGTCCTATAGTAGTGATGACTCACGTTCCATTGAAGAAAACAAAATTTATTGAAATCTCTATCTATTTCTATTGGATAAATATTGTCAATTTCAAACGCTTTGAATGGTTAAGTCATCATCCAGGATATCAAAACTTGTTGATTGTTGCCATCTTGGATTGTGACCCTGTGGAGCTGTGATGGATGCCTCAAAACAATCTCATCATTGAATAATTATATCATCATTTGAATTTAATTATATAGAATTATTATAAAATGACATTTGATTTGTTTAAGACGATCCCAATAGATCTACCTAGGTACCTATTCAGTTTCGTTGACCCTACGAGCTTAAGAATTGGTAAACTTCTCATGGTGTTACCACTCTGTTTTGCTTCCACAACTATAATCTGGATTATTTTCCCTTGTAGAAACATAAACACCTCAAATCTAACTTTCTGATCCCAACAATATTGCCATGTATAAATGCTGCATCCTTTTACTTACAGTTGTGCACCTTAACTGTACAGCTCAGGTAAAACAACCACAATATTCTTCTTGATTATCAGTCATCGATTTTCATGGTGAAAGCAAGACTTTCATTGACCTTACCATTCAATCATGGAAAGCTCTTCTGATTGCGTTCTTAACAGTAACAATGCTCGTACACTAATGAATTAAGTGTTTTACGCCACCCTTTACACTCCAGGGATTGTAGGTGAATGGGTCATCATTGCGAATTGCTCGAGTTTCGATTGTTAATTGGCGCATGCAAGCGTTAATCAAGGTTATGTAGCTAATTGGCTCAACCGACGCGGAAACGTTGGCTTGCGTTGCGTAAGGGCTTCACTTCTTCGAGCTTGCCCCGCCCATCGCGTGATTCGGTTAGAACGGTTTTAATAAATACAATCAATGGCATCACGATAATATTTGATCGAAAACCTATATATTCCGATTATCGCTTAAGCCTGTAAGAATTCAAAGAATTGAAGCTAATGAGAAGTAGGTAATAATAGGTGATAGGATCGAAAACCATTTGAAACCATGAGTTCGGGTTTTGGAATAGACAGTTTCGGTTCAGCGATCGGAATTCATTCTATTTTCCCAACGTTTCAACGGGAAAAGAAGAAAAATTGAAAATTTACATCCAAGACACTTTTATTTTCTTCAAAATTCTTCCACTAAGGTAATTTTGACGTCAAAGGCATCCCTCCGGAGGGGAACAAGACTTGGTTACGTTAACCTCTAAATAATAAATGTTGTCACTTGAAATAGATGGATAATTTTTCATTCGTCATGGCATACGGTGTATAACAATAGCCCACATATAAATTGTTCTAGCCGAGCCCGGACTGACCCACCATGGCGGCCACCCGAGGGAGCGCAACCAATACCTACACAGCTCATACCTACACAGGCGTACGGTGCCTGGACCGAAAGTAATCTCCCAGCAGAAAACTCAACAATGAAAAACACATAGTACGTATAAATACAATTATAAAGAAGAATAAATACAAGTATAAATAATTTAATTTTTTTAAATAATAATTATTACGTAAAAGTATAAATAATAGTTATTGATATCCGCACTGACAACAAGAATAACAATAATGAGTAGTAATATCCATAACCATTACTATCGGCATAACTAAAACAATGAATAAATAAAACTAAATGAACAAAAACATGTTCCCAAACGACATCACACAGAAATGCCTAACCATCAAAACAAAACCATGTGGTGCCAACTACTCAGTTACAAAATTGGTCACATTATGAAACATTAAACAACAACGGATTTTCTATCGTGTTATTGGCGTGTTGTGATTAGTTTATTTCTATAATTTCTAACGCAGAAACCACATTAAGTACAGTTGTTTAACTGCCATTGTTTCTTCCACCCCGTAAAAGCTCGTACAAAGGAGAAGTGTTCAGAATCTTAATAGTAGTGTGGACACACACAAGCACGTCAAATGAGATCTAACTACATATAATTACGCACTTATTGATAGGAAACCCATAAATTAGGTATTTGTTAGTTAGGCATTGGTTAGTACCGAGGTGGAATAAAATTGTACTGGAAGGGTCAAAGAATGCTGGGAAGGCCTGGTTTAGATTGATGGTCGCGGAAAATTCTTTTTTCATGATAAAGGCCATCAGTGAACCCCTATACATTAACTTCCACTGAAAAAAAAGCTCCGTAAAATGAAACAAAACGCTAACCGTCCGTTAAACTTTTATTCGTAGGCGTTCACATAACCAAGCTAACCACGTTTGGTAATTTGAATGTCATATTGCGGTTGTATCAAGAAGCAATGGGTGCGGATGAAATAACAATCCTTCTCTTCTCGAATTAAGCCTTGTCATTGTGTCGTGTTTGAGCTAATTTTTGTTGAAATCAGTGGCATAAGTCTTTTTATTAACTGGGGTAATGGAAAGTACACGTAGATGCCGTCGTAAAAACGTAAACAGCCTGCGGGTGCTACATACACATCTCTTCTATTTTGGTACAGCGAAAAATACTTTGCTAAATTATATTCCCAAACTAAGGGAGTATTTTAGTCCCATTAAATCACTCACATCCCCTTGAGCCGATTTTTGTCCTGTCCCCAGAGCACTTTTCATTTTCTTCCGCTCTCCCTTTTCTCTAGTTTATCACCATTATCGTCGGTCCTTCCACTTCCAATCCATCTTCCCTAAAATATTACTTTCCTCTGTCTTTGCCTAGAATTACCTTGTAATCGAGTTTCAAAAGATTTCCATTTCCGGCTTTTTTCTTCTTTTCATAATTTTGCCCAACTTTTTTCCTTTTTTTTCTACTGCTTCTAAATTAACCACGGAAACAGGGTAAAATTAAGAATCAAACGGATCTTGTTCAAGTTTTGTTGTCAAGACTTATGACATGGTTAGGCAGGATTATTCTCTCATCCCGGGCAGCGATGTCAATAAATTGTACCGAATCATTATTCATCGTAAAACTTATACAATACTCATAAATTCGAAAACACGTAAGTAGAAACCAGAAATGAAAACAAACTAAACAGAAAGAGGACTGAGCAGTCAGCAAGCCACTGCTATGGAAAACGGTAATAAGCATTGTACACCTCTAGTGGTGGAACAAAGAAATGAGTGTGCTCATCGTGATGGTATTGATGGTCAATCTCACATGTCTGCCTTAATTCAGATTGAAAATCCTCTGAAATTTCACCTTGAGAATGCCCATTATTGAGCATCTGCTCTGGTAGCTTCTGATTGGTCAGGTCGGGTGAGTTTCCCCCTCCTAACTACAGAGATCTGTTTCGTGCATGGTTAAATTGTATAATCCAGTATTCTTCATCTCCAGGAAGTGGAAACACAGCTTCCGCTACATGTAGGTAGACTTGGAAGCAATTGAACACACCGTTGGAAAGCTATGGAATTTCACTTTTGGTTTATTATTCAATAATAAACCATTGTAATCGCCCTTGAAAAAAAAAAAAAAAAAAAAAAATCTAACCCCCCCTGAAAATTTCATCGTTTACGTTTCAAAGGGTGTAGAATCCGCATCTGCAAAAATAATTTTTCCGTCCGTCCGCCGTACACCGTACTCACAATTTCTCCCAAACGGCTGGAGCAAAAGTTTTGAAAATGTCAGGAAAAATCCATGTAGGTCCGGCGACGCCCCAATTCTTGAGCCAGCTATCTCACTTAATTTAAAGTGCTCTTTAAGGGTTGTCGAAGTTTTGTAAAATCCCTAAAAAAATCAAAAAAAGTCAAGGCGGCCTAAATTTGGACTCTCTTTGAAGTACACTCCACGAGGAATCGAATGAGTCCCTCCCCAGGTCCGTAGGTCAAACCATTCCCGATGTATGGGCCGATTTATGGTGCCACCATTTGCGTTATTTTGGTTTATTATTGTTTTTGTTTTGATGTCAGGAACCTAGTGATGTAGTGATGTAGTAATGTGGATACTGGAGTGAACTCCTATAAGGCTTTGTAGCCGATACACGGGTTGAAGCATTCTGATATGCATGAAACGCTGCAAATTCTTCCACTGGGGTTTTGGTTTATAATTGTTTTTGTTTTGATAGCAGTAACCAAGTGATAGTGATGTAGTGATGTAGTAATGTGGATACTGGAATGAACTCCTACAAGGCTTTGTAGCCGATAGACGGGTTGAAGCATTCTGATGTGCATGAAACGCTGCAAATTCTTTCACTGGGGTTCACTGGGGAATTTGCAGCGTTTTTTTTCCAAACCGATGAACGATCGGTTGTTGGCGGAAATATCCTTAAAAGATAACGTCAAGTTCTACCAAAAAGTTCGACAAAATTTTCACTTCGGCGAAATTTTTCATTTATTCAGATCGATTATAAAATTTGATTATTACCTATCTATTGAGAAGTTGGAAAGTTACAAAATCAACCCCTGAAGTTTGTAAACCTGAAGTTTGTTTACCACTAATTATGAGACAACTCGTGTAATACTACCATAATCGATGAGGGATTATGTTACTTCAATACAAATAGATTAGGTAGATTCTTGATCACTTGAGATCAATTTAATGATTGGATAATTTGTAGCATGAGGATAGTACTTAACAGGTCATGGGACATAAGGTACCTTATATGCCTTTGGTTGGTTTTTTCTTAATGTCGTTTTTTAATGGTTTGGTCTTAATCTGTTCTTTTGTAACGATGCCGTCGAGAAACTATAAATTTTCAAATTTTTCGATAAATGATACAGGTTAATATTGAACTTCGTATATTTGCTAGAAGCCTCTGGGGGAACGAGGTGTACGGATCTGTAAAACTAGTCTCTTTTTGAATGTTTTCTTTGTCTAAACTATTAAACTACTTTGTTTAAACTTGAAGTTTGAGAACGCATGTCGTCAACGTCTCTCCCAGATAAAAAACAGTAGGTTGTTGACAAAACTAAGGGTCGTCTAGAAAAGAAGCAAGCTTAGGATACCCTGTGTGCTCTTCAACTATTGCATTCTTGATTGATATGAGTTTGAACTACCACGTCGCGAGGAATTGAGTTCGTTCAAGTATGTAACGATAGTCTCTCACTTCTCTCCAATGAAAGTCCAGACTTATCCTGGCTTCCATCCATTTAGCCTGGGCGCTAGATCTACATGCAACGCTAGTAGCCAAAACGGAAAACAAGTCCCTCGTCGTTTTCACTTTCGGATCTTCTCAGGTCGAGCCGTTCGCCCAAACGGCTCAGCCGCCACTCGCTCAGTCGTATCACTTTCTTCTTGAGCTCCTGCTACCTCTCGGAAGGCTTCTTGGATATGACGTCAACTCAAGACTCCAACGACGGGCCTTCCACCGTAATTCCTTGCGGGAAGGGGGAGTCCGCCCTGCCGAAGTAGGGGCTGCCTCAGCTCCTCGCCCGTCACCGATCCCTTGCATTTCGATTTCAGTGCGCACCCTGTTACTCGCGAGTTTGTTGATTCTACTTCGGAAAGTTTTATTTTCTTCATTTTTCCCATCCGCCCCGATTTTTCCTTTGGATATACGACCGGATTTTGATTAATAATGTAAGTTATTAAACTACTAAACTAACTAATAGCTCAGTGCGTACAGTACAGGTACTTGAATAACAATATGAAATGATTATTAATTTTTTTTGTCTTAAAACTAACCCACCATTGGAGAAATTTTCATTTTTTCGTTTAAACAACCACTTTATTCAATATTTGTCAAATCCTAAAGAAAGGATATCCTAAAGGACTAAAATGTTGCTTCTTCTGAACCGTCCCTACAATTCCTTGCAATAGGATCTTGAAAAAAAGGGGAAGGAGTTCTAAGAATAAAATTTCCTTTCTTTCAATTGCGTCAATTTTTGGGGGATATACCACTTAAGTCAGTAAATAAAGTTTGTTATTTAACAATTTAACTGACTGATAAATAACTTTAGCATGCTTACTTGAATTTTTTATTTTGTCACACTACTGACTTAAGATGTTAAACCGTTTGCATTTGTTATGCAAATTCAAACTAAAATTTTATTAGAATTTTTTATATCTTCTTCGATCTCTCCTCCTTCTGAACAGTTTCTCTGTTCCATGAGAACCCATAAGTTACCTACCTACGTTTTGTTTTTGTTGTCAATAAGGGAAGATGAATTGTCATCCGATCCAAAAGCCCACAACCGGCCATATTTCATATTGCATAAAGATTGGTAGATTTGGCATAAAGACTGCCTTCATAACATTCGAGGAGCTCATATTTGAATGTAAAAGCTTTAAACTATATTTGAAGTAACAATCACAATACCGCTGTAAATAAATAGTTTGTAATTTGTTTTTGTAGAATATCCCCTTTCCTTAAGTATTTCCTTCTTTTCGTTTCTTGTTGACAGAAAAATATTTTTCGAAAGGACATCAAGTGGTGCGTTTCTTAATCGTGATTCCGATTTTTTCTTCCTCTTCCGAAATACCAAGATTTTATTTCTCGAAAGTAGAGAAAAACTCTTCAACGTGACAATTTTTTATATAATTCCACGTTATGGACGACTTTAAACTATTTTGTAGTAATTTATGCACATTTGCGTTCACATTTTCACATGTTTTCTTGTTTTGTGATCATTGTACTTTACTACCTTATTTCAAAGAAAATTTCAAGATTTTGGAGAACGACCTCTATATGATTCGCTATAAATTTCGTTCAACACTTTTAGACAAATCTTTCCATACTCTAGTCCCAGTAAAAAACCTATTGTGGAATGCGAACGAAGGACGTATCGCACCCCGGATGTCCTCTTTCAATTAATCCAAATATTTACTTGTATTTATTGAAATCAGCCAAAATTTCACCTTCTTGTTCAGTAAATTGTTAAGATAATGATTTACTTACATTTCACCAAGGTCTTAAGTTTTTCTATTTGTGTAAAGTTGATTGAAAATGATGTCGGGATTATAAACACATCCCCGGGGGACTCAGTCGAGCTTTGGGGTAAAAAATATTTCGGTACTGAGTAGCTTTTTCATTATTTATTAATTTTTTTCAAAAATTAATATGAGCTAAATTTAATAAAAAGACTAATTAAATGGAAATCCCGCAGTACTTTTTGCAGTGCTGCATAAATTTATGTTATGTGACAGTGTTGTGGTGTTGTATCAGCTTAGCTTTCGAAAGCGTACTGCGCGCTGAGAAAGGGAAATGTCACGTTGGTTTGAATAAGTTTTATCGATAATCCAGCGGTATACGCAACCGGCTTACACTCGAAGTTGACCGCAAAGCCGGTGAAGAGACGTGCAGTGGTAATGACATCTCATCTCGAGAAAATGGCGGTCCTGAACCTGCTCTTCGAGTCAAAGAGATGCTCTGGGAAAATTTAATATTCCCCCTCTGCCGGAATGAGCCCGCATTTCGTATTCTGAAACGGGCGTACGTGGGGCCATGGGACATCTTAATTATCGTTTCATGCCGTCCTATGTCCTACCATCCTGCTTTCCATTATTCGTGCACATTCTCCCTGCGTGGTGGATTTTGATTTGATATTCACTAATCATTCTATCGCGGCCACGATTGGATAATGTCTGTACGAAACGTTTGACTGTCCCATTCGAATGCTTTCCGTGGCCCTTCCTGTCAGATAATTTTTTTGTTCTTCCATTCTCTCGCTGTGATAGTTTTATATGCACCGGTTGTCCCCACATGCCAAGGACCCCATCAATGCGTCCATATGAATACGTCTATTTGCGAATTGGTTACGTTAGACGAGAATACTTCTAGACTTCTCTACTGTATAAAAAGTTTACTATACAGTTCATGGAGCTCATCAAGCGGTTCTATTCCTAAACTCAATGATACTAATGCCCTCTAAACTTACTTGAAGACTTACCCAGACATAACAAGCCTAAAATGTACCTATTCGACACGCTGTTTTACTTGCAATCATAATTAACTTTTACCTTGACATGGTGGTAAAATGCAATCAAGAAAAGTCTTTGATGGGAATCGCAAACATTATCAGACACTATAATACTCACTCGTAAATTGCTCTTGATGTTCCAGTAGAAGGTTTGTCAAGGTGGATTGTGAACGTTCCCTTCTTGGTCAATTCTGGTAAAGAACAGAACTGGTTTTATTCTATTGCTCATAATTCGGGAGCGAATGTCTGAAACGGCTTCGACGTTGGTGTGATTGTGGAGCTGATTATCAAGATCCACATCTCTTTTTCTTATAACCTCAACCTTGAGATCGCGATGCAGATCATCAAATGAACAAATTTTGTTCGGCGCGTACACTATGCTTTTCAGAACTTTTTTCTGGACTGTTTGGATGATTTTGAAGTTGCTCTCTTCGGTGCAGTCCCATGAGGGACAGCCGTAGGCCCATATTGGTTTAATCACTTCCTCATATAGAAGCGCTTTATTGTGAACTGGTAGCTGTGAATTCCTTCCCAGAAGCCAATACATTTTCTTGAATTCCAGGTTGATTTCTGCCTTCTTCTCCTGCACGTGCTCTATTCAGTTAAGCTTAGCGTCTAGTGTCATACCCAGATATTTGGCTATATTACAGTACTGTACCGTTTGAGAGTTAATTTGAATTAGGCAGGGTTCACTTTCCGGTACGTAAAGTTTATATGTGCTTCATTCAGCTTTATTCGCGACCTTTTAGTCCACTGAAGAATTCTGTTCACTGAGTCCTGCAGCTTCGCAATGGTTATAAAACGACAAATTTGCTCTTTAAGAGTAGAACATGAAGACGGAAAAAAACTTGTTGTAATGTCCCGGTAAGAAACCGGTGACTCAAGATGACTTGAACAGCTTTAAAAATATACCCTGATGATAATATAAAAGAATGTGTTCAAAATTTGTTTTCTCGAATTTACCTTTATATTACCCAAAGGATTACAGGTGGATAGGTTATGGATATAAAAATATTCCCCAATTCGTAACTATTCAAAGAAGTTAGTTTTCATTTAGTGTTTGGTTTTTGTTTCATTTGGGCTATTTATTTTCAAATATGATTTGTTATGAGTAACGAAAATCAATAATTGATTAATTTAATTATTCGATCACAAAAACACAAAAAATTTGTTTCAAAAACTTCTCTTAGAATGAAAAGACCTAAATGAAAAAC
The DNA here is from genome assembly GCA_031894815.1 of Creontiades dilutus. Lineage (NCBI taxonomy): Eukaryota > Metazoa > Arthropoda > Insecta > Hemiptera > Miridae > Creontiades > Creontiades dilutus. The sequence goes on from JAVIWC010000643.1 coordinate 1,096,128, forward strand.
CAAATTTGATGAACTAAGGTGCAAACATGTTTTGAATTTTCTAAATATTTATTTTCATTTTTTTAATTGAATCGTAAAGTGAATTGAACTAAATTATGCTGATATATTGATTTGTCGTCTTACGGCTTTATTAATTTTAGGTATCTAGTATCCCAAATTATCAATAGTTTCTTCTTTTAATATCCTTAATTGAGATTCTCGTTTATTGAAGAGACAATGCGATACTTCAACTTCAACTTCGTCAAGACAATGATCCTGTGAGGTCCAATCATCCTTCGTATGTCTCAATTACGGCGTGAATAATTGAATTTCAATCGTTGAGCACTGTCTGTGTCGGAACGAGTTTGACCTCGAAGATATGAAGTGTGTCAGGCTCGGCTGTGTAATTGGAGCGTGCCACAATGTTACAAAACGTTATTAGTGCTGATTCATCGTCTAGGTAAATATGATGGAATGAGAATTGCGTGAGAATCTACTCAGACCATTGTTATATGGAACTTAAAATTTGTTAAAAGGGTCAACTTTCATTATCCACTCTATACTGGTATTTCCTAATTGAATTCAGTAGGGGTATCTTTAATTCAATGAAGAGAGGTGTGGAGTTTCTTGACAATAGGAGGTCATGATGGCACAAAACCGAAAACATATCCAAAATGCAGACCTCTGTATCCTGCGGTCGCTGGCTTAGGGTTTCATGATATCACCGTGACATAATCGATGCAGCTCAGCCTTACGATATGTATGCTGATTTCGTTCCGATAGCAAACGAAATGCTCCTGTAACTCGTGTATGTAATTGACGCGTTATCGAAGCGAGAAAAAAGATCCCCCCATCTGAATGAACAGTTTGGTATCATGAATGCCGGAAGCACCTAAATAGTGAAGTATTTAACCTCGCGCCTACGGTTCCTGAGACTGCATGAAATATGATTCAATAAAATGGAAAATGCTAACTTGGATGATCTCGAGTCTTGATTCTAGACAACATAAGTTGTTGGATATTTATTAATTTTTTGGTATGAGATCTCTCTTTTTCGTATCTGCTTTTCACTAGGTATTTTGACACAAATAAGTATCAACCTCAATATCCGTGATCATTCCCCGATTTATTTTTCACTACACGTTCTTCCATTGATTCTCTTACTATTCATTTCGTATCTACTTGACTACGTTCTTTGCGGAAACAGGAGCTTTCCTAGTTCACGGATGAAATTTCATGAATCAAAGTGCCCTTTAACAAATGCCAGCGCTGGCTGCCCTTTGTTTAAATATACCCCGGAGAGGTGTTTATTTACATTTTTATTGTAACTATATTCTATTCTTGTTTTTAATGAGAAAAATAGACTGAAAATTGTTGACGAATGGAGGAGAGAAAATTTTGAAATTAGGTCGATTAGATGCGTGGTCGTCGCAGCTGAAACCCTCATTACGTGTTACGTTCTCGACAATAATTGTTTTTCTATTATATTGGTCGACCTGGTGATAATATTGGTTCTTTTAAATCACGTTTCATTGAGGTAAACAATGATATTCCCGATACGATACCAGTGAATAAATAATAATAAATATTCTATGGAATAATACTTTCTTGTATCTTCTGCTATCTATCTCAGGCGTCCGAACAGTTGTTAAACATTTAACTCAAGTGATAGGGTGCCGAGGAATTCTACGATCATTAGATTAATGATCAGCTCTCTAATTGATCCATAGTGTTGACGCTCAAGCTACTTACTTTTCCGTTTTTTTCGTTCTTATACCAGTGATTGGAATTCCTTAGCGTAGGCTGCCTACGTATTGTGATCCTCGGGGACAGTGGAGTCAATCCCAAATCAATCAAAAAATTAAAGAGATTTTTAAAACCCTCCATATCATGAAGAATGATTACATAAACTAGATTAATGAACTAAATGAAAGTATGTAACAGTTCTGGGTCAATTATGAGGAATATTTACATTAAGAGTTACTCGTAACAACCATAACGTGATTATTTCATACGGATAAAATCTATACGTGCGTAATGATTTATCAATTCAACCAGGTAACATTGAGTTAAAAATTTATTTACATTTTTCTGATGGAAGGAACATTTAAACCCTAAATTGGAAAAAATATGTATTGCTAATTTTTTGATCAATCATATCTACACTTGTAGTGCACAATTATGAATGGGCAGAATAATGCACTAAGATTTTAGTGCACTAATTAATTGTGCGATTGACCATTAGTTGACGTAAGAGGTTCGTCAACTATTGCAAAAAGCACTAACAGTAGAATACTAGGTTTACGGGGCGAGATAACTACGTATTCCGTTGACAAAAAATAAATGGTGAGGAGAAGGTAAATATTATTCGAAATCGCTCCAACATTGTAACTGATTGATTTAGTAGAAAGAGTCAACATTTTTCTTTTCACTACCGTTTTCTGCTTTGAAACGAATTTAAAAAACTGAAGGCAATTTCTTGGCGATATACCTCAGAATTTTTTATAACTACATCCCACATTCGCCAATGATTACAACTTCATCACGTTAATGTGTTTACATTTCTGTGTACTATCGCTGGTTTACAGGGAGCACAACCGAAATCACGAAATATTAGTCCCATTCAGCCACGGAATACTTGGGATTCGTTAATCAGTTTGAATTGGGCCCATCAAAATTTTGTGGTTTTAACTATTTCGGCAGTGTGCCCGCAAAGAATGGAAAATAGTACAACAGTTCACTGATTAATGAAGGGTGTGTTTATAGATATCTAGCAATTTGGCCTGATATGTTTCAATCAGGTCTCTCTTTTCCAAACTGAATGGTCGAAAGATTAACGAAATTTTGCCTAAACATCATCCATCGACCAGGGATGAGTCAGATTTTCTTCTAGATCTCCTTCAGCGAAATCACTAGTACATTATACCCAGGAAACTAATTGCAATTTTCAATGCAATGCTATTGAAATTTGGATTCGACTTGGATTATTCTTGCCTCTTAAATTTGCATTTTAAAGCCTAATTTATTTTATGGTGCTCAACTCGTGGAATCTCCATGCTAGTATCCACTATGTCACACCAAGGGAATGAAATCAGTTTTAAAAGGTTAAAGCAACCTGCCCACATATAGAATCGTATCCTCCTGTATGTGTTTTGTATGAATTGTATCTTTCTGCTGCAGTGTGTTGAAATTTAAGGAAAGTACGAAACATTTCAAATTGAACTTACTTCTCGGGAGTTCATTGAACACAAAATACACATTTGAAGTTTTGAAGAGAAGCTAATGCAGAAATCAAGAGCAAATGAAGTTGATAAAATATTACCGGGGAGCAAAGTTTGGATTGAATGGGCGATCAAGTTACATTATGCAACTGCAGAGTGGCCATAGTATAAAAGTCGATCGGCTGGAATTTTTCGGGCGATCCCGACCCTCTCTTTCTCTTCTTATTCGTGAAAAGTTAATGGCTTCACCGTCGTGACCAACTCGGGCTTGAAAACGAATCCCTAATGAATAAACCATCAATCAACCCCTCTGCACCCTAGAGCTTCAGGTGGGAAGAGTGGGGGTAATATAGGAGAGGCGGGGGATGAATGAAAAGGCCGACAGTAGTTAGCCCCGGAGGGGGTGGAAGGGGTTAAACCTTTCGCGGCTCAAGTCCAGCGCTATCAGAAAATCGGCGTTTTTCCTTAATTAGGTCTGAAAAACTTGGAAACAGGTCTGATGATTGATCGTTCTCTGTGAGAGGCCCGGAAATTCCTATTACGAAAAATCCGCCACGAGTAATTTCAAGTCTATGGGGGGTTTGGAAAAGTGGTCGACGGGAAAAATGAGATGCCCTCTCCGTATAGTAATGGACATGACGCTCTGTGGGGACGTTATCGAAATGTCAGGATCGCCGTTTCCATCACAACTAATTAAGAGAACACGATTCTCTTGGTTGTTCATGTCATGAATAATGGAAGTATTCCGCCCAGCACGAATAACACACTATTTTTGGAAGAGTTGGGCAAACACCATTTCTAATTACAAATAGATGCCGTTGGTAATGAGGGTCAGAAGCGGTCAATCCTAGCGTTTCTCCCTAAAAGCGATGGAACAGCCAGAATTTCCAGAATTCAAAAGAATGCAATGGGGCCAATGACTCTAATTGTCTCTGCGTATAATCACACGATGATTACAAATAATCTTGTGATTACGGTTATTGATAATAAAGGGGCGCGATTATGCAATCAAGGTCTACCCTTTCTGTTGCGAGAGCTGTAGGTTCTCTTTGCTATCATTACGTTATGGAGATTCAAGCGATTTCGATGGCAAAGGATTGAGGAGAACGAAACGTAATGCCTAAGCAAAGCTGACCTTTATTTTCAAACAAATTGAAGGGAGATACATTTAGTACCTAATCCAATAAGAGGCTTTCTGACGTGTACTGTGGTAATTTGTATGTGTGGCAGTCACGTAATAACTCGCAGTTCACTCCGCCTTTGCTTTCTAGCCGGAGCCCTGCTAACTGGACGTTTTCCAAGCATAGATGGCCAAGGTGATCGCCGGTCAATAAGAATCTCAAGAGATGAGTAAGGGTGGATGCAGATGATCGTTATACTGGCTATGTCTAATATTTCCAAAAAAGAAAAATAATAAAACAAAAAGCGGGACAGTAGACCTCTATGGTTCTACAGCCAGATCATTTGAATGATTAATTTTACACATTTAAGTACCGAAGATGAAAAATTGCCTATGCAACCTACAAAAATGGGATTCTAGCTCAGAGGAGGGGAGCTAGTAAACAGAGATGAAAGCTACGGCGGGGGGGGGGGGGGCTAAGAAGGGTTTACGTGAGCGCATTCTGTGTTCATAAACGGTACTTACTAAGCCTAACCAACTCCCTGGAAAAATCTGTAGATTCAACCAGAGCACCAGAGAGGCTAGTGCTTACCAAGGTGGCAGGTACACAAATGACCTTCTCGGGTGGACGGAAAAGTGGTGATGCCGGGATAAGGGCGGAAGGAGCCCACCCGAAGGTTAGTTGAAGGACTGTTGAGCGGGGGGGACTGTGGTGTCGGCCGCTAAGAACTGGATTGTACTCCTGTTAATCATTTAAATGATAAAAAATCATTGACGGCTCCCGAGTACCTAACCCCGGTACAGGCCCAAGCGTTTAAATATGTCATACCCGAGATAGCCTGCTCACACGGCTATGGAGACAATTTGGATCGCGTCACCTCTTATGGTACGATGTTAACCACAATTCAGGGTAGAGCCCTAGACCGCACACTGTCGGCAAATGTGGCATGAACGTGTACTGACGAAATCAGGGCACTGTTGAAAGCAACAATGGGTCAACTGTGTATCCGACGAATTTTTCAAACAATCAGCAGAAGGACAGCGGCTCGGTGGCATTAGCAATAATCAACCGCGGTTATCTATATGAAGAAATTTCTAAAAATGTGCAATACTGCGGGTTGGGCAACAGCGGATGTAGAAGGCAACAGGGAGATAAGATCCTGCGGTGTATTTATTTGTATGGTCCTCTAACACGCGTACTATAAAAGAGAAACGAAATGATGCCACACATTCTTCCTTCACGCGATGCCTGTTGGCCTGCAAGGGTGTCGGAGCTGAAAATTGGTCATTGTGAAATACGATTGTATGATAAACAATAACGATTTCCAATCTACTTATAGCAATTTCACAAAAAACCTGACACCAATCCTAACGGAAATACCTTATTTGGTTTAGACTTCAAATGGGGCAAAATGTAATCGTTGAGTAGACGATGATATAATTTCTCGATGAACTTGAAGTTAAACGCCATTTGTACAAAACCTTCCGGTTAGCTCCTTAAAAACAGACAAATAAATGACAAATATAAATACTCCCATTGAGAACTCTGAGTTATACTAACTATTGAATCACATGAATGATGTTGAAGCCAAATGGTTGAAACGGAAAACTTAGAACTTGTTACTATTTCACATAAAATGTACTAAAGGGTCCACAAAATTTGTAGGTAATCGTGACCATGAAATATTTTATTTCAGCATGTCGCTGTATTTTACTACCAATTCCATTTCATTCGCAGCTATAAAACGCAGCAATACATTGATGCTCCATCGCGTAGATAACAGTTATTGCCTAATTGGTCATAAACACTTCAGAACTGCAAGGGCCGTAATTCCATAGTCAGCCCTAAAATGACACCTTTTCGGTTTTGTATTCCAAATTAAAACAACGAGCGGACAAGGCACCTATTAGGGACACACCGCATCCTACAATTTTATATATGTCTAACTTGAAGTAACTATAAGTTACTTCAATAATTAAAAATAATGAGGGTATCGCGAATTTCTCAATTTGATAATTTTTTTAGAATGGTCAAGGTTTTTTGTAGTATTTGTTACGAATAAAAAGCGTTTAGGTTCAGAAGTCCCAATAATTAGGGAAACTGCTGGATGAAAGTAGGTAACTACTATCACCCTTAGAAAGTTCGTAAAAAATATGGAAATATACAAATGAAAATTGGATTCGGAAAGTCCTCAGAAGTCCTAGGAGTCGGATAACTGAGCTTTCCTACCGGAGGAGGAAGTACATTTAGTACGTAATGGGCAAAGCTATGCGCTGGTTTCTTAGTAGCGGGGAACAAATCTATCATCCTGATGCACAGAATCTCAGACGAAATATGTATCCTGGTGTTTTAAAACAGCTCAAATTCGAGCAAGTGTCATATGACATTCACAATCCGAGTTACGTCATATGGGAGGAGGAGATTCCTGGGTCTGACGAGCGGAATGATTGCTTTGGGCTAAGTGACACAGAACTAGGCCGTGTTCTAGAATCGAGAACTATCACCTACGTACCTTTCCCAGCTGTCGGCGTGGTGTGGTCAGCTTGGACAATTTATCCCCGTCCCGTCAAACCCACAACTTTTGCTTTTCCGTGACAAGACATCTGTTTGTAATCAAACCACATCGTTAGTATTTGTAACTTCTCTGATATAAATCTATTTTACTAATAACGAAATCCTGCTCTGCTGTTACAAGGAAAGACGTTTATTGCTCCAAAATGATACACCCAAACTTGGACTTCAATTGGAGGATGCAATCCACAAGCGTGCCTGTTATGGGTGTCTGGGTGCCTGTAAACTGAAAATGCTATTCTTTCTTTACGGGTTTGAGGAAGCCAAAACATCATGGATATTATAACTGTCCCAAGTTCGGACTTGAATCACGTCCAACAAAAACAGCGAGGTGGATATATTTATAAAAGTGAACCTTGGCAAAAGTGAAACATTCCTCCACATCTTTTTGGGCGAACCCCTCGTTTTTGGTATGAAAAGAGTGGAAGCCCCCTTCTATCCTACCCCCTTCTCTTTATTTATAATTCATTCAATACGGGCAAGCTCAATCCAACATTACAATACTTACAGGTTTACATAAAAATATGAAGTATGAATAGAAAAAATTATTAGGGGAAAAAGAGTTAAGGGTCCAAGCGGCTTTTCACAAGATTTTCAATAACTTTTTCTCCATTCCCTTTCTCAAGCCACTTCTTCCCTACTTCCGAAGCGTTCAGCATTCTTCGTGGCGGAGCCGAAGCTATGTTAGTCCTGCCATTAACTTCCAGTCAATTTCGATTGATCGATTCAATATAGTAGATAGCATCGATGTGTCCTTCTTTACACCATCATGTTTTTCTAACTCATAAAAGTCATAAATGTGTTCGGATGTGGGTTTCAGTCATTGGAAGAATTATGGTAAATTAAAATTTCATCCGATTTCGATGGAATTTTTAGGGGATGCGTAGGTTAGATTGAAGGTAGTAAAGAGGATTTGTAGATGCTAGAAAAATCTGCTTACGCGCAAACGTGAAATACGTGAATTTACTCAGGTTCTAGCGGTCTGATCTGGTAAAATGTGGAGGATCTTGTAGGATGTAGAGTACAAGCCGATTTAATCATCTCATATCAATTTTAATTCGATTTTATCATTATTCTCTCGATTGTATGATTTATTGACAGAAAGAACACATGTCGTATCAGTCATTTGAAGAACTTGATAGATGCGAGAGCGTGTTCATTGGTATTTTTATTGCTTGTAACCTTATAAAAAGTTCATATTATACACCTCATGAGATAACTTGAACGGATTACGGATAGAAGGAAGTTACGTGCTACACATAACTTGGTACAAGTTGTTTTGGTTCATTATTCAATAATAAACCATTGTAATAGCTCTTGAAAAAAAATGTTTAATCCCCCCTTAAAATTCCATGGTTTACGTTTCAAAGTGTGTAGAATCCAAATCTGCAATACAAATTTTTCCGTCCGTCCGCCGTACGCCAATATTGAAAAATCAATATTGGTCCGACAACGACCAATGTCGGAGCCAGCACTCTCACTTAATTTAAAGTGCCCCTTAAGGGTTGTCAAAGTTTCGTAAAATCCCTAACAACCTCAAAAAAGTCAAGGCGGCCTGAATTTAGACTTTTTTTTTTTAAGAACTTTTCATGAGGAATCGAATGAGCCCTTCCCCAGGTCCGTAGCTCAAACCATTCCTGATGTACGGCCCGATTTATGGTGCCAACATTTGCATCCACATTCACTCCATCACTAGGTTACTGCGATCAAAACAAACTCAAGAGTTTTTTTTTTTGTTTTATCGCAGTAACCTAGTGATGTAGTGAATTTGGATCCTGGAGTGAACTCCTAAAAGGGTTCATAGCCGATACGCGGGTTGATGCGTTCTGATATGCATCCTCCGTCTTAGGAAATTTAAAATTTTCAAATAGAATATTTTTCCATTTTAATCGCTCTTGAAAAAAAAAACGTTGCAAATTCTTTCACTGGGGTTTATTATTCAATGATTTATGATTTGAATTTCTACTAAGCTTTGGAGTGTGCGTGTTTCACGGGTGATAGAGCGATTATTGAACTTCAGGAGGCACACAAATATGATCAACTGATCAATCCAAATAGGTGTTTTGGTTGAGAACCGATTTAAGTGCTCTATGCATATCTCCTGAAATTCAATAATCGCTCTATCAACTGTGAAACACGCACACTCCAAAGCTTAGTAGAAATTCGAATCATGAATCATTGAATAATAAACGCCAGTGAAAGAATTTGCAGCGTTTTTTCTGACCTCTCGGTCTCCAATTAACGTCCACAGTTGAATGATAGAAAAGAGTTAGACGAATTTGAAACGTGGGTGGATGTGGTACTTATTCAACGTTATCTCCGCGGTTTTTTTCTGATGACCTTTGAAGGAGACCAATTAGCAGGTTAACTAGGCGAAAGAATTCCGAACAATTGGATGTTTTGGAGTGAACATCGTTGAAACGAAACCACCTGCTGCTTAATTGCTTTCAAAATTAATTAACTACAAAGATGATTGCTGGATAATTACCACAACTTTTAGCAGAGCGAGAGTAATTGAAGTGGGTTTCTTTCTACATAAACTGTAGACAACGTTTCTATAATAGTGATCAAATGAAACTTTCCTTACATTCTTGTTTTGCAATTTAGAGAGATATGAAATAATGAAGCGTAAACGTAAAGGGTACAAGGGGGGGGGGGGGTAAATTATTTATCTATTTATTCATCAGAGACGATTTGGACTAGCCGCCACGATCACCAGATTTCACCCCTTGCGACTTCTTTATGTGGTGTTACCATGAATCCCGAGTTTTTAAATTTGCACAAGTTCATTATTTCGTCGATTAAGGTTACGAATAACTTTTTAAAACTATGAGTACAACTATTATTGTGTGCATACAGTTCGGATTGTGTTACATTCACATTCAAATCCGTAGAAAACCTGGTTGTAGTCCCCTTTAGAATCCAAGATGATCAGTCATTCTTCTGCCTTCACTGTCCGCAAGCGTAAATAGTTCAATAAATTTCGATAAAAGCACTTGTAGAAGGAAGATTACAGGAATATCAGTTTCCCGATGAAAACGAACGCTAACACTCAGGTTTTCTCGTAACTTAATATAAGTTCTTTAGTTCGGTGTTTAGTTTCTTAACGGCACAACTTCAAACGTCTCTTCAGGAAAATGAACCGGTATACAAACCCCTGTAAATCAAATAAATGAAAATATAGGACGTCGCGACAACCTCGTCCACGTCTTAAGATTTTTATGTGTTCATAATGTGAATTTCATAAAATGGAGTCCCATAAATCACAGAGAAAAATCAATGAAACACGTTGTAAATTGTAAGGTAATAGAGGTTTCACAAGTTCTCACAATGGAAACGAGAGAACGAAATTCTTAGGATAATGATGATATTATTAAGACGCCGTTGAATGAACATCGAGCAAGAATAAATTATGGGAAAAAAGAAAGAAAAAAAAACCTTGGTTGAAGAAGTTTGAAACTGGACACTTTTCTTTTGGAAGAGTTTTTGCAATAATTTGCAAAGCAAATGATTTTTTTTGTTGATTGCAATAGACCGCTGGTTCAATTTATTTTATCAAAATGTTCTCAAGGTAAAAGTTCATTCTCGAACTTTTGCGGTTTTCGTCAACTTTATGGATGGCTGGCTATAACTTTTCACTCTTTTAAACGTTCCTTCAAATACTAAATAAATGAAGCGAGTCTTTTTCCAAGGTATTATTTTGATTTCAGCAGGAAGTAGGAGTCTCATTTTGAGTTTGATTTTGTTGCGAGTTGATAACAGTGGAATTTTACGTTTTTATTTGGCGAACGTAATGATAATTAACGTGAGATGTGCGTTTGCATTTAATAGGGTACGTCATGTGTGGGGGTACTCGTATTTTGATGGTTTAACTTTAAGATGGACCTGTTTGCTTCGCCCCTTATTGTGTCTTGTAACTCAACCAAACACGTAGAGTTAGCCAGCTTGGTAACGGAATCATTGATTATATTTTCGGGAGATTGAAAATGAGGTTTCCCAAAATCAGAATTAACTACCCCCTCCCCCCCCCCCCCCCTGCCAACACCTACCCACTAACTAATGATTGAACAGATTAGGAGCAACACGACGATTGAAATGATTAACAAATTAGCAAATTAGTCGTTTCAAGTTTCGAGATGCGAAAAATCGAAAAAGAAACGCTGCAAATTCTATCACTGGGGTTTATTATTCGATTGGCTTGCGTTCATGATTTGAATTTTTACTAAGCTTTGGAGTGTGCGTGTTTCACAGATGATAGAGCGATTATTGAGTTTCAGGAGGCACACAAATATGATCAAACGATCAATCCAAATAGGTATTTTGGTTGAGAACAGATTTACGTGCTCTATGCATGCCTCCTGAAATTCAATAATCGCTCTATCACCTGTGAAACACGCACACTCCAAAGCTTAGTAAAAATTCAAATCATGAATGCAAGCCAATTGAATAATAAACCCCAGTGAAAGAATTTTTGTCATCGTTATCAGAATACTTCAACCCGTGCATCGGCAATCAACCCTTTTAGGGGTTGTCGTACCAATATTGATTTTTCCTGAAAATACGACGTACGGCGGACGGACGGAGAATTTCTTATTGCAGATTCGGATTCTACACCCTTTGAAACGTAAACCATAAAATTTTGGGGGGAGGTTAGAATTTTTTTGGTTTTTATTGAATAATAAACAAAAAAAAACCTTCGAGAGCTTTTCCGAACTACCGGCATCACTGTGAACATGTGTAAACAGTAAGAATCAATGACTATCAAATCACCTGATTTAACTGCAATGGAATTTTCCATTCAAGAGTTTCTTTTTAAAACAAGTATTCCCTCACCTTTTATAAATACTTGAACTTGTATAGTAAACTGACTTGTTCGTACTGTACCCCAGAAAGCTACGTCAACTCGATGAATTCACTAGCAGAAAAGCGCGTTCTTGCCCTACTTCGCCATCAAATATGAACACTATAAGGTAATGGATTAGGTGAAAAGCGTTTGTAGTAGATCAAAGGGAAGAGTGATAGCTATGCAACTGGAGAAAAAAATAATCGCTATGTCATATTTTTTGTGAGTGTCCAGAGCTATCAAATTTAAGACGCACATTCTTTGGGTTCAGCCGTATAAGTGATGAACATCTAAAAGTAAATTTGTTATCAGGAAAGAGTGTGGCTGAAACAAAGATGCTTTGCGCTTATTTTGTGAAGTATGTTAACAAACGCCGTTTCAAGACTAGGTTGCTTGAAGAGGCTGGATTGGATTGGAAATTGCTTCATTGGGATTGTTGAATAAAATTAATATCGTTGTCTTTGTGTTTGAAACCTAGTTTAAAATTGAGTAAAGTGAAGTATTATGCTTGTTTGTTTATTTTGTTTTGCGTATATGAAGTTTCATACTAATAAGCACTTTCAAGAAGAACTATGTTTATTTAAGGAAGGTGTGTTAGCTCCTTTGCAGTGAATAGGTGTATTACCTTTACCAATTAACACTGATTTAATTGATTGATTGATAAATATTTGCCGACCAGTGAAGCGTGGGCAGGTGTTTCATTTATGTCACTGAATTTCAGTTCATTCGTGCGTGTCAACGTCTGTGTCGATGTATAGTATATGGCTCCATTGTGTATTTAGACTAAGCTTTTGTACGTACACAGGGACTAACGAAGTGTTAGTGTTTAAGAGGTATATTTTTATTAGCTTATCGTATTTGGGATATCAAGAAGTCGTGTAAATGGTACGGAGACAAACTGATCAGCTGAAGCCCGTTAAGGCTAATTTCTTTCCTGATCGATTTACGGAGGAGAAATATAAATGCAGCTCTTTTTAAGGTATCTAGAATACGATCGAAAGTACGGAAGTATTGACTTCAGATAAATAATCAAACACTTTCTACATCTATTAAACAGAATGATTTACCAGTAACATGAAACAAGTATGAACCTAATTTGAAAAGGGAGGATTAAATTTTCTTTCTAGTGACCGATTTCGACAGTTCATCGATGAAAATAATAAACCAAAATGTTCATGAGTCCGGTAAACATAATTTAGTTCTAACGCACATAATAATCTGTTAAAGTGCCGCGGTGCGGTGTTCGCAATTATGAACACGTCATTTCGGGGAGATTGATCGTCTTGGCGGCTCAACCCGCGGGAGGTTGACGACGGAATTAACCGCGCCGTTGCGGAGAGCGGGAGATGGATCTCGGGGGTTTTCCGCCCCAAGGCCCACGTTCCGAACAGTATCCACATAAAAACAGGACAATAATTTATTGTTCTGTCGCAACTTACGACATTATACCTGTTACACCTATGATCGAAATGACCGCTCCGTCTTGAGGAAAACTGGAACCGTAAAATGGTTTGATTAGTAGATAAATTGAAAAGTTTCAGTCATGCTAGATGATTGTATAAGCAAATTTTTCCGAATTGTTATTAACGTTTTATTAAATTGTGTTACAATTTTATCCCTCACTTTTCGTAAATTGTCTAATCAAATGATGGCTCTAAAAATGTTATCAAGGGAATCCGTTCTGAAGCATTCATTCTGAATTTCATGCTAAGGCAGCCAGGGTTAGGGCAAAAGAGTTCTTGAGAGAGTTCATACTCATTAATAATTTCCTCTTCTTTCCTGTAATACTTCCATAATTGGGAACCTGACCGTGTAAATAGAAACAACAAAACATCAACAATAAAAGACCAAGACTAACACAGTCGATCGGAGTACCTAGCAGCCCAAAAGTTTTCCATAACTTTTAGAAAATTTAGAAATTTTTTACCAGCTATAGACGTTGCCAATGCTTCCTTTTCTAGTTGGCTGTAATTTGTTAGAGTGGGTGTAGAAGATTATGCTGAATATGCTGCTGGTTGATTATTTTGGATTAAAACCCCTCGCACTGCTGAGGAGTTGGCGACAACAAATAATGTCACAGGTAGTTGGGGGTACCACGTGGTATTTGGAGTGGTGATTTTATTTTCTGGAAAGATAACTGTGATTCTACGTCCATTAATTTGAATTGCATAATAATTTGCTCAAGGATATGTTAATTAGGCAAGATTGGGAATAAAGTCCCAAGATATGTGGGCATTCCGAGTAAGCTTTGAAGTTGTGCTACGTTATTTTGAGCTTTCAATCTTGATAGGGCCTATTTTTGTGTGAATCGGTTAAAATGCCTTATTTATGTATCAAATGTCCCAAAAAAAAATCAGTTGTTGGTTCTCAAAAATTTGATTTTGCTTTATTGAGTTTAAAACCAGCCTGTTCCAAATGATTCATAACTTTTTTGGTTTTAGTTGCTAGATCTGATATCTTCTCCCATCGATTGAAGCGTCATCCATGGAACAATATATTAGATATTGCATACTATTAGATGTTGGTTCATATGATCGAACGTTATGAATCAGAAATAATGATGATGACGGAATGTGTCCAAAACGTATCGATACGTTTTTCCTTGATGCTCATCGCAGTATCGACATTTTTTTCAAGTATCGGAGCCGATACTTTTTTGTATCCCTCACATATCAATTTCAACACCTCACACATGTTCCTACACCTAGATTGCTGGGAGACCGGTTGCTGGTCAACTAATTAAAGAAAATTGGTGGACCGCTAAAACGTCAACCTAACCAATGACTTAACTCACTCATTGCTTCATTCATTTTATATTATCCTGAAGCAGATGAAGTGAGAAGATGAGATTTGATATATTTATTGTCACACTGGCTGAGAGAAACAAAAACTACATTGCCACGCATTTTGGAAAAACGTAAAGAAAAGGTTTGATACTTCGAAACATCAATACTTTTTGATAAAGTCTAGATATGTGATGACGACAATATACAGATCTGTATAATACAGATCATTTTGAAATAGGATACTCCTAATGATGACGATCGACGTTCTGTTGTCCATGGATAGCTAACCAGTCCAGCTGACACTGAAGCAGGTTTTTAATAATAGTGAAGTTGCTTTCTTTACAAAAACTAGACCCAATTTGTGGTTTTGCATCAACTTTAGTCCAGTAGTCTCGAAAAAAACCTTTGAACGGCGGACCGACGGATTTTTTTAATTGGATTTTTGGATTGTACCTATCATGCAACGTACACCAACAAATTTAAATTATTAAACTCTAAACTTTTAGAGAAACTCTACACTTTTTTTGTTTTGATCATTATTCAAAACTAATAAACCATTCATGCTGCACAACAATCTCTTGCGTTCATTGTAGTGCCGAGCTCAAATTGAGCAGATGAATTTAAAAAAAGGAAGAAACCTCTCTTAAAGAAAGAGAAAGAGAGAGTGGTAACGAAAAATTACCTAATGGTACGATCTGTCAATCAACCTTCATTCGCAATTCCACATATTGCGGTCATTATACCAGAGACGAGGCAATTAGCTGGGTTCGGCGATAAGCCCATAGATCTACAAGGGAGACTGCGCCCTCCAACCCATTAGAACGGTCCAGAGAATGGGTTCCCATTACGTACTAAGTATGCATTGAGCAATCAAGATGCAAGTAACCGTTAGCTGAATCAATTGAATTGATGCGTTATAATGAATGAGAATACTGCAGTTATAGATGATTATTATTGTCATGGATGCGTATTTAATAAGAGGGGGGGGGGGGCAACAGAAGATTCGAGCTCCATTTGGGTTTGTCATGTAGTAATTTTGGTAGTAACCTCAAAGATCTATTGATTTTCAAAGTGCTTAGGATATTTAGAAAGCTAAGAATTAATACACAAAGGTTTATTATTTCCGCATTGAATAGACCTTTTGCGATGATCACTGGCCCTGATACACCTATGTAATAAGAGAACCAAATAAGATCGAGCCAACAGTTCGAGATTTAGAAAGGATTTCATATAGGAATTGTACACCCCAGCGAATCGCAATGCGGCTGGCATTTAGGGACGGGCTGAACTGCTAATTCATCAGATCCAGAGCTGGTAAAGCTCCTCTCTGCTGTCTAGGTCCAATGCAAGAAGATGACCAGACGTGGCATTGGTAGGGATTAAGATATCTCTGCAGGAAGTTGAAGTTAACGAATTCATAGTGCATTCCTAGGTATTCGTAGGGTTGCACAATGTTTTGATTCTTCTTTTGACATAAATATTTGGTCTACGTCATTATTTTCACTTCGTCTCTTTTCTGTATTCTTATATACTGGTAACCAAGTCGATAATTCAACATAGTTACAGATTCACAATCGAATTTGTAAATCTAACTGAAAATACTTGGGAAAGAAATATTTATCTGAACGAAATATATTGTTTTCAAGTGGATGCCACAGACTCATTAACTGGGAGTAAAACTGCTGAGATGAAATAAAGAAGACAAGCCTAACTTTACACAAGGGCGAATCACGTCGTCATTGAAAATTTTTTATTGCAAAGCCTGGCCGTTTTACAAACTAATTTATTTCACAAAATGGCTGCCATATATTTGTGCAGGACTGAAACACTTGATTGCCGATAAAGAAATAATGAACGATTGAATAGTTTTTGTCACACTTTCAGGATCTAGCATACTCATGTACTTCCACCCACAAAAAATAGAAAATTCGGTGAAGAGGTCATATTATAGGACTATGCCTAATTCGATATACATCTTAAAAATTATTTAGCAAACTTTAAAAAAATATATATCCAACTTCTCCTTTGTTTTCAATACACCTAATCTCTTTTATTTTTTGTTTGTTTCAGGTTGTCACGGGTCTCCTTGATGTTATTGTGCGCGGTCGCGCTCTCCTCGTTCGCTCGGGGCCAAAACGTCACCTCCGAAGAGGACAAACCCCCCGAAAATATTCAGAAACTAACTAAAGTGAAAAAAGACGCCGACTCGAAATACTCGGACCTTTTGAAATTCAACAAAAACTCGGGGGAGTCTGGAATGGAGTGGTTGGGTTCCCTTTACAATCCGCACTCTTGGAATATCTCTATTCTCTCGAGCTCCAAAAAATTGTCGGGCGAGTGCCGGAGAGGAGTGAAAATGTACATCAACGGTCTCAACAACGGCGCTCTTTGGGCTGCTAAAAGTGAGTAAATCTCCAGTTACGCTTACTACTGACCCATGTTTCAACTTTCAAAGTGCATGAGTGACTATAAAATACGCTCGTAACTACGGAATGCTGTAAAGAAGTACGCTAAGGATTATTATTTCCTCATTAAATTCATGTTACGTGCTCGCTGTCCGTCTGGGGGCGGTCTCGCATGGTATTGTGGTCCAGTGGCGTTATTAATTAGCTGGGCGTGACCTATGGGAGGCCGCCATGGTGGGTCGGGCCCAAGCTCGGGTGGATTAGGTTGGGTATGTTTAGCTGTCACTTTTAAAATTCGTATATCTTAAATTTTAAAGTAAATCATATTACCTGTTTACAGTTTCCATACACCTTGTTTTCTTGTTTAGTATTTTAATGACTAACCTTTCTAATCAATCGACTAAAGAAACAAAGTTTGTAACCTAATTGTGTAACCTGTAATTTTGCGGACTTCAAATTCAAAAAAAAAAAAAAAAAAAAAAAAACCGGCCGTCAGCAGCGGTATGGGAAAACGGCGCGCCACAAGCCGCCCAAAACTACTAAATCACAATTTACGAAATTTGGCTCAAAATCTTTCATTGACCGGGGATGTGCCTGCGATCTCGGCTTTAATCATCCATATGGGATATAATGTTTAAGGATTAATCGTCAAAAGATCGAAATCTCAATAACTTTCGATGAAAAAGGGTAGTTTTTTGTTCGATTCCGATAGGAAACGAGTTCCATGAATCAAACGAGACTGTTAGGGCTGCTGTACTAGCATCCATTTGGTCACCACTTAAAAAATCGGTCGGGTAAACGGTCGGGGTGCAGAGCCATAAAGTACTGTTGGCTTCTGAGATGCGTTGATAGCGACAGACCGGAATGCACGGTTAATGCTAGACGACTATACAATTCATAACGTCTGAGAGAGAATCATTGAAATAAAACATAACACGTACCGACGCTTCATTAATTCGTCTATATGTCTCATAACTGAGTAATACCTACCTAGTAATTTAATGGAATTTTCAAGTAAATGTTTGAATGTTTTAATGAAATGTTAAATTTTCAACTTTAATTGTACCTTTTAGGCAGGCTGATGATGTTCGATTGAAGGTGTTTGACTTTTTGAATCTTCATATCTCTTATGACGTAGATTTTAAGAAGGGGTTACTTGTTATTTCTTGGTTGGTTACAGAGGATCATTATTGAAAATAGAGACCCAAAATAAACTAAATAGCTTTCAATGCGTAAACTAGCAAATAAGCAAAGTAAAACTGTACTTGTGAATACCAGGTGGTGTAAGACGCAGTAAGATTTAACGACGATAATTTAACCTGTAAGGTCGTTTTGAATTAAGACCCCGACTGTCGTCTGTTTCAGTGCTGCAATCGACCTTAGGGCGTGCTTTTAGTGGTCTTGGAGCCGTTATAAAGTTTAATACATCACAGTAAGAAAGATATTAACGCCATAAAAACGAGTTGAGGCGCAGTTATTAACTATTAACGCACATTGATCCTCCACAGTATGTATATCCTGTCTAGACAGTTGACCCTCAATTCTTTTGAATTTCCAATTACCCCGTACTCGTGAGGAAGTACCAAACAATCAACATGGAACGTGTTTTGTAGACTTCGAGTTTGAAATTTTGAATCAAACTGGATACGTATTATTATGGCAAAATAGAGATGTGGATATTTAAAGTATCTGAACTCGGTCAATTCGTTATAAATAATTGGTGGGAAGTCACTGTCGCACCCTTATAATAATTCTTGAGTTTAAGATGAGTTCCGGTACCAAAAACATTGCCAATATTTACAAGAAGGTATATAATTTCTCATTTAGCCATTAGCTGATCACTGGACGACAGTTATTGAACGCGATTTTTGGCAAATAATTGAAACAAACTATGTGTCGATCTTAACTTTTCCTGCTGATGCTGAACAGTCAAGTTTAAAATCTTTATTGTAATCTTCAAGTGTAAGTGTGCCAGCCAGCTGAGGCCCTTGTGGCCAGTTTCTTCCTGATCGATCTATTGTGCTGAAATATAAATGAAGTTCTTTTTGAGACATCAGAAATTCAATGACGAGTTATGGTGCGAGGCGCCGAGTTAGGAAAATGTTCCATGGCCTATGCCTAATAAAAGGAAGTCAATCTAATACAGAAATAATAATCCTTCGTGTAACATTTCGTAGCATTTTCTTTGGTTGATTGCAAAGGTTTGTAGTAGAAACTAATGAAATAATGATTTGAAACGATAAAACATAGTTTAAATTTCGTTGCTCGACGATGAAACATCTCTCAACCTCCAAAGATCTTAGTTCCCAGTTTTGTAAGCGAGATAGGTAGGTACGATCTTGCGGTCAATGGACTTGTCACGGCGTGCAATGTTGTCAACCGCAATTCTACACCACCAGTTTACGAAGTTTTTTTCGCAACGGAGTTAGTGCATATTGCATTGTCTTTCGATATCCACCCGAGTTAACCGCATGTATTACCTTGCCAAATGAGGTCCGTTGCAGTTTTGATTCACTTTTACCCAACCTCATAAGTTCAACCGTACGGATTTTTGTATACAGTTACCTAATTTGGAGATTCAGATAATCAATTAAAATTTTTCGGATTGAATCAATCGTATCGATGAACTCTTTTATACATTCCTCCGAATCTAATTATACTTGTTATTTACTTGTCGGTATATATACATCTATACATTCCGGTACTTATACATCTTTGGGGATTTATACTGGATGCTGTTGTCATTCAATGTCGCCAGTCGTTGTTGAGACAAATTCAAGCGGATTATTTTATTATTATAACGGTGAAGCCCATTAAAAGCTCCATTTGGGTAGCATGAGCATATGAATCAACTTTCCTAACTGTATGCTTATTTAGCAAATACGTGGTATAAAGATGATAATCTCGATTTCTCGGAAAGGACTTCTGTCTCAATTATATTAATTAGATAAATCATTGTATTTTGTAAAGAGATTTGTTTGTGACAGACATCCATTCTCTAACTTTCATTCGTTGGGAAGTTGGGAGCACACACAGGTACACTCACACTCTCTCTTAAAAGCATACGTATAAAATATCCATACAGTTTACTTAATATACAGTATATTATTACAGTAGCTACGATAAATTTCAATAATTTTGATGAGAAGAGAAAAGTTATTTATTCAGGTAAGATGAGGTGAAAGTAACAAATTCTGAACAATCCTGAAAACCGTTCAGCTACTAAACCTATCTTAAAACTGGTTCCGTCCCTTCCCTTTTCAGAATGCGATTCCATTCATAGATGATCCACAACCTCTAAGATTCATCGTTGAAAATAATTTTGCTGCGATTCCGAGGGATTCACGATAGCTAGTGGTGAGTTCGAAAAGGCTATTCCAAGGGTCCTTTCGCCAAAATCACCGCTTTAGTCATGACTATCTAGCGGTGATCTGGCGATGCACATTCTACGCTGACCAGCCATTAATTCAGAGATTGAAATCGTCAATGAAATTCAAGATGAAACAATGTCAAAATTAAACCGTATTCTACCGGGGCGGAAACGCAACTAAAATCCTTCTTCAGTGCAACGAGGCAAAAGGAAATAGGGACTCCGGCCATTTTGTTGTATCCATTTGAAATTTTCCGAGTTCATTATCGTCTTTTTGAGAACACCCAAAGATTGGTAGTTTATATAATACATAAATTATGTGAAGTACGTAATAATACACGTTGTACCACAAAATACCACGTTTGCTTAAGCAAGGTTTGGCAATGTTACCCTCGGAAACGTCCTTTTTCACTTCAAGGCTCATTATATAATTTTTCCCTCGCTACAGAATCGTGTGCTCAAGTTCTGGCAGTTTCTATAATTTTAAAAAATTTCTTTGATTTGCACCATAATGCTTGTTATTGGGGTGGCATTTTGGAATCGTGCATACCAAACATAAGGGGAAGGTTTGAGAAGGAAACAGAAGGAAGACACATCAATGTCCCGTACGGAAGGTGAGGACGTGGGTCTCATGGCAGCTCTTTCGATCCCGTCTGACCCCCCCGACCAGTCCGGCGGTGATTCTGGCCACTTTCACCGAGATAACAAGGTAAACCAACCGACGCGGCGCGGAGTTCCCCAGGGAGCCCGTGTCAAGGTTACCTCATCTTATTCCATCGCCCAATTCCCCCCCCCCCCCCCCACCCGATCGTAAATAATAATCGCGGACTGGTCAGGGGCTGCTTTTCCTGGCCAGGGGAAAATAATTGGAAAAACATCCGCTTCGCTAAAAATACGCCGACAACGGGTCCAGCGAATAATTCTGTTTAAGTGAAGATATTGATTTGTCGCTGGTAGATTCGAACCGCCGTTCTTGGAGTGAATATGAACGCTATCACCCACCGAAAGTAAATCTATGAACAAGAACTGCTCTGACTGAATTGAAGAATCGAAGAACCTGTATTGGAACTTGAATTAATGTTTGAATCTGTATTAGAATTCTTGAACTTACGTGGGACATAATACACCTATTGCAAATCAAATATCAACGTACGTGTAAAAAATCAGATATCTGGTACCGTAACGAGTAATGATTACTCAAATTTGCGTTAGTAGCATAATATGTTCATAATACTTTATATTGAAAACAAAAACTTTCGATGATCAAGGTGATCACTGTAGAAACGAAACTATAAACTACCACAGCGAATACTCCAACCTTCCGTTCTCATGTGTGACACCCAATACTCAAATTACACATCAGGTATCTGGCATAAAAATAGATATTGACGACGCCGATTTTCTCTAAAAGCATACACTGGAACCTAACAGATTAGTTGGTTGAGTAGATAACTGATTCTGTGTGTATAATCTTTTTTTTTAGGTTTCGGTGTAGTTGTTTTTTAAAAATATTTTTAGTTAAGAAAATGGTGATTAACTGCAGAAAATCGTGTGTCAATCCTCAATCTTGAGGTTTTTCCAAAAGTCTCGACGAAAAAAGGTTGCAGGCGGGATATACGTAACTTTTCTCGCTGAATCTAATGGTGACAACGCCAGACCACTTAAGTGACGATTCAAGTTGGTTTTGTCGGATGCATAAACCCGATCGTAATGAATTGGAAGCAACTCATCGCAATCAATCGTAAATGAACACAAACAATAGCCGTCTCTCGGCTCTTCGATTATCCTGACTTTGGCTGGACAGCTTAGGAATGCCGTAGACGGTGTTCACAAACGAACGTTTTCATTCATTAAATTAATTTTTATTTTTCATTTTTAAATAAGTATATGTATTTTCCGTTGTATATCTTAACAATCTTTTTTAAACTCTAACTCTTAATATGAACTCGGTTTAAACCCCAATATCTTACCATTGTCCTACAACTGGATAACATGCTCGAGTCAACAAACATTTTACTAAAACTGAATTTGGTCAGAAACAGCAAATTATCAAGATTGTGACACCCAATGCTACGGCCACATCAGATTGGGGTTGATAATACACGGCGCACAGAGCAACCCCTCCTTCAAGACCGGGGGGTCGCGCGGGTCATTGCATATCCTAGCCCCTGACCAAGACAATGCCTCCTCCGTAGCTTTCCCAATTTACAAACAAAAGGTCTTTTTTAGTTATACAGGGTGTCCCAGGAGTCTGGCGTTGTCACCATTCGATTCAGCGAGAAAAGTTACGTATATCCCGTCTCCAACCTTTTTTCGTCAGGACTTACGGAAAAAACCTAAATTTTAACAGAAAACACCGTTTTTCTGCAGTTAAACACCATTTTCGTACCTAAAAATATTTTTTTAAACCAAAACAACTACACCGTTGTAAAGCTGACAGTTTGGCGCACGTTTTACCAGGCCTGCACAGTTCTGCGTTAAGCATTAATGGGGTTTCTAGGCGATATGAAAAACAGGCGATTTCAAGGATTTGACAAAACTCCCATTTTGTGCAGCAGTCGCACATCTTCAATGAAGTAAAAAAATGTTTTCTGACATCAAATAGATAGAAAAATTAACGTTCTTTCCAACGGTGTCGTCCAATTTGAGGTATCTCCAAAATTGAGTGAGTTATGACAGTTTTTCAACTCGGAAACGAGGTCTCTGGCAAAAAATTGCTAATGGGCATTTTTGTTCGGAAATGAGTTGTAGAACACGATGGAGTCAGATTATGCATAACTTCTGGGACACCCTGTATAATGGGGGAATCTAAATCGATCGATGAGCGGTCGAGTTTCGTCAGTGTCAACCGATTTTAGGTTTTGATGGGCAAAAAAACTTATTTATAGTGTAACATCTTTGATGATGCACTGTCCCTGATCGATGACGAAATAGGTTTCATATGTACATATGCATCGACGCTACAAGAAGTTCACAATTGCTCATACGCGAACCGATTATTATTCCGATTATGAGTTTCCGATTAGAATTTCGATGGAGACCATCAAAGAGCTAACTCGTATACCCCTAAAAAATAATGGACTAAAACTGAGTTTTGTTTTGAGCTCTGCAAGGAATTGGCAGCTATAAAGACAAACAATGATCAAAATTGATCACCAAGCAGAATTGTCTTTCTCATCCAAAAGCAAGGATAAATTTAAATTTGGACGGGCACCATTTTTCTCGTTATCATTTTCAGGAATACTATCTTAGGTAATTGATATAATAACTCATTTTCCATGAATATTTCAAATCTACAAATTAATTGTCGGCCATTCAGGATTCCTTATAATACTCAGTTAGCGTCTAAATACATCCATTAATCCGAAATTTTATAAGTAGGTACTTTATCGGGGGATAAATCGTTATTTCATGCAATAACTAGGTACAGTGAATATATCATACTTTCACAAGATGAAATTGAGAAAGATTGGTTTGTATGCACGATATGTCAAGAATCAACAGATTTTACACTTCAACGGTAACATCTAAAACACACAGACATGTATATTTCCTAAATCGTTTGGAAAGTATATAGTAGTCTTTTGTAAAAAAATGATGTAACATTTGGGTTGGAAGTATACGAAGGGTTTATTACGAAAATTCACTATCGGAAACAATAAACTAAAATTAAACCTGTTAATCTACGAAACTCAAATATTTATACCATCAATTAAGAAAGATAGCTGAAGTCCTACACGCCATCTCTCAACCATGTCTTGTTAAATAAATTCGTTAGTAATGTGTTTGCGTTCTTGCTGGTAATCTGATGCGACCTACTGCAATCCAGGCTTTCTCATTCAGCCAAAAAATCACTCTTTCACTCATAAAGTTTTTTGAAATATTGTTTTTTTTTAACGTTTCAACTCTTAAAGTGTATCCCCTTGTAAACACGCTACAGTATTCATAATTACATCCCCGGGCGATGTATGATTTTTTAATCTAAATTCGCTGAACTTTGATCCAGTAGTTTCAGAGATGCTCCTGGTAGCGGACGGGCGGATGTTTTTAAACTTGATTTCTGTAATCAAAAACCTAATAACTTATCTTAAAATGTACACAAACGAATTTTGATAAGAGAGGAAAAAGAGGGGTTAATTTGTTCTCTTGATAATTACGAAGACTTCTTGAGAACAATAGACCAAAAATGATTACAC
Organism: Creontiades dilutus; assembly: GCA_031894815.1. Lineage (NCBI taxonomy): Eukaryota > Metazoa > Arthropoda > Insecta > Hemiptera > Miridae > Creontiades > Creontiades dilutus. Next base: position 1,120,620 of record JAVIWC010000643.1, read on the forward strand.
GTTGAATGCATTAGGTATTTAACACATTGTACTTCTGTAACGTTCCTCAACAAGGAACGAACTTTTAGAATCGTTAACTTCTGAATTTAAGAATTCCTTGGGGATGTAGAAGATGAGAAAGAATCGCGCAGAAACAAATTAAGGTCACCAGATTAATTCTCCAGCTGGCAGAGCCACGGGGATAGACATAACTTAGGGTAACAGATGTTAGTCGTCCTGAGGAAAGCCGATTACGAGAAACGCCGTTGTAGAAGGAGGAAGGCATTAAAACGGCGCGAGTTCCACCTTCTACGATCTCACCCCTAAACGGCAAAGAAAGGTATTTCGATGTTTAATGCAAGTGTGCAAATTCGCGGAGTGGGGGGTGGGGATGACGCCATTTGTAACATAGCCGTGAATGTCTTGTAGGCGGCAAATCAGAGCGGGGATGAACTATTTGAAGCAACTACGCTCTCACCAAATTGTAATTTACATCAAATTAGCTATACATGCAAGTTTTCCAGAAAAAAATACTGGTACTTCGATTGAAATCTGGTTATTCAATACTGAGGGAACTCAGGTGATTAGTTGTTGAAAAACATAACACCAATTAGGTAACATGACTAACCCAGTTAAGTTTTAACCTAAGACAATTGTATTGCTCCAACCATTGCAATTCCTATAACTGTGATTGATTTCCAAACTCCTTTTTTCGAGTAGGTACCTTGCTTTTTTTTATTCAGTTAACATTAGGTACTAGACTACTAAAAATGTCCAATATACAAGACTGGAGTGAGTAATAACCGTTCTTGTCATGGCTCAAAACATATTTCAAAGGAATTCTTGAATTGCAGGGACAACCCTAAAGCATTTTTAGTAGTAGTTGTTCTCGATTCACTGGCTATAACACAGCCACAGCAAATAACTAGTTGATGCGATTATTTTCATGTGCGGGAGTTGAGACAGGTCATTAAAAACAAGCAGGTCATTAAGCAATTCAAAACTCTTCTAGCTAAAATTGTGCTTACAGACGATCTTTTCTAATCTATCTCATTTTATAAGGCTAAATGTTTGTTTTTACATCAAGGATCTTCCATTTCTTTTCTTCTCCTCTTGTTCTTTAGCTTTTAATCACTATGGTTTCCCATATCCAATTGTTTGAAATGTATATGACAAAACAACAATCCATTTTTTTTTTCGATTAATTTTTTTCTTATAAGTAAATAATGTTCATATTACTAAATTAATTTTTTCTGAATGAAAGGCTTCACCGCAGGCCACAAGTCTTTGACTAATTCTCGCGGCGGGCAGAAACACTTTATTTAATTATTTTAGAAGGTATCATGAACTTTACGTTTATTTTTTATCCTTTCATTACTTTATATGTCTTGTACGACAAGCATTTTGTTTCATTTTTTTTCTCTTACTTGTTTTTCTCATACTTGTTTTTGCCAATAAACTAATATACTATTCTATTCTATTCTAAAAACGGATTAAAATCGGACGTTGTCTTTATTTCCACGAAAATAATCAGTTACACATTGAAATCGGTTTCGACGATTTCGACGTGAACATGACTGTTAGGTCATCGACAGTTCATGTTTGTTACTGATGATGATCTAACCGTCGAAATCGATTTAACTGTGTAACTCATTATTTTTGTGGAAATATAGACAATGTTCTAATTTACTCCGCTTTCAATAATATGGGTTCCGACAGCTTCATTGCTGGTGACTTAGTTCCTATTGTGACAAGTACTTTAGTAAGTTTTTCCAGGATTCCTCACTGGTTCTCATTCTTGGACGTATTTACCACTCTGTATTAGCGTATGAATTGATAAGCCCCTTCCATCCACCCTTCCGACAGACGATTCAACATTTCCAAGATTCGTAGCTCAACTAGACTAAGTCGGAGTCGAACAAAAACAATAATTAAAATCGGACGCAAATAGTGAAGGTATAACGATTTATCGCTGTTACCGCTTCATTGGCCCCTTCCCATAAGAAAATCGCCTGTAAACAATGAGCAGGGGTTAGAGGGATTAACCTCCATAACCTCTTCATTCCCCCTCCCGACAGGAAATTCTCAATTTCCGAGGTTTGTTGCACAACTAAACTTAAATAGAGTTCAAACAAAAGAGTAAAAAATAAAAAATCATGTAAATACTGAAGCAAGAACGGTTTATCACTATTACCTCTCCATTTACCGGTTTCACAATGAAAATTAAATTATCTGAAATATATTTAAATTCTAAACCAAAATTTTAATTGAAAAACAGCTCTACACATTGTTTCTCAAACTTTGATAATTTTTGAGTTCCCATCATAGTCCTGAGCTATACTTCTGTGCGGTTATTTGTTATGTTAGTGCTTTGGTAGTTGTGGTAATATAACTGGTATCAGAAAAAACAGGCCTTCCTCTCTATGTACCCTATCCACAAATTACGTCCTTTGTAAAGGTGAGACTTTGTAACGCGACTGGGATACTCTAAATGGTCACATTTGAGATCCAGTCATGCCTGAGTCGTTCTTCGATCCATCGCCAAATCCCGAACTGGGCCAAGTTACAAAATAATCACAGTATTTCTCTCGGCGAGCACGGAGACGAGCGGTCCGATGCACTGAACAGGTTACCCATTCTAATCACCGCTACCGCATCGCACCTTTTAAACGGCCTTTATTATTCAACGGTCGTCGCTCCCACTTAGCCAATAATCGACTCCCCAGTGGTTCTCGGGTTTAAATAGGTAACCCAGCAGGTTGAGCAACGATGGCGCTTCATCGCTTGTCGTTATAGACCTGAACCTAACGCTAACCCTGCATGGCACCTGCTTGCAATAGGGCACATCTTTGTGCTCGCCACCCACCGTAACAATCGGTTGCCGCTTTCTAAAATTGGCTTGCGCAAGTTGATGATCCCTTGTTCGGGTCATGTAAGTGTGCTATTTGGGGATAAGAAATCTGTAGACGCGTGGCGTCATTCCATGAACCAGAGCACGCATCCCGAACAGGAAAACAGAGCGGCTAAACACAAAAATTAATGGGCCACTCATCAGATTTTATCAGTTGAACATTTTCAATAAAAGTTGAGCTTTTGTTCACCTGATTCATGTTGTATCATTTCCTAGTTTCGAATAAATTTCAAGAGCTTTATCGGAATCAATGGAAATACGGAAGGGACTTTCAGTTACTTAACACTTTGAATTCCGTGCAATGTTCGCGCGAAATATAAATTCCATTAAGTTTGTCTGTAGTCAAGTGATGTTAAATTTTTACAAGATATACATGTACGTATGAAACGTCGCAGAAAAATGAAATATTCCAAAAGAAATTTAAATTTATTGGACAGTGGCTTTTGAGCCCAGTAAATTGTTACATGTCAAAAAACACCGCATACGTGGGGTAAGGCACATAGCTTACTTTTTAGGTAACTTGAATGTATAGATTTGGAGATGTTTTGAATAACTTGAAAGACGTGGAATACAAACTTGTTACAACGATTCGCGGTACAGAAATACGAATACCCAACAAATGTTCCGCAGTCATCAAGGCCTTGAAAAATTGGGTCTCCTTGTATCGCTCCCCTGTATTGGGTCCCTATCGTGCTACACTTACAACGCCCACACTAACTATGCGATCGAGTTATAACAGATGAAATAATTTAAAACGTCCTCCTTGAATACCCAAAAAATTAGAACGGGATCGCATCGCTAGAAACCACCAGAACCTAAGGAAATTATGTTTTTTGGATTTCACATTTACGCAGTTTAACGTAAAGCCAATCAAATATAGTAATTTTTGAGCGATGCAACGTTACGGAATCAAATCGGATGAGAAACTTGGGAGTAAAGCTGTTACAGGTGTTTAAGGACACATTTGTAACTGCCCCGGACTCTCTATGGAAATAAACGTTGGCGTAAAAAACTCTTGTGAAACGAGCAATGATAGCGATGGGTCTGGCTTGACGCATGTTTATCCCACATGCCGTTAAGTCTTCTAAACGACAAATCATTAAACTGCCAATAACAAAGCGTTTCAATTGGGTGCGGGACCGTTTGCCAATCCATGTCTTCATCTTCACGCCCAGAATGTGTGTCGAGAGATGGTGAAAGGGGGTTCCGGTTATGTCACTCTTTTTCCTTCTAATAATAGTTCATTGTTATTGAAGTTTTCGCCGAAAAAAAAAAAAATCCAAGTGAGCACGTATGTACGTTTTCAATGAACTACAGAAGGGCAGCAATAGATAATAGTTATTTCCTTCCTCAATTCATAATGGTGTGCGCTCAGTTCGATAGTTTCAGAATGAAGGAATAACTCCACAACATCAATTCTGTAGATTATACACTAAGCCGGGTGTTCGATTATTATATTATCACTTTATCCGAATTAATTTCATACCTATGATTAATTAGTGCATGTCGAATGGAAAACGACTGCGTATGTCATAATATACGGTTTCGGCCTTATGTATTACATATATGAAGCAATTATAGAACAATGCTTATCAGGAATAATAGAATAATTTTTTTTTAACTTCGCTTTTGAGATGGTAGAAACATTCCTCAATTAGTAAACTAGGTTCATGCGTGCATTGCTAAATTGTTACTACCCTAACATTCCTGAGGAATGGTATCAAATAATGATCGGGCTTAATTTTCATAGTCAAAAATATATCCCTTTTCCTTTTTTTCGTTTATCATTACAAGAAATATGTTGTAATGTTTTTTACTTTTTCACCAAGGCGAAATGTATGCTTTACACGAATGTATGTTTACAAAAAATAATCAGGTAGTTTGCTCCATTCTTTGTTGGACGTTGCTGTCAACTGTGAAAAACCTAGATAAACCCGACTACCTCAAACGATGAAAACTGCACGAATAAAGCTTGTACAAGAATTTGGGTACGTACAGCCACATATAAATTGCAGCCAGAGTTGTCATCGAAAGTTTTTCAGGTTGACGTAAAGTGCAAAATGCAAGTGGAAATTTTGATTTTAAAGAAAACCCGTAATTAGCATCATTCGGCTTATATCTGGCAGAAGCTGTTTTTACTTTATGGAGGTGTAAATTTTTCCCACCAAAATCGAAATGTCCGTTTTAGGTTTTAGACCAGAACTACTTCAGTTTCGTGTCTTTCTATCTGTGTGTGTGTTTTCCAAATCCTTCTAACTAGTTAAATGTATACAGTTTTCATTAGGTTTAGAAGACATTTACGAAGAATGTGCGGTTTTTGTTGTAAATGATATCCAAAGAACTTCATTGCTTCCCACCTGCTGGGAATATTTGCACATACGCCAACGTAGCACATGTTGATCATGTTTTGCTTCCGAGTCTACCAAGGTAGCGGAAGCATTGTTTTCACTTTCGGAATGTGAAAATTTTTTTGTCTCCAAAATCAAAAATTCCACTCGCATTTTGCGTTTTAGACCTTTCTGAACAATTTTGGTTCCGTGTCTGTCTGTGTGTTTGTCTGTCTGTATGTCTGTCTGTCAGCAAATCCTTGTTACGGACAAAACTACTCGAAGTTATAGTCCGATTTTAATGAAATTTTCAGGGATTGTGCGGGTTGGGGTGTAGATGGTCCCCTGTAGGTTTCATGACCCCGGATCAATAGTAGCCTCTGCGCATGCGCAAACGTGAAATCCTTGTTACGCGCATAACTCCGGGAGTTCTTGACCAATTTCGATGAAATTTTCAGGGATTGTTTGGTTTGATGTGTAGATGATCCCCTATAGTTTCATGACCGCCGGATCAATAGTAGCCTCTGCGCATCCGCAAACGTGAAATTACATACGTGTTACACGCATAACTCCGGGAGTTCATGACTGATTTCGTTGAAATTTTCAGTTTCGGATTGTTCGGATTTGTGTGTATATTTTATATATAGTTTGTTCAATAGTTGAACATGCCTTTATTTTCTCAAGTTATCAATGATCTATACAGTCATGTTATGGATACGAGGGAGCTATGTGCCACACCCACTTGGCAGACGTTTTTTCATTTCCCAATACACCGATTTTGACATTTCACGCTCCACTTCAGTTTAGTATTTCCGCCAACACTAAAACCACGCTGTAGGATATTTCAAGATAATCTAAAACATAGAAAAAATTGTTTAATGATCTACACCAGTTAAGGGTCTATCTATGTGTCGCATCCAACTCTCATCGTTCTTGGCAGAGGTTTTTTATTTTAATGCAAATCTCCTAAATGGTTAGTGTACTTCATACCTATTTTGGCCTAAATCATCCGTGAAACTAATCAGTTGAGCTTTCATGTGCGAAAAGTACTCGCGCCTGTTGGTCAAGCTTAATTCAGTCGAAACAGACGCTCAGCCAAGAGAGGATGGACGGGCGATCACTTTTACTTTCAGATCAGAACGAGGTAAAAGGGAAAATAGGAAGAGGCGGAGGATCAGACGCTCACTTTCGTCTTCCTCCTTCTTTCGGATTATGATTTTTTCTTCTTCCGAAACCAGGTGTGTTGTAATAGGCTGGCCATCTCGGCCGGCTGAGGTGATCCAACTTTTGTGGCAAAGGTCAGCATTTCGAAGCGTTGGAATTTTCGATCTAGTCCGGCATTTACGTAACAGAATACAAGTCTCTCTCGAGAAGCTTCAATTCGCGTCGAAACTAATGTTTTTCTGGTCTTGTTTTCCATCAATACTTTACAGTGAATCTTCCATTTATTACTACCGTACGATGGAGTGTACAATGATGTCAGACATAGTTGTATGCAATCCATACATAACACTATTGTATGTATGCAATCCATAGTAACACATTACAAAAGCTACTGTGCGTTATATTTTGATGTGCGTGAGTGGGAGCGTTTGGGAAATCAGCATCCAACCACTACGCACCTTAGTGGCACGAATGTAGCAATCCTGTATAGCCGGGAGACGTAGTTGAGTGAGATTATATTGTTATGACTAACAAAAACAACTTAGTACCCACTAAGTAGGCTATTTTCGTGAATAATCCTTATATATAAACTGAATGTTTGTTTTTATCTTTGTTTCTATGTTCCCGATAGACGGGTAAACGTCCGATCCATTTTCTACAGGGCATTTCGAACATTTTCCGCAATGAGATTCGTGAATCCCATGGTTAATTTGTAAGTAAGTGTCCCAGCACACGTCCTCCCTCTCTCCTTGCAAGCAAGCAGAAAAATCCGTGGTAGAGCAACGAAGGAGAGTGTCACACCTACCAGTCAGGGGCCTTGCATCAGAGACACAGGTACCTGTTTGCTCGAGGCACTTTGGGTGGAGCTGGGCGTTCTAGTTCGCCCTCCCAACTGAGCGGTTCGGTACCCGAGTTATGGGCAAGTCACATCACTCACATGCCGACACTATTTTGGAAGACGAGTCTACCAGAAGTGTGCATACCCCTTAGCTTTCAAGCTTAGCCTTCCAGCCTGGGTAATCAACTACTGCCACCATGAAGCCAACTCCTTTCGGGGTCGTCCCACCGCCCGTGGTACCGATTTTGTGTATGAAATTCTCGTGCAAGCTGGGCCCCTAAACCCCAGAAGCCAGATCGGTCGCAGGGCCGCTACAGGGAATGGAACCCTGTAGCTGCCACTTTATCCTCAACCCCACCGTAATGAATTTCAATCATTATGGTTGGTCGTGACCGCCTCTGGTTCAGACACCACTCAAGTACTTTCGGCGGGAGCAGTCGAGAATTGATTAGCAAGCTCTGCCGCACTTTCTAGTGTGGTGCTTACAAAACATTCTTTACTTCTACTTCATAGAAGGCTCCACCAATTGGTTTAGTTCCCGAAATTTGATTATTATAGTTCATAACAGGCAGTTTTGTTAGTGGCGGAAAATCGTGACTACTGACGAAGCATTGATGGGTTCCTTGGCGTATACTGAGTGGTTGAATTATTGATAGGCGATATTGGTAGACGACATAGAACCAGTTTCTATCTCCCAAAATTTTATCATAAGATACTTACCTACGGGAAGACGAGATACCCGACCAGTGGGTTTCTCGTGTCGTTACTGACTACCGATTCTTCAAATAATCGCCCCACCAATCTGTCATGTTTGCTCATTCGGTGTGTTTGCTGTCAATCTACCCTAATTAGAATCTTTTCCTCGAAGTTTTCTATAAATCTATTAGCTATTATCTTGACCTGACCGTTCAAAATGTTAAAAACCTATAAGTAGCTAAATTCAAGACTATATCTCCCTACTATAGAAATTCCAGAAATAGAGTGATTGAAGATGCAGGATTGTCTGCTATTACACCCTTATCACTCAAAACTTCTCATCATAACTCATGATTGATAGGTAAGTAATCGATTACTAAGTCTCTAGGAATCCACCATGGATGGCTAAACTGCCGGGCTGATTTTGAAGGGGACTAGTGAAGCACCGATTGAATTATTGATACTTGATGGACAGGGATGGTGGTACTTCGTGTGAAGCATGAATTATCGGGTATCAATACTAAAATGTATTTCGAATTGTGAACCTGCGTTATGATTCCCGGGCAAAATATTTTACCGGTAAATTGGAAATTCCTCGATCAAATAACTGACTGCTGACGGAAAAATACGATGGTGATCGTTGTTTTCATTTAACATTACAGGTGATTGAAAGAAGATTCGGCAAAAGCTCGATTGACACGTAACTTATTAAAACCGATCGGAGGTCCAAGGTATAGCACGAAACGTGACGGGTATGACAACCTCGACAGATACTTTTGCTATAAAAATCACGTAATTTGCGCCGCTCCCTCCTGAGCGCTAATCGAAAACACAATTTCAGGGAGCGCACAAGTTTTTCTTTTCAGGGGCCCTTGCAGAGGGTGAGTGCCGTCCGACTAATGGACGGAAGACTTCCTGATAAAGAATTCAATTTCTATCCGTCAGGATTCGCTGCACGTCTCTAGTTCGGTGATGGTTTGGGGCGGACGGGCCTGAAATTCACCCGGCCGTGAGCCAATAAACACTCCGGCATTCAGTCACAAGCCGCCTGGCTCGGCCCTTTTACTCCGTCCTTCAGAAACCATTCATTATCGCCTCTCTCTGTAACCTCTTTAATAACAAAATTATCTCGATACCTTTTCAAGTAAGTACCTATCCATCAATATCAATGGGCCCGCAGCTTTTGTTGGTAGACTTTTATATACATAATTTGAAGCCAACTTGTAATAAAACTAATTCAATAGATATATTTACAGTTATAAATAAATCAATCACAACAACGTTAGAGAAAGAAATTTTATTAAAAATAAAAAATGAAAAACATTGAAAAAAAGAATGAAAATAAAAATTACTTACATATATACTTATATATGGATAAATTAGGTTTCGTGTATTCAGAAGTCAGTTTTTAAAAAATAACTTCAATATATTACAGACTTTACAATAGCGTTAGGACTCGGGAGATTACGAACAACACTCCTAGAAGGGCGACTCAAGACTGCCCGTACAATTTCAACCCGGGGCAAGGCTCGCAGAAGGGGGTTTTTCCTTATTCATCTTAATTTTTATACATATTTTATATATATTTATATAAAAAGACATCGCACTTGGCGCGATAATCGTGGAATCGAGTAACCTCGCTCATCGGGGTCAAGTCAATGTGAAATACTCATCAGCTTATACACGATTATAGAATGTGCTGTAAGTTACAATATCTGACTGTGACGACAAAAATGCACTCTAACTTGCGAGCGAGGAAGAAAATTTTCGCATGACGGGAGAGGGTGAAGAGCGAAAATTTTGCTTCCTCGCAAGTTACAGTACATTTCTGTTGGACAGATTTCACAGAAAAACTTCTGACAGAAAGTTTAGTAAATTTAATCATGGGGGGTTGTAATATTAGTAAAAAGTAAAAGTAAAGTAAACAAGGAATTTCACCTTGGATTTTCGTCCGACTACCCGGAGGTATCGCGGACGTCGCCAGCCGTCCTCCAGAGAGGATCGGAACTAGGTCTGACGATTTCGCTCGTGGCTTCCCATTGCCTGACGCCTCTGGGTTGGGAGCGTTTTGGATTCACGTGATATCAAGCTCGCTCGGACAACCTGTCCCCCGGGTTCTAATATTATATTGTAATATAATAAGAGTTGATGTGTAAATACCTGCCTTTCGCAATACTGTACGTCAATTTGAACGTTGAAAAACACGAATGGAACAACTAAAATTTAACGAGAATTAATAAAACACTTTCACGTCTTCAAATAAGTAAAATGTATTATGAAAAACTCGAGTTCAAAAGGAACTCCTGAGAAATACTAGCCGATTTACACTTTTGTGCAAGGAAGTTCTAGCCCTCAGGGAGAGCGACTACACGCAAAGGAGTCCGAGTGGTCTTTCCGATACAAGGAACTAATTTCTATCTGAATCAAACAAAAAACTACTATCTTACATCGACATTTTTTGAGATTTCAATTGTTAAATATTTTAAGGGTCGGTACTCAAACGCCGCACCCTTTCTTCGAATAATGGAACATTTAACAGAAATCAATTATGGACCAATGATGATCCTTCCAGTTTTTAGCAACTCCTCAAAAATCGTTGGCTTACCTTACAAGATCCTTAGAATCAGAAATTAAATTTGAATAAATCCGTACGAATATGGTTCAATCTGCTTCTCTCGGTCTATTGAAAACAATAAACCAAAAAACAAAGTTAGTGAGCATTGCGTTTAAATAAAAATGTGAGAACTTGTTACTTTTAAGATCATACAAAGTACTGAAGAGGTACTATACAATTCCTTCTTCCATCCCCTATTAATAGTAAGAGCGTGAACATTAGGTAGGCAGGCAGGCCTCTCTGTATGGGTATGTTAGTTTTTTCATTATTTCAAGATGAGAACAATAATTTACTTCAACTGAAACCAAAATGTCCCTATCATCTTACATGGCATGGTGGTTCCACTCGGGGTCCACCTATGAGTCATGAGCAACGGAAATGGCACGAGGAACATCGCCAGTCTATGAAGGACATCTTGATATCAATATTGCCCTTCCTACCGGTGGAACACCTGAGGCGGGCTATGCACCATTAGCCCCGATCTGTTTACTGCCATCACCGGAGCGGTAAGAGGTCTCTCGAAGGGGCTCACTAGGCGATGAGGCAGGTGTTGCATAATTTTCGATAGAAAGCAAAAGTGTGTAGCTGGTGGGGTCTGAAGATGAAGTGGCTCCCCAGGCATGAGATAGATCCATTCTAACTATAGGGCCTATGGAAAGCATCGCCGGCTAATAACCAGCCGGGGTTGAAGAGGGAGATTACGAATGCATAATAATCACGTTTTGAAATAATGTAGGTAACCCGGTGGTTTACTTAGCCGCGTTCCAGGCGGCGCTTTTCTGCTCCGGTTCAGTGGTCTTACCTCAGAGTTTTTATCATAACTCCGTGTGTTTTGCAAACTCATCCACCACATCCTATACGGTTTTTTCGGGAGGCATGCGCGTGGACTACATTATTTTTTTTTTTTTTTTACGTTGAAGATACTAATAATAACTCGAAGCATGGTGATTTACGGCACTTGTTGAAATATGGCTGCTCTCATTCATGTCAACAATTTTCGTCATCAATGACTTTTCATCGTACTAAAATTTGCAATCCTGCTTAATGAATTCCTCAGCGTAAGTTCAAAACTTTTCTCAACAAGGTTAAATCTTCTTCAGGATACTTATTAAATGATAGGGTCTCTACTTTGACTAGCTCTGAATTTTTCTGAATATACGCATTTATGTAACTGTCTATATAAGAGTAATCTCGGTGGGGTGTTCAACGTGTAGTCCCAGTAAGTGAACCTGAGAAATCATGTCACTTAGTGTGGAAGTTTTCCAGCACACATAGAGACAGCAGTCTTCGTCGTGATGCGTTTGCTAAGCAGATCGTTGGTGCATTTTCATCCAGCGGCTGGGATGTTGACAGGGTAAGACGGATACGCCGAGTGACCGATGGAAGAGGCCAATTATTGTTCCCATCATAATTAATGTATCTTCCATAATCTGGATGTACAGGTTATCAGAGGGAGTGACGACATGGAACAGACCTGTTGGGCTAAAGTAAATTCGCAAGACGTAAATATACGAGGGAGATCTTAGCTAGAACGAGTAGCAGCAAATAACAAGTCTTCCGTGTCATGAGAGGGGGGTGGTAGAGAAACAAGCCACTGTTTTACTCCAGTTGGGTATCTCGGCAAGTGGATCCAGGGGTGTCACCACCCTTGATCTTCAGTGGTATTTTCCGTATTTAGTGAACATTCTATAGGAATCGTACCATCCCTCTCTTACACCAACTCAAGCTTTTTCCACTTTACAATAAAAAAAAATTAAATAAATAAAAAAGCTTGATAAAAATATGTAAGCCACTGACTTTTGGAGCTATCAACTTGAAATTTTGCCAGGACACTCGTAAAATATGCTTTATAATTCCGACCCGGTATGATGAAGCGCCGATATTGATCATGAGGTCGAAAGAAACGATTGATAAATACATGGTTGGTACAGATGTCGGCAGTTGTTGTTGTGATGAATCGAGTGATATGGTTCCAGTGGTGATTTTGCTTCCAGCCGAAGCTATTAATGACGGTATTATCGTCATTATTCGTCGCAGATGTTATGAGAATCTCGAAGATACGAGTTTATTGTGGGTTTCCTTGCTTCTGGTGTATTAAATGGAATGACATCTTTAAAATTAAATATCTGCACTAAATGTGGCAACGAACACCAGAAAATTGTTCAATTTATCATTTTAGTTGCATATTACTAAGACGAAGTGTTCAAATATGAACTAGACCATTCAGAAAATCGTGAATAACATTGCTTAACAATGTAGGTACTTGAATTTAATGAAAATTCTAAAAACTTGTTAAAAAGTTCCAAAATATCAAAAGTATTTGTAACTATACCAGAACATTGATTCGAAAAAAACAAAAACATTTGTGCCTTTCTTTATTGTACAGAAAACCTTTTCGTCATATGATGCCTACATGAATGATAAATCTAAGATAATCTAAGAATCAACTTTTTTACTCGTCATTCATTAGGAAAGGTCGTAGTTGATATAGTACGACAGTAGAATCAAAGGCCAATCAACGTATGATTGCAAACTGAAATCACCTTGAAATTTTTTTATAACCTGACATCGGCACTTCAGTAGAAGTCGTTCAGTAGGTGATTTGGGTTACCGATACGTCTGCTTCCGATGATCGTCTTTCATAAAAGAGCGGTCAAGGGCGACAGATCACGAACGGCCTTTGAAGATAACGCAAAGTAATATTCAATCACACGAGATGACTGTACAAAATCGAATCGGAAGTTAGTTGATAGGCATTGACAGACAGTAATAAATTAGTTACTTTTAGGGTCCTATTCGTGATCAGCGGGGTTCTTTCCGACTCTTTAGTTTTATAATCCGGTAGATATCAAATATCCAATCTAATATCACAGTTTTAAAACAAATATAGTTTAGTTTTCTGCTAATTTTCGTTAAAAAATTTTCGCTAAATTTTCGTGGAATTGCTGTTTTAAATGTAATTTGGAAAATGAAGAAATAATCGAATCAAATCAAAATCGTTGATTTGCACAAACTCATCGAGCATCGCAATATGAAATAAGTTCGAAATATCCTCTTTAACAAAATTTATCTTTTAACATACAAATACCAAATAATTAAGTCATACCTTAACGGAGTGAGTCTCTCGCGACGTGGTGGAAATCAATTTCAATAGAAACGAAGAAAAGATTGAACGTTGTCTACATTCCCACAAAAATAATGAGTTACACAGTTAAATCCATTTCGACGGTTAGGTCATCATCAGTCACGAACATGAACTGAATGTACATCACAGAAATGTTATATAGGCCCAGGTGAAAGGAGATTGAATCCTATTGGCTCATGGAAGTGAGAGGGATGGGGAGGATCAACCAATGCCACTTAAGGCTTACAAAGTGAAAAGGACACTAACAGGAACATTACGGAGAGGGGAGCCAAACTTATTGCAATAATGAATCAATTAATGGTGAAATATTTCGACGAATATTGTTCTTTAAACATTTTCCTGATCTATCACTCTTAACAATTTCAAATTTTTCTAGAACATCCAAAATTCCTCCCTTAGGGCAAAAGTGAGGAAATTCTGAACATTGCCGGTTTGTCAGATCAAAAATAAAGTTATGATTCGACTCATTCAGATGACTTGCAAAGGCAGGAATACCTTTGTTGGCCGTGAAACCCTTCTCATGCTCTTCTATTCGTTCCCAAAATTTCCTACCAGTTTGACCACAGTACTCAAGCCCACATGAAAATTTTAGTTTATAAACCCCACTTTTATCCTGAACGTTAATTTTATCCTTAACAGAACCCGAAGAAGCTTCAAGATATTTTTATTCCTGAACCCAACATTGAAATCTCTAGACGACAGATTTACCAAGTTTATTCGTAATTTTCCTATAATAAGGTATACTAATCCACTTTCTCTCTTCCAACTCTATTTTTCTCACCCAATTACACACCTCTCTCCTACTCTTTTTCTTAAGAACCTTAGTCCAAATGGAATCAACAAGTTCTTATTATTACATCAACAAGTTCAAGTATTGTATTTATTCATACCTTAACTTCGTAATACTTCATGTAGATCTTCACATTATTCATTTCTAGAGCCCAGTATCCAAAACACTTCGGCGAAGTGTCCAAATGAAGAAACCGAGTTTCACATTTGCGTTACAAATACAATGCGATACTGTAAGAAATTAATTATTTCATTCGTTAAAAAAATCTCACCCTAAAAAAACCTTGTGATGTATCGCTGTTATTATGATAATTCATTGCACCTATGTATTCACAGAACTTCTGACAATGAAAACAGATTTTCACTTAACATTTTATTACAAATACAATGCGATACTGTAAGAAATTAATTATTTCATTCGTTAAAAAAATCTCGCCCTCAAAAAACCTTGTGTAAAATAATAAAAAATATCTACTATGATGTATTGCTGTTATTATGATAATTCTTTGCACCTATGTATTCACAGGACTTCTGACAATGAAAACAGATTTTCACTTAAGCATTATTAGTATACTCAAATTCTTGTAAACTAAATTATTCGTGCAGAGAGAAAGCAATTCTTAATCTTAGGGCTTGTATGCAATAATCAAAAATATCTATGAACTTCCTCAGATTAACACTTCCCAGGCGGACCGGCCCTCCAATAGAGACTATACACTTTCTATCGCTACTGTGCAATAAAAAATAGAGAAACATGTAACTATTCCAAAAGAAAAATGTTCGCATCGAACTGAAACTACAAATGTACGTGATTCACACTATTTCAGTGTAGCAATTTTCACGTTGTTCCTAGACAAGCGTGTACTGTACTTGAGAATCAAGCTGAACTTGTAAAACCGAACGGAGGAATTTCATGTAACTAACAAAGAATGTAACTATAGAATGTTGCATTTGTTCATACATTTTCATTAAGCTATTCATATCTCAGTCAGTACCTAGTTTACGTCGAGTTATTCAACAATTCCCGGACTCAAGTGTTGTGGATAAGGCGTCTAACAACTCGGAGCAAGCTCGAGGGTGACAACCGACCACAACTCTCATGGCACGGGAAATGTCCTCTGAGTTCCGGGTCCATTGCTGACCAGTCTCAAGAGTGAACGAAAGTTCGTTGATGCCAACCGGGTGTTGATAGCCCCCAACATCGCCGTACGTGTCAGTCATCATGTTCCTTAGTTTTTTTCATCCTCAGCTCCCGGGAGCCAAGTCTGTGTGAGCCCGACTCGGCGGAACTACGGTGAGCGTCCGTAGCACCGGTATTAGAATGATCAAACAATTGTCCCCTTGCACTCTAACGCGCTATGAACGCCTCTAGCCTCGGAGACATTGACGAACCTCTCGTATAATGTACAAGTTTCTACACAATCGCCACATGAGTTCTCCAATCACGTTTCACACCTCATTGTGCCGTCCGGCGATAAGGGGTCTAACAACTTGGAGCAAGCTCGAGGGTGAAACCGGGCTACTACTCTTCTGACAAGAAAAATTTCCCTCGAGTTCCAGGTCCGTTGTTGACAAGTAATATTGAAGTGCTCATCGTTACAATTAGGATGAGGTCTCGTTCCCTTGTTTCTAGAAGAATCTCACGGCAGGAGAATAGTGAGAATGCCACTGTGCTAAAAATACCAATAAAAGATTTGGCTACTGCTGTATTTGTGACTTCATCTCGAAAAAATCTATTCATTTCATTCATTAGTAAATCATCTTAAACGATCGTTTTTGTTTTTCAAGGTAGCAACCAGACATGATTATAAATAACTACAAATGCCATTGCCATCGCGTTGTTTTCAATGAGTTTTGAATCTGTTTTAGCGTTGGTTTCGTATCTTCCTCGTTTTGTGCTCACCCGCAGGAATGTTGGGCCCAAGCTTCTTGAGTTATGGCTGATGAATTTTATTGCGGTTGTAGTAATTTGATTAGTACTGGCGACGTTCCAAGATTATCGGATAAGTTTTAATGAAACCTCTAGATGTCTCCTACCGATTTCAAAGCAGACATGTTGACAAAAGCTACCTTGAACTAGTCAATAACATAACCTTCTCACTGTCTCATCTGTCTGATTTATTTGAATGAAAGGGGTAACACGGAAATTCTATGAATTTCTTTGTGACTAGCTATAGTTACAATAGCGGTTGCGCAAACCTGAAATTAGGTGTTATACACGATACTTAGAGACGTACGGGGAGGGTTGGTAATGGTTTTAAGTTGATCCCTATAAATTGTATTGCGATATAATACAACTTAAATTGATCAACACAAACTGACCAACTTGATGAAATGGCCAGGAATTATTCCAGCTACTTCTTAGTTTAGCCTCAATGCCACGGATATTTGACTTGTTCCTGTGCAGAACAGAGAATTTACATATATGTCAGCAGTAACGTTGTTATGTAAATCCCTGGTGCTCTAAAATCTTGAATAAACCCCTCCTTTTCGGTCACATCGCCATAAATAGCTGCAGCATTAAACGGGTGGCAAATAAATTCCTTCGTTTTGTGGGGTTTATGATGGAAGACACATCATGAACTGTAGATTATAGGATCTTTACTCAACGCTGCCACCATCACCTACTGAACGTCAAAGATGAGAGTCAGACTTAACCCCTTATTCAGAAATGAACTGCCTCCATTTGCTGTCCAACTTTCATCTTCCAAGGTTGCTCGCCCGCTTATGCTATGTTACGTCCCCTTCTCTTCTACAACTTCGATGAAGCACAGCCTTTTGAATCCAACATTCCAGATCCAATTTCATCGCTAGGCGGATT
This sequence comes from Creontiades dilutus, assembly GCA_031894815.1. Taxonomy (NCBI): domain Eukaryota; kingdom Metazoa; phylum Arthropoda; class Insecta; order Hemiptera; family Miridae; genus Creontiades; species Creontiades dilutus. The sequence goes on from JAVIWC010000643.1 coordinate 1,137,904, forward strand.
CGCAGCTTGAGGTTGACCCTAATTTTGATTGTTCATGATTTCATTGAAGGACTAAAGACAATTATGATTTCATCACCAGTTTTGGTTTATTATTCAATAATAAACCATTGTAATCGCTCTTGAAAAAAAAAATATATATATATATATATATACTGGAGTGATAGCCGATGTGGATAATTAAAGTTTATAGCCGATACAGGGGTTGAAGCATTCTGATATGCATGAAACGCTGATAATATATAGGTAAATATTATTCAATATTATTATTGGGGTTTATTATTCAATATTATTACTGGGGTAAATAAGTATTCTTTCACTGGGGTTTATTATTCAATTGGCTTGCGTTCATGATTTGAATCTTACTAAGCTTCGGAGTGTGCGTGTTTTACAGGTGATAGCGAGATTATTGAATTTCAGGAGATATGCATAGACCACGTAAATCGGTTCTCAACCAAAACACCTATTAGGACTGATCAGTTGATGATATTTGTGTGCCTCCTCTACATCAGTCTACCTTTGGCTACATCGTTTAAATTTAGATCTGGGGAAGTTTTAACGCAATACGAGTGCTAAAGGACTTGATAAATTATAGATGTTTTTATTGGGGGGGGGGGGGGGGGGGGTATTGTTCAATAAAAAAACGCTGCAAATTCTTTTTGGGGTTTATTATTCAATTGGCTTGCGTTCATGATTTGAATTTCTACTAAGCTTTGGAGTGTGCGTGTTTCACAGGATAGAGCGATTATTGAATTTCAGGAGATATCCATAGAGCACGTGAATCTGTTCTCTCTCTCTCTTCTCCTCCTGATTTTGAGATGTGTGTTGTTTTATGATTAATCACTAATTCACCACATTGTAATGTTGGAATTTTCACGCCTGTTCGTTTATGAAAGAAAATAAACAAGATGGTGATTGATGTTAAACTGAACTGTTTGCTAGCGCAAACATAAATGATCACCTTTCATTATACCTCTCAAGGATATTTCTTCGTGAAAACTTACACACGAATGTTTGAATGCTCCGTTTCACCTCTCGAGCGGAGCTACCTATCTAATTATGGGATGGTTTGTTGGTAGAAAAAGAAAAGAGTGACAAACTACGTTGTATGTTTACCAACGCTGCTAAGTGAGTACTCGTCCGATTTCACAGGATAGTTAGTCTTTCGACAGTCAAAACAAAGTGTGAGGTATGGCATTCTTCAGGATGGTAATGAAGGGATTTCCGACATCGAATACAAAACACCTTTTACCGCGGTAAAGAACTCCGTTGGCGCCTTAGGGTAGGGAAGCACTAATGAATACTTAATGAAGCCTCCTAACAAAATTAAAGCGACCATTTGTCTGTCAGGCTGTCGCGGCGGTGCCCGGCCCCGGGGAACTCAAACTGGTTGTCTTTTGTTCTCTCGAAAACCCCCGTGGAAGGACTGGGTGGCAGTTGGAACCAGAGGCGTTTAATCACCGGAGATAAGGAGAACACAGGCAGGCAGAGGAAGGGAAACAGGAGAAATTTCCACAGGAGAATTTTCGTCCTTTGATGTCAAACTGCGGGCGAACAATCGTAGAAATTGAGAGAGAGGAAAGAGGTTGTGGCCTGACAACAGGTGTTGTTCCCAGGAGCTTCCGCGCCATCTCGCCGTCGCGAAACCTTCGGAAATTGCCAATGACGGAGTTCCTTGCCTAAAACTTCGAGGAGGTAACTTCGAAATGCATTTGATAAGATGATATATATTTCGATTGTAGGGGAAACAGAAGTTCATGCGGTTCTATTCTAAAATCTAATTATTTTGTAGATAACTGACCCACCAAAATTATAATAGTACCCCTTCTTAAACCGTACAATAATATTATTGCATACAAATTTAAAATTTGAGATATTTCGGTTACCCTCCTAACCATTTCCTAAACTGAAAAATCCCTTTGTTCGTTAATTAGACTGAGACCCTTAGACTGAGTTAATTTCAGGACTGTGATAGAGAGATCTAGATGAATCATTTTACATGTTACATTCTTCAATTGAATAATAACCGATGACCGAGCTGCGATAATTCCTTATTTTTAATGCAGGTGTCCAGGAATGTCTGAAAGAGTTGGGATATCTCAATCAATCAATCAATATAATCAAAATTTTTCAAAATTCAGCTTGCTAAGCACCAGATAGCTAATATATCTTTGCTATTCTATCAGTTCAGTTCAACAAATAATCTTCGGCGAAGGAGACTTCGTTACTGACCCGTTCAAAGAGAGATCATCATCAGGCGATCCTTTGTAAATCATTATCAATGGCCCACTTTAGATAGTGTGCTCCGCAAGGATCTGGCCGTTTCGAAGAAGAAACTTCCCTGAACCGGGCAGGCAGTTAGTGAGGGAAAATGGGTAATCAATAGAGGGGTCGGAAATGTGACAAACAAAGAAGTGGGATGGCGAAACAGGCTGGGGTTGTTAGCTTTGGAACAATAACCTGCGGAGTCGCCTCGTTTTCTGTAATCTTGTTGGCCTCTGACCGTTGGCTAACGTTCGGCTATCAAATAAATTTCAAAAGTTCCAACGCCAACTTTGATCAGTTAGCGGCGTAAAGCGTTAAATTGGGAGATATATCCACCAACTGTATCGTTCGGTGGGTAGGTTTATTTTTTGGGAGTAGTTTCATTTTATGTCTCTCATCCAATATGAGAAATCAGTAATGAAAACTTTATGTTTGAAGTCATACCGTGTTCAATTATTGAAGTAATCACTAGCCCCAGTTGTTTAGAGCAGAACTTCTAATCTGGTTGGGTGTGGTTCATTGAATACAGTTTTGTGAACGTTTTTAACCTTAGCAAAACAAGGAAAACAAATCCACTGATGTTTGTTGTCTACCTTACAAAATACGTTGATTCTACTAAACAAACGAAAAAGTGATCGTTCCAATAATTTTTAATAAATTAAACTTTAACAGTGGTCGGTACTAATTCTGAAGTCTTGTGTAACTGCCAGACGTTTTGGTTTATTTTGATGAAGGTTTGAGAATGAATCTTTACAGTCGAAAAATCTTGATAATAAACTTCCTTAGGTCTGGTTTTGTATGTTATTGACAAAATTATCTTCCACTTAGAGAGGAAGTGGTTCTAACATTGTGGCACGTACCTACTCCTTCGGGTAGTTCGACATTCTTCCTTTGTCGAGCCTACTTGTAATTCCCTGTAAGTAAACAGTGCAGTGATACTCTTAGGAGGGTAGTATATATTTTTCTTTCCATTTTCCTCTCCATAGTCCTATAAGAGATGCTGCATGGTTGTACGATCGGCTTGTGGGCTTGCGCACAATGTGCGCGATGTGACCCAAAAAGATTTAAGGTTCTTCGATGTCACCATATCCCAGAGTAAACGAAGTGTGAAATTAACCCTGTTAAAAGATTCTTTCAGTAAGGAAATGTACCTAAGTTGTCCAAGAGAGGTGCTGATTTATTGTGAGGTTCTGGTATTCGACATTTCGACCTTCAATCTTTGAAGAAGCACAGTGCGTGGCAGTGGCGCGAATCGTCAAATGAAATTTCAGGAAGAGATTTCCCCTACCGAATGCTATTTTGTTGGTTTTTAACAATAGAAAAAACACCCTTAACTCAAGTGAGGAATGTGACGCAAATTTTGTTACATACTATCATATCATGTTAATATATTTATTTATTTTGTATTTTTACAGGTAAGTGGTTTGTCCGTTATGTGAAGAATGGCTTTTTCTAAAAGATTTGGCTCGAAGAAGAACAGTAAGTAAAATAACATGGGTAATTACACGGGTGTAAATACTATTCGTTTGTCGTTCGATAAGGACTATTTCAAAAACTGCCAACCAAAAATAGTCTATAGTTCATAAATAACTTGGCAACCACTTCAGCTGGCTTGGTTTTTAGGGACAACTCCTACCAAGTGGTGAAAGAAATTCGAGTTACCCTACAACAGTTGGTTGTACCTACGCAAAAAGCGTGAGGCTTTTCAAACGGCTGAATGTTACATTGACACCCTGGCATGTTAATGCCAACATTGAAGTTAAGAAAACCGTTGTTAGGAACAGAAATCAACCTTCAAAATGGACAGTAATATCTCGCAATTCTAATTAGCGCTGAAAATTACTTGGAATTCCAACCCTAGTCTCTTGGCCCTGCCTGGGTCCAAATGAACCAAAAAACATCGATTTCTATAAAACGAAAAAAGAAACTACGTTTTTTATGAACTTATTGGATGACTTCGTCATAAATTTATCTTGAATCTTGAAATATAAGATAATTGCAATATTTTAATCACTTCTATCTTAGCTATCCCACAATTTTTCGATTCATTAGGAATATGATCCAGTTAAAAGAATCAAGTGCCTCATAGGGTGATAATTACGAATATACACGAAAAAAAAGAAACAAATTGGTTTCCGATGTAGGCACAGCGAAAATGAGTCAATTGTGTTGTACCATTAGCCGTAAGAACAATGCTGTAAGTAGTACTGTTTTGATGACACATTTGTTCTGGCAAATCTTCATCAGCTAAATTAATAATCATTACTCGCTGAAAAGGCCAATTACACCGATTGTTTTCATGTGTTGAATAGAGCAAATGTTCTCAAAGGGGAGTGTTCATATATAACGCACGGTGGATCCACGCCGTATTGAAATTCTCTCAGATTACATCCAAATGAGAGGGCGATCAACTCTGATTGCCCGAAAATTGCCTTCCCTCTATTTCCGTTCATTCGATTATCAACGAGATCAAATAAACTAGAAAACAGTTAGAAATCGGAGCGTACGGCCGTTAGTAGGGGACTTGAATTTACGGTTTTATCGGTTTATTCCTACTAGTTGCGGGAATGCTTTCGGGGTTTGGAGAGAAAAGTTGGACCGTTGGTGCCTGATAAAGCTGTTATTCCAATTAGATTTGCCACGAGAGGTAGCTCGTTCCAATTCAAATTAACCACTTAAGAGGTTCTTATTAGGGGCTTAAACTCTCTGCGGTGATGAAGAAAAAACAAATACAAATGTTCGCCAATTGTAGACTGAAGTTGGTTATTCATTACTTGAAAGTAGTTGATATCGTAGCATTAGCATTGTAGCTTTAGCTGTCTATCATTTGCCATCTAAAGAAACCAATATTTATGAATTGAATCTTAAGTGTACTAAGTTAGGTTGAGCCGTCCGTCTCATTGGACCCCGGCAATGGGTCCACCTATAAGCAGCCCTCTGGGTACGATAAATCCATAAAGGCGTAGGCTTAAAAAAATCTCTCACTTTTTGGATATTTTTATTAGGTTTTGAGGTTTTTCCTCTTCTTCTTCTTCTTCAACTTCCGTCTCAAAGCTCCTCTAGCGTTATCAGTATTTTTTTTTCATAATGAGATATGGTTATCACGATACAAAAACACACCTTTTTTAACGGGTTCGGTCACAGAACAGTCTGAAACGGATTTGTGTCAAGTTAATATTTTTCTTTCATGTTGGGTTGTTCCACATACTCCATATCCATTAGGCCTGCTTGTTTGAACGATGAAATAAAAGCGATATGCAGGATGTCCCGCAACAAGTTCACCAAACTTCAAGGATCGTTTTTGAAGCTCATTTCCAACGAAAGTACCTACAATTTTAAAATTTTGAGTTTCGTATCCGAATTATTTAACTTTCAAGTATTTTTTTTCATGATTCCAATCTTGGGTCACTGAAATGGCCAAAAGTTCATTGAACTACTCTCTAAATTCAATATTGAGGACCCCGTTGGGTAGAGCGTTGGTTAGCTATATCCACAAGGCAAAATGAGAAACTTTCAACAATTCTCCGAACGGGACAATTAAGTCCTTTTGAGGAATTATGATAAAATGGCTTTCTTCCATGTTTTCTCTCGCTCATAATGAACAGGTTTTGTAACTCCCACTTTCCAGGAAAGACGTCATCTGAATGTTATTCCTACGGCGTACACAACTAAATTTTAACATGTAATTTTTTTGGGAGAAAATGACTTTTGAATGTTGAACCGTGAAATCGGCGTTTTTCACCCGAAATCAACTTGTTTAAAAAAATGAGTTTGGCACTAAATTTTATGAATCTTTTTGTCTGAATCAAATGGTCACTCCCTCGGGAACCACGCTCCATGAAAAAGGATTATTAGCCCCTTTTACCTGGTCTATACACAGGCCACTCCAGTTCCAATCGATTAGTATTAATTGCATTAACTGTGCATTGATTCCTTATTGATCGTACGGAGGCTTGAGAGTCATCATTCGATTCGATGAAAAAAGATACATAAGATTACAGAAGCTACATTCATGTTTTGTAGCAAGTCGATGTTGAGTGCAAAACGACGATTTGAAGGTACCTACCCATTTTTTCACGCATTCTTTGAAAAATTACGTGTAAAAGTTTTTTCTCCTCATACCCTTGGAAAGCTGAAATTCAGGAGACGTTTTCCCTGGGAAGTGAGAGTTACAAAACTTCCGTTTTCATTGATGTTCTTTTTAGGTACAAACACTAGCTGAGGTTGGTTTTTCAGAATTCAAAGTTTTATGGGGGCTTAGGAGGTACCAAGCCACCCGAAAAACAGCCGAACGAGCGGAAAAATTGTTGTTAAATAGAGTTTAATAAAAATTAACAAAACAGTTATTCTTGGAAATATTTAGCAACTTGAACTTATTTTTTTCATAACTTTTTTCATCATCATAAAAATCTGCGATTTGATATAATTTGGAGTAGGTAGGAGAGGTGGAAAGGGAGCTTAATCTGCCTGATAAAGATTGTGGAGATTGTGTGTAAAGATTCTCAGCAGGTGAATAATGACCACTCTCATCTGATTCAAATCAGTTGAGCTATTTAATGGATCCCCTGCAGTCCTGAAATCATCAAATGAGGTGCTGCTCTACCTAGTCATCATTAATGATTGTCATCCAATCGTGTCACCATTCATGTCAATGGATCGAAAAATAATCCTATTTCACTCGCGTTTGTACTTAGTTGTTATAGGTACACGTTGAGCTGGGTGGGTATTCGCGCAGATCGTTTCTGAACTTATTTGTTTATTTCTTGATATACAAAACTGAAACCGATTGACCTTCGTCTTTGTGAAGCGTCGACTGATAGAAATGGGTTGACACGCTTTCCATTTTCCCGAAAGAAGCAGTTGCGAAAGGGGTAGGCGCGCCAGCATTTACCGCAGTGACTTTCAAGGACGTCATTCACCTGAAAAATAAATAACTATCTTGTATTTTCGACAGGCTTGCAGGGCTGAGGTCTCCTTATAAAATCAGGTTTAATCGCCCGAAACAAAACGAGGTAAAAAACCAACACAGAGGACAACTGGACAGAGGAAACTCACATTTGCTTTTTCGGAGAGGATCTCGCTTATTATGTCTTGCGGTTTAATTTTTATTGTAGTTTTATCAGCCCGTATTTCACCCGGGGCATGCCACTCATACCATCTTAATATCCCAATGAACCAAAATATAAATATAATTAATTTGATTTATTCACAATGTATAAACTCTTTTACTAAAAGGAGGAAGGTTTGGTAAGTAAGTGCTCATTGTCAAATACCATATAATTTTTATTAAATTAAACAAACTAATAGATGATAAATAAATTTTTGTACGAAATGGAAGCCCTGGACAAACTTTAAAATGAAAATTGTCGGGCTTCTTTTGCTGCAAATGTTTTAATGATTCCATCAAAAGATAATGCTGAAGCTAAACTACTCAAAATTTGTAATGTACCACCTACAAATCCAACGGGTGTACCTCCTACCAGGTAGTCACTGCGCTCAGTCACGGGTTTGGTTTTGTTATCAAAGGCTCGAAAGAACAAGGGGAAGTGAATTTAACAGTGCAGCTGCTGAAAAAAATTTGAGACACGTAAGGTCACCACAGATCCCGACAGTGTGAAACAGCTGAGTGCAGCGATAATTGAAGAATGGGACGGTATTCCTCGTGACTTCATTCGTTCACTCATTGAAAGTATGTCGAGAAGAGTAGAGGCTGTCATTCACGCTCGTTAATAAAGACAGATTTTTGTTCATTCAATTTTCATTTTCTAAGTTATTAAGTTTCATTCTCTTTTGACTGACAGAAGCACTTTTAATTTCGGCTGAATTACGTCCAATTTTGCACTATACATTTTTTTCAGCTGCTGCACTGTTAAATTCACTTTCCCTTGTATTTCGAGCCTTTGATAACAAAACCAAACCCGTAACTGAGCGCAGTGACTACCTGGTAGGAGGTACACCCATTGGATTTGTAGGTGGTACATCACAAATTTTGAGTAGTTTAGCTTCAGCATTTTCTTTCATCGTAGTTTTTTTTATTATCCTCAGTTTTCTAAAAACTTCTTTCATTCGATGCTACACACACGGGTATTGTAAGAAAATTTCTCAAAGCTGCGGTTATATTGGGATAGGCGTCATGGAGGGCGTTTTGGCAAATATAAACCAAAAGTTCGAATGGATTAGACTCGCCTCGTCAACTACCCCGCATATGGCCGCTCAAGGCTAGTTCTCGCCTCGCGAAGTATACGTTTTCTTTATCCTTTCTTGTAGGCCTATTACATTCCTTATTTATATTATTTTTCCTTGTAGTAAATATTTTCAAATTTACTCCAAACGGTCATAATATTTAAAAAACTTGGTAAGCTGTCACTTTTTTGCCTATTTGGCGCCCCTCTAACTTTGCCCCCCCGGGGCAGCCCCCCCCCCCCCAGTTACGTCCCTGCGTACCATCATAACGATCCAATCAGGAGTAATGTGCAACGACATTTTTACGTGTAAATTAAATGGTTGAAAAAAAATAAGAAGATAATCTTGAACTAAAACGGTTCTATTTAACAAGTTTGGTTTTTGTGGAGCCATTTTTTAAATCGATTTTAGCGTATTGCTTAGCAATTTGAGTAGATTTTTCAGTTCAAGTTTGAAATTCATCTATTTACTTGAACGAGAAGTCCCGAAAAATTGCAAGGGTACGGATCCTAGGTAAAAAAGTAAAAACTTTGATGGCTCGACCCTTCCAACTTCACACTTACAAAAAAAATCTAGCTAAACAAAAAGGTTTACATTTCTAGAGATTGCTTGGACGCGATCGATAGGCAATTCACAGTCAATACAAAATTAACTTCAAAAGTTGGCCATGTAATAAATATACGGCTTTCCAGCAAATGCGGGTTGATATTTGTATGGTCGAAAATGAGTAAGATACAAAGTCGGCTCTTGGTAAAAATTGTGCGCCGAAATTGTGGAAAATACTCCATATGATCCGATTCATGTCAAAATCGATTTGATCTACACGATATCATCATCGTGAATATAACGTTGAACATTAATTCAACATGGAATGAAATCAAGGCCATCTGCTATCCGATACCTTTATTGAATTTACAGTACATTGGGGAACATTGTACATGGAATATACAAACTGTGGAGGAAGTATCAAGTAATCGAATCGGAGTAAAATATCCCTAACAATTTATGGTCTGTTCATTAAATATTCCTGTTTTCGGATTGCATTTCCAATCTCAGAGAAAAGAACTGCGAAATGATGAAAAATACATGAGTTACCTTTCCGTCGGTAGGTATAAATAGTATCCGATAACTTTTTTCTCATTGTAAAACTTTGAAGAGTGTTGAACTTTACTAGCTCTTCTGGAAAACTACTGTACCATAAAAAACGGAAATTTGGCTACAAAATCGTAATTTTAACGAGGATGTGTCAGCCCTCTCGACAAGCAGTTTAAAGTAAAATTACTGTTAATTCGTAACTATCCGTAATCCACTGATCAGAAATACTGTACTGAGAAATAATAAACAGCTATGCATTGATTTCCAACGTTTTTCTGTTTCTCGTTGACACAGATTAATTGACTGTTCTTATTTATCAACCATTTCAATGTACCTACCCAATGAGCCCGTCTAGATTGCCGTGCGTTCATCCTTACGCTAGAATTGTTGTAGGAGAAAAAAACTACCGCACGAATGTGATTGCGACTTGGTGAGAACACGGGGAAATCCCCTTATAAACTACGTCGATCATATCAATCGATGTTATTACAATGGAAGTATCTCTTCAAGAAATCGAGTTTATTATAACTTTTGACGGCAGTAGTTGAACTAGTGAAGTTTATTCAAGTGTTCTATTTTATTTCATTAATTTAAGTTGGTGGGTGGATTTAACAATCATGAACAGTGTGACATTACGTCCCAATTTGCCCATATGAGCACGGCTAATATACACGCAGTATTTAGTGTTTTTTCATGTCCATACACGTTCTGGCAGGTTGCAGCATGTTTTGTCATTACCTGAAGACCTTTCCTTCATTTCTTGTCCGCAATCATTCTCGTTCCAACTTTCCTCAGTGAACACTGATTTAATACAAAGGAGCGTAATTACGAGCACCTCAGGAACATTTTGGCGTGATTACGCTTCGATTTTTTTCTAATGATGAAACATACGTCATATCCAAGTTTTAAAGGTGTTACGTAAAATATCTACACTTAATTAGTTCCATCTATTTGATCACATATTGCGAAATTACTTCACATTCCAATACGATTACATTGGAAGTTAATACCTAAACCCGTTTTTATTTTTAAGGAAAATTATTTCACTCTAGAAGCCCCACCGATTTCAATTTAATTCGAGACACTTGGTTTTGGAGTCAAAATAATTGTCCACCTGATCAGTACCATCTTGCAAGGACATCCAAAGCTTGAAAAAAAAAAAAAAAAAAGATGTATAAGATCTTAGTATCCCATATGGGAAACGGCCCTATAGACACCTTGATGGAGTTTTCAATTTTTAAAACAATTTTTCTCATGATCAGAAGTGTCTAATGAACAACCACGCTTATTTACATTAAAGAAAAATATATATATATTGACAAAAATAATCAAGGGACATAATGGGTTAAGCGAGATAAGTAACACAGAAATTGTAAACTTTTGTTTAATAGTTAGGGAAGTGTTTTTAGTAGAATCTATCCTCTTAATGTCAGGTCTTAACCTAATTTCTGTAATTTACAACCAGAAAAAGGCAGGCCGATATTACCTAGTGATAGGGAAGTGCAAGTAATTCACCGCCCCGGCAACCAATAAATGTCAAAGCGCAGGAGGAAGCCTCATTGGTGACGATACACGCCATTAATCTGAGAGGCACCAGGTGCGCTCCCCAGACTCCCCCGATGGCCTCACCGAATCAGTGTCATAAATTATGGCTGCCCAGACCATCCACTCTCCCTTAACTGCGCTGCTTATACGTCAAATTTACCCCGAAGGGCTGATTTAAATGTAGTTCCAACGCGCTTCGACTTGCAATTGCTGCCCCTCCCTTCTCCTCACCGCTAAGGTTTCTGTAAAATATCTATACCGATTATTGCTTTGGGAAACCTCCACGTTTGACATATGGATTCAATGGCTTTATTACCACAGTAGTTCCGAGAAAATACGGTCTCTGGAGTTACCAGAGGCACCAGAAAAACTCCATTGGATTCTTCAGAATCCTTATTTTTAGACAAAACAAGAGGAGTACTGTATTTCAGTTCATTACAGTTGTTTGCCTATCATTAGAATATCCAAAACTTGCTGAGACTTTTGTTAAGGAAATCAATACACCACTATATTTGTAAGAAAGAATAAATGAAAAGCAAGTTTGATAACGAATCGTTCTGTAGTTTTTACTGTAGTCAGCATTGTTAACCTTAGGTCTGTTTACTTTTTGAGATTTCTGTTGTCAGTGATTTAAATGTATGTGTAAACTAGATTGAATAAATAAATAAATTGTGTTACTCGATGGAAAATGATTAGTGGAAAATCATCAAAAATTTTCCGTCCGTCCGCCGTATTTTCAGGAAAAATCAATATTAGTCCGACAACGCCCCAATACTTTAGCCAGCACTCTCACTTAATTTAAAGTGCCCTTTAAGGGTTGTCGAAGTTTTGTAAAATCTCTAAAAACCTCAAAAAAAGTCGAAGCGGCCTAAATTCGACTCTTTTTGAAGAACTTTCCATGAGGAATCGAATGAGCCCTTCCCCAGGTTCGTAGCTCAAGCCATACCCGATATACGGCCCTACTTATGGTACCAACATTTGCGTTTTTTGGTTTATTATTGTTTATGTTTTCATCGCAGTAACTTGCACGTAGTGATGTAGTAATGTGGATACTGGAGTGAACTCCCAAAAGGCTTTGTAGCCGATACACGTGTTGAAGCATTCTGATACGCATGAAACACTGCAAATTCTTTCACTGGGTTTTTTCATTCAATTGGCTTGCGTTCATGATTTGAATTTCTACTGAGCTTTGGAGTGTGCGTGTTTCACAGGTGATTGAGTGATTATTGCATTTCAGGAGGCACACAAATATGATCAACTGAACAATCCAAATAGGTATTTTGATTGAGAACAGATTTACGTGCTTTATGCATATCTCCTGAAATTCAATAATCGCTCTATCACCTGTGAAACCTAAGTCTATCTCCAAAGCTAAGTAGAAATTCAAATCATGAGCGCAAGCCAATTGAATAATAAACCCAAGTGAAAGAATTAGCAGCGTTTTCCTCTGGGTAGGTAACAACGTAGGGCGCAAATTCTATTAATTTGAAGCTAATTATTACCGCGTCATAATTGTCAATAATGAATCTTTGACCATTTTTAAATCCGGACCGGGCTACACATTTTTGACTTTGAGTGACGGTACGTGTCATTGTAAGGTTTAGCATTCACATTAATGTTCAGACACTATGATTATTCAATAAGAGTGAATTTCTACGAGTCGAAAGCATTTCCAGTCGATTTTTTTTCATCCAAAATTGCTAGGAAATAACACTTTACTTGCTTATGTCAGTAAAAACCTCAAAAACTTACTTGTTTTTGTAGTAGTCCGTGTGCGAAAGGACGGATTTTTAATATGGGTTCTAAGGCCTCATATTTCTCTAACGGGAGGGTTGTCAGAGATTGCAGATTTGAAATTCATCCACTTTGAAAACGTAAAATGACGAAGTTTGAGGGGGTTCTAAACATTTTTTGCTATTCGATTACAGAGGGTTAATATTGAAAATAATAAACCCAAAGGAAAAAGCCGATTTTACAACTGTGAAGTCTACAGAACAGCTCCCGAAATGATTTAGGATAAAAAATGGCAACATACACAAGGAAGTCTCCTCAAAAACTCATGAAACCAAAAATGAAGGAATTTGAGTATAAAGAGTATTTCAAAAACATTGATACTTCAGGGTTGTTCTAAAACCGTGAAAGGAAAAATAAGTTCCTTGATTACAGGGGTTGGATTTGTTCAGCAAATTGAAATGGGCGCTCTAGCTATCTACGTTTATCTTTAACCTGCAGGTAAATGGTAGAACGTGTGAAACTAATCTGCGTAGGATTTCTCCAACCGAGGTCAAATTCGGAACCGCTGTTCAACCTTTCAACGAATCAACTGCAAATCGCCCATCACCGTCTGAACGGGATTGGAACCTGCAATCCAAATTGTTGACCCAGTTGAAAGGAGCCGGTCGGTGGGTCGTCATCCTTGGCCGTAATGAAGTAGCCGAACGCATCAAATTAGATCGGCAGGGCTTTTTAAAGAAAACTTCGGCAACTCATAATTGCATGTCGATGATGGTTGTTATATACAAAGCTATCAATTGATATCTTTCAATATTGATTCCATGCAACCAACATGGAGGCAACGTTCTCTGGAAAAAATCACTTAACACGGAGATGATGGAATGTACTAACTGCCCCTTCCAAGGGATAAGGCTATTTGCCTGCAACACCTAAAGGATACCCCTGAAGCTGAAAGGCTCCAGGTTTATGCTGCGACGTAGCAGTTTCAATAAATGGGTACCGGTATCAACCAAATACAGCTGATTCTATAACTCCAGCGGTGACTAACCTGATACATTTAGTTTTCAATTCTGGCGATTCTGCGAATCATGATTCGTAGCATGATTTGAAGATAATTTGACCCAAAAGCTCAATTTGTGGTTCATTTCTTCCAGTAAGTAATTCATACAATAACTGTTCTGGAATAATTATTCGGAAATAATTATAATTTTCCAGCGTCTTAGTTGTTGGTTAGTCATTTTGTCAACTCGTATGTATATCGACGGCTAAGAACCAGCATAGCATAACTCAATATTCCCAACTTTTCAGGAGAAAGAAAAACTGATTATCCGACTACTTCTAACTAAAAATTTAACTTTTATATATTTTCTGGCCTTACTGATGACCTTTCAGCACCATGATTAACAAAAATAGGTATTCTTCCCTTCTGCTAGAGAAATAGTTGAGTTATGCTGTGCTGACATAATAATATAGCAGTTATGCTATGCTGTGAACCAAGTATGGAACAAAAATTGCTGTGCATTGATTTTTCATTTTCGTTAATAACAAGAAAGAAATCAGGCAAACAAATCAGGTACTATCATGGATACGATTATGACAAACCAAACAATTATAATTTCACTGCTGTTTATTATCTTTACGTTGTTAGTAACTATCTATGTAAAACTTGCGAACATACTTTTGAACCAAAATTCTTGAAGGAGCAGTTTATAATTTTATTCGGTCAGGTATTAATCTTCTAAATTTCATATCAAGCAATATAACCACAAAATGACTACATATATATTATATATTGGAAGAACTAATGGTTATTAAGAAGGCGTGAAATGAGTTGACGAATAACCGTGCTCCAGGTCCACTTTTAGGCGGCACTTGGGTCGTGGAACAGATATGAATGGTAAGGTATGATATGGGTTATAAGAAAGGTAGGTAATATAGGACTTTCCTTCTCGATTTTCTTCCTCCAACCTCTTTTGTTATTTAAATCTTTCGTTTTCTCTCTCTCTTTCCCCATATTCAGGCTAATACGACTCGGCCTGCTACCCCTCTGCCAGCCTCCCCCTCCTCTAATCCGAGTTCTATTACCGGTGTTCCTCCCTCCGACTTCTTCCCTGTTGCTTTATAGGAAAAAAAAAGTCTTTACGGACCTCTGACCCAGAAAAACCTCCCAGGAACCCTAGGGAACCTCTCACGTCTGGTTTGGGATATTCACGTAATATCCCGGAGTCCTCAAGTGCAAGGTGGGGCCAAGTATGAGACGCTCTGCCCTTTCGGAACTCCTTGCGTAACGATGACAAATGCCCATTCGATTTTCCAATCCTGGAACAGAGAAAGAACGTCCTAAACGTGTTCCTTTCCTAGTATCGATCCAGGTTGCATGGCATTCAACCCTTCCATCTCATCCCCATTGTGGTCCTCCACTCCCAAATCATCTTGTTCTTCTATTGATTCAACATTTCCGGTCCAATCTATTCGCCTTACCAACGTATTCCTAGAGCTATCCCAAATAGAATAATAACTATATTATCCGAAATGAAAGTACCTACCTTGTACGGAGTACCTAGTACCTAGTACTGAGTCCTAATCTGTCTTCCGATGAAGACGAAGAGCCTTAACAAAGAAATCGTACTACACTCTAAAGAATGGAGGGAAATAGTTGAAAATGTCTATACCTCGGCTAGATAAAGAAACAATGCAAAGGCTTGAAATTCGTTGGTCTACCTTGCAACAAATAACAAAGTTGAACTGTCGTTCTCGAGAATTGTAGCATTAATTTGGAATATTTTCAATCCCCAAGTAAGTGTTAGGTTCTTACAAACTCGATAAGGTAAATACGCACCAAAAATTTTGTACACTTACTCAAGAAGCTTTGAGGATCGCCGAGAGAGTGAACTGATTAACATAGGACTCATTTCATACCTTAGGACAACCACAGCAAATTAGAAGGGTTAAAACTGTACCATGAGAGGCATATTCATTATATCCAAATGCACACGAAATAAATACAAATGTTAAAATCTTGCAACTGACTGTCTTAAATGATTCTCCTATATAAAACCCCTAGTGGCTTCGTACCTTGAAAATATTGTTTAATAGAAGGGATGGAAGAAGAATGAATTTCAAGTTTCAAAAGCAAGGGGACAATCGGACACTAATTAGCAAAGTGAAGTTCTATGGACACCTTAAGAGCCAACCTCTTAACTATTTTCGAAATACACAATAAGTACGTATTCCTGACGTAAATTCAAATCTCTATAGCAAGTCGTCTTCCTCCTTCCCATCCTTTGAGTTACAGCCTTGTTTGAAGTTTTCAACAACGGTGCAACTTCTTTCAAGGGAAACTGGGAAAAGGATTTTTTTTTACAAACTTTTAGATTTGAAAAGTTTCTCTTTTTGGAAGGGAGAGACGAGGAGGGGTGTAACGGAAACTCTGAAGCAGCCGTGGTTTTTTTTTTCAAACTGATTTCAGCAGTTTAAACCTTCTACTGGGTCATTTTTCACATCACTTTCAGGTAATAGGTAGTTTCACTAACTAATTGTTTGCCCCATCCTGTCACAGAGGCTCCGGGGGATCTGTCTTTTTAATAATTTTATGTAGATGAAGATGTTGTTTGGTGTAGAGGGTGGTAAATACACGAGAGTCCTTCATTGTCCTAATTGATAACATTTTTAAGATTCAAAAAATGACATTAAGGACATAGCTCAATAAGCTCAGGAGCCATCCCAGCGATACATTATTTCATGATTTGAATTTGTTAACTGTCCATCAATTATACACATTGAATATGCTAAAACTAATTCATAAACATCGAAGTACCTACATATTTTGCTGGTGTGAGGCAGCGGCAATCAAAATCATACAGACTCAATTTGCCCATCGAAAAAAACACATTTTCTCAAATGAAGACAAAATACAGGGGCATGCAAATAGTCAATATAGATTTTGAAAAAAATTAGAAATCTAATGAAGACAAATAGTGAAGAGCTATTCAAAAAAGAAACTTGTAAAATAATAAGAGAAAACCCATATGGAAACTTTATAAACGAAAATTAATGATTTTATAAAATTAGCAGCTATACCATTAGCATTTGGAAGTACATCATTCCATGGAAGTGGAATGTAAGTTTTAATAATTAATGTGGTGTAAATATAGTGTTATAGGAACCTTATACAAATTAGAAGTACCAACTCCGGGCTGGGCTACAGTGTTACACTATCCAGCTCGGGTCATCGGTTATTATTTAAATGAAGAATGTAACATGTAAACTGATGTAAATAAACTGTATTTCTAATGAAAATATAATTTCTTTAATTCAGCAGAAATACCTATTTACTGGTTAGATATTACTTTATTGTATAAATGTTTTCCCTGGGGTTCTGGTTCATGGATAGTAAAGACTAATTGTTTCGAATTCCTGGATTTAGCCAAGGAATAATAAAACCAGTATTGCATCCATATTAGTTGAGCTACCAAACAGTATGTTGGCATGGACCAAATAAAATGTCAGATCTATCACATTTAGATATACTTACCTTCAATAAGGTAACACCATATTGAACACCATGTTGAACACCATATTATTCAATAATAAACCATTGTAATCGCTCCTAAAAAAAAAAAAAAAAAAATTCTAACCCATCCTGAAAATTTCATGGTTTACGTTTCAAAGGGTGTTCAATCCGAATCTACAATAAAAAATTTTCCGTCCGTCCGCCGTACGCAGGATTTTTCCCAAACGGCTGAAGCAAAAAAGCTGAAATTTTCAGGAAAAATCCATGTTGATCCGGCGACGCCCCAATTCTTGAGCCAGCTCTCTCACTTAGTTTAAAATGCCCTTTAAGGTTGTCCAAGTTTTGTAAAATCCCTAAAAACCTCAAAAAAAGTCAAGGCGGCTTAAATGTGTACTCTTTTTGAAGAACACTCCACGAGGAATCGAATGAGCCCCTTTCCAGGTCCGTAGGTCAAATCATTCCCGATCTATGGCCCGATTTATGGTGCCAACATTCGCGTTATTCTGGTTTATTATTGTTTTTGTGTTGCCATCAGTAACCTAGTGACGTAGTGATGTAGAGATGTAGTAACGTGGATACTGGAGTGAACTTCTAAAAGGCTTTGTAGCCGATACACGGGTTGAAGCATTCTGATAACCATAAAAACGCTGCAAATTCTTTCATTCGGGTTTATTATTCAATTGGCTTGATTTCAGGAGATATGATAAGAGCATGTAAATCTGTTCTCGACCAAAATACCTATTTGGATTGATCAGTTAATCATATTTGTGTGCCTCCTGAAATTCAATAATCGCTCTATCCAAAGCTTAGTATAAATTCAAATCATGAACGCAAGCCAATTAAATAATAAAGCCCAGTGAAAGAATTTGCAGCGTTTTTTTAGGTTGGTAAGGTTGAAAGAACTGCTGTACAAGTTTTCCTGATGTTCCATTCATCATATTCTTTATGTAGACCATATTAATTTGACTACAGGCTTATATAGAAATAATGTGATCATTCTCCTGTTTAGGAAACATTCGTTTCATTAATTATATAACATAGTACTTACACGGTTTTCAATTTTTCAAGATTGGTTTCATATATGTTCATCTAGGACCCATCTCTCCCATCTCTAGGGAAGAAAATAACCGTAGTCCAAGAACGTTAAGATTTATCTCAGTACACAATTTCAGAACAACAGGGATTTAGTCCCAGAGCTCTCCTTCACAGTTTGTTGATATTTGAATATATTCATGTTAGGGCAGCTAAGTTCTAAATGTTTGATAAATTTATTACACTTCGTTCGTTGCAGAAGTTGCAGAAAATAGTACGAATAGTACCTTTTTCTTCTCCAAAGAAGAATTTTGATAAATTTCGAATCATTAGGACGATTTTTACTCCATTTCGGTTTCTACTCCAAATTTGACGGTTGTTATGAGAAATTCGGAACGGTTTGCGCAGGAAGGATTGAACCTCTGATTTTCTGAAATTCATCAATATTTTTTACAATATGAACACTTCTTGAACACTCTTAAACATTTCGAATCATTCGGACGATTTTGATGATATTCGAACTATATAACTTGACACAATTTCATTTTTCACTCCGAATTTTACTTCACTCTTGAGAAATTTACTTGATTACCGATTTTTACGAAAAAAGTAAGGGGAATAGTGGTATTTGCCCTATTTTTGAGGCAGTTATGCGTGACACGGCGGACGGACGTTGAACTTTTCGAATCTAGACATTTAGAAAGTTTAAAACTAATCCATAGAATAAGATAAAATTTTTTTTTTAAATCGAAAAATCGATTTTCTGCCCTTGATTAATTGGTACAATCGATTTCAGACCGCCGATTATGAAATCAATCCCAAAATCGATTTTGGTGGTTCGATTTGACTACTTTACTAAACGTGGTCCATCCCGGACACACTCATTGAGTGTGGATAACGCCAGAAGGGAGAGGTGTCATCTAGAAAGAGTGAGGAAACTCACTATTGCTGCATCCGATAAGATCTGTGAAATCTATTGGGTCAGGGTGGCCCCAGAAACAATCTACCCACTCTGATGCAACAGGTAGCTAGAACCTTAGAAGAAGCTCATGCGCAGAGACTACCTTCTCTGCCTACTAATATGTTGATGGGTTAAGATGCAAAAGCGGCGGCGACCCTTGAAAGTCTTCAACAAACATGACAAACGGACTAAGTCACTCGCGACGAAGTTGTGGAAACCCATTTCACTAAAAATGGAGTAGGATAGAACGTTGCCGATATTCACACGAAGGTAACATGCCCAAAAAAAAAGGTTAAAAGCGTGTAAAAGTGTGTACATAATGTTTTTGGGTCGCTGAATTCGAATCCGGGGTCGGTTTGACCCTGCCACTTCAGGGTCGTCAATCCAAGGTCAGAAAATAACGATAGCCATGTTCATGCACTTTTATGTTATTATTTTCGTGGAAATATAGACAATTTTCTATCTTACTCCACTTTGATTGAAATATGACAAACATTTGGAAATACTCTTTTCTTGGGGAGATTAATTTCTGGAATTGACCATACTTCGTTGATTTGGAAAATGTGAATGAGATGGTTAGTGAGCACATCATCCGAAAATTACAACGAAGACTCGAGCCAGAAAACGATATTTAGGTTACGCACGGAATCGTACAAGCAAACGCGAACGAGTTGTAATTTTCCAAAAGCACTGCGGTAGAACTTTCTCCGCAAAATCGACTGAAACGAACAATACCTTAATCACACGAGGCCCCGGTACAGGCGTGGCCCTAGGATATTCCGTTATTGGATTAGGTCGCCGTGGAAACTCACATGAAGTGACGGGGAAGAAGAGGGCAGTAGTTAGGAATTCCATCATGTTATAATCCAACGTGCATTTAACAATAATTAGGATGGCGAGGCGCCTCGTCGGTCGCTCAACTTTCAAACTTCCTTCTCCAAAGTGGAAGTTGAGCTAACTCGACTGGGTTCGGCCCCTGATGCCGAGGCCGCTGAGTCGATTCCAGGGCATTTCGGTTGTTTAGCGCCCAATTTTCAGTTGTTTACTGCTCGCAATGTCACAGTCTAAGTGTCTTCACTTCACCCCCAGCGCTCGTCCCCACTCTTGACTTCCCAACTTTCGAACTTTCCGGCACTTTTCAAACTAATCCAACTTTTAGACCCTAACTCACTCTGTTGTTTACGGTTACTAATGAAGACCTTGGAAAATGCTGTTTTTGAAAACAAGTCATCCATTTTCTTTCTGAGCTTCAAGACGAAGTCCGTATTTTACTTTTCCACAAACTAGAAGAATCAAAGAAAGATTTTGGTCAAACCGTTGTGTTCTTCCCAGGCCTCAAATATCAACTTAGTTCAGATGGTCTTATTTGACTTATTCTGCTTGATTTGGTAACATTTTTGGAGGCAAAAAAAAGAAAAGAATGCCTGGATAATGAAAAACTAGCAGTTTCCATCAAAATATTTTGTAACATTTTTGGTTTTTGTTTCTGATGATTAAGAAATATAATTATGTACGTGTCTACATATTATGTGGATTGAAATAGAAAGGAGGGGAAGGGAGTTCAGAAATCATAACAAGTAACTATTCATAGAGCAAAAGAAGGAATATTTTCACCTATTATGGGTCCCGTGTCGTGTAACATGCTTGTGTTTTGATGAATAATCTTAATAATCTGGTTTACAATCAATGTAAAGTGAAGATTTCGCAGAGTAAGATTACTGCATGGATAAGAAAAACCCGTTTCGAGTGTTATTTTGTGTTACCATATCTTGCGCTCCAAGATAGTCTCACTGAAGATAGCCCACTGAATTCTTTTACACAGTACTATTTTGCAACCATCATCGCTGAAATGCAATATTTCGAGCCTGATCATTGTACAAATTCATAGTACCATCGTGAAGTCACTGTCAGCATTAATAAAATTGTAGCAATAAATATTATAGTTTGAGTTGGGAATGGTCAACATTTGCTATAACAATCCGAATGTGAAGAAATTCGCGAGAAAACTCGCTTCTACAAACTATATTGCGACCAATAAGGAACCTTCTAGGGTCAAATAACGAAAAGTACGGCCTGCACCTGCATGCCAAAGTTGTTCTCCGATTCACTGAAATGGTGATGTTTTTTCGTCTCCAACACTCATACGCGAGACCTATCAAGTAGTGGAATAATACTCATAATGTTAGACGTTTTCAGGATTTTGATTTTGAATTATTATTTTCAACAATAAGCCTTCGTAATTGCATAGCTAACATTTGCTTAACTCTCCTACAAAATTTCTCATTTTACGCTCATCTGACTTGGAAAATCTCATTTTCAGGGTGAACATGTTGGAAACGGGTGTAATCTTTAATTTTTTCGATGATTTGGCAGCCAATGAAAGTGGTGTGAGGGGAGGGGCGGGTATAAAGGATGTCGACAATTTTAAACCTTTCTGAAATAATTTGGAGTGTTTTTTAATACTCCAACTCATCAGTCCCTTCAGGATTGGTCGGTAGTAATGTCAAGGCCATCATTTACGATTGGCTTCTAATACATCTGGGTAATCACAATTTTTTACCGAAGTTTCATTGAGAAAAAAAGTTTACCGCGACAAATAAGCTAACTGATTTGGAGTGGGAGTTACTTGTTAATATGTCTAATTCATGGTAAATTAAAAAGTTTCATTACTAAAAATAATAACAGGAAATTGATTTTGTTTATATAACGTATCTGTTGAAATGATAGGTTATTTATTTATTTGAAAATTACGGGCAAGCCCAATTACAAAGGACAAGAAAAAAATCAGCAAGTACAAAAAGGAATACAAAAATAAGACAAAACTTCACATGACGCAAAACTTAAGTTAATACAATTGAAATAATGGGGAGGTTTGAACTATTGTTGTCAGCGTGGCAGGGGAATCATTAAAAAAGTCATACACTGGGTTGGACTGTAAGCACAAATTGGCGAGACGAGGAAAACGATGAAGAGGCCGATTAAGTTGATAATTTGTTGGTGAAAATGGTATATCAAAGAGGTGGGAAGATCGCGCTGATAACCTTGGGATCCGAAGGTTCACATTCGATAGGAGAGCCGGCAGTCAAGCTGGTTGTTCAGAAGTTTGTGGAAAAGTCTCAGATCGGCCAGGCATCTGCGGGTCTCGAGCGGTAAAAGATGGCACATCTCAAGCAGGGGAGCGTACTCAACGTCCCTAGCGAGGATACCAGCCTTGAACGCGACGTATCTGAGAAATTTCATTTGCACTCTCTCCAGGGAATATTTGTGTAGCGAGTAGCTGGGTGACCACACCGGAGAGGCATATTCAAGCAGAGGTAAAATCAGAGATTTGTACAAGAGCACAATCGCCTGTACGCTGGTAAAATCGCGAGTACTCCTCTTCAGAAAACCCAAGGCCCTCAGTGCACGTCTAGCTATCCCGTCGATGTGGCTGGTAAAAGTAAGTTGGGGGTCGCAGAGCACTCCAAGATCATTCATAGCTTGTGTCCTTTGAAGTTCAGATCCACCTAAAGTATAATTGAATAAGGCAGGCTGAGCAATTCGGTGAAAGGTAGTGACTGAACATTTAGATGGGCTTAGATGGGATTTAGTTCGGGCTTTAATAACGGAACTTACTTGTAATCAACTGTTTTCTTTAATATTTATTTTTCATGGTATGTCATCAAGATGTGGGAGATACCCGAAAGGTAACCAAAGCCAATTCTACAAACCTACACGGTTAATATTGATGTTCCAGATTCCATGTTATCATAAACATGCAAATTGGTTTCAAATCTACACGCTTGCAAATTCACTCGGTCGAACGAATAGTTTCTCTATCGTAGTGGTGCCGCTGTAATAATACCACGAATAATACGCTACGAATTCCCATTACATTGTAGATCTTCTGGGATCGTTTCCGACCGCACGCTCCAGAGCAATCACACAACTCCCGACACGAACTTGCGGATTACGCTCGTGCCTGAAATGAAAGTTAAACCACCGATATAATTGAGAGATAAAAACGGTGACAATAACCGTACGGATACGCCTAGTTTGTTGAGAACACTTCTCACAGATTGGTATATTATGATAATATTTTCCTCATTTTTTCAGAACGGTGAAATAAGCACCAGCTTCTCACGTACGTGCGAAAACTTTCAAGCGTTAAATAACAACGAACCACCATATCCGTTCTGTTTAGGACGGTAAAATGTCACGAAAATATTATACGGGATAAAGATCACATTTGGCTGTCATAGATTCTCAATTCCGAGATACTTGAAACGAAATTAAGTGGCCTTTTCAGTCTCTGGTATCAACTTCCTAGTAGTTTCGTAGCTCATTGAATTTACAATAATGTATGCTTCAGGTGCAAACCAGTGATCGAAAATGCTGAAAATTGTTTTACAAAATTTAACTGTTTCTGTATTACACAATCTTTTTGCGTAAATAACTCGTCTATATTTATAAGACGTAGTTTGTGGTACATCATGTAAATAAGGAGCTTCCAAGAATTGTAATTATATCCTAGACGAAATAAAAAAAGAGCTCTATTTAAATGTCGGCAAGGTAGATCGATTAGGGAATATATTAGCGTCAAGGTTCCCTGAGCTGATCAGTGTGTCTCCGTACCCTGCAATTGACTTCTTATTAAATATAACTTTGTGATCACCAAAATTTACTAGTCCTTTCGTACGAAACAAAAGTTCATGTCAAAATAGATGCCTACAAGGGTTTCATATACTGTATATAGGCAAGACGTAGAAATCCACAAATAGAACAACTGAAATTTAATTTAATTGATATTCAGGATTGAATTGAAAATTCTGTCTCCACCCAATTTTTTTAGACCCTTCAAGTTTAAAGACAGATAGTAATCGTATTGACCTAAATCGATACAGAGAACTAATTTCTTTCTGAATCATACAAACAACTACACACTTTCTTCGAAAGTGTTTGAGATTTTTATTTTTTAGATAGTTTATTCCTCAAATATTTTCGTTTAGTGTTGATTGATCAAGATCCCGAGATCGATGTAAAATTTGTGTGCTAAATTTCGTGAACTTTGTGTTCAGTAGTTTCGGAAAAAAGCTTTGGACGGCAGGCGGCGTAAGGCAAACGGACAGATTTTCCGAATCTTTTCTCCGAAACTACTGACAACAAATTTACGGAATTTGGCTTGAAACTCCAATATTGATTTGGAATGTGCCAGTAATTGTGGAGCCTTGATCAATCAACCCAAAGGAATATTTAGGGATTAATCTGTCAAAATATCAAGAAACGTGATGCAAGAGGGTAGTTTTAAAATTTGATTCCGATAGAAATAGAATTTTTGAGGGGGTTAAACTTTTTTTCTTTGTCGATTACAAAGGTTTATTTTTGAAAATAATAAACCAAAAGGTGGTATTTATCCTTATAAGATTGGCTGGATCTTATCATGATTCATCAGTAAAGTGACACTATGGCCTCTATTGCCCCTTTACTATGGCTTAAAAAGAGTTTGAAAAGATTTTTGCATCCTCAAATATCGGAAAGCTTACACTGAATGTAATGTCACAACATTCTTTATTTGCAACATTAATGTATTCTAAAACGCTGCAAATTCTTTCACTGGGGTAATAAACCCATTGAATAATAAATTCAATTGGCTTGCGTTCATGATTAGAATTTATACTAAGCTTAGGAGTGGGCGTGTTTTACAGGTGATGAGCGATTATTCAATTTCAGGAGGCACACAAATATGATCAACTGATCAATCCAAATAGGTATTTTGGTTGAGAACAGATTTACGTGCTCTATGCCTGGAATTCAATAATCGCTCTATCACCTGTAAAACACGCACACTCCGAAGCTTAGTATAGATTCAAATCATGAACGCAAGTCAATTGAATAATAAACCCCAGTGAAAGAATTTGCAGCGTTTTTATAGGTCAATTGAATTTTTTATTTCAGAGCGATTCGTACAGAGAACTCGGTGTTTGAACGTGGAAAAACGTGAATTTTTCAAACGAAATCAGCGAAAAACGAAGGGGAAATAACCAAGTAATTTTTCTTGCTGAATCGAATGAAAACATTTCTAAAACTTTTCAGAATCAGAATCTTTGAAATTTTCGTACTGTAAGTTTTTGGAACATCGTTCAATTGAAAATCATTGAAAATACACCACGAAGGCAATATTAACGAAGAACGGTAAATCCCGACAGAAGCGAGTTAACCTACAAAGTGCCCGCCGTTAACGTTACAAAGTGTAACGTAAACAAATGTTAACGGGATTGCGCGGCGAAAAAGCGATTTGAAAGTCACACCACGCGGCACGAAGGTTTGCCGAGACAAACTTAACTAGCGCGGTACCGCGCTTTTACGTATGACAATTCTATAGAACAGCATAGTTTGATCGCTTATAGAACAGATCGCAGGTGGTGGCCCGCTCGCTCGCGTTCGTTTATCACATATGACCCTGACGCGTCTGCGGCTGGCGACTTCTTCATGTAGGTACATACACAGGCGCGCCGCGCTGTGGGAGAGTTTTCTCTCAAGAGGCGCGGCGCGTCAGGGTCCCAGCGCCCCTGTACCTACACTATTGCCCATATAGGGGCGACCTAGGGACGAAAACCCCTTCCCCGCCATCAGGGGCAACGCCACAGCGGACCCTTTAACTGGGCTGACCTTCCCTCATTAGCAGCAGTAAAAGCCCCTTTCAATCTCCCCCTCTTGACGATAGACGTTTTAGTTGTTTTTGCTGGAAAATGTAATTTTTTTGTAAGATTCAAAATGTTCTCATCGTTCTGAGGAAAACAAGTCTAAATGTCAGAATAATCGGTTCAGGAACACCCTATCAAACAAGTGTGTGGCCGTATTGCAAAAGTGTAATAAGGTAACGGTACCGGTAGTGGCCACAGTTAAGAATTTTTTTCTTTAGTTTTGACAATTGTGGGCCAACAGTAGTACTGACTTTCTTCAGGACTCATTTAGAATATAGCCCGACTCTTCCCTAACATATCCATTGCCTGAAACTATCAAAAGAACAATTTTTTCTATTTTTTAGTAATTTTTTCTCACACCTTTATTTTGATCTAGTAGTGGCCACATCAAATTACGAAATTTCCAGTAGTGGCCACGTGCACGTCTCAGTAGTGGCCACTTGACATTTTGCCCTCCTTACGTGTTTAATATCATTAAATTCAATACCAGATGAACAAAATTGATTCTATCCAGTAGAAGCTCTAGGATACAGCCCAACAAACGAAGAAACTAGGGACGGTCATATTGAGAAGTTTACCACAATTTCCAATGATGCTCTGCGCACTCCTAGTTCAACCTCTGACTACAAGATGACATGAGCTGTACCTCCTGCAAGTTTGAAGCCACTAGGAGACCGGGAATCCTTATTTCTCAAATATAAACTTTAAAATGGCCACTACCGGTGCCGTTACCTTAAATTGCAAATAGTAGAAATTCAAATCATGAACTCAAGCCGATTGAATAATAAACCTCAGTGAACGAATCGTTTTTTTTTTTTTATTGAACCTCAATAACCCCCCCCCCCCCCACAATGAAAATATCTATAATTTATCAAGTCCTTTAGCACTCGTCTTGCGTTAAAACTTCCCCAAATCCAAATTTAAACAATGTACCCAAAGGTAGACTGATGTAGAAGAGGCACACAAGTATCATCAACTGATTAATCCAAATAGATCAATCCCTTCCACGTAAATCACTGATCTGCGTATACTCGGCGCCACTTGCATCCATATCCTGACTTATCCACTCTGGATGCCATGAAAAGTGCCCATTTCTCGGTATTTGGACGAAACAGGACTACCATCCACTTTGTTACTTTATGTATAATCCAGGATTCAAAAGGTATGATAACTTTGTAAAATGAAAGAAGTATTAAGTAGTACTTTTAAATGTACATACATCTCGAAAACCGTAGTTAGATACCTATGTACTGGCTTCTGAAACACCAATTCAAGTTCACCATATGATAGTAGCCACGTTTGTGTACCTCATTTTAATCGCTCGGTAAGCCTAGTAATATATGAAGATTGCATCTGCTGATATAATACCAATATATTTTCGTTTCATGAGTTCCTTTTGAAATCGAGCATTTCAAGACTTGCGTGATTTGGGCAAGTGACGCATAGGTTTTATTTCATCAGTTGTTTTATTCGTGGAATTCAACGTTACACACATTATATTGCACCATTGTAAGTATTCGATATAAGCTTTTGTTTCGTCCGAACAGGACTACTAAAGGTTGATGCTCTTTGGGATATCTAGAAGTCTACTACAAGTTATGGGAGCACAGTGATCAGCTGAAGCGTTCTTGTAGCTAACTTCGTTTCTAATCAATCTACCGTGCTCTTTGTATGACATCTAGATCCTTATTAGCGTCCTTTTTCAGTCAAAGTTCTTCCTTAGGAGGAGTGAACGGATAAACATGAAGCGGTCTGGGAAGATTGATTCAATTTTTTCAAGGGGTGGATATCAATTCATGCTGCCTAAAGTGCGTGGAATCGGCACTTCTCACTATCCGAAAATACAACAATACACAGAACCGAAAGTTGAAAGGTTAACCAACTTACTTTAGTTTAAGTGTGAATAGTAATCAATACACATCTAATTCCACCACACACGAAAATTAACATTAATTTGATGTGACTACACGAATAACTGTGAGGGAAATCCTCGTGCGATTATGGTGGATCTCCAAAATGCGTGAAAGATTACAAGCATTTAACATTTTCCAGCACGAGAATGCATTGCTCAATAAACTTCCCTTCATACCGACGTTTGACAAAAACAAAGTGATCCTTTGGTAGTAAATTGTTGTAAGTTAAAGTTGAAATAATTTAAGGTAGTTACACTTACGTGATTAGGAGAATGATTTTATAACTGGAATACTCACCTGCAAAAGACAAAACGAACAATATCAACCTTTTAAATTCGAAATCAACAAAATATTAAAACTGATGAAAATTTAAGGTACTTAAAGCTTCAAAGGTTCGACGTATTCCATATGAACGATCTAATTTTCCCAGAAAACACCAATATTCAAAAAAAGATTCAAGAAAAGTCGTTACTACATGATATCTATTAATTTCTCGTGTTGAAGGTATCTGGAACCTAAATCATTTCGGGAGTTGGTAAGCTTCCAAAAACTTCAAAATTCATGACCCCTTATGTGTGCACCCTCTATTTCGATTTCAATGTGTATTTTTTTTTTTCACTGATCGTGATCGCCAAGAGCTAAAAGTCCATGGAATCAGATTTTGAAAATACTCATTCGATAAATTAGTGCGAATAAACGAAGTTGGTAATTCATTATTATTTAGTCTTATTTTGAGGAAATTTGAATTCGATAATGTGATGTTTGACTGTATGATTAATGAACAATGCTTTCTCTTTACTAATTTTGATTATTTGAAAATTGAAAAAGGTAAATTATTTTAGGACTAATTAGAGGTTTGCTATCCTGATACTCAATAAAGGAAAATTTCCTTTCATTTAATGATTTCTTGTTTAAGATTACTCTTAGGGAACTATTGCTAAAAGAACTCATGCGCCGAATGAATATTTTTAAAAACGATTTCGGCCGATTTGTGTCGCTCAGAATCTAATGGTGCCATAATTTTAGGATTCTATGCATTCGAAGACCAAAAACTTGGTTATTTTGGCTGGAAAAAGTAAAAAATTGGAGTAGTTAGAGACTTTGATCACTTTCGAGATTCAGGACCACTGTGTGGTGGTGGCAGGTGATTTTGTACAATTGGTGCAACCATCCCGGAGCAAACTCAGCAAACAAATTGAGCAAACTCAGAAATGCTTTCCTTGCATGAGACTGGAATGGATGACCACCAGGGTCCTAACCGTAGGAGCGTTCATATGTTCGTGTTCAGGGTAACTGGGCCCCTTCACTTACTGAATTGTCAGCTGACTTGGAGTCATGAGGTCTGATACTGAACTCAGAACAATACAGCGGGGAGCAGAAATGCCTTCTGAAGACGAAGCCAGAAGTGGCATAATCGTCCCTCTACCTACACGGAGGAAGATCGTTCAGGCCTGGCCCCAACCATGATGGCTCGGGTATGCTTCTGGATGGACTCAGCAGCAAGGTACCTTATGCCATTGGACAATTATTATGATGTTGACACGAATAAAATTGCAAACCATCTCTGTAATGTTTGCATTACTTTCCAATTAAACGCTGCAAATTCTTTCACTGGGGTTTATTATTCAATTGGCTTGCGTTCATGATTTGAATTTATACTAAGCTTTGGAGTGTGCGTGTTTCACAGGTGATAGAGCGATTATTGAATTTCAGGAGGTATGTATGGAGCACGTAAATCTGTTCTCAACCAAAAAACCTATTTGGATTGTTCAGTTGATCATATTTGTGTGCCTCCTGAAATTCAATAATCACTCTATCACCTGTGAAACACGCACATTCCAAAGCTTAGTAGACATTCAAATCATGATCGCAAGCCAATTGAAAAATAAACCCCAGTGAAAGAATTTACAGCGTTTTTCACAGGTGATAGAGCAATTATTGAATTTCAGGAGGCACACAAATATGATCAACTGATCAATCCAAATAGGTATTTTGGTTAACAACCGATTTACGTGCTATAATAATAATAAACCCCAGTAATAATATTGAATAATATTTACCAATATATTCCAGCGTTTCATGCATATCAGAATGCTTCAACCCGTGTATCGGCTATAAACTACAAGTATCCACATCGGCTATCACTCCAGTATCCACATTCACTACAACTCGACGCTATCGGAATCACTAGGTTACAAACAAACAATAATAAACCAAAAATACGCAAATGTTGGCACCATAAATCGGGCCATACATCGGGAATGGTTTGACCTACGGACCTGCGGAGGGGCTCATTCGATTCCTTATGGTATGTTCTTCAAATAGGTAAATATTTAGGCCGATTCGACTTGCTTTGAGGTTTTTAGGGATTTTACAAAACTTTGACAGCCCTTAAAGGGCAGTTTAAATTGAGTGAGAGAGCTGGCTCAAGAATTGGGGCGTCGTCGGACCAAAATGGATTTTTCCTGAAAATTTCAGATTTTTTGCTCCAGCCGTTTGGGAGAAATCGTGCGTACGGCGGACGGACGGAAAAATTTTTATTGCAGATTCGGATTCTACACCCTTTGAAACGTAAACCATGAAATTTTCAGGGGGGGTTGGAATTTTTTTTTCCAGAGCGATTACAATGGTTTATTATCGAATAATAAACCAAAATGGATAAATGCTCAGGCACGCTTCAAGATTTGACTACTATCGATATCACACTACTGGAATTTCTGGTACAACAAGCCGAAAATTGATATTTTTCCCTTTTAGAATGAAGGAGTAAGTTCTAAAAATTTTGAGGGTGTCCACGTGGCCGCACAAGACGATTTACTCAAATCTGCTCGTGGAAGTTTTACAGCTTTAGACAATTTGTTGGATAAAATCGAATTAATAAATTCAAAACTGAGTGGGTATTGTTTGTATGACGTGCTGCATTGAATTAGAGACGTTAACCTCTAATTAGTCGTACTTCATGTTGTGGAACTTTCTCGTACTTATCGTAATGAGAGACCCCAGAGAATTCAACTAATTACATTCGTTGTAGAAAACGTTCCTTGTATTATATGCAGATGAAGAAGGTGAAAAACGGAGACGGTGGGTGAACCGGAAATATTTTGCCATCTCGGTAGAAAGCACGCGCGAAGGTCGGGCCGGTGGACGGGGGTGGTCCGAAAAGACTGACATCCGGGTCGAGATGTGAGCGTGACGAGCGACACGAGACATCCTAGCCCACGGCCTGTCGCACGGCCAATATGATGCACCTTCCTCTGCAAATGCGGTTTAAACCACTATATTGTTTACCATAAGCCAAGAGATGTCGACCAAAGCTTTACAAAAACGCTGCAAATTCTTTCACTGGGGTTTATTATTCAATTGGCTTGCGTTCATGATTTGAATTTCTACTAAGCTTTGGAGTGTGCGTGTTTCACAAGATAAGGCGATTATTGAATTTCAGGAGATATGCATGGAGCACGTAAATCTATTCTCGACCAAAATACCTATTGGGATTGATCAGTTGATCATATTTGCGTGCCTCCTGAAATCAATAATCGCTCTATCACTGGTGAAACGCGCACACTCCCAAGCTTAGTAGAAATTCAAATTATGAACGCGAGCCAATTGAATAATAAACCCCAGTGAAAGAATTTGCAGCGTTTTTTCATTGAATCTCAATACCCCCCCCCCCCCCACAATGCAAACCATGAATGCAACTCAAATGAATAAAATTGAATAATAAACCCCACTGAAAGAATTTAGTGTGCGATGTGATGGAGCGATTATTGAATTTCAGGAGGCACACAAATATGATCAACTGATCAATCCACATAGGTGTTTTGGTTGAGAACAGATTTACGTGCTCTATGCATATCTCCTGAAATTCAATAATCGCTCTATCACCTGTAAAACACGCACACTCCCAAGCTTAGTACAGATTCAAATCATGAACGCAAGCCAATTGAATAATAAACCCGAGTGAAAGAATACTTATTTACCCCAGTAATAATATTGAATAATAATCCCCAGTAATAATATTTACCTATATAGTATCAGCGTTTCATACATATCAGAATGCTTCAACCCGTGTATCGCCTATAACTACAAGTATCCACATCGGCTATCACTCCAGTAACCACATTCACTACAACTCGACGCTATCGGCATCCCTAGGTTACAAACAAACAATAATAAATCAAAAAACGCAAATGTTGACACCATAAATCGGGCCATACATCGGGAATGGTTTGACCTACGGACCTGGGGAAGGGCTCATTCGATTCCTCATGGTATGTTCTTCAAATAGGTAAATATTTAGGCCGATTCGACTTGTTTTGAGGTTTTTAGGGATTTTACAAAACCTTGACAGCCCTTAAAGGGCATTTTAAATTGACTGAGAGAGCTGGCTCAAGAATTGGGGCGTCGTCGGGACAAGATGGATTTTTCCTGAAAATTTCAGATCTTTTGCTCCAGCCGTTTCGGAGATATCGTGCGTACGGCGTACGGCGGACGGACGGAAAATTTTTTATTGCAGATTCGGATTCTACACCCTTTGAAACGTAAACCATGAAATTTTCAGGGGGGTTAGAATTTTTTTTTTCCAGAGCGATTACAATGGTTTAGTATTGAATAATGACCCAAAAGGTGCAATATGTAGGGTATTTGATAATTGACAGTAGTTAAAACAAATATACAATCAAAGCAGAACGAGTTCATTTGGGAACGATCTCACTCCATCTCTAATCTTTGTAATCTAATTATTTTCTGTCTACAAGTTTTTGTCGTAGTTTTGAACTAAAAATTTACTTCGATGAAGGTAAATTGAGAAATTCCAAAACCAAAGCGGAATCTTTGCCCAACGTGTAAGTAAGTTACCCCATTGTCGTAATGGTGTCTGAAACTTACAAATAATGGAGAAACGTTTTAACGGCTCTGGGTGGACAGGTTAATTGAGAGTTTTGGTTTATTATTCAATAATAAACCATAGTAATCGCTCCCGAAAAAAAAATTTCTAACCCCCCCTGAAAATTTCATGGTTTACGTTTCAAAGGGTCTGGAATCCAAATCCGCAATAAAAAATTTTCCGTCCGTCCTCCGTACGACGTACGCAAGATTTCTCCCAAACGGCTGGACCAAAACATCTGAAATTCTCAGGAAAAATCCATGTTGGTCCGACAACGCCCCAATTCTTTAGCCAGCTTTCTAACTCAAATTGAAGTGCCATTTAAGGGTTGTCAAAGTTTTGTAAAATCCCTAAAAACCTCAAAAAACATCAAGGCGGCCTTAAATGTGGACTTGGTAATTATAAAAGGCTTTATCCACTGCATGATAATGAAGAAACGTGGCCGTTCCAAGCGCCCTTAACGGTGAGCCCATTTCCTTTAATTTGATGTAGGTCTGATATGATAAATGAACGCAAGCCAATTGAATAATAAACCCCAGTGAAAGAATTTGCAGCGTTTTTATGTGTGTATTAGTCGTCATGGACTCAGCAAGCCTTGATCACTCCACATAACATTTTCAGGTAGGTTTCCTGAGGCTCAATTATAGCTGACTTGATGTGTCAACGACCATTATTACTTGTGAATAATAAGATTTGAGTGAATATAAACTGAACTTGTTGGACACCCTCACAATGACTTTCCACGGATAATTATCACGAGCGTTCCCTTCTTCATTCATCACCAAGAGAGAGGGAACGAGGAAAAGTCAAAAAAGGTGAAAGCCGCATAGAAAAACACCCCCGTAATGTCTATCTGGTTGTCTGAGCGAATGGAAAGCGCCCTTGAAGGGAACTCGAGGAAAAAAGGAAAAAAAAAAAAAACTAAATCTGTTGAGGCAGCGGGAAACACCGTGAGGTCGGATTGGAGGCGTGAAGGTGGCGGGAGCAGCTGGGGTGCCCAGACCGCCGGGACCGCTTAACTAGACCCCCCGGCGAAGAAAATTGATTCCACGGTCTCTAATTGACCTCATCTCGAGTACCGGGGAGGGAAAGGCAACAACGACTTCCTTTTTTTCATTTTTCACTGGCCGTTTCTCGTTTATACTGACCTTTGATGTTTTGGTAACCGTTCAACCATATCATTTGTAACACCTGTCCATTTTGTGCAACGTCTAAATTGAATAAAATGGCAATAATTAAAAGGAGGTACAGAAGAAGCAAAATAAGTTATCTACAAAATGAAGAAACACACTCTTACATGTTAGAAGTAAAGATCCTCAAAAGATATATTGGTGTATGAATCAGATTTCCTTTACATTAATTTGGTCATCAGTCATGAGTAAGACCGTTAATTGTGACATCCAACATACACTTTAGGCCAGATATTGCACGGGTAGAGAAATCCTAATTCACTGCAGTAGCAGATATGAAAACCAAACAGTTTAGTTGATCGAATATTGCTTCCGAGTCTACCAAGGTAGCGGAAGCATTGTTTTCACTTTCGGAATGTGAATTTTTTTTTGTCTCCGAAATCAAAAATTCCACTCGCATTTTGCGTTTTAGACCTTTTTGAACAATTTTGGTTCCGTGTCTGTTTGTGTGTCTGTCTATCAGCAAATCCTTGTTACGGGCAAAACTACAGGAAGTTATAGTCCGATTTTGATGAAATTTTCAGGGATTGTGCGGGTTGGGGTGTAGATGGTTCCCTATAGGTTTCATGACCCCCGGATCAATAGTAGCCTCTGCGCAGGCGCAAACGTGAAATCCTTGTTACGCGCATAACTCCGGGGTTCTTGACCAATTTCGATGAAATTTATTTAGTACGCAGTACGCCGTACGCACGATTTCTCCCAAACGGCTGAAGCAAAAAAGCTGAAATTTTCAGGAAAAATCCATGTTGGTCCGCGACGCCCCTATTTTTGAGCCAGCTCTCTCACTTAATTCAAAGTGCCCTTTAAGGGTTGTCAAAGTTTTGTAAAATCCCTAAAAACCTCAAAAAAATTCAAGGCGGCCTAAATTGGTACTCTTTTCGAAGAAAACTCTACGAGGAATAAAATGAGCCCCTCCCCAGGTCCGTAGGTCAAACCATTCTCAATCTATGGCCCGATTTATGGTGCCAACATTCGCGTTATTTTGTTTTATTGTTTTTGTGTTGGAATCAGTAACATAGTGACGTAGTGATGTAGTGATGTATCACCTAATGTGGATACTGGAGTGAACTCCTAAAAGGCTTTGTAGCCGATACACGGGTTGAAGCATTCTGATAACCATAAAAAAAGCTGCAAATTCTTTCACTGGGGTTTATTATTCAATTGGCTTGCGTTCATGATTTGAATTTATACTAAGCTTTGGAGTGTGCGTGTTTCACAGGTGATAGAGTGATTATTGAATTTCAGGAGATATGCATAGAGCACTTAAAACTTAAATCTGTTCTCGACCAAAATACCTATTTGAATTGATCAGTTGATCATATTTGTGTGCCTCCTGAAATTCAATAATCGCTCTATCACCTGTGAAACACGCACACTCCAAAGCTTAGTATAAATTCAAATCATGAACGCAAGCCAATTGAATAATAAACCCCAGTGAAAGAATTTGCAGCGTTTTTGTTCTAGTATCGTGCAAACGATATGGGGAAACTCCCCCGAAGCATATTTTACCAGTCGATTAAAAATTGTTTACTAGAATGAGAACAGTGTAATGTTTCTGAATTTTTTAGAATTAAATGACAATGTTGGTACATGACATAACGTTTAAATTAATAATGTTACTTATTATTTTATTTCTATTTGGAATGCTATTTCCTTTTTGACAATGTACACCTAATTCGCGACCGCAGAAAAAACACTACGTATAAAATGTTATGATTGATTAAGTCACATCGATTAAAACCAGTCTCCGATTCATAATTATGAATAAAAACCTTTACTCCTTGGCCATACGCTTTGCTGAAGGTAAATCTTTAATCTGATTTAGGCATCTCCGCACCGTCGTCAAATTTCCATTTTCACTAGCTTCAATGTGTGTAATGTACCGTATGAACAAGCCACGTTGTCTTCACCTGAGTTCTCCAAAGATAATTTGACGAAAAATGATACGGACAATAACAAAAATGTAAGGAGAATTGAATAGGAGTTTCCGTGCTATGAAGAAAGAGGGAAAGGACTGAAAGAAAATTCAAGAAATATGCGTATTGTCTCATTCGCCTTCTTTCTCCTCCATTTCCGTTTTTCCCTCGCTCTACCACTCAAGTCGGAGCAACAGTTTGAAATGTTAAGAAGCTTAGTGAGTGGCAGAATACAAAGTAGAGAAGTCTAACAGACTAGCTAAGGTTTTTTTCTTATTTGCGACGCTTCGGAGACGAAATTAATTTGTTTAAATCAACATTCTTGAACTCGGGAAATTAACTCCCTCGTTGAAATATAAAGATGAAAAAGTATGCAATTTTTCAAAATCATAATCTAGTTAATGGAAGATGTTGATGTATTAGTTGATAGTAATGATTGCCTACGTGTATGTTTCGGTATGAGTTTATGTCATTAACGAATTCGAAACAATGGGATTCAAATCTATACAGCACATAATTTACTTACCTATTACTCCTGAAATTATGTCTTTGGTCTGAGGCTCAGTTAAAAATCGGCACAATTGGAAACGAATGAAATTGCTTCATTGCTTTAAGGCTAATATACGAAAGTTGGTAGGGGATGTGGACAATAAAGCTCATTTGGTCGAGAAATTAATGAGTGTGTAAGTGGAAAGTTTCAGCTGTCGCTGGTTGCTAGTGATTACCGCTACAACGGATCTGCTTCTTGCCGATGGCAGAATGATTTACCACTTTTTAGAAATGTCTCAATGTATGATGAAGTTATACAGAGGCAAAGTGGTGGATATTAAACTTCAAATTGAAATGTAATAATAAATACAAATAAGAATTTACCTGGAGAATATTTGATCGAAATAATGACCTTTACTAAGGTATTTGTCGTGTAGGCTCTTCGATTTGCTGAATTTCATCGGAGAAAAAAACCGTTCCCACAACGAACGTGAAAAAGCATGAAAAGAAGAGAAGTAGTGGCAAAGGGAATCGAGTTTAATAAATATTGGGATATTGGTGATTAAAAGAAACTTCAGGGACGTCACTACGATGGGTTTTATATTATCACACTTACAAACATAACAATTACGTTTAATCAAGGAATTATTACAAACACTTATGAATATTTTTAAAAACTATACCCAGCGGTGCCCAGCCCCCCTAAGCGTCATGATGCACGTCCTACCCCCTAAACTTAGAACCAGCCCCTCCCCCCCATGTAAGTTGATACCCCCTCCCCAAAACAAAAATGTAAAAAATACTCGTAAGCACCCCTGATTTTATCTAAAACTAAAAGTAAAAGCGTGAATTTGAAACTCTTCTGATCTTCAATGAGGATTCTTGAAACAAAGTTGGAAAACAGTATGATAATATTATTCTTTTCATAATTTTATTAGCAGGAATCTTTTTCATTTTGGATAGAGGGTGCAGATGCGCCTGTTCTCCTATCAGCAGCATCCCATGCTATTAACATTAAACTTTGTGGTACATGAGCTAAACTAGATGGATTCGGTTCTACACTACCTAAACTCGGTTCCTACCTCGCGTCGAGAAATCTTGTAACAATTACAAGCATACTTGCCTTCTGTCAAGCTGCTTCCAAGTATACTTAGGAAGTCTCAGGTTGTGAAGTGGAGATCTCGTAATCCGGTTATTAGCGTTGGAGGGCCATATGGGTGATTCTGAGATAAGACGCAATTTCCAATGCTGAAATCGTACACCGGTGAAACTTCTCCAAATTTCTTCCAAAACTTGCATATGGCTTCCATGGATCACAAAGAGCAAAACAAAGAACACTGTATTGCTCTAATCACAATTTCAAACCCTAAATTCAAAATTTAATCAATTCAGCCATCAATTCAATGATTTGATGGTGGTAATGACAGGGATTATGGGTGGTAATGAGAATATGGAGTTTGTGAGCCTTCCTTTTCTTAAGAAACTACAGGTTTTCCAAACACCATGGTTTATTAGTTGGTAACTGACTGGAGGGAGGTTAGTTAAGCCTTCCTACTCTTTGGTAGTGTTGCCACCCACTTCCAAAACCGTCAGTCCTTCGAAATGCCCTTGTTTGCTTTTCTTAGGGTGGCAAAAACCACTGGTAGGCGGTAACGATTATTTTTGTTTTTTACAAACTTTCAAATGAGTTCCAATTAATTGCATTCATGTTAGAAGATAAGAGTTTTCTTGTTAAGATTGAACTACGTTTTTCAAGTTTTGAAAGAATTTTCAATACAGGGCCAACATTCTAAGAGAGGACGTAGAGAATGAAAATGAGATCGTTACAGGTGGTAAAAAGTAAAGTCAAAATAAACAAGAAATTTCACCAGAATTTTCGTCCGATACCCGGAGGTGTCGGACGTCGCCAGCCGTCCTCCAGAGAGGATTGGAACTAGGTCTGACGATTTTGCTCGTGTCTTTCCATTGCCTCACGCCCCAGGGTTGAGAGCGTTTTGTATTCACCTAATACCGAGATCAGAAGTGAACTGTCTAACGACAGGACAGGTATACAACGACTTGATTTTTGGTTTTAATCAGCCACTACTGAAAGTAAAACTAGAGAACTGACGCTCGGACAACCCGTCCCCAGCTGGTGGAAATGATAAATTGGACTTTTAACAAGAAATGAAAAATGGTTTATGAATAGAAATTACCTGATTGAGCATGATTATTGTGCAAATTGCTATTCAAAATATTTGGAAAGAAGAAATGCAACACAAGATCTCACAAATCTGAAGGAATCGTAAAATAACATACGATTTACGCTTTTTATGAGAGTCACCCATATATTACATAAATGATAAATCTTAATGTAATCATTCGTAGCTAAATAAAACAAAAAACTTGTTATTTTCCTTGCAGACTGGAGAGGCGCGGTTACCTACTACTGCTAGGTGTTTCAGGTGAACCATTGACGCAACCAAACTATCTACTCAGATGAGAGTTCTATAATCTCTGTATTATCTCGCTTTGCTCACCCGGGGTTCGGAAAAGTTAAGGTGACAGAAGCATTTTATTCCCCATCATAGGAAATCAGCAAACATATTTCAGGGTCGTGATGTGGGACACATCTCGCTGTTACCATACAAAGCGATGTCTTCGGCGGTTTTGGGTCAGTTTAACTCTCCATTGATGAACTATAAACATCTTTCATGTATTAGCTGTTTGGTAAAAACTAAAGTAATGCTTAATTCATTAACTGTGAGAAACACGAAGGCGAATATAGTATCCCTTTGAAGATTCGATAGAATTTTGCTTGAAGATTTGAAGAATCGATGTATGATATATAGCTTTTCTCGGTAAGAGGCAAGTTTCAATAATGCTTCCATACTTCTAGTTAATGTTACCCTCAATTCTCAAATTTTGCCTGGTGTAAATTTAGATACTTTAGGTTATAAATCGTGAGGTGTCTGAGCAAAAATTTGAGAATCAGAGGGCAGTACAATTAATTCTGGAGTAGATCCGTTGCAAATCATTAATAAACGATTTTAGCCAATAGTTGCATCAGATTTAGAATGACTTGTGCGGTTCAAATGCATTCCTGTAGCGCAAATAATTCCTAGTTTTCTCCGTTGACTATATCATGATTCTACCAACAATTTGCACGCATCTGATAATTGTATCTACAATTATGACCACAGTAACTAGACTTATGACTAATCTTTGAGCGAGGTATCTCTTCACTCAAATGTAGAAAAAATTGTCTTTAGGGTACACATATCCGAAGTGATGGTACCCCACAATATACATTATTCCCTGTCAATCGCATCAGCATATGTTGTATATGAAAGAAATTAGCTAACTGGCTGACTGGAAAAATTTGATTCCGCCTATAAAAAACTACTATAAAAAATCCTCAAATTTTATAAAAATCATCGTTATTAAATGTTTCAATCAGATTTCCTTGCTCAAAAATCTCTATTTCATCAATTATTGAGTGTTTGCATTGGTTAGCACGTCCGTGGTTCGTACAGTACGTATGAGCACATATGTATGCGGACGGGAACGAATGGAATGCAGCCGGCCAGGAACTTGAGTGAATGATTGATGTGACGACGAATGAAGTGGGCTCGCATTTTGTCGAAACCATCCAAAAGGGCGAATGAGAGATCCTGCAGATACAAACAACGGCGGGTTTATCCTGTGAAATGAATAGGTTGAACTACAAAAGGTCCGTTGGGAGGATGAGGTCAGCAGCGGAAGGCGGGCGGAGCGAGAATCGAACTTGCGAACCGACAGTTCAAAGGCTTCACGAACAGGTAGCCCCTCCGGCACCTGATGCTCATGTTAATTAGCGCAGCCTCATCCTTTCTAATGCGTCGACGTTCCACTGGGCGATTTCTCAATGTTCCTTTTGAAGCTTGAAGCTCAGGTACTCGCATTAATAATTATAGTGGGATGGCTTCAATTCAGACCTACGTTTTAACTTTCAGTCATTTCAAGTAATCGAATTGTTATGATGCTCCACTTAATGGAAAGTAGCACCAACTCGTTAATCAAATGGATCGTGATTGCTTTGATGTGGATGAAGCAATGGGGGTTTGAAATTCGTAATCGACCACGGAAAGATAGTTACACGACACGAGCAATTAATTTTGATTAACTGTTATGATTCAAAGTGAACACGCAAATCGTAATGTGCACTCTCAATCAAACGATTTTGTTTGGCTCTCTCTCTTCCCGCTCCACCACCTCCATCAGCACTATTTCCCAGAATTTGCACAAATCATCGTTAACCGTTAATCCTCGTAGATTCAACTGATCTAGCTCCGACTGAGTCCTTTCTCTTCAAAAGTGTTGGTTTCTCAAGGGAATGCTTAACAAACTTTTTACACTTGAGGTAGTTGTGCGGGTACCAATCGAAACGCCTAACAGAAAGGTTGTCGGAAACGCTGACAGAGGTTTTGAAAATCGGCGCTCTTTAAGAAAAAAGTGGTTTTTTATTGGTGGTGTGTACAGCAATTAGTGTGAACGTACACTAGACATCAAGTAATTGTAGGAAAGTGCCGGTGTTATAGTGATTTTGGTCCATCAACCTTCGCTATAGACACTGCACGAGGGAAACAGACAGACAGCAGGAGAGAGAAAAAGGTGGGACCGTGGCGTTCGGAATACTCGGGGCTCATGCAGCACCATTTTCTCAATAAGGTCGGATTCCATGGAGACCACTACGCATGTCAGATACCGCAGGAAAGTTGAACGAGAATCTTTTAATGATTCGCTAACTGTCAGGACTAGTAGAGACAGGAGATTTATCCCCAAGACAAAATGGGTTTCGAGATGATTAATTCACTGCTCATAAATAGTGTTTCATAAACATGTAAAATTCTATGTTTGAATATTTTTAAATCTAAACCATGTTTCTAAAAATTCATTTTTATGAATTAAATATAAGCTGATATTTTCCCATTCACGTATGAAAAACTACATCAGGCATTTGGGCACCACAACTTCGGCGACAAACGTTTACACGATCAAGGAAGTTAGTGATGACTCGCCCAAAGGTGACTGCATCAAGTTCTGTGAGCTGCACCCGAATTTCGTCCTTCAATTCTGCAATCGTTCGGGGCTTATTTTCGTGCACTCGAGCTTCGAGATGACCCCAAAGAAAGAAGTCAAGTGGTGTAAGGTCACATTACCTAGGAGGCCAATTTTGGTCACCGTTCCGAGAGAGAATGTGCCATTGGAATTCGTTCTTGGGTTAACTGAATCTTGTAAGGGTGCAAGTGCAAATCGCTTCTCAAGATGAGTTGCCCACTACTCACTGACATGTTCAAACTCCTGCGATCGGTTAAGAACAGATTTAAGAGGACTCTTCATCGCTTTGCCAAACACGATCTCTTGGTCCACAAGTGAGTGACTGGTTCACGGACGTCCTGGCGGTTTCTGATCACCCACTGAGCCACTAGCTCCAAACTTTTAGATTATTTTTTGTATCGCACTCACAGTAGGGGCTTGATTACAAACCATTATGTTATGAAGCCTCCGCACATTCGAAGTCACAATTTCTCCATTCAAATTATGTGTCTTAACGACTAAAATTTTTTAACGACAGCTGATAGTAAAAGGTATGGATATTTTAAATGGGAGAGACTGTAGATGACAAAAATGAACATCAATGGTGCCAACAAGACATATTAAAAAAAATGGCACGCGGTTCAAAATTTTCCAAGTTTATGGAACATCCTATAGAAAAAAAATCTGGTAGTTGATATACTACGAATTTGGCAATGATAGTGACCCTAAATATGAAAAATGCCTTCAATTCTGTAAGCTGGTCTGATATATTTACTAGGAGTCCCTGGGCACTATATTTAAAATCCCACCATAGTTATAAGCAGTTAGGTATTCAGCTTGCGTTACGTACTGAAAGAATAGGAAAGTTTTAGTGTTTAAGGAACTATTTGTCATTCCAGCATACGTAGGAGATGTAGAAGTTCATTTCAATGTATCTCACTGATCGGTTGACGGGCTCCGATGGCTTCGGTGGCTAATTTGATTCTACTCGGCCTACGGAGGTGAAGTGAAAATCACCATAATTTTATTTCAGCATCTAGAATACAAGACATAAAATTCCCTAGTTCCGATGATGTACAGTAGACTGCGCCTAATAAACAATTCAGTGATTTAGGTAGAAGAGAAGATATATGTAATATGCAGGAATGTTGAGCATGGTATCTCTTGTCTGATGGTGGTAGCAGAGATGGTACTAGGAACTAAACAGTTTGGTTCCAACATCTGCTACCGAAGCCTGTTGGCCAGCAGAAACCCCCAGACTGACTATTTGGTTCTAATATCTGCTACCAGAACAAAATTTCCGTCGTCGTTACTAATACTTCTGCAAAAGATCTGGTCTGTAATAGGTATGGGAAGCATCATGCAGAGGGGTGGGAGTATGGTTCGCATGCAGAGGGGGTGATATAGGTACTCTACCAACCAAAATGTTTGGTCCCAACATCTGCCCAAGTAGATTATACCACACTGAATAATGTCATCCTCTCATAAAGCCTTGCTGTACGTCAATAGCTCTTTCAGTTTCAAGAATGTATTGGTAAATAGTTCGGGAATGCTCGTCGCTTATCTTCCCCGTTAGGCTCACGATGTTGGATGCTCCAAGAATCGTTATATCACCAAGTGCAAGAGGTCGCCTTCATACAAAAGGTTACTTCGCAACTTTTATTTCGTAGTAATGGCAGCTTACGTAGGCCTCGAGATGCCATAAAACTCCCATAACTGATTTATTAGGTCTTACGTTTCAAAATAAATGCCCACATATCACGAGGGAGTCATCTTCGAGTAGATGGATTTCGACGTAGAAATTGATTCGGATTTTTTTAAGCCCCA
The DNA here is from genome assembly GCA_031894815.1 of Creontiades dilutus. Classification (NCBI taxonomy): domain Eukaryota; kingdom Metazoa; phylum Arthropoda; class Insecta; order Hemiptera; family Miridae; genus Creontiades; species Creontiades dilutus. Next base: position 1,181,190 of record JAVIWC010000643.1, read on the forward strand.
TTCCATTTACCCACATTTATATTTCCATTCATAGATGTATGAAAATTAACAATAGGGTCAGATTGATATAAACCCTATTGATTTCAGAAAAAAGTGTGGTGACATCTTCAAATAAACATAGTGGATTTACTATTTTTTTTAATTTGTGACTGGAATGTGCGAATAAAGTAATACATTTCCTTAATAGGCATTTTGTTTGCAATTCCTCTCTAAAAGAAAAGAGGCGACAAAATATTACTATTATTCTTTATTGGATAGAAGTCGGGAAGTTTCGAACGCTATCTCTCAAAAGATTTTCAAGAGGGAAGAATTCAGTACCGACATGGAACTACATTTGACAAATATTGTCGGGTACGAGATTTTCGCTATCTACCACCGCGAGCGTTGCGATCGATGATACGATTCCTTTACACGGTGGTACATTTGACGGAGAGAATGTAAATAGATCTTTGGTCGAAAGCAAGTCGTATTCAATGCCGACCGAGTTTTGTTTCATCGAAACCGGGTTACCTATTAGTCAGAGCGATCAGTACGGTGCGTCTAGACGCTAATCCATTGGCGCTAACTACCGCCTCAAACATTTCACGGGCGTGGTGGAGAAAGCTCCGCGTTCTGCTTAGTATTTGACTTGAAATTTCCATCTCGTCATCCACCTTCGGGAATAACCGTAATCATTTGCTGTCTATTAGCATCGGTTACGTGAGTTTGTCAGTTTACGTGAGAGTTCCTCCGTCCGTGTCAATTACGATGGCGGCGGCGGCTCATTATAGCACGCAATCTTTTGTTTGTTGGTAAATCTAATGAGTTGCACCACGAGATTGGTCGGGAAAAAACAGTTTCACTTTTGCAGATTTCAAATCCAACAATTTCGGCGAATTGAAATATAATGAACATGTATATACATCGTTTGTTGACAGGTATGTTCCAATCACAGTTGATACTTATAATGTTATATCAAAGGGGGATCGCTTTATTTTCAACCTATTTCCACGAATCTAGGTTCGATGTTACCGTATGAAGTGGTCCCAAAAGAGGATGAACTTTGAGATTTTATAGGAAATTTAATGTTGAACAAAAAATTTCTTACAAACATGGGTTCACAAATGAACTTTTACTCGTGAAAACCTCGAAAAAAGTATTTTTCGGACATTTATTAAGGAATTATCATGAAATAGCTCGTTGTATTTAAATAAATATGTTTTGAAAAAAATTTTTTTTTTTTTTTTAAGTCAACCTTTTGGTACGTGATATTTTAAGTGAAATGTCGGGAACTGGTTCTTTACATTTCAGTACATTGTCTGGTTTTACCGCCGGACAAGTATATTTATAATTGTCGGTTTAAATCGTCTACCTTTGGGGCTCCTGAGGTCTTTCAAGGTTTATCCCTCAAGTTTAATTTAAACGAAGATCGGCTAATCTCCAGTGGGTAGTTTTCTGTTGAAAATGGGTCCACTAATAATAATAATAATAATAAAACAGGAGAAATCAGCTCGTCCAAGTGTTCAAAATTGTTTCTGGAATCTTCTTCAGGCTTACTCTCTTTCTTCTATTTGTGAAATTTCAAAATTAATTGTCCATATAGTTCAGTAGAACCATCAAGCGAATAAGTATACATATCTCTTCTCGTAATTTGAAAAAGGCTAAAAGCCGAATTATAAAAATTAGTATTGTTATGTGAATTATTGTTGCTAAAATGTTGTACATATATATGTATACGTAAGAAAATACTCATTTTCGCGGATGAAAAAATAACGCCACGTGAAACTCGCGACTTTTTAGTTAAATGCGTTTTGACCTTGCGACTACCAACACGGATAACGACTTAATTTAGTCCCGCCTAACTTTCCCTCGGACACAGCCTACTGACACCCCTAAATTTCATGTGGAATATTCATGAAGACAAACTTGATCTACCCGAAACATGGCAAGCGGCAGTTGATAACGCAAGAACATCAACGGTACGCAAAAAAATATGATCGCAAACATTCATTATTATTATTTTCCGGGCGATCAGGTGTATTGAAAGACCCTCATATTGTCAGATAAACAACAATCAGTTTCGGCAAAGCTAGCTCCTCGTTTTAATGGACTCTACTTCATCCATAAAAGCTTAACCATAACGTACAATTTTATTATTATAAAAAAGGAAGAGGTATCAATCAGGTATAGAAAGCTTTATTGGCCGTTGGGCCAACATTCACAACTCAGTTTGCACAACAAATTGCTGTTATACAAAACAGTACTTATGCCTATCTGGACCTACGGTATTCAGCTATGGGGATGCACAGCTAAAAGTAACTTGAAAATGGTTCAAACATTCCAAAATTAGGTACTAAGGAGTATTTTGAATGCTCCATGGTACATCGTAGTGATGACCTCCACAAGGACCTGAAAATCGAAAGAGTTACCGATGTCATTAAAAGATACGAAAGGAACTACGAAAAGAGACTTCTTGCTCATACCAACCCAGAAGCCATTAGGCTTCTCGACAACCCCCAAGTAAAAAGACGCCTGAAAAGGGCCAAGCCATTGGACCTTGGATGCTGATGTGAAGCTGAAATGTGGTGTATTGTCAATGGTCACTCATATAAATATTGCAGAATTTATGTGAAGTAAATTTCTAGATAGTTGCCTGTATATTACCTCAGTTGTAACTAGTTGATATATTAACAAATAATCGCTCTATAAAAAAATAAATGAATTGTCAGATGAACAACAATCAGGTTCGGCAAAGCCAGCTCCTCGTTTCAATGGACTCTACTTCATCCATAAAAGCTTAACCATAACATTCGCCGGTTACGTATCTTGTTCATGATTTTAAAAACCCTGACATTTTCGAATCATCACATGTTTCACAATTAAAAATTGTTAGGACTCAACGCCACACTGAAGCGTAACATACCTTTATGCTAATTTGATTTCCTACAAAACTTCAAGCAGTGCCCTTTTCTGCGGACACCTTTGTAAATACACTCCATGCGTACATCACAATGGTTATGGAGTGGTATTACTGGTCATGGCACATAAATGCTGATTTAAAAAAAAATGGAGGGGGTGCATCCAGTAAGTTCATGATTCAGGCAAACCCTGTGATGCATATCTTTTTCACCATTCAGTTTGAGAAATTAACCTTCAGAATTGCAATTACTCAATTTGTTTAAAATTTCCTATCCATCTCTTGGTAGAATTTTTCCCTTACCGACCAATATGATTTTGACTCCCTCGTATAAATACATGCAATAATGAAATTAATGTCGAATGGTTACGTTCCATAATAACGAATACCCTACTGAAATGCACCGTCTGTATTCTCCTGACGACCGCATATCAAATCTAAACTGTAACGGCCCGTTTGAAAAATCGCGGGTCCAAACTGAAATGATGGAGTCACGCGAAAGCCGTATTTAACAACGAAGCCACCCTCTATAAAACCCTGTGTGCAGTCTCTAGATCTCGTTGTCACACTCCAACTTTTACGAGCATCGTAATTTAAATAGCAGGATGAATTACAAAGATACGTTCACTGGTAGAGGAACAAGGTCTGTTTAAGGGATGAACCCATGTTTTTTTTTTTTCTCATTCTTTTTTTAGGTCTTTAAAAGCCTCGAAAAGTTTGTCTGTTGTTGAAAGGTCTAATTAAAAAGCAGGTTAGGGACCTCGCTTCTTCTTTTTCGTCTTTCTCCCCCTTTTCCTTCGTGCCTCCCACGGAGCTTCTCGTTTCTCGACTCAAAATGAAAAAGGAATAAGCAGGGAAATCAACTCGGGAGAAAAACCTCTGTGCGAAAGAGTTTTTCCCGGGGCTTTGCACAAGAATTTTATTAAGGATCCGGTGGGCTGTTTGTTTGTCAAAAGATTTCACCCTGCGCCTCCCCGCATCCCCGCGACTTCGTCTGAACTACGACGAAAGTCTTACAAACGGTTTGCCCGGATTTCTTCCCACCCTTCGTTTCATCCAAGGAACGCACTGATGAGACTTTGCCAAAGGAATTATGAGGGGAGACAAATAACTTGGGAACATCTGCGCGGAAAAACCGCGAGGGTCGGGGATTGTAATGAATTTCCTCAGATGGTGAGCGCACCGCGAGGAATCGAGCAAATCCGCAATATTATTGCATCGCTGCATTCTCGTAATCTGTGAACTATAATTTGCCAATTTTCGTTGGGATAAACTTTTGCAAGGGCTTCAAAAAGTGAAGTATGAATTTGACAAAAATTTCTTCATGGAACACCGTTTGGACTCAATCACGTGCTGGTTGACTCGGGTTTATATCATGTAAGTTATTTTACTCGACAGGTCTACCTCCACAGTGTCACTGACACACTGCACATCGAGGGTTATGGGAGACTCATTGGGCTCGGCGGCAAAGGTATGACCTATTGCTCTGGTCACTCGGTATACGGTAGAGAAGACTAGCAGTAAGTACGTTCGAAGGAGGCGCAGCTTGTGCTGTGGCTTCAGTGGAGCTCTAGTTACAGGAGCTAGTGCTCCACCAAGGTCCAAACAGCTTGCGGCTGTGCTGGCAACACCCATGAAGACCCCAAGGTGCCGCCAGACTTCCAAAACATATGGGGCAGGGATGTAAGTTTGTCCTAGGACAAAATCCTCCTTATCATTTAAATTCACCTTATGCTGGAGACCTCATGGGACCAAGGAGGCCGACCCACATTTAGCTGGGTTAACCACCAAACCACATTTGATTAGCTGCTTAGCAAATGCGTTGTGGCGATCTGGACGTCCTCACGGGTTTCTACAAGTATGATGGCATCATCGGCGAAAGCCAATGCACTTGCTCCCACCCCAGAGGCAATGTCGAACCCTGTTGCAGCTGGCGGCTTACCCAGCTCCTTAACAGTGGCGAAAGAGGATCCCCCTCACGTACCCCGAGCCCAATGACAACATCCCCTGACATCTCACATTGCCAAGGACCGTCACGCCTTCATGGTACAATCAGGCAACATCAGAAAAAATATTTTATCTCCCGAAAGCGAAAATAGCTTCCGCTAAAAACAGGTAGACTCAGAAGCAAAACAACCAAGCATTTAATATGAAATTATGAGAAACACATTGTATTCCACTTTTACAAACACATTGTATACAACTTTTTTTTCACCATGAATAACTCTAATTTGGTAAAAAAAAAAAAAAAAGAAAATGGCTAAAGATTTACTATTAGAAAGGACCACACCAAATATAACAGACACAAAGCTCATTCTCCAAAAGTATTCGTTACAACCTATCGACAGCGTGATCTTGAACAGTACTTCAAAGATGAAACCAACAGTTGACTTTGAATGTCATAATTAGTAGTTTAACTCCTTTTACTGTTAAGTATGCGTTCATACGGTATAAGTACGAAACGTTTTATTTTGCGAATGGATGAAACGAATGGGAAAATTGAAACGAACAGAGATCGATAAACCGATGGCGAGTGACAATAGTTAAGGTTGATTTTAAGCAACTTGCACTTACCAAAGTGTAGCTTTATAAATACTCTTTTGTCTGTTGCAGGTAAGTACGAATAATTGGAAAGCAGCTTGACCAAGAGATGACCATTGTATGACCCCTGGTATGTACTTCCTCTTAGTTTCCTCAAAACTGAGTAGAATGCTCCTTCACTCTGTTGTATGTGCGAATGTGAGTAGCCTTTGTTGTAGGTCCACATAGTGACTCCTCCTTTTGTGTATTAAAACGTAAAAACATCATTGTCCTATGGTAATTTTGTATATTGTACTAAGAACAGAATCGAATCCACGTTTATACTGTTGGCACGAATTCAAGCATGCATACAATACGGGTGCTCATCAAACACTTGATGGGTCTTTAGGTAGGAGGACAGTGAAAGTTGAGGACAGAAGTGGGCGCAGAAGACCTATCAATTTTCGCTCATTAGCATGAATTCAATGGGGGGTGAAATGTGTGACCTGGAGCGCCAGGTCAACGATCAAAGTCAAGGCCCAGCTGCAAGGGTAGGGCGCTGAGACGCGGGGTTCCTATTGACCCAGATGAATTTCAAGTGAGGCATTAGGGCGGACGAGGTGAGATGTTTGATCATATTACTTGCAAAGCAGGCTTACACGGTTTGGAGCAATTGATTGCGGAGCATTTCCATCCCGTATGACGTTATTCAAACGTAACTAGTTTTCGGGCACTGATACAGCTCTGAAATTACTCAACTTTGTGTAGTTTAGGGAGATAGATATTCAATTCAATTTAAATTCCTTTTGGCTCGTAAAGTAGAGTTCGAAGGATTTGAAAAAATATTTCAAGCAGTGAAATAATAAAAAAACGCAGCAAATTCTTTCACTGGGGTTTATTATTCAATTGGCTTGCGTTCATGATTTGAATTTCTACAGAGCTTCCGAGTGTTAGTGTTTCAGAGGTGATAGAACGACTATTGAATTTCAGGAAATATGCAAAGAGCACGTAAATCTGTTCTCAACCAAAATACCTATTTGGATTGATCAGTTGATCATATTTTTGTGCCTCATGAAATTCAATAATCGCTCTATGACCTGTGAAACACGCACACTCCAAAGCTTAGTAGAAATTCAAATCATGAACGCAAGCCAATTGAATAATAAACCCCAGTGAAAGAATTTGCTGCGTTTTTTTAATGGTTATCAGAATGCTTCAACACGTGTATCGGCTACAAAGCCTTTCAGGAGTTCACTCCAGTATCTACATTACTACATCACTACATCACTACGTCATTAGGTTACTGATATCAACACGAAAACAATAATAAACCAAAATAACGCGAATGTTGGCATCATAAATCGGGCCATAGATCGGGAATGGTTTGACCTACGGACCTGGGGAGGGGCTCGTTCGATTCCTTGTGGAGTGTTGTTCAAAAAGAGTACACATTTAGGCCGCCTTGACTTTTTTTGAGGTTTTTAGGGATTTTACAAAACTTTGACAACCCTTAAAGGGCACTTTAAATTAAGTGACCTTGAGAGACCTGGTTCAACAATTGGGGCGTCGTCTGACCAACAAGGATTTTTCCTGAAAATTTCAGCTTTTTTTGCTTCAGCCGTTTGGGAGAAATCGTGCGTACGGCGGACGGACGGAAAATTTTTTATTGCAGATTCGGATTCTACACCCTTTGAAACGTAAACCATGAAATTTTCAGAGGGGGTTACAATTTTTTTTTCAAGAGCGATTACATTGGTTTATCATTGAATAATAAACCAAAAAGCGTAATTTAAAAAAGGTGTTGCTGAAAATTTGAACTGAATTTCATTGAATTACGATCAATAATGAGAAATTCAAAGTTATCCGATGTTAGTTCACGTTTCAAAGTTAGTTACGGCAGTATATCTCATCATTAAACACGTAAACAAAGTATTAACACATTTACTTATGAACCATATATAGATCAATTGAACAAGTAATTGGCAACAAAAAGTGATTACTATAAAAGTTCACAATGTTTTTTGAGTGGGTCATTTTCAAGAAAAGGGCCAGTAAAAAATGAGGATGAGATGAAAGAATTCGAAAAAAACTAACTTCGCAGGAGAGTGTGTTGAATGTTTCAAAACTTTGATTTTCTAAATTTGTGGTGGAGCAACGAGATATAAACCTTCGAAAGCGTCCACATTGTGATTGTCCCCTGCCAAAACATCAAGTTTGACAAGTCTCAAAAGTATGGAAAAAATGCTACTAAAAATATCCAGAATATGGGTTCCTATAAGATTTTTTAAAGCACTTTATCGTGGTGACCTTTGTAATCCTGTATGTTTACCACATTTTTGTTGAGGCTCAAAAAATGTGTTGTCCCCAAAATTCTTCCTCATTGTGACGACGATTGTGGCAGTCCTTGGAGGGATAGAGGGGAAATTTGAAAATTCTGTATAAGCCACACTGGATATCTCTAACTGGCCGTTGTGGTTGACGCACTACCGTGAAAAGGTGTGTCTCCATGTGACGGACGATACAAATAATGGTCTTTACATTTTAAAGTCAAAGAGAGGGTTTTTCTATTTTTGGAATGACCTCAACGGAGGTTTTGAGGCACGTTGCTGTTATGTTTTGTCCACATTGTGATTCTTCCCCCCTTATGACCATTCTCTATTTCCTCATCACAATGAGAATGAAAACCGTCCAACTGAGACAAAAAGCGTTAGGGAAGATGAAAAAATCGAGATCGTTATTTACCGTTTTACGCATGTAAGCCTACCATGGGATGCAGAGAAACTTTCCTCTGCCCTACCCTTTTATGCCAGCAACATAAATAGTAAGGCTTTACGAAAATGCTCAGTTCACCGCTTTATTTGAAACAGGTAAAACAGATAGAAGATTTTTCTCTCAATGTACCTATCTTTCTTCTTAAAAGACTTGTTAGAAATAAAATATTCATCCTTTTTTCGTTTTCTCACACGGCAATAAAATGGGTATTTGCTATTGATTTTGGTTTCAAGATATGATTTAAGTTCGATTTTTTCAAAGTTGATTTTTGCTCGTTAAAAAAAAAAAATTAATTAAGGTTTCAGGGAAAAATACTTTAATTTGCCGAAGAAATACATACTTGAAGGGAGATCAAACCAAAGAAGAACAAAAAGTCACAATGAGGACAACATTAAAAAAGGTTGACTTTTTTAACTGAAGGAATATTTAAAAAATTCTCGCTGGTGTAACAAAAGGAACAGCCGAGGATTAGCTTCGCTGAGGACACGGCATTCCAAATTATTCAGGCATTGCACCTTGAAAAAATACCTTCACAATTGGGACACTAAATTTTGGGTTTTTCTATTTACAAATTTATTGACTCGACCAGAGATGAGAAACTCACAGGAATCAATTGGAATCTAATAGCTGACAACCTACGCAACTCCCAACAGTAGGACAAGTCAAAAGAATGAAATTCATTTGGTAGAGAAATTCAATGCCCAGAACCGGGGGTGGCACCTTTTTTTTGGGCCGAGTTACTTTGTACTCAAGAATTATATTGAGTTTTCTGCTTCATGACTAAGTATAAAGCGGGATAATCCCACTAAGGACATCAAATAAGGTCAAAAAATGTATTCATATTATTCAAATTTCCGAAATAAATATTTCCTCAAAGCCCAGAGCAGCACCGATTTAGCTCACGTTTCCTAATAATGTATACCACGTTTCCAACGGTGTGACTAAATTAAATTGTTCTTTTACAAATTTTTTGACATTATTTACGTTTAGAGGTTAGAATAAAAATATTCAAGGAAATGGAGGGTTTTCCTGAAAACTGATGATGACTGACTTTCCTGTAATTTCCCACATTGAATCGAGCATGAATACTCTCCGACCACGTAATAGCCGTGCTTCTCTGCGAGAAAGTGATATAGCCCATTTGGGTCTATGGCCGACCTTTATGAGGCTGCACCAAGAAAACAAACCTCAAAATTATCCAAACAACGCAAAACAAAATACTCAGAACCATTGTCCTCCTGGCATGATCGAACGAACGACCTACATCGAGACCTCAAAGTCAAGATGGTAGCCGATGTTGTAAATAGTCAAGCAACGGGCCATGAAAACTGTCTCCACAAACACGTAAACGTCGAAGTATTGACCTCCTGGACAACAGCGGTGATATGCGTAGACTGAAAAGTACAAAACCCGTGGACCTAGTTACAGCTCAGTGAAGTGGTGTGATGAGTGGTTGTAGGTAGTGATCTATTTGCCACAAAACGCATAAGTGATCAAATGAAGTTACTAGATGTGTATACAGTTGTAACAAAAAAAAAAAAAAAAAAAAAAAAAAAAAAAAAAAAAAAAAAACGTAATAACCGAGGTTTGAGCCGGAGGAACTAAGTATGAATTTCGTCAAAATTGTTATCCAAGCACTAAAGTGGTCTGCCTAAAAGATGGGCTGCACAATACTGAAAAAATGAAATGTTTTGCATAATTTGAAGCCTCTAGTGTCCCAATATTAGGAACGCTCACGATTTAAGATAGTTTTTTTCTAGACAGGATTCAAGAAAAACTTTGTTCGATGGGAGCCGTATGAAATGGGAGAGCTCGAATAGTGATTTATAATCTGATTACTGAAACAGGTGGGAAACTGAAAAAAATAAAGCTACTTCCTTATCAATCAGAATAAATTTTCCAGTCCTGTTTCGTGGTTACACTACTACTAACCACAGTTTCAAATTTGAATTGAAGGATGAATCCCGCTGTGTATGAATGTGAAGCCGAGGATGTGCCAGTTGGGACCTCATTGACCTGGATGAATTTCAAGTGAAGTGTCAGGGGACCGGTGAAGTGGAGGACCCAATATTACTTGCAAAACAGGGGCTTAGGGAGCGACGGGCGATTTGGATTCCACAGGTCTGGGGGCCGGAGAGGTCGGAGGGTTGTTGTGCTAGTGCCACTCTCTGGCCGCCATTATAGCTCCTAATGGTGAAGTGCCCTTTGACAACTGCGGCCGAAGGTTGATTTTAGAGCTCAACCTGCCAAAGCGTCCTCACCGCCCATTTCCTAACGGGATTTGCTTATTCTCATGCCTTTTTAGTCGTGTTTTGACGTTCATGTTCTACATCGAAAAAATGTTAAAAACTCTTCAGCATCCAGAGGAGTTCGTAAATGCCTGTAATAATACTGGCTATTCTCTAAGTTTTAGCCTGGGCCTCTACTAGAAAAGTTTTTACGCAAGGGATGAGAAGGGACCAGATGGACTTTACGAGGACACGGGAGATCCTTCAATGGAGGCGGATAGCCGCACGTAGTCAGCCAGCTGTATCCAATGTTCTCCTACGCGTCTCATACGATTTCGAATACCGATACGTCAGTACTGCCCATTCATACAATACTAGTAAAAAGTGCTTGCTTGGGCGAGTACCACCGTGAAACGTTTGGCTACGTCTTGAGGGTCATTTAAAGCTCAAAAATGACTCTCATTGCCATCAAAATGGGACGTAGACGGATCCTCCTTCATCGAATGAAAATGCTTCCAGTGGAGGACCAACCTCAGGTTTCGCAAAATATATTTTTTCAGTTGTAATCCTCACATTTTACATTTTAGAAAACATTTTCCGTATCGACGACAAAGGTAACTTCAGGTAATTTTTGGTAATATATACCTGAATCAGTGGCGACTGCTCTCCTGAAACCACAACGGCTGCTGTCCACCGAAACCGTAACGGTCAATCACAAAGGAAACGTGAGACAAAAATGAGCTTTTCTCGCCCAAATACAAATTTCAAGTACCAATATGCAAAGGAGATCAATCTTGCCCGCTTTCTCGGCTTCAAATCCTGAAACAAACGACTCAATCCTACTTTTAAAAGAAGTTCACTAATAGGTACGTGAATACCTAAAAAAGAAATGAAAATTCTTCAGGAAACCTCGTTTTGCAACAGTTGACATTCATATCTGCTCAGCAAGAACCATCGTGGAGGTGAATGCCCAATTCCATCTTCTAACTCAAGCTTCCTATTACTATTATTGCAGCAAAGAAGGCGAGGGTATCAGCCAAGTTTATTACCTACTACACATCCGCAGAGCCTATCTACCTTTCATAGTAATGAGGGTTGAACTTCCGAATCGTAGAACGATTTATACTTGCCTCTGATTTTCGTTGCAGTCCAGTCAATAATGGCAGTGAGCGCCCTGAATAGCAAATATTCACTTTTTGCTCCACCGAAAATTTAGGAGAACGAAAGTTTTATAGCACTTATTGTTTTCACCGCGTATTTACAGCTAGCACAGTTCAGTAACAAGGGTTGGGGACAATCAACCGATAATAGGATAAGAGTGTGTTTTGGTTATTCTAGCGCACTCGAATCAGTGAGGGGACGACTACGTTTGCTACTGTGTAAGCTCTCTGAAATTTTCTGCACTTTATTTTGGGCCCTCTCATTGGTTCATTCTTTGAACTCGGATACAATCCACGCTGTGTTCTCCTTCCATTCGGAGCACAGACGGGGTTTAGCTCCCGGGCAGCAAACCTCTAACCCCCCTCACCTAACTCACGACTCCACCATCCTCTCGCCCATCCTGAGGATTTGAAACTCTTCTGCTCTTCAATGAGGATTCATGAGGAAAAGTTGGAGAACAGTACTATAATATTCTACTCTTGATGCTATTATTATCAGGTATCTTTTTCGTTTTGGCCAGGGGGTGCAAATGTGCCTATCCTCTCTTCAGCAACCGCCCCTGATCAGAATTGTTTCGGTGTAATAGTGAGAAAATACATCTCGATCCTGATATTCAACCGAAATTCAACAGAACCACCTTAGGCCACGTGGGAAATTATGCGTACCTGCCTTCAATCCATCAATATTCCAGCTGTAGAAGCTTCGTGGAAGAAAGGAGGGTCTCCTTTCCCTCCAAGAGCCTATTCAAATAACGAAAAATCGATCTGTAAACAAGCCGCAAGAACTCTTCAATAATAATGTCTGTGACTCCATGTCATTCTGACGAAGTGAAAAGAAGAATGTAGGTAACCTCCCCGTGGCGTTACACCTCACTTTTTATACTTTCGACGCCGAGATACAGGCTCCCGGTCCCATTCTGTCGGACGAGGACTGTGATTTATCGTTCCCCCAACGCGCATATAATCACCGCTCTCCGAAAGTCGTACGTTAACCTTTTGAATCTTCCCGCCCATTCAGAGTTTCCTGCGTACCCTCTCATGAATCCCTCTCATTCTTCACCTTAACACTCTTTTGACTATAAACTATTTTCTTTGCAACGGTAGAAAAGGGCTCTTAGAATGTCTTCTAAAAGTTATGGATATTATGATTACGAAGAACTTCTAATAGTGCCGTCTGCTCGTTTCATTAGATTAAACCTTCGAGTTATGAATTTCGTCCTCAAATTGCGATTCAGTAATGTGCAATTGCTGTGGGTCATGGTGTTACCGGGTTCCTCATAAAAATATAGATGTATCAGGCTTTGCGATAACTGTTTCCGTAATGTTCCCGCTTACCCATCATATTGCACCTTTTTTGATGAATGCTCACCAAATCATTTTCAACCTGGGTTTATGGTATATATGATATTAAAAGGACCTTTAGAAAAGTCTATAGCTGGGATCGACATTGCAGATTTTGTCGGATGACTAGAAAAACTTCTATAGTGTAAATAATCACATACAAGGTGTAACGCAAATCGTGTCCGACCACTGTTCTACGTGTTTCACAACCTATTTTTGACCAAAAGTGCCTCGCAGAGTTTTATTTGTAGAGGCTTCGTTTCTGAATTATTTCACTTCTAAGATTTTTTTCGTGTTTTCGTCTTTACTTCACTATAACTGCTATAAGTTCTTTAATTTGCACGAAAAATTCAAATTTGAGGATATCGTTAGAAAGAGCGTTAAAGTTTCCGTCTTTTTAATGCCTAAACATTTTTTAAAAGAAAAATTAAGGGACGAAAATAGGGTGTAAGAAATAAATTTTTGTCAAAATGAAACACTTTCTGGTCTTATTAGTTTTTGTAACGAGACTGTGCAACAGCCTAAAAAGTGCGCCAAAACGTCAGCTTTTCATTGGAATAATCAAATTCATTGTAGTAATGGGATTCCACAGGGAAAATGCGGTTTGACTGCAAAAATTCGTGTTTTTTTTTTTTTTTTTTTTTTTTTCATGCAAACTTTTGAGTTTTCGTGACGGATTTCAGAAGTCCAAAACAGCTCTCATATATGTGCTTATATAAGAGTTACAAGTAATCTCTCACTTTTATCAAATTTTAACCTGTGGAAAATTATCGCCTGTGGCGCATTCACTGGTAGCAGCCCCGTTGAAATGAAGGGCGGAAGTGATGTAAAAACGGAATACCGCGGTGTCACACTTTTTGAGGCGGTGTTACGATCGCATTTGGCCGAGCCGCTACAAGCGTTGGGGATCCCACCTCTGAAATTCAATTAGGGGTAAAGTAATTTACGTGTTTTCACGTGGGCTATGGAATTAACTCTAGACAGTCGCCGTTATACATACCCACCCAACTCGACGTTACCAATGTTGCCAACTGCCCTCTCGGTTTGCGCAACTCCCAACTTTATGATGAATGAAGTTCTTTTGTTGGGAATGAAATATAAGCTTATCTAGTACTGGAATATGATCTGTTACGAAGGAAAAGGTTTTCAGTCATTTCATTACTCATGGATCTTGGAAGGGGAAAAAAATGTATTACAACATTAAGAATTATTGTGTGTTGATGAAACAAAAAATGATTTAAAAAGAGAGGCTTTGACTTTCATAGTCGCTTTTAATATCAGAACCTAAGGTAGTACTCAGGACTTCCTGAAGGATATTGCTGATTTCTTTGTACATGAGATACACCAGGCTTTCAACTGCTCTAACGATTTCAAGTCAATAGTGTTAGAATTGTCAAGGAGGAATAATACGAGTTGGGGGTCCCACATTAGGTCATATGGAGGTTTCGAACATAAAAACCCCTTTCAGTAATCGTCTGGCCAGAGAATCGCTCCCAATGGAGTCCCGCAGTTTTAATGAAAGGCGGAACGATGGGAGTTGAACATCTCATATTTATATGTTGTAAAGTTGGGCATAGTTTGGAAAAACCTTATAACGTCATTCAGATTGACCTAGTGTGGGTCTTCGCAATATTTTCCACAGAAATCCCACCAAAGTTTACAGGTCCCTTCATGCAGTCTAATAGTTGGATTTGAAAGAGACTTCATTCATTGTGTGGATAGCGTCCTGAAGTAGAGTCTTCCATCGGAAGGTTTCTCGGAAAATTTGCAGTCACCAGGGTAAGGGTCCCGGATAATGGAGGCGGTCTGTTACTGTAAGGGAAAAGTAGGAGGACCCATAGAAAATTGGAGATCCAATTATTAGTGATTTTAAAAGGGCGTACCCAGGTTGCGATGGGCAAAAACGTACCACAATAATAACAAACGCTTTGTCATGAATCTGTTTCTCAGAACTCTGAGTACTATTCAGAATGGTGGAAAAGCCTGAAAATCAAGATCATTCCAATGGACTGTAAACGCACCAATGAAGAAAGCGTCTGGATCCTTTAGCCAAGAAACGTATTTGGAACATTTTTTGTTGTCCTAGGAGGCAAACAGATCAGGCAGACAAACAGATTGGCACACCAAATTTTCTGAGGTTAAAGGATGAGGTAAATGTTAGTTTCTTATCATAATTTGCGAGAGGCTTGGTTCGCGTGGTCATTGTCTTTAGAACCACTTACAGTGCGAAAAGCCATTGATTATTAAGTT
This sequence comes from Creontiades dilutus, assembly GCA_031894815.1. Classification (NCBI taxonomy): domain Eukaryota; kingdom Metazoa; phylum Arthropoda; class Insecta; order Hemiptera; family Miridae; genus Creontiades; species Creontiades dilutus. Next base: position 1,196,357 of record JAVIWC010000643.1, read on the forward strand.
TGTACCGTTGCCAAATTTCAGTAGCTAGATGGTCCAGGGCAACGTGCTAGACTCTGCCCATCCTATAAACGTACAACATTGCGGTCGTATATTCGGCTCTTGATAGCTTCCAACAGTTTGACAACCCTTTTGAAAATCACTTAACCCAATATATTCCTCAGTACATTTCCTTCAACCTAGAAAATTTATATGTTATTATTTTTCAACTAGCGTCCACCATCCACTTGCTCTCTCAATTGTAGAAGGCCCCCACCCTGTTAGACTAGCATCGGTAAATACTTACAAATCAAATTCGTCTGGTCTAATATCCATCCCAAAAATGTTAGAAAGTCACCTTTTAAAGACTGTGTCCGAGAACCGAAAAACTGCATGGTAATTACCGATGACTGAATACCTCACACAAATGTCAGAGTCTAGTCACAATGAATAATTACAGAATGGTTCTTAAAGACAAAATGAAAATTTTTGAAAATTAATTCATCTGCGATAAAATTAGTAAATCCTTTTTCGAACATAGCTCCTTGAAAATTGCACTGGGATCATCCTCATTCTGAAGCTTGTGGTTTATCTTGATGTTTTAAACAAAAACAATTCTTAAAACAAAGTAACCCATTGTGAGGGTTTAATTTATAAACCAGTAAATTAAGTGGAGTACGCGTTCATTGAAGTTGGCTTCTTGTTTTTCAAAATTATGTTTGTGCTCTGGGATATGAAGGCCGGTGGAATCGTAAGAGGATTTCCCTATGAAACTTTCCGCGACCCTGGAGAACGGTATTCGTATTGATCTTAGTACCTCTTCTGGACATTGCATGATATGCAATATTATCATATAATGAGAAATTGACAATTATAGTCGCACATTATTGAAACAAATTCTGCGACCGGCGGGATCTCAAGACGAATGTTGGCTAGCGAGTGGGGAATGAGCTGTGGCGATGCTGAATTACATAAGAAGCGGAGGAGACGCCAAGAGAAAGCATCGAGAGGTCGCGGCACACTTGATTCCCCACAGACCCAACACCCTGGAGCACTTGGCACACTTGGTTGTGCCCTATTATCTAACAATTGCGCAGGTCAGGACCAAATGGACTATTAGTGGAAAGAAAACATGAAGTACTGCCTTTTTTTTGTTCACGAATTCTATTTCAAGAACCTCTTGACACTGAGTGCTGACAAAAACTCAGCGAACGTTTGCACAGTAGATTACTGTTTTTGTTTTTGATAGCTCTTCTATGCTGATTAGTGCGCTTTAGATGATTATTGAATAGAACCAACGATACATCATGAGCTATGTAGGTACAACTAAATAGACATATGCACTCAACAAGGGGAGAAATATTTTTTATTGAATCAAGACAAGATTTATAGATAGCACTACATATTCTGCATCGGTTATTATGGGAGTTTTATTATGGTAACACCAGTTGTCATTCATAAATGTGATAAATGTGTTGCAATTTTTTTCCTAGCTCACGTTGACGGAACGGACGAACTTACGCCAACCCGTTTGGTCTCATTTGATTCATTGAACTTACATCCAACATTATCAGATAAAAATCAAGAGTTTTAGTTTAAAAGTTTCCGATATCCGGATTTTCATCCTTTGCAAATCATGTTGAGGTAAAAATGTGAGGTATATATCATATCATGTGATGATTTTTCGATTTGAGATCAATTTAACATCAGTTCTAAGTAATTAATGTATTTTTTTCTTCTTTTCGGCGCATGTGTTTGATAGGTGCATGTCGTCTGATCTAGGATCTGAACAGTGGAAATGACAGTTAATGAGTTGGGAATGTTCAGTAACCACATAACCGGTGATGTTTGGAACATGACTTGGATGTCACAGTTCGTAATGTGAAATCTGATGTCAACACAATGTTCAACTTAGACTGATACAGCAAATGCAATTACGGGTAAATGGCTCGTAGCAGACGTTCACCATGAATTATTAGGAATGCGAAGCTCTCCGGCAATAATCATCCAGTTTCGCCGTTATGCAGAACATCGACTCATTCAAAACTCAACATTGGGTACAATGCAAAAAATTATTCCAAAAGGTTCAAATCGTCCTCTTGAATTGCACATCGGTTGCAACAGCCGGTGTGACAAGTCGTTGGAAGAGAACACTTTTCGATTGGCAAACCCATTACGTCCACCTCGTAAACGACAATCACGCACTTAATGACTAAGGTTGCGACACTATTCCGAACTCTTGCACGACCTTTTGATCACCGAAATTTCAATTCACTGAGCCGAAGCTTTCAATCAACTTACAAAACACGCAGCTCAATGTACATTTTCAAAATATTCAAATACTAAAATTGTACTATTTGACAAACCTCAAACTTAATTTATATGATGGATTTTCATTCAAGCTGATCGTTCCTTTAAAAGACAAAAACGTAAACATTTCTATGTGTATATACGTACATATATGTAAAGAATGACATATAAGAGGTAAAATATCTAATATGTGTGTACGGATGTTTATGTCTTACCATGTTGTAGAGGCAAAACTAGCTTCTAGCTTGAAAAATGTAGCTTCAAAAATGCATCTATCAGTTGGGAAAGACTAAATGTTAACAGCTGTTGCTCCTGGGTAGTGGAGCTGTAAATAGTTTCATTCCCTGTTAACCCTACTAGGTTCCTTGGATTGAGTGCTGATAGCCATCCAAGATGCTGATGTTCTTGCATTTTGGTACGTCAATTAAGATTCGCCTGTGCGCATTAGAGATCAGATCTCTCTCCTCATACAACGAATAGCTGAAGTATTTAGAACGTAACTCTCAGGTCGCTCGTCTAAGAGGGGTCATTCAGGACTTTTGCTCGGTTGTACCTTTCGTACAACTGCTTTCAAGGAGGGACCGAGTTATGGGTAATCGGGTTCGCACTGACCATACCCTTCTTGCCATGGACATCCACTTAATGCAGCATCACGGGAGATATAGATTTGATCCATCCATTTCCCTTTTTTTGGAGGATTGCTCAGCCCTAATGGACCTCTGAATCGAGTAGGTTGACCAAATATCTGAACCCGACAGAGTCCGGTCCTTGCTAAAGTAACTGAGAGCCTCCAGGCTCTACTACAAACCAGCTATTGTAGTATTTAACATATTGATACGCGTCTAGCCATGGATCACTTCGATTAGCTATTTATAAGCTTAAGCATTAAGATTACCATCTTAATTGTTGGTTAGAATCGTGCCTGTTCCGGTGTCCCAAATTCTAAAACAAGAAAAAAGTGCCTAAAATCTTAGTATAACCTTCAATCAACCCCAACTTTGAAAAATTATGCGTTACTATAAGTTAAAGAAATTGTAACGTTCAATCGAAGTTATGTATAGTGTGTGAATGTACAATGAAATACAGATAGAAATCGAATCGTAATCTCGATAGTAATCACATTAAACGACCATCTTTAGACGTAGCTGGATAGGCTCATTTTCCCAAGGTTTTATTTTCCGGAAACAACTCTAGGAATATAGCCTCCAACAATGGCGGTACAAATCGAAAGACCCAATAATAGAAGGGAAGTGCTTGGGTGAAAGAGACTATTAGCGAAGTGTGGAGGCCCTGAAAGAGGCTCCGTGACCCCCTCATCCTTTCAAACTAGACTCCCACCGACCTTTTCAAAAACGGGG